>ML675603.1:48036316-48100492 GCA_007922155.1 Mesoclemmys tuberculata
CCCCCCCCCCACTGCAACTTGAGACCATTGCTCCTTGTTCTGTCATCTACTACCATTGAGAGCAGCCTAGCTCCATCCTCCCTGGAACCCCCTTTCAGGTAGTTAAAGGCTGCTATCAAATCCCCCCTCATTCTTCTCTTTATAGAATTGTATAGATATGTTTGTTATAACGCCCACATATTTGCTTCTTTATGCTGTGGCATGAATTAACACCCCTGAGCATGAATGCAACACATCCATCTTCACTTATACGCTCAATAAGTAAATAAGTAAATAAAAATCTAATAAGTAAGGAAATATCAAAACAAAATGTTTGAATAGATGTTTATAGTGTTGTTGACTTACATCAGTGTTGCATGTAATGTGATGTTTATTATTAGACTAGAGTAATTCTTATACCAAATAGTGTAAATCATAGCAGTCATCTCAAGCAATGGTAAGGGAGTCAAAGAGTTTACCAGTTCACTCCATAGCCATGCAGATGGACAGTGATTGGTTGGGTGTGGTGACAACTAATTTTGTCCACTTCACACTATTTTGGGATGTGAAACAGGCTCAGAGAAAGGCATTTGTTGGTTCCACTGGCACATCCAAGATCTCACCTTGAGAAAATGGTATGCTGGCAGATGGACACCCTGCCCTTTAATTCATGTTGTGGAATAAAGGTCAGTGGATAATAAAGTAGTTATCACCATGTTTTAATTATAAACTATTTAATTAGCACTTTACAGCAATTTTTAAGACACCAAGACTAATTGTCATGTTGTGGCTTTAATTTCCATATGGATGACAATTCCTGTGTATTGACTCAAGCTCTGTTGGATAGCATGACAGCCATGGTGATTTCTGGCTTAACTCCTGTTGTTGGGCCACTCTGGATCCTGAGGTGGGATTAGAGGGCTGGAAAGCATGCCCTTTTCATGGATAAACCATTACCAAGACTATTTGGAGACAAAGGTTCACCTGTCCTGTGGGGGTGACAGTTCTGGGCCAGATCTTGGCCTTTCTGTTACCATTTTGTGCCATTAGAGAGTGGAAAAGGGACCATATGCTGTCCTAAAGGAGAAAAATGGAACAAAAGGCCCTTCCGCCCTTTGACACACACACTTATTTTCCCTGAGCAGAAGAATGAAGCAAGAGCCGCCTGTGACAGATGCTAATCACGTTGTCTTGTGCATTGGCAGGAAGTGCTCAGATATGGTGTCAGATATGGTATAAGAACATGAACTGAAGAAGAACTGTTTGAAAGGTTTCAAATTTGGAAATTTCACTGAACATTTTTATGTTAACTTGGAAATTTCAATGAGAAAATGAGGAAAATAATGTAATGAAAAATGACGGGGGAAATTTTCACCCAACAATAGAAAAGAACTTCGATAAATATTCACATTTTGCAGAAAAACTTGTATAGAAAAACTTCTATCTATCTATATGTCTGTAAAAAATGCAGCTCTGATTAAAGAAGAGGATAGGATGGTTGCAGTGTCTGAAATTGGAGGCGGGGATGAGATTTTTAGAGGTCTGGGGTTTTTTTACATTCTGCTCAATCTATAGGGACAAGTGTGTACTTTAACTTGCTTAATGTTCTGAAAGATTGAGATAGGTATACATTTAAAATCTAACTGAATACATTTGTAAAATAAATTTGAGGCTTATATGTGATGTGGTAACTCGGGCTACCACCATATACTCTTACTGAAAGTAATTTAGGAATTTTGGGAACTAAGCAGGCCTAAAAGAATAGTATTTATTGACTTCCTGTTGACCATTTAAAACTGAACAGATTCCCTGGATTTTATCACCATTCCTAGATGCATCCTGGAAGTGGTAGCCTGGGATAAGGCTTTGGTAGGGCCTAACATTTAAAGGATGTGGTGGTGTTGTCATTAAGGTCCATTCAATAGTCAAGCAATTTTGAGGACACAGCATACTCCAAAGTAATGTCTGACAAGAGATAGCCCAGGTGTACATTCTTCAATGTAAATTTATTTATCTGTATATATGAGGGTTAGTTATAAATTTGCAATTCTAAGTGTCTGGCTGATGGACAATTTTCAGGCCTAAGTCCTATCAGTAACTTGAAAAACTGTAACCCACAAAATAGCCTCTTTAAATGCTAATGTGTCATATGATGACTAAATCTTAGTAACTCTGCTGAGTGTTTTAGATGAAAATAGGGTTCCTACACTGCTGAACTTCTAATGACAGAGTTTCAGATGCTCAGAACCTCTGAAAATCCGTCATTTTTAACCTAAATATGGGTTGCCTGATTTTTAACATTTTTCACATTTTTGCTTAAGTGACTGTTTAGTGTCATTAAAGTCTATTCACCTGACAGAACCTGAAGGTCTGATGTAAAAATGCAGTAAGATAGAGTGTAGTTGTAGCCATGTTGGTCCCAAGAAGAACAACTCTGTGTGTCTTCAAAGTTTGGCTCTCTCACCAACAGAAGTTGGTCCAAGAAAGATATCACTTCACCCTCCTTTTCTCTCTAATAAGACAGAGAAAGTATTTGAATGACAATCCAGAAGTGTGATATCATTCCCATTTCTATCTCTGGGGAAATGAAGGGAACACACTAGAAGGGAGGCTAGTCTGCAAGATCTGGGGGAACACAATTCCCATTTTGGGACAAAAGTTCCAATGGGATAGCTGTGTTAGTCTATATACAGCAAAAATGAGAGTCCTGTAGAAAGACTAACAAATTTCTGCAGTCATAAGCTTTCATGGGCTGCAACCCACTTCATCAGATGCATGAAATAGAAACCACAGAGAGGAGGTATATATATACACTTCCAAGGGTAAGACACAACAGTGGGGAGTGCAAGTGTTAATGAAGTCCATTCAGTTAGAGTAGATGAGGCCTATTCACATCCATTGCTTAGAAGGTGAGTATGTGTGAACAGTGACAATTACTTATTGTAATGAGATAACCATTCCAAGTCCCTATTCAGACCCAATCTGATTGTGTCAAGGTTGCATATGAGTTCCAGCTCTGCAGTTTCTTGCTGAAGTCTGTTTTTTAAGTTTTTCTGTAGAAGTATGGCAACTTTCAAGTCAGCTACAGAGTGTCCTGGGAGATTGAAGTACTCTCCAACTGGTTTATGGATATTACCATTTTTATGTCTGATTTGTGTCCATTTATTCTTTTGCGCAGTGACCGTCCAGTTTGGCCAATGTACCTGGCAGAGGGGCATTGCTGGTGCATGATGGCATATATTACATTAGTAGATGTGCAGGAGAATGAGCTCCTTATGGTGTGGCTGATGTGGTAGGACCTGTGATGGTGTCACTAGAGTCGATGTGTGGGCAGAGTTGGCAATGGGGTTTGTTGCAGGGATAGGTTCCTGGGTTAATGTTCTTGTTGTGTGGTGTACGGTTGCTGGTGAGTATTTGCTTCAGGTTGGGGGACTGTCTTTAAGCAAGGATAGGCCTTTGCCCACCCCTGTTTTAAATGCTCATTTGTAGGCTTCAGAGCCAATTGCTACATTGACATGAATGGGGCAATTCAGTGATCTCAAAGCTGCGTTTCAGTCTAACTGCAGACTCAGGAAACAGCACTGCAGTGGTTTACATGTTCACTTTCACAAGGTTTTCTTCACAATAAGAAACATTTTTAAAAATTTAAGCTTATATTTTGATGGTTAATATTTTCATCACTGAATACATTTACCTATGATCATTGTGATGTAGCTAGAAATGGGTGTGAATATTTATATTAATAAAAAACATAACTGCTCTTGAAATCATGTTTGAATTTGATTTATTTCTCAACTGTGACAAAAACTGTCTTTAAAAAAATCAGGACTTTTTTAGGAACTGAAAGTTAGAAGCATTGAGGGAGGGAGGAATTTATGCGTAAAGCCATCTTTAGGCCCCGATTTGGGAAAGTTGCACAAGTCCATATCAATTCAGGCAATCACGTCACTGCTTTTCCACATCTGGGCCTTAATTCTTATAAACCAATTTAAGTTTTATTTACAAATTCTCAGAAAACTCACTCTGTACTCAGAGTACAGGCCAGATTTTTCAAGGGATTTGAGTGCCTAAAGATACACATAAGCATCTAGTGAGCTCTACAAACATGCGTCAGTGACTAAATCATACAACACCTCGCTATATCTTTAGCTGCCTAAATACTTTTGAAAAGCTGGCCTTAAATTCTGTACATTCAGGAGGACGCACAAGACAGTTTATACATGACAAAGAAGTTTAATCCATCCTTTAGGGGCTTGAGCCAAAGTCCCCTAAGAAAGTAGAAAGACCCCCCATTGACTTCAGTGTGGTTGGATCAGTTCCCAAAACCAGATCTTAAGCTGTAGCACTTTTACAGTGTCATCATCATTGTATGACTGCTTGTAAATGCCGTTAATGCTTTCACAATACTGCGAGAGCACTGCGTGAGAGGAGAGACCTTTGACAAAAATCTTCAAAACCTGCAAAAAAATTGCCAACTGAGGGAAAAATGAAGCTTCTGAAGGAGAGGAAGTATTATTTGGGCTTCAGATTGTCACAGTGGTGGGGCTATAAAAATTGAAGAGCGTCCTTGAAAGTTATATTTTAATATTAATTACTTTTGAATGTTCCTCTCTGTCCTATTCCTTTGCTTGAGACAGCTTTTCCAATAGAGGAATGACTCTTTTGAAGATCACTGTTAGTAACATAAAACTGTAAATACTTGGCAAATGTTCCAGTGAATTAGCTGTGGAGCACCTCCAGAACTATGCAGGCATGTAAACTGCAGCATGAAAATTTTAAACATTCTTAAAATAAAAAATTGAATTTTTTATATGAGCATTATTATCTCACTTGTGTGGTGGATTATAAGGACTTTAAGAGAAGAACATTCTGCTTCAGAAGTGTAACTCCTGTTGCTTTCAATGTTAATAAAGGCCCATACATTTTTAAAACAAATAGAGTTATATAATAATTCAAACACAAAGTAAGTGATTTATGTCCCAAAATAGACAAAACTTTCAAATATCTTCAGCAAGATGATCAGGACTTCATTATGGCTGAACGATTTAGATGTCATGCATGGGTGAAACATTTTTATCTGTAACGTTAGTAATGGTGTTCTAGGAATTGCATAATCCCTGCATGTTTAGATGCTGATCCAAAGTCCAGGAAAGTCTCTGAGAGTTTTCCCCCTGGCTTAAGATCAGATCCTTAATGTACTGTGACTCCAAGATATGCAGGAAAAATCCTTATTAAAATTGACAAAATTATTTCCAGTACAATGACATTTTTTCCCAAAAGCACCTTTACTCAATATGTAATACATGTGAGTATATAATATACTCACATATAATGGAGTGCTTCCATGTTATCCCTTCTTTTATGATAGCTCACTGTCTTGTTTATATTGTAGAATCTAGGCAGGTGTTCCCAAACTGTGGTACATGTACCACTGGCTATATATAAGCTTGTTGTGAAGTAAATTAATAGAACACCAATTTTTTTTAAAGTGGTGCTATGTGGACTAATAAAGTTTGGAACCACTGATTTAGAATATATTTTGCATTCATAGATTTATTTATTTTTAATTTAAAATTATGCAGCACTGGCATGGGTAGGCAAAGGTTGCTGGTTTTAAACTCAATTGGAATGGAAAATATATTCCCTGTGAGAATATTAAACTTTAATGATAGATTAATAATTAGTTATAAAGGACTCTGGCTTTTTTTACGTTTCATACTGTTCCTAACTCATGCTGCAATATTTTATTTTCATAAATGCATGGGATAAAGATGGGAGGATGGGCCTTAGCTTTGATTTTTCTAGCTAATAGCAGTATGTGTCTTAGCAGATAAAGACGTTTTATACTAATTGTTGTTTTATGGTACATTGGCCATAATGATATGAAGCTTGTTATATTATTCCAATACTTCGCCCTTTGGAACCGATATGGAACCTGTCATGTACAGGGTCTAACTTCTTTGCGAGAAGGGATTGTTTCCACACTGCACAGTATTCAGCAGAGGTGTAGCAAAGTGCCAGTCTTGTTGATCGCAGAGTGGACAGGATGCAACCAGCTCACTGAGAATGTTGTTTTGTATGTTAACCGTGGCTTTAGCTTTTGGGATGTGGACTCTAAAGGAGAGCGTGGGGTTGAGAATAAGACCGAGCTATACAGGATTGATGGAATGAGTGAGTTTCGTCCCAAGCCAGCTAATGTTGAGTTTGCGTTTGGCCTCTCAGTTTTGAGATGGAATGCGCTGACTTGCATCTTTGCTCGGTAAGCATTCAGTTGGTTGGTTGCATAGTATTTATCTAGGGTGTTAAGTGCATTCACCAGAGTACTTTCTGATATGCCACACTCCTTATGCTATTTTGTGATGCAGAGATCATCTGCCTAGAAAAGCACCTTTTCCAGGGTAACTTGACTGGTCATTTATGTAAACGGACTCTGATGAGGTCATCATTCTGCTGTTTTCACTCTGAACTCTCTCCTCTCCACCCATGCTGATTGGCTGTTTGCTCCATCTCCTGCTGCTCTTTCTTTGTCTTTCTGTCTAGCTAATCTCCTGCTAACCTAACCCCACTGAAAGATTTCAATAACAAGACAAAAACCAAAATAACATGACATTTATAGCCTATCACATTCCACACTCTGCTTTTAACGTCTAGTCCTTTCCCCTGCCACGGATTTGTCCTACCTATGTAGATTGCAAGTGTTTGGGGGAAGAGATGAGCTCTTATTCTATGTTTATACGGTTCCTAAAATAATGGGGCCCTGTTCCCTACTGGCCCCTAACCGTTATTATAATATACATGATTAACCATAAAAGAATAGCAGTGACCCATCAGCTGCACCAAGTCTTTACAATGGCATCTTTTATATTGCCTTACCCCATGGCCCATTCAACCACTGGGCTGGTCACCAGTATAAATTAGAGCTTCTCTGTTTACAATGGCTGCTCCTAACTCGAACAGGCCATTCTAGCACTTGAGTAAAAAGAGGGCTTAAAAATGCCCCGATTGCTTGCTACATCACTCATTTGTAATGAACCAAGCAGAGCTGTAGAAGAGAGATCTTTCTTGAGCATGCATAGAGCACAGCGTTACATGGTGAGGGCTGTGTTTGTCTGGTAACAGCCTAGCCCAGCTAGCTTCCGCGCATGAGGCCCTGGTGCCACAGCAAACTAGATCCCTTTTGGAATGTGATCCTCTCTCTAGCTTGAACCTTCTTACTACGTAGATTTTCTTATTACCAAGTGAAACTCCCAGCTCCTTTCATGAGAAATAATACAAAAAAGAGAGAACTCTAGAGTGAATTTAAGTTTATTTCTGCAGTAATTCACAAGTATAACAGATTCAGACTGATACACCACCATGCAAACCAACAGATCCAGGAAGTTACAACATCGTTGCTATATTTTAATCCTCTTTTTTAATGTTCTATTATGCTTAAATTTCTTTTCTGCATTAACCTATGCAAAACAATAGAAAAACTTTCCATAATATATGCTCATGTAAATGACACATGGATAAAAAAATAGCACAATTGATTTTTGTACATATTTCGTATACAGAAGTGAATGGCTCTACACACGGATTAACACAATAGTTTTAAAGTAGCGCTTCCTTAGTAGCCAACATATGAACCATAGCTAACCTGATTGCAGAATAACAGGTTTGCATGACAAGTGTTATTTTTGGATTAGAACCACCAAAATGCCTACTGGTCTGGTTTACGTGTACTTGCTGTTATTTTATATCAAATGAGCAGGCGTAGAGCTGGGCAAATAACTGATTTTTCGTCTCAGTAGCAGCTCCAAAACTTTTTTTTTTTTTTTTAAACATCAGTTAGGGTTTATCGAAATCTGAATTTTTTTCATAATTTTTGATGAATCAAAGACCTCTGCTTCAAGTCTATTCCAAAGCAGGGATTTGAACCTGGGCCTTCTGATGCGTACTATCAACACTGGGTTAAAGGCTTGGGGTGGATACGAGGGTAAGGAAAGATGTCAATGGCACTACCACCAGGTACCTCTTCCTTGTCCTCTGGCTATTTTGTGAATGATCAAAACTATTTAAGTCAAATTTGTGAATAATTTCATGTTGACTGACACTATGTTTTTCATCTAAGAAGCTGTTTGTTCAAAAAACGTCATCCAGCTCTACACAGGCTGTTATCAGGAAGTCAGTAGCCTGGCTAAAGTCCTTCTATTTGGAATGGGATGCATACAGAGGAACCCTAAGTTTACAGCTGTGTACCTGTCTGATGGCATCTAGAGAATGCCACAAGGAAACCACAATTTACCAACAAAGCTGTATATAATGTGCAAAGTGGGTGTAAAAACCCTACCCGATGAGAATGTAAGGTAAAGTGTGTCTAACGAGGTGAAAGGCAGGTGATAATCTGTCCGTAACACTGTAATGGGCTATGAGGAAATTTAAGAAGCTGGGAACTGGAATCAAATAGGCCATGTTGTGTTTTAATTTGGCTTCAGGGGTTTAGGAGTGGGTCTTTTTCCTGAAACTCAGAGACTGGCATTGTTAGAAACATGTGTGTTTCAACATGGGGATCTACACAAGCCAAAGGAAAATAACTTGTAATGCAATTCTCATGTTTTACTTTCAATTATTTTTTTAAATGAATCTTCTTGTTTTAAGGCGCCAGACTCCTTGCTTTTGTCCACAAATAGGTACCGTACTCACCCAAGAGCCTTAATATAGGAAAAATAGATGCAAGTTGGATCCTTAAAAGATGATCACCATATTCTGGTTTGCTAAGGAAGAAGCAGATTTCAACTGAGGACATTTCTATTCTCAAGTTTGTGTTAATATTTTGTACATCCAGCCAAGACAATTTGTACTTGGCGTTTTCTCTCTCCCTCCCCCCCACGTTAGCTTTGGGAGGGCTGCCATATAATGCAACACTTTCATTTCTTGGAGGATACCAACAAAGAAACTCATCTCTAAACATTACAGATAGCACCCAATCGGTTGTACCAAAGGGCTGACTCCTACTCCTTTTTCTGCAATTGCAGAGGGCCACAGATGCCATCAAACTAGTGCAGCTCCATGTGGAGATAGAGGAAGTTATGTGAAGTTTGCACAGGGCATCTGAAATCCTTCCATAGCATCTTCTCAGCATTCCACTCTGTGAGGTTTAAGGTTAGGGGCAGACCAGGAAAGAAACTACAATAGAGCTGGTGGAACCACTACATACGTCCACTAAACAACTGCTCCCAATGTGAGAAATCCGAGAAAACATTCACCTTCACTGCTATTCTATGATTTGGATGTGAACAAGATTCCTTATCCCTCCTGCTAGGTCAACTTTAAGGTAATAAAGAGATCAATAGGTAAGCTCACAGGAAAATACACATGGTGAGTATCAGTGACAAGGGTTAACTTAATAAAAAAAGGCCAGCAAGCCACAACCACAAGAATGCCCTCCAAAATATTCTATGGTTTTTAATGGGTGAGCAAAAGTCTGTTTTTATTATAGGTGGCCAATGAGACTATAGTAATTTTCCTAGACTTTAGCAAGGGTTGTCATACAAACTAATTTGAAACTTTAGAGGGAAATTGGAAAGCTGCTGTTCAGTTTAAGATTGGCCGAGTATAAACAGACAAATTATGAAGGGTAAATCATCAAATTAGGGGAGATGTGAGGTAGATTACCACGGGGCTCGATATTGGGACCAGTATTCTTTAGTATTCATAAACATGAAATCGGCTTGATCCTTGAGAACATAGTGTCAGATTTGCAGATGATACCGCAACCTAGGAGGGATGGCAGCACCCCCCGAGGATTGATCTGAACTACAGAGATCTTGAAAACTACAGAGACCAGTTTAAAGAAGAATGACCAAAAAAATGAAGGAAGAGGTAAGCATTTCCATGGATCCCATCACTGAATTAGCTGAGGGCCTTGTAAGCCTCAACACCCCTGTGGCTTCAGGAAGTATTGTTATCCTGGTTGTACAGAGAAGGAGGTTGAGGTGCAGAGAGGACAAGACCAGCACTTTCATTATTCCCTGCTGCTCCAAGATAAGCAACACAATCCATACTTGGGAAGCTGGATAAAAGTGACCTGATTTTCAAAGGTGCTGAAATGATGTCACTTCGGCGGCCTCAAGCTCAGTGTTTTTGTTTACCTTGGTGACATCCTCAAACATTAGGTCGATCTATTGCATAGCTGGGAATGAGCCCAGATCTCCTGCCTTAACCACAAGGCAAGATCATTCGTCCACTGAGGATGCTTCCACTGCTGGATGCAGTGCTACTGCAATGACAAAATGGTTCAGTGTTTCCTATACATCCTTTGATTGCGTAGTCAGTGGAAAAGACTTATACAAATTCTCCTACTACTAAAAAAAAAAAAAAGACAAAGGACATTATTTTTAACAACATATTTTAACATTATATTTAACATTACTGGTCCATCTTAATGAAAAAGCCAGAATTTATGATCCCTGATAAGAAGTTAGAGAAGTTTAATGCACAGATTAGCCAAAAGTCAACAACCTCTCAAACATTTTTAGGATAAAATATTTCAGATGTAATAAAATAAAGGAGGCAAAGAGGTTATTTACAGCAGGGAACTACAGTTTGAAACCATAAAACAATAGGTTAGTCATTAGAAAACATTGCTTAACAGCAGGGGCAATTAGACAATGGAACGATCTGCCTAGGGAAATCATTGTAATACCATCTCTAGCCTCATCTGAGTCTATGGAAGGTAAAATATATAGTGTACTCTTTGCTACATTGGAAGTTTCTCCATTAATATTATGGCTGCTTTAAATCACAGTGAGCTGAAATTTGACATGTCATATCAGTCAAACTGAGTTTTTTCTAATGTATTTGGATATTTTTTTTAATTGTAGAGCAACCAAAAGTAGGTTTAGATTTAGTTTTATGACTAGCTATAACTAAAAAGCAGTTGGATTTGACTTTTAACTCACCCCACCACCACCACTGCCTCTCTTCCTCTTTTTTTGCTAATTTTTAGTCACATCATTTGATTGATGCCCAACAGGGTCCAATAGTACAACCGCCAGTGTATGTGAGTAGCTTTATTCACGCAAGTAGACCAATTAAGTTCAATAGAACTACTCCTGAAAGTAGTTTGAAGGATCAGGCCTTGAGTAATTAAACACAAAAAACTACACCATCACAGTTTGAAAAATAGCAAGTACACCTGCACTTTAGACTCTTTTTATAATAGGTTGTTATTTCATTGCCATCAAAGACATACACTAACAATAAAAAACGACAGTGAATCAGGTCAACCCATAGAAGTATCCCATACATGTCAATGAACAATCTCCCACTTGTTTCTAAACTTCCTTGAGGATGCCAATTTCAGTGTTTCATACACTTCTACTGCTATTATAGTGGATTAGTGGCTCCTACACTTCCTTTGACTTCTGAGCCATTA
The DNA here is from genome assembly GCA_007922155.1 of Mesoclemmys tuberculata. Taxonomy (NCBI): domain Eukaryota; kingdom Metazoa; phylum Chordata; order Testudines; family Chelidae; genus Mesoclemmys; species Mesoclemmys tuberculata. Next base: position 48,047,715 of record ML675603.1, read on the forward strand.
GGATGTCAATAGAAAAGTTTTATACATATTCTCCTGCTAAGGAGAAAAGACAAAGGACATTATTTTAAAGATCTTATATGAAATTTACTGGCCTGGCTAAATGGCAACGAGCCATGAAATTCAGTATGACTGCTGGTCTTATATTTTTAACTTGTTCTCATGCACTTAGGTATAGACCACTGGTGCCATGGGTGTTTGGTTTGGGGCAGGGGTGCCTGAAGAGTACAAACATTGAGAGATTTTCCATGTCCTGGAACATTAGGGCATGGATTGTGATTTGAGCTACATATGCATGCAGACAAAGGGACGCAAGAATCCTTCAGTTGTCTGGGCTCCCATTGGGTCTGAACATGCAGGAATAAATGGGGTCTGCACACCTTCTTACTTTCTCCATCCAGAGTAGGTGGGCAGAACCTTGGCTTTGTTCTCTGCTCCTACAGTGTATCATGCCACACATCTGAGCCAGTGAAAACTGGCAGCCAATTGCTACAAACACCTACACCCTAGAGGAAAAAAAAAAACAGTGAGGGAATTTTGCTTTTGAAGCTCAATGTCTTCCAGGGCCTCCAGGCACCGTCTAGCCATAAGTGATCCTACATATTTGAAGTGCTGTGATACTTAGCCTTGAGCTAAGAATGCTGTGGCAGATTGAACTCTGAATCTCCTTGCTTTGGTTGGTTTAACGGAGCCCTTTAATTTCATTTTAATTTAGGATTTTGGTAGTTAAAGGCAATATGCTAATAGAGAGCTGCATGGAGAATTTTTTACCACTGTGAACCTTCAAATATAGTCCTTCTACTTCAGAGGTTAATAGTCCTGCCTGCCTCTTAATATCCAGCAGCCTTAAGCACTTTGGGGTAACGTGACAACATACATGGAGACGGAGGTAGGACTGAAACTTGAACCATAGTATAGATCTGTCTGCTTCCGACCTTATTGTTAGTTTTTCATGTCTCTGTTCTCTACTCTGCAGGCTGTATCTCACTAGACTCTTACTTTCTTTAGATTGATGAAGACTTTGAAAGCCAAAAACCACTACAAGGGCAGGAAATGCAAAGTGTGGTCACTTTCTGCAACCTATTATCAAACAAAATTGCTTACTATCCTCTGTGTAACATGAGGTTTCAGTTATTGATTTGGAGTATGCATCACCATACCAGCAAATACCTTAGTATACTGTGACTTTAAAAAAAGAAAGAGTGAAGAAGAAGACAACAAATATGGCCTTGTTCTCCTTTTATTTCCTAGAAAGACTTATCAGCCCTGCTGGGGAATTGCAACCAGCCATGAGCTTTTCTTTACTTCATGCAGACTTTACCATCCTGTGGATAGGCTGCAAAAGGATATGTTCAGATTTCTTGTCAGGCCATATCTTGATTAGTCTATTGAAATCTAGGCATGTTATTCTACATTCACATACTTCTAATCTCAAATGTATTTCGCTGGGTGTTCTCTGTTGTTCCAAAGAACAATTCACCCCATCCTGGTCCATGGCTAGGGTTCGTAGGTGCAATTATAATACAAATAATAATTAATAAATAATAGTAATAATAAGAAGGTGCTATTGATCTATAATGATCCACTGTGGTGAACAGAATAGATAGAGCCCTTCATTCTTCTCTTATACATCAGGTCCCAGAAGACAGATATAAAAACACCTTCGGTTAACATTCTAAAAGCATTTTTTCGTTAACTTCTTTCTCTTTCCTCCTGCTACCAGAAAGACCTTCTATCTCCTTTATGGATAGGACTCTAAAGATTACATCTTCCCCTTCATCTTCCTCTGCTTTGCCATTTTTGAGAGTTATATCATGACCACCATGCTACCCCAGGAGAACAAGACAAAATTCCCTTTGGGAGCTGCCCTAAGAGTAATGGAAGAATGGTAATGTATAGAGCACTGGAGAGCTAGGTACAAGTACAAATTCTTCCTCAGCAACAGCCTCCTGGTATGTTCTTAGTAAGCTCATTTAAATCAATAGCATCCTGTTGTTGTTATTATTTCCTTACCTGTGGTTCAGTTTCCCACTTGGAAAATGGGGATAGCACTTCCCTATCTCATTATTGAAAAGTTAATAGCTATTAACGACTGTGTGATACCTTGTGTCTGAAAACAACACCCCCCAAAACCCCTATATTCACCAATGTCATAATTGTGCTACGTTCTGTACAAAATATGCCTTCTTTTAAAAGTCTTCATCTGCTAAACGTTGATATCCTGTTGGGCTGTATGTGCTACCATAGTATGTGAAGTTATAAAATATTGTTGTAAATGTAACTAGAACATGTTGTGAGGTGGGAAATACCTAAACCAGCTATTCAGGTACAACAATGAAGTGGCCAGATGTGCTAACGGCTCATCAAGGAGGAGCCCCTATCTCAACCCCAACCCCTGGAGACTTTATCAAGAAAGCACATACATGTTGGGATACTGACTGGCCGATCAGTTGCCACGTCACATGCATAGACTATTCTAGCAAGCTGAAACAGACTTTAAAAGGAGGAGTGTGACATCATCACGGGCTCCACTCCCATTTAGCCGAACACCTGAAAGGTCATCTAGAAGATAAAAGGACTTTGAAAGGGGGGAGGGAAGTCCCAGGCAAGGAAGGTTGCCCAGCCTGCATTTAAGAAACTGCTTGTACCAGCTAACACAGGTGAGCTATTGCTAAGCCAAGAGCTTGTTAGTGTGTAGCAAGCATTTAGACTGTGCCATTATGTTTATTTTATTTGGTAACTTCTTTTAATCTCTTTACTTGCCACTTATAATCACGTAAAGTCTATTTTTCCGTAGTTAATAAACTTGTTCAATGTTTTATTTTAACCAATGTGTCTTTGAGTGAAGTATTTAGACGAGTGGTGCCCAACCTTTTGGCTCGAGCGCCACAAATATAATTTTTACAAGCCTCAAGGGTCACCAGTCTCCACCAGAACCCCTCTTCCCCCCACTGCAGCCAAACAGAAATTGTTCAGTGAAGAGGATCTCCCACCCCCCCTGGCTGCAGCAGGGGAACCGTGCGCTCCAGCTGGGTCCCTAGGCAATGGCTCTCTTCTGCAGCCCAGGACAGGAGATCAGTGCTCCCCTCCCTCTGGCTTCAGGAGGGACCCAGCACTTAGGACCCAGGCAGAGCGCTTTGCCGTGCTCCCTGCTACAGCCAAGGGGAGGGGAGCTCTGATCTCCCCTCCCTTTGGATGCAGGAAGGCGCCTGCACTGGCCACACACTCTGCCTGGGTACTTAGGCAACAGCTTCCTTCTGCAGCCAGCGGGAGGGGAGCCATGGGCCACTCTGAAACCTACGGGCCACGGGTTGGGAATCCCTGGTTTAGACAAACTGCTCAGTAACGAAAGCTGATGTACATTCCTTCTGCTTTGAGGAAAGGGCAGACTGGATCAGAATCTCCACTGGTCAGGGTAGACGGTACAGTCCTGGAGTCTTGGGCTGAGGAGCCAGCTGGAGTTCCTCTGTTGTTGGTTCCTGAGTGGCTGGAAAGTGTTCATTGAATTGGGCTGGATGTGGACCCTGCCTGTGGAGGGCTGTGTAAGTGCAATACCTGCCAGGGGTTTGTGGGTTGTCATGGCATCACAGTGTGAGAGGGAGTCCAAGCTGGTCAGACAGAGGGCTCAGTCCAGGAGGTAGCCCAGGGGTTCTGCATACCGTCACAGACTGTCTTTCCCATTGTCCCTAAAAGCGCTGATCATTTTGTAAAGCTTCTGATGCTTGCTGGACAAGGACCCTGCTTGTTTGAGAGAGCTAATTATTATAAACCGCTGCACTGCACTGTCCTCAGTTATGCAACATAAGGTTTTAACAGTGTCTGAATGGGAGCATCAGGACCTTTCCATACCTCAAAATAATAATTGACTCCAGTTCCACATGATTTCCCTGTTGGGAAATGGGGGGGAAGGGAGCATTTCTAAGATAAACTACTGAACACATTTCTGTGGAAAGCTATGATGGAGCAGAGTTTCAGGATAGATGTTTTGATGCTGATTTTCCAGGAAAAACATAGATATGCTCTAGGCAATGTCACAAATGATGTACAGATGGAGAATAAATAAGGTGTCAGGTTTGTATTCGGCAGCCAAATCAAATTACTGTGAATCAAAACACAGCCAACTCCAACTATACAGGTATATATTCACATACACGTAGACTCAGCTAATTATTGGTTGAAGCCTGACCCTGTGCTATAGGAGTAGAAATCAGAAAGCCCTTTTCTTCATAGCAACATGGCAGTATGAATTTTTTTTCCTGTCCTGCTTCCGTTCGGCTCTACCGAGAACAGGGAAATCCACCCACTGGGCCACACTTACAGAAGAATTTAGCCTTATTTTGCTTCCACTGCTATAAAAAGGCAAAGACAACTTTAAGGCTCTGCACAGGGTGAGCCATAAGGAGTTAGGAGTGTTCTAATTCCATCTTGGTCCTTAGCCTTCTATTGTGACCTTTGACAAGTCACCTGACCGGTCTGTGCCTTCGTTCATTATCTGTAGAATGGGGATAATAATATTTACTTAGGTGTATGTTGCAAGGTTTATTGCACACCCCCACACACCCCTGGCTAAGATAGATGTTAGTGCAAAGTATTATTGCTGGGAGTAAAGAAAAGGGAAATAGCTTTTGCCCAATATGAGCCAAAGAGCATTTCGGACATATGAGTGTCTTGTTTCAAGAACTTTTCTTTAAACATTCAAAGTGGCACGTGGGATTTTAGCATTAGGACTCCCAGTGAGTGCCATGTGGCTAAAAGCTGCTGCATGGCTCCCAGTGAATCACTTGCTAAAATCTCCACACACTTCTTTTCAAAGGGTTCTCTTCAGTTTTTAGATTTTGCTGTTGTCTCTACCACTAAGCTATAATTTATCAAGCGGTTCATTGTAGTCTCACCTAATATTGACCTCATGCCTGAGGTTTTCTCGATTAGCAATGTTTATTCACTGAAAAGTATGAAGATAAAGCAATAGTTCCCTGCAAGTTTTGTTTGTGTCTCTGACCACAGTCAAAGGACCTATGCTTTTTTGGGAAATATGCATGCTTTATTTTTTTCCCCCTTTGTAACATAAAAGCTGCTTTGGAAACATTTGCTTGGTATTTCTCATATATGCCATTATCATTCACTTGGCTTATGGGGCAACTACACATGCACAACTTCCAAATTTGTTAATTTGAACTGCACACCTAATTCCCCACATACGATGAAGCACCAACTTGTGCACTATGTATCAGTGTCTGAATTCAGACATACAATATAAAACTTAAGGGTAAATGTGTAGCCTATTCATCTCTTGCTCTTCATAGAAAATGCATTCATAAAAAGGATCAATACTGTGCCATAATCTGTGTAAAGAACTAGCAGAAAAATTAAACAAAATCCTTGTTATTATAACAAAGATAGACAAGTTACTGAGCAGTAATCTGAAGAAGTTGTTTCCACTTGGATAGCAATACATGCTAGGTCCCTTGTTGTTTTCTAAGCAGAGGGCATGTGACCTTTCCAGTGAATAGAGTTCACTAAATTGTTTCCTGTTTTGGATCTGTGGAACCACAGGGTGTGCGTCCTCAATCAAGCTGTGTGTGTTGAATGTGGACAAAGTGGATGCTTCAGAAGCTGCTCGTACTAAAGGAAACATGGTTTTTAGCTGAGGAGGGGTTGAAAGATCAAAGATCATGAAATACAGACAAAATAATAGTACAAATAACAACTCTCCTGCCTTAAGAGTCACAGAACTGAGAAGAACAAAAGAGATCTCGCTTCATCTCCTGTATTGTGGTTAGAAGTTTTACACTGGGAAATGTTTCTCCTTAAACTAACTATATTTACAGGGGGGATGGGAGAGGGAAGTTATGCTAATCTCCTACTAAGGCCTTCTCTGCCTTACAGAAATTTGTCAACACAAGTTATGGCAGCGTATATTGCTGTAATTAAACCACTGCTGCACGTCTTCACTGTCTCTTTTGTCAGTGGCATGCATTCACTCTACCAGCTCTTCCGTCGATGCAGGGAGCAATGCACTGTGGGTAGTTATCCCCCTGTGCAACTGCACTTTGGGAAGGGTTTGCAATGCCTCATGGGGCAGGCACAGCATCACATGATGATTTCTGAATCCCATCCTGCCATGGGCATCCTACTAGATTGACAGCCACTTTTCAACTGCCCTATCAGCCAAACTGACATTGCTGAACACAAACCCTAGAAGCCCACAGAAGTGTATGAGCGGGGGGAGGAACGTGTTTGACAGGGAATGTGTGTGTGTGGCATGTGTGTATGTGAGAGAGAGAGCATGTGTTTCCGCATGCCGGCTCTAACTTCAGACAGCAGCTGGAAGCAACCAATGCTGAGACAGACGCTGGTGCACAGATAGTGCCCCCACCCCAGTTTAGTGGAGGCCTGTACACTAGCAGGGGGAGAGAGACACTGAACATCAACCCCCACCTGCCTCCCTTGCTCTTCACAGCACATCAGGAGTCTCTCCTCCCTCCCCACCAGCAGCGGCCCATGCTGGCTCCCAGCCACTGCCGTCCAAGTGCTGGGGAGAGCAGGATTTTTATGATTCCCTCTGAGTTCTCCCACAGCCTCCCTCTCTGGCTCTGCACAGCACATCAGAAGCCTCCCCCACTCCTCCCCCAGCAGCAGCCTGCACTCCCTGTGTGCCTGCCGTAAGAGAGCAGGATTGATTCTCTCCAAGTTCTCCCACAGCCTTTTCTCCCCACAGACCCAGGAGAATGATCCACCCCCTCCCACTGTAGTCCATGCAGGATTGCCTTTGCTGCCAGGAGCCGGCATGCTCAGCTGGGCAATAGCTGTGTGAGCTCTCCATGCTGAGCAATTTCAAAACTTCCTGGGGCTTTGGAAGGGGAGGGGCGCATGCCTGTGCGGCTGGAACGCAGCGCAGTGCAGCAGAGTTGAAACCAGTGAGCAGAGCGGTCAGGGTGCACATTGTGGGATTGCTCCTGGAGCCTAGTTACGGCACACAGCATCTGTGCTGATGCTTTGTCGTTCTAACTTTGCCACAAAAAGCTCTACAGCTCTTGTCGAGGTGGTTTTATTTTGTCTCCAAATAAAAGATTTGTTGGTGGGGGGGAAGCATTATAGTGTGTACACCACCCCTGTTTTGTCGCCAAAAGCTGACTTTTGGTGACAAAACTCTGTACTGTAGGCCAACCCTAAATCTACTGGATTGAAAACAAAAGCTCCCTTGCATGAGCAATGAAATAAGACATAAATGCCTGAGTAGTGAGGTTTAAAGATACAGGAAAAACATATGAAGTAATTACAAAACTGAAATTTCATGTATTAAATAAGTTCTCCTGGGGATTTGTGCCTCTCTCTGTGTTTTGACGGAGGACATGTGAACCATTAAATGATAACCATCAAAACATATGGGGAGTTCATAAAAACAGAAAGTTGAAGTGTAGGTCACGGCCTGCATGTAAGTGAATGAAATGTTTTCTTTTAAAGCATGTCCCTTTGTTGTCAGCAGATAGGCTGTTTTTGCCCACGTCCCATGTTTCCATATAGGAATCCCAGTGGTGAAAGGTACCCAAGTCTACAAAAATATTGGCAACGGCACAGAGTGTTAAAGACAAACAGACGCACACAGTTGTATTTAGCTAACTCAGAATCTCTGATTTAAATATTCTGACACATCCTAAGAACAGCCATTTGCAATAGAAGATAGTAGTTTGTGAACCGTTAAGTGGGGATCCTTAGGCAGGTATTTAGTTTCCATGTGCTAAGCTATTGCCTGTAGCAATGGGGATAGCAAGCAAAAATATCACATTACATGAATATAAGTACTCAATTGTTCATTTACAAATTCATTTTCTCAGTTTGTTTTGATAGAGCAGCAAGGTCCAAAAAGTTCTCAGTCACGGAAGACAACTACTTAACGAAAGAAAATAATTCATTTAATTGTTCATCAGGTAAGAAAGCATCCTTTTGTCCATTTTTGCACGTTTTAAAATTTGTTATATTAAAACCCTCACACATCTGTTACAATCTTTGTATAGTCTCTGGTAAGATTAACAGAGGGACTGAGGTGCTTGTTATCATTTGGATATGGATGGCTAATCTATGGCTAAGAAACTGAACTGTTTTTGACCCAATGCCTCTATGATCTCCTGCTTGAGGGGTGTCACTTCCACCTCCCCCGAGCAAAGGCTGTGGCTTAACACCACAATTTAGCCCATAAAGATTCTTGAACACGACGCTTGGGCTGGATGGTTGTAGAATAAGAAATAATTGATGCCAAGTCTCTAGAAACAGTTTAGGATTTACTTTAAAATAGTGAGATGTGCTCATTAACTCATTTGTGTGGGAATACTGTACTTCAATGATAAAATTAGTGGCCAACGTTTTCAAAGGTGAATTCCTGTAGTTCAGCACCTAAAGGAAGTTAGACTCAGTTTCAGAAATGCTGAACACCTTAACTCCCCCTTGAAGTGACTGTACTCATGGTAGCCTTGATGGGAATTTTCTCCTTGAAATTGTGTAGTGTAGACACCCAAAGGGGCTTGGTCAGTGGTTTAAAGGGCACTTCCAGTCCCAGTCCTTAGTATATATTGTGGCAAACTGCCCACTTGCCCCCTGGTGGGTCTCACGCTTTATCTTCCTGTTTGTGGTCAGAGCACCCCAACTACCTCGTCTCCCCTGGCTGTAGCGGAGCTCTGTCTCCTGACCTGGGAGGGAAACCTCTTTTCCAGCTGCTCCACACCTTCTGACAGCTTCCCCTGCATTTGTTCCCTCCCCCTCCTATAGGGAAGGCAGGGTTTAAATACCCCTGGCCCCGCCCTTCATTGGGTCCAGGTGCCTTTAATTGCCCTGCTGTGCTTTCTCTTCTGCCTGCAAGACAGACATTTTTTAACCCTTTCGGGCCTTCATACCGGCCCTGGCACACCCTTTGAAAGCCGTCCGGCCTGACTTTATCGCAATATATACACACTGCAGCTAGGAGCGTGTGCTGTCCAGAGGAACAGTCATGCTCCTGCTCAGAGAATCAAGTAGGATAAACTATTGTTCGTCGTTCTGCTCTGAGGAACCCTGTTCTGGCTGGCAGGATTCCTGAAGCAGAGGAAGGACTTTACAGGGTGCCTGTTCCTCATCAGTGAGCCAGCCGGGGATGGCCTAACATAACTTCCACTAAAGCCAATGGGAGTTTTTCCACTGACTTCAGTAACAGGTGGGTCAGGCTATTCACCCTTAATATATAAGAGGCATACGTCATGCGCTATATATTTAGAGTGTGTTATCTATAGATCTCACTCTGTTATGCTACTCAGTGTAAAGGTGGCACAATCTGGTCCTGGATGAGAAAGCTATTTTGATAGGTTGTGAGATCCTTTGTCCAGTTACATTTTGGCTGTACGCTGTGTATGACTGTCCCCATCATGAATGACAGTGGCCCTACGACGTGAGAGGACTACATCTGAAGGGTCATTATACTCTGAAAAGTGACTTTGTAACATTACCATCATGTTGTGTTTCAGGTCTGGTCTACACTGAATGTTACATTGGCATAGCTATGTCTCTCAGGGGTGTGAAAAATCCACACCCCTGAGAGACATAGTTAAGATGACCTAAACCTCGGTGTAGACAGCACTAGGTCAGTGGAAGATTTCTTCCTCCAACCTAGCTACTGCCCCTCAAGAAGGTGGATTACTTACAGTGACCCAAGAACTCCATGCGCTGTAGTAAGTCTCTGCACTGAAACACTATAGCGGTCAGCTGTAGCATTTTAAGGCCTTGTCTACACTAACACTTATGCTGGCAAAACATTTGTCATTTGGGATGTGAAAAAAACACCCCCTGAGAGACATAAATTTTGCCAGCATAAGCGCTTGTGTGGACAGTGCTATGTCGGTGAGAGATGCTCTCCTTCCAACATCGCTACTGTCACTCATTTAAGTGGTTTTATTATGGAGAGCAGGAGAGCTCTCTCCCGCCAACATAACACAAGAGCACTCTTACAGCAGCTCAGCTATACCGATACAGCTGTGCCACTGTAAATTTTAAGTGTAGACTAGCCCTAAGCATAGACATAGCCTCAGTAACTTCCAGGTAAAGTATTCTTAATTTGACTAAACTCAGCTGGGGATGTGACAATCAAACAGTGTCCTATTCAGTTCATGCTTCGTCACTAGTAAAAAAAAGATGTGATAATCAGATGTGTTTAACAATTCTGCCAGTATGTGACCAAGAAAAGATTTCAGTGCACTCTGCCCTAACTTTGTTGACTATGCAGCACAAGTTGCAGTTAAAGTAATCTTCGGGCAGGTGTACACTACCAAGTTATATCGGCACTGCTGCAGCTGTGCTGCTGTAGCACTTCTGGTGGATACACTCTAATCCAACAGGAGAGAGTTCTCCCATCAGCTTAATAACTCCAATTCTGTAAGAGGCAGTAGCTACGTCAGCAGGAGAAGCTTTCCCACTGACATAGTTCTGTCTACATGGGGGATTAACTACATCAATCAGGGGTGTGGATTTTCACACCACTAATCCACATAGTTATACCAAAGCAAGTGTGTAGTGTAGACCTCACCTTTGTCAGTAAGTGGATATGTCCGGGTTCGCAAAGAGCAGATCTGTTGATTAGAAGCTATCTTTCATGTTTACAAAGGTATATTTTAGAATCTTAAGTATGCAGTAAGTATAAATGAGGTGGTTATCTTTCAGAGCAGAGGTAATACAGCAGAGTTACTGGAAAGGCTCTGAAAACTTAGTTCTGGGTATTTGTGTATCACCAACGTCACTAAAGAATGTAACCTTTCATATTGGTTTAATTAACTCAGAAATACAATAATCATAATGGTTTTCCATGCTTATTTTAACCAAAAATAACTTGGATTTTAGCTCTTCATCTGTTTAGAAGTCATTATAAACTAAGCAAAACTGAACTGCAGTCCATACACTGTGCCATTTGAAGATGAAATGAAACCGTCATGAAGTGAGAAAGAAGCCAATCAGAATTGCCAGTTAAGTATCCCATCATTTGCCAACATAGTAAAAATCATTAGGGTTGGGAGCTGTGAAGCATTCCAGGATTTAAGACTTAGAGAAGGACGGACGGACAGACAGATTGCAAAGGAAACTGAGGAAACTCTTAAGAAGTCAGGAAGTGAAACAGTCTGAGTGGTATTGTGCCCTGATTTGATTTAAAATACGGAAGAGTCGAACCTGTCATGAGACTTGAAACTGGAATTGTATGCATCAGCCAGGCGGGTTATGATACTAGTTATTAAGACCTGATGCATTTTAAAAGAACAATATTTGATCTGAATTTTGTAAAATACTGTGAATTTTGTCAGTTATTGACATTCATATTCAAGGTGCATCATTCCTAGTGGACATTTGCTTTTCATTCAGAAAGGACATAGGTTTGCTGCCAGAAGAGCCTTGAACTTAGAAATAGGTTACAAAACATTTGACTGGGAAGAAGAGGAAGATTAAAGAGTATCTTATGGAGAACTAGGGAAGTTCCAAATATAGTGCAGTGTGAATTATTTTGTTGCTTACAATGACAAGCATGTATTTAATGCAGAGGTCAACCTTACATATTAATGTCAAATACTATCTACAGCTTCATATGTAATAGAAAAAAAAAGGAAAGAGTGAGCTGCCAGTTACGGGATTCTTTCATTAGGGATAGAATAGATTGTACAATAATAAGGGATCAACTCAGAGGCTGCTTGTTAAGAAAAACAGATTTAACATTGCAGAATCCAAACTACAGGTAATTTTCAGAACATCAGAAATTAGTGATCTTTTGATTAAACGGCTAAATGAGCTTAGGACAGATAATATCAGATCAGCTCAAGACAGATCACCTGATATGAAGAAAATACATGGATAAGTATTGGTGACGTGTATATCTACTTATATTTATAATAGAGTAAAACACGTTAATTCACAACTACGCTCAAAGCCACCACCATTGCACATTTCACAGCATTGATGGAAGTCTCAAAATAGAGGCCAAAGACTGAACTACTCTCCTACCTTTACAAGTGGTCGCAGAAGGGAGTCACAATAGTGGGTAGCGTGAAGAAGGTTGTAGTGCATGTTGCCTGTGCAATCACTGCTCTGGGGATTAACAGAGGGCTTGATTTTCTAGGACCGTCAAGATGGCACCTTTCACAAGCACTAAATTCATGCACGCAAAAAATAGAGCAAATAGAGCATTCTGCATCACTTACATTTGTGTTAGCTCCCAAATACAAAATACAACAAAATGTTCATTTTACTGAGTCAGGCCAGTGCTCCTACTGAGACCAAAAGTACAAGGTGTTCAAATCTAAAATACAGATGAGTGAAAATGTATTTTTTCCTCAATGTATTAAAAGTGTTGAAGGAAAAGTTTGAGAAAGCCTGGAGATCAGACTTGGAAACTGCAAATTCAATAACAGATGTTATATTAGATTGAGAGATGTATTGTAAGTAACAAAATGTCCAAAGCACTGATTGGTTACAATAAGACCTCAGAAGGAATCTCAAGTAAACTAATTTGCCACTCAAAACATAGCACACGGAGAATCGATAACTCCATTCTGTTGGGCTGCCATAAAACGTGTTAGTAAATGCCACCTAACAGAGAACATCTATATCTATTATCACAGACATACTGTGACAGGGGCAGTCACTGCTGTTCCTATAGTGTCTGTGTTCATACACGCACCTATTGAGCCAGCTGTGCGACAAGAACAGCAACTTTTAGCACAGCCAACATTCTCCTTGACCCCCCCTTTCATAACTATGTAACTGTACATCAGGCAAATACTGTGTGCACCTCCTCACTGCTGCCTCTTTAGCCTCGACCTCCCAACTATTTGTCAGGTGAGAGGGGATACAATCCACCACCCATCTGCCTATCTGGCCTAGGACTCCCCTGTACATACTGTCTTTCTGGTCCCTGAGGCTTGATAGTGACTCCAGCTACAGGAGGAGGAGCGGTGACTATTTGCCTGATATGCAGCCCTGCTGGCAAGTGGGCAGGGAAATACCCAAAGGTCAGAGAATGGAAGGAGGTCTGGCTCTAATTCCCCTACCCCCTGACCAGAACAGCTGGCCAGATGCACATCAGGCAATAAACCACTCCACAGAAAGGGGTGAAGTTATTCCTCCCCCCAGAATATGGGAGATAGGGAGGAAATGATGAGTCTGGGTCAAAGCTTGGGTTTTACTTTGTTCTGGGGGCCACCGAGCTAGCTATGTGCTACCCCTCACACAGGGCAGATTGTCAAATTATCATGTAGAAGTGGCAGATTAAAAAAAAATTGGCCTGAGCAGACTCCAAGTCAACAGAATCGCCAGCCCAAACAGCTGCCAGGATTCCACCTAACTAGTTCTGAACACAATCCCTTCGTAGGGTCTCACCAGGTGCACGTGGGGCAGTATGCAGGCGGAGGAGATAGCAGCTGGCATGGACTTTGGCTCTCTGGAAACGACTGAAGAAAACTTTTCAAATTGAAAGCAGAAGCAAGAGTGAATCATATCATAAACAAACTCATTAACACATTTCTTAAAGGTTGGGCAGAGAAAAATATCTGCAGCTGATTCTGAAACAAAGGAGTACTGAACAGAGATGAAATAAGCATCTGATTATTGCTGAAACGAAATGTGTTCCTAGTTCATTAGGTGCTAATGGCTGAATGAGAAAACACAGTTTCCAAATGTAGTACCTGCAATTTAAATGTGTGAAGTAAAAAAGAAGAAAGACTTTGAATCAAACTCTTGGCCCAGAAAGTCCACAGCAAGCATTTCTTTTTTGTTGGAGAAATAATACCCAATAATTAATACCATTTACACTTATGTAGACACGATTATTCAAACTTTGGAATTTTTAACCTTTAAATAATCACGGTCATTGGCAAAATGAAACATTTTGTATGTTATGCGCTATGTGAGAATTTATCAGGCAATGGAATTCACAATGCCAGCAATAAACGCCACAATTCATCAAGAAGGTATTTAAATAGAGTATGTGTTAATCCAGACACAAGATAACGTCTGAGTGCAACATGTAAACTACAAAGAATAGGTTAAAATAATTTATAAATGACAACAAAGATCCATAATTGGCTTTACTGGATGTGAAAGCCACTCTGCTGAAGGAATCAATTGCCTACCTTTCTCCGCATGAAGCTATACTGGAGTCATTGATGTTAGCACCAGCAGGTTCACAGGTGAGAGTTAAATTGAAAGCCTTTCAACACAAACAAATGCAGTCCTGTATTAAAATTGCTGAGCTCCCACTTTTTCAGGGAGATGCTCTCTGCACGAGGAGTGAAGATGATAACACATGGAACTCATTTGTAGTGATTAAGTAGCTCAAAGAAACTTTTTGTTTTACTGCAGTGAAATTCAATTCCATGAACATCTGAAAAAGTTGGCAAAATACATTTAAAAAAAACCCCAACCTTAGATTTATTTTTGGAAATACAAGGAAGTAGTGCTCGAGACTGACAGCCTGAAAGTGATGAAAATGTGATAGTTAATCTCTAAGTTTAATTTCCAGATGTTAGAGAGCTGACTGCTTCCACATAGCATAACAGAGAAGCACCTATTAAAATAAGGAGATGTGGTTTAATAGTCGGTTCTCACCCTTCCAGAGTCTGGATGCATCTTTGCCTCAGTTTTCTCTCTGCTGTTCAGTCCCCCTCTTGTGGGAGGGTTATTTGATGTGGTTTGAGTATTTGGACTTCCAACCAAATAAAAAATCTTCCCTTTCATAGAGTCTTTTCCATTGCCCCCGCCTCTGCTGCTTCCCTAGCTCCCTCATTAAAGTACCCCCACCCCAAGTCTTGTTTCATTCATGGTCTCAGCAGTCTAAGAAAGAAGCTTGTGTTCTGTAGTCCTGCTTTTCCCAGCATTCCTTGCTGTTCTAGATCCAGTCTGAGATCTGAAATAGGCTATGATAGGCATGCTTGCCCTTATGGAGCTGTTCAGAGATCAAAGGAATATCTTCATTCTGAGACCAACATGAAATTAGTGTGATGACACATATCTTTTTCCAAACAGCTACCTTCCATGGGCCCAAAAACTCCCTCATTTGATTAATGCAAGATCCATGTAAACAATAAGCTCTTCACCATCCATTTTCTTCTCTCTCACAAACCACCCAACCTGGTCTGCATCAAAGAAATGGGGCTATTATTGCAGAACTTTCATTTTTTATCCCACTGATATACTCCATTCACCACATGCTCAGACCTAAGGAGGCCAAAACTGGAGGCAGAGTAGCTATTCTGTTCTTGCTTGAGCTCAAATGCGGAGAAAGCTCACTCAAATCAAAGTTCTCCGAGAGTCCTTTCAATCTGGAAGACCAGAGGAAAGATTAACTTGGGTAGCATTTTGCTAGTCTCTGAACTGCTTGACACCAAAGGCTTCCTAGAGGAGCTAATGGAGAGACTATCTCACATGATGATGATCATTAGACTCGTTGTTGGTGCCTTTAACATCCGGATGCGTGCCAACTCCTCACCTCACACAAACAAACAAGCAAAAAAATGATAAACGAATACAGCTTGTAAGTACTCAGAAGACAATCAGATATTTCAGTGATAGTAGCCATTTAATTATCTAAACACACAGAGTGGCACTCATCCACCAAAGCAGCTAAGCACGTGCTCAACTTTAAGCAGGTTAGCAGACTTATTGCTTGAATGGAAATATTCACATGCTTAAAATTTTAGCATGTGTTTAGGTTCTTTGTTGGTTGGATCAGGGCTATATATAGTATAATTTATGTAACTACAAAGTTCACAAAGCTTAGGGAGGGAAAATTGGTGTTTTGGTTTCCTCTGCTCTCTAACTTTTCAGATAAAAAATGCAGACAAGGTTTACACCTATATTAAGACAGCCTTGAAACTAACAGGAGTGCAGAGATTTCCACTCATAGCAAACAAAAGATGATGATACTGTCATATCAGGACTGTTTCCAGAGTTCAAAAATGTATAGAAAAGATCATCCGTAATGTCTATGTGTTTTGTGGCTCACAAATTTAATCTTACTCTTGATGAGACTTGCAAGGTCAACCCTTGCCCTCAAACTATTGTCATTCTTTGCAATGTAATTGAGAAACTCTGCCTTTGTACTACCCAAGCGATCACACAGGTTTGTAGATGTATAGCAATTGTTAGGATGAAAGCTATGAGCAACTGAATAGTTAAGTGAAACACAAACAGAAGAGGGTGAACCTGCCATCAGTTAGTTTCTCTAGAACTCAGTGATCCAACTGTGAACTTATCTGTTGAAGTGTTTTGGCTCCTTCAGCACATAAAAACACTGCTGTCTCATATTATTTTCTAAGATTTACTCAGGAATATTTATCTGATTTTCACCATGATGCTGAAAAAGCAATTTTTAATAGATCAAAAAATGATCTAAGCACATAAAATAGACATTCTTCCATAAAATATACAAAATACAATACATAGCACAATACAGGTTGCTATAGTCTCATGTGTATTACATTTTAAATTTTATCTACAGGACAAAGTTTGTAGTTAATTAGCTGTGGAAGCAGTTGGAGTTCCAAGTGAAAGGAAATCAAAAAGTAAATGATAACAGTGAAGATCAGCATGAACTGCAAATATTAATACATGAAACTGAAATGGTTGTGAATTCTCTTAGAAAGAGGATTCTTTTGAGAGATCACAGGCACTGAAAAATGTTAAGGGGCAAGTCTTTTGAACAGAAGGAAAAATAAGAATCAAGGTGGGGAGAATCTTACTGCAAAAAAACAAAAAAAAATATTAATTAGCAATAGGTACATTTTCCACTGGGTTATAAATTAATTACAGTGTGACTAAACACTTGTGAGAGTCGTGGACTCTATGCCACAATTCTAGTGGTGATCTAGTCAGAGTTGAACTGTACGTGAAGCCATTTAACAATAAAAGTAAGTAACATCTCTGCAGGCACAGAGGACATCCATTTCACTTAACTCTTCAGTTACTCTATAAAAACATTTTGGATTTCACGGGGCAGTACAAAAGAAATATTTCTCAATTACATTGTGAAGAGTGGCAGGTGGGTGCCCAAATCACCTAGGCAGCTTTAAAAAAAATCTCAACCCAATTCTGTTTATTTTTTGTCAGCCTTAAAGGGCATGTCACAATGGAGAAAGAAATGTGCCATATTCCTTATCCAAACAGTTACAAACTGCTTCATCTGTCACTTGCTTTGTCTATTGGCATTGCCACAGCAAAAAGAAGTCTTCCTGCCATGAGATGAGTAAGGAATTGGGTCCAATCGAGTATGCTAGCAGACTGATTTTCTCTCTCACACACGCCTTCATATTGAGTGGGACGTGGCTGCCAAACCAAATTCAGAAGAAACTGGATTAGAATGTTAGAAGAGGGAAAAAAAACACAACACCATTAAAGCTGCCTGCAGCTCTAACTACTTTTCAAATTATGAGCATTTAGTTCAGGGATTTTTTTGTAGTTTATTTTCTCTCCATTCAAATAAATATGCGCAGCTTCTTTTTCCTTACCAGTGAAGTTAATGACAACATTGCAAGGATAAATCGAAGAGGAAAATAATTGGACTTAAAGGTTAGTCAAACAGTAACTTCTGCAACATTACTGACTCTAAAGTTTTACTTCATTGAGCTCCTTCTCCTAATAGGATGTTGCACTTAAACCCATAATAAAAGGTACCTATATACCACTTTATCTTCATAACCCTTTATAAATTTCTGCCAGGTTCTTGCCAGGTCCTTGCCAGCAAAAAGGGCCAGGTTCAATTACCTAGCACAGGTCTTTCTCAAAATGTAACAAACATGACCAGCTTGAGCTGCCACCCGGAAACCCACAAGCAATGAGTCTGAAACAAAGAAACTTTACTGGGGGGAGGGAAGAGGACACAGAATAAACATAGAGAAGCCAGTAATAATCAATCAACAATATATGTATAATTATAAGATCACAGACTTTCACACACACACACCCTGTGTGCCTTGATATTAGTTTTAAATGTAGTCCTCCCCTTGCAGTGTGACTGCCCAATAAGTCAGTGCATTCCTGCAATAGCCTCTTCCCTCCTCCACTACACCCCTACTCATTGTTTGTTGTCCTGGTTTGGCAGAATCCAGAGTTCAGGCAGGTCCATATCCAGCATTGAAGAGAAGTGCTGCCTGATCAGTTCTAGGGGCTCTACCACCCAGCCCAGCTGCAGTGATAGCAGGTTTATTAATTGGTGGATAAAGGGGCTGTCATCAGAGTTCATCGGCTACGCTTCTGCCTTCTGCAGCTTCAGCAAAAGCCACCACAGCACCGCCTCAGCACGTTGCACACCTTCACAGCATCTTCTGAGAAGAATCAATGCTTATAAGATGCTGATCACCATTCTTGCCACCAGGGATACACTACTACTCTTTACTCTCTCTTTTTCGCTTTGTCCAGGCTCTTCTCCACAACCATGACAGACAGCGGTTTTGGCTAGGGTGAATTCTTGCCCCAGGCATGTTTGGTACAGTTTTCTTGCCCTTTTGTTACCAAACAGGAATAATAATGTCTATCATCTGTGGCAAACGGCCGGCTTCTCCCTAGTGGGTCTCACACTTTTGCCTCTCGCAGTGGGCCAGGGCGTCGCTGGTTACCCCGTCTTCCCAGGGAGGGGGGTAGGGACCCAGGCCCGCCCACGCCTCTGGGTCCCAGCCCAGGGGGCCCTCTGAGTTGCAGATATGTGCTGCTGGCACCTTACTTGCAGCTGCAGGCTTTTCCCCTGGGCCACTCTCCCCCCTCTGTCTTTCTAGCTTCTTGAGCCCAGTACCTTCTTCAGGACTCCACACATCACCATACTCCGTTCTGTTCTCCACTACGACTCCACACACCACCACACTCCATTCTGTTCTCCTCCACTTCACACACTCCTCTGCTCACCACTCACCTACTCCTTCCACTCCACACTGTCTCTCAGGAGTAGAGGGTTTTTATAGGCACCTGGGTGGGGGCCTTAATTGGTGTCAGCTGACACTAATTACCTTTAGTTGACTCTGGCTAGTCTATAGGAAATAAAGCACAGATCATTCTAGCACTTACATAGCGCCCTTCCAGAACTTTCCTACTGCCCTCTGCCCTTGCTATACCACACATCTCAAACTTAAACCTTAACTGAATTTTCACCAAATGCCCCAAACTGTCAGTTAACTGTTATGCAAATTAGGCCTGGCCCATTTGGTTGTTTTCCCTTGCTCACCAACAGATAGCTCCCTCCCCAATGGAGAGGCCACTTGTCTGGTTTTGAACCTCTTTTTTGGGTAGTTTGTCCCCCCATGTGGTACTGAGGCAAAACCAGACCTGGTTTTTTCTCATAGCAGCTGGAGGATGCCATTTCTAAGAGCACCCTGCTCTGCCCCCTCTGGTGTGACCTCACATGCACCATAATGCGTAGCCACACCGGCAGGGATAAGGTCACGCAAGCGGAGGCGGGCCCACACTGTTCCCAGAAGTACTGGAATGTCCAGTATTTTGGGAATGCGTATGTGGTCACCCTATTCCCCTGTGGAGCCTCTGGATGTTCTGAAGTAGCTCTGGAGTGCTCTTCTCCTTGCTCACCAATAGGGGTCAATAGCGAGCTCTCTATTCTTAGGCCACAGGGTTTACGCAAACGACAGGTAATACTCAGCAAAGGGATGACAGAGGTCAGTATAATAACAAAAATATAAGTTACTTAGATTCCCACGTGAATTTAGCTGTTTTTCTTCAGCTGAAAGAGATATAATAGAGATATAATAAACTACTACTACCGATCTGTTATCTAGCACTTTTCATCAATAGATCTCAAGGCATTTTATAAGAGTCATTATCCCTATTCTACAGCTAGGGACAGTGAGGTGAAGTGATTTATTTACAGTCCCTCCATAAAAAAGCTGCAGGCCAAGGAATAGAACTCCCAACCTCCCAGTGCTCAAGCCACCAGCCCACACTGCCTTTATGAAAAGCTTTAAGAGTAGCAAAGATGCTTATTGGAAAGTTGTGTGCTGATCTAAATGCAAATACTAGCTGGTATTAACTAGCAGCCAGGATAAACTGTCTTTATTCTTGTCAGGAGTATTACACTTGCACTCTCAGACTGCTCTTAACTTTATAGTATGTGCCATTTTCTATATATTGGAAAAGGCTTAAAAGTGAGGCCCTGACTATTCCACTGGAAATACTACAGGTGTTTTCAAACGAGTAGGAACATTACAGTTCTAGGACCAGTCCCTCAGCTGATATAAATCAGTGTTGCTCCATTGACTTCAACTGAGCTAGGCCTCTTTACCTCACATGAGACTATGGCCCAAGTGCCTTGGCCACATGCCCAGTTTAAATAATTACCGTCTGCTTCCCTAAAATTCCCTCTGCAGTATCTGCTGTATGTAGTATTCATCTCTATTTCCCACCTTAAACTGTAATACAATGTGGCTAAATGGAATGAAACATTTGCTGGGTTTCACTCCAGAGGAGGCTGAATTCCTTGTTGTATAGTTTGTGTTACACTTTAAGGATGTTTGGGATCCTTCAAAATGAAAGGTATTATTAATAATGATCTTATCAAATCAAACTGGACTGACCAAGACATTTGACTAACTGTGAGAGTAGTGTTAAAAATGTGGTAGAAAAACAGTAGTATTTTTCTCTGGCTTTAGAGAACCTTCTAAATACAGCTTTCCCCTTCCAAACTGAGCTGCGTGTGAATGTGTCTAGTAGCACTCTGCAAATATTTAGCTTCTTTTTTATACTAATGTCAAAACACCCATGCGTAATTCCAGAAATTACGCATCACTTACTATGTGAAACATATATTTCACATCTTAATTCAGCTGAAGTTTAATATCCCTTCAGAGTGGCTTGTTTGGGCTGAATTTATAAGATGGATTTGATATTTATCTTTATTTTTAAAACTTTTTTCCTTTATTAATGAACCTGATTTTGAAAATGGTCTCAGAAGGCATGGAGATTAATAGTAATGAGATCATTTAGCTAGAAATATGTTCATTACTATTCTGACTTTAAATTCACTTTTCAGTAATAGCTTTCACACATTATTTTAACAGTTTCTGCTTTTGCACCATGTTAAGCGCAGCTTCACTAAAATTAACTTTATGGGCCAAACTTCATGGACAAAAGGAAAGGACTATAGTATGCAAAATTTTTAATCCTTCAGCTAAAGTACAGTAGGTTTGTACAGCTCCTTCCTCTTCTTCTAGATCTCTGCCTTTAGGCTCTACAACACGGCAGCATTTAGAGTACAGGCACTACACATGTAGCTACACACCCCAGAGAAAGGCAGTCTTCATCCACACTTGTCACTGTGGTGTGTATTTCCTGATGTCTCCTACCTGCCAGACTCTCCGCTGATTCCTCCATGCCAGAGCCTTTCCCCACTAGGGCAGAGAAAGGCCCTGGCAGTGGGACACTACAGTGCTAAAAATAGCAGTGTGGCTGTGGGAGGCACTGCTTGGGCACATGGAGAACTCTGTAGGGTATACAGCCTGGGGATTCCATCATGTAGGGCACTCTACTCTATTCACCTAAGCCATGTCTCACCATCTGCACTGCTGTTTTTACCTGTGCTAGCTGGACATGCAGTGTCTGTACTCTATAGCCTTCTCTAAATGTAGATGAAACCTGCGTTAGACCCCCAGTCCGGCAAAGCACTCAAGCATCACTATTTCTAAACCCATTGCCTGTTAGATGTTAGTAGAAATAAAAATAGTTCCGGTCAGTTAAAGTAAGTGGATGTAACTCAAAATACACCCTGGGAGCAGAACTTTTGATTCTGTAGGCACCATTTTTTAAGTAATTGCTTTTCTGACCATAATTGCACTTTAATGTAGAGGGTGCTACCTGCATCTGCTATAAACAATTTTTCATACACCCCACTGATAAATGTTACTAGCGAATATGATCTATTTTTAATGGGTAGGGTTTGGCTTTCTTGCTAGATGGACGGTCTAATAGTAACACACTCTATTAGGCACGAAAAAATGATGTACTTCATAAGTAATAGATTTTGCATATTGAAAGACTAATCCTTGAGTTCTTAGTCAGACAAAAGCCCCTGTGATTTGAATAGGAATTTTGCCTGAGTAAGGCCTGAGACTCAGATCCTCAAACAAATTCAGCACCTAACTCCCATTGAAACCAATGGGAGTGAAGTGCCTAACTATCTCTGGGCCTGACCTCCTCTCCCTCATGCTACCATTCCAGTTTGCTATTATAAGATACCTTTAAGTTTGTATGCTTCTTTAATAGTTCTCTTGTTAAACTATAGAGCAATGCGCGCTGTTTTATGCATTATCGTATATTGTGGAAATATTAGTAATCAAATAAAAGTGAATTTGGCTTTCTGGCACTTAGAAGAAGAAAAATTCCCTTTGAACTCTAAATTATTTATGACACTCAAAGAGACACTTGGTAAATAACAGGAAAGTGTGAGAAATCAAATGCAGATTATGGTATTTGGTTTTGTCTTACCATATTTAACCGCTGCATTCCCACAACAGGCCCAATAAATCAACTGTGTCTTTTGGACACTTCTCCTGAAGGAATTGGAAATCAGCAGAACTAAATGAAGCTGTCTGCAAGTGACAGCTACAAAGGGAAACCCACGGGAAAAAAAAGTGCTCCTGTGAGCAGACGATAAAGCAGATGCTGTAAAACAACAGGGGGGTAGCACCATTTCGTCTCCAGAATTGATGATTGTTTGATAAACAGCCAGTCATGCTCCTGGAAAATCCTGTCCATCAGTGCATATCAGTACAAATTAATGATGACATGTCCTGATTAAACTTGCTGTGCTGTGAAATCCATTGCATGATCTGCATGGCAGTAAATGAACAAATGCTCACAGAAAAAAAAATCCTAAACATCTCAGGTTAGGGCCAGAGTCCTAGCTGCCTGTGGTGAAGTAGGTGTTCCACTGGCAAAATAAATCTCATACTGCAGGTTTTATAGGCAAGAGCTTTATTTTTTTTTTTTAATATCAGGAAATCCTTAAACTTCGCATCGTGAACAACATATTCTGACAGTGGCATCTCTGTACAGCAGGTCAGATTCAGAGGGCCTGACTCAAGCTTTTTTCCCAGCCATCATCTAAGCAAAATCTCAAAGAAGCTAATAAGCCTGGATATGGGTTCATGCTGGTGAGACTTAACTAAAGAGCCACTGAAGTACAACCGAGATCACATTTTGGCCTAATCAAAATGCTTCATAAGAACTATGTAAATGTTGAGTAAAGATCTCAGAACTCAGCTTAATAGGATTAATTTAGGGTGGTCATGGAAAACCAGTGTAGTCAGGAATAGTCAAAGACAGATACTCATGTCAAGGATGAGTAAGCCCAGAGTTGTTCATTTTTATTAAGATAAGGTAGAGGCCTTTCTAAAATCTTCAGTTCAAGGGAAGAGTTGTCTTGTGTGTTTTGGATTTAATTTGATTTGACTTTTTCTCCTTCATCTATAAAATGGGGACAATGAAATGTACCTCCTTTGTAAAGCACTTTGAGCTCTACTGATGAAAAACACCATTTAAGAACAAAGTATTATTATTTTAAAATGAAATCCACAAATTTTACAGTACTTCAATTTACAAAAACATCTGATGTCCAAGTGGCACATAATTCTCCATCACAGTGAATGAGCAGGGCTGATGATGAACAGGTGAGATGAATAAAAGGCCTCTTCCAGAAAGGGAAAATTGGATGTTAAGGGTCAGATTCTGTCTCCTGTACTCATGTAGAATTCAGTAAGACCACTATATTTGAGTACAGGAGGCAGAATCTAGTCCTAGGTGTCTTATTCTGCCATGATGCAGATGCAACCCCCATGATATCAATGGTGGATCCAGGCAAGACATGGCAGAGTGGGTCTTTGCCAGGGCAGTTCTACTACTGTTTTATTTTCCTTTATTTACAAAAAACATTCCAGACCAGATTCCAATCTCATTTACATCAGTGTGGCCCTTAAGTAACTCTAGCTTATGCTGGAGTGAGATCAGAACATAGTCTACCTGCTGTAATGGAGCTGTGCCTATACAGGTTAAAAGTTATATTGTAATTTACAATCCTCCCAGACTAAGAGGTGTGTTGCCACCCTGAACCAGAGCAAGGAACAAGAAACTGAAGGGCAAATTCGGCATCAGTCAGCAGGAGTTACGCAAGCTATGCAGAGTATCTTGCGTAACTTATGTCGACTTCCTAAATTCCCTTCTGTGTGCTGTCTCCACTATGCTGTGCCATCTGGAAATGCAGACCCAGCGACACAGTGCTGTGTTTTTTGCAGAGGTTGTTTTATTAAATCGACTTTCGGATCACTTGGGTGGGTCTTCACTTCCGCTCAGTCGAGCCAGATAAATCTATCTGACGGTAGGGAATTGGCCACGATAAGAAAGCCATGATTCCTCCCCAGGTCCCCTTTGTCTGGGTGAGAAGCAAAATATGTCACCTCCTTCTGTGGAGCACCTTCTTCCCCTCTGAGTACCCAGCAAGCAGAAGCAGCGAGATGGAGCCCAAAGTTTATCCCTCGCCTAGCCATTGCCCTGCTGGATAGTTTGCAGTGAGAAGCAGTGACTAGTAACCCCTACCCTCCTCTCTGGAGTCAGAATCTGAGCAGGCCAGAGAAGGGGCGAAGGGAGAGGCTTTAGAATGAGCTAGAGCCACAGAAGGACTCCGGTGTTGTGTCGCTGAGCACCGAAACGCCTAGTAAATCACAGCATCCACAAATGCCTGAGCTAGGCTCCTTTAGTGGGTTTCGCTCAAAGGCCAGCAGGCCTAGTGGGCAGGCCGTGTCTTGCTGGTTCTTCCACTGCAACGTCCACGGGGGAGGGAAAGACAGGGGTACCCAGTGACTTAGACAGCCTAAGTTATGCAAGGGCCACTTCTCGGGCATCCCAGGATCCAGAAGGCACAGAGACTTAAAGGCACCATCATCCTTCCTTCCCTCTGCTGCAAGTTCTTTGTTGCACCTCTTAGCAGCACAACACAGAATCTCACCTCTAGCCTTTGGACTCTCTGATACAGAGATACAATACAGTGGATAATACCAGCTCCAAATTTTTTTTTTCCCTCTTCCATGTGGGCTTCAACCTAATTTTTCATTATTTCTGAAATAAAAGTTGTAATTAAAACCACCCACCATTCAATGCACTGCACTTCAGCTTTGTTGCAAATAACATATTTATTTCCCTTGACTCCAAGTAATCTTACTCTATTTTATTCTGTTAACATCATGTCCTGGCAAACACCAATGGGAAATAATAGGTGTTAGCGGGAGAAACAACAGAAGCAGCTTATTGGGAGTTACGACAAACTTTGCTCTTTGTTGTTTGCCCCCTTTGTAATATTTTTGTATTCTTGCAAAAACCCTCCCTCTCGAATCAATACTTGTGCCTTATATACATCGTTCCTCAGTGGGGTGGTCCAGAGCCACACTACCCCAGAATACTCCCCAAACAGCCCTCAGGATACTCCCCACATGGTGGGGGGAAGGGGAGGAGAGGGGAATGACAACCATTACAACACCTACAAAGGAGGCAGACAGGTTCCCTTCTGGAAGTGGCCGGCACTGCCTTCTTCTGTGGAGGGAGGCACTCCTCTTTGCCTCCCCTTCTGGGGTGTCAATGACCCCATGCAGTCCTAAAGCTCTCACCCTTCCTGGAGGTATCAGGCTAAGGGCAGACTCCTTGCCCTTGACACCTACTGGGCACCTGCCAGCCAAAATCGGAACCATTAAAGTAATCACCTGGCGATTCACTTAAGGCTGGGGATGGGCTTTTTTGATCCTGTGCGTTGTGCCTGTGCCAGGTATAATGTACCCCGGAGCATGTCTGCTCTGCCACCTTTTGCAAGGATGCAGCATGCATTCCCCTGGCCGGTCCCATCCCCTGTCTGGGGCATGCAAGGAGCGAGTGGAGCAGGAGCTGGCCTTGCCCTGTGCTCCAAATGTGGGGAAGCTAGTGACGCTTCTGGCTCTTGGGGGTCATGCTTGGGATTTTAAGAAGGGCACAGTGCTGACCCAGCTCTTTTGAGCCTAGCTCCCATTAGTGATAGGAGGAGTCTTACCACTGACTTCAGGGGAGGCAGAGTTAGGCCAATGCTGGAAATCCCTCCCTCATGGAGTCCTTGGGGTCAGGAGAGCACAAAGACCCCCTTGTGCATAGCTCCGACCAATGACAGGGAGGGTGAGAAAGGCTTTGGCAAAATTCCATCCCAAGGTTGTACTGAAAGAGAACCACTCAGAGCATGTGAAAACTGCCATCTTAGCCAGCACACCGCGGATGGAACAGAGCCTGCAGAGCAAAAAGCATGAACTGCTACCACAGCATTAAAGCCCAGGCTCTATAGCTAGTCTCACAGCCCCTGCTAATGGGGCACAGAAGTAGACCTGTAAGACACACTGCAGTGGGTTACAAATATACTTGCCAAACAGACATGGACGCTACAAGAGAGGGATCCGAGGGAAATAACAGCCACTCATGCTCTGAAAACGAAATCCATATTACTAAACAAGATTCTCAAGCCTCTTGCACTTCCCTGCAGCACTAGTAATAGATGATGCTGTAAGCCGTCAACACCATTTTAAAGCATTTAGTTGACTTTTTGCCTGTAATATTTTTTTGGCCAAGGAGTAAGGACAGGGGCTTTTCCCCTTTGTGTGGGAAGCAACTGCTGCTCTTTTCTCAGAGAATGTCTCTGGGAAAAAAACAACCACCCGAGCACAATACATATAATTGGTGTGGTTTTTCTATAATAGTCTATCCCACATTATTAATTCACAGCCTAATAACCTTGAAATGAATAGTAACTACTGGGAACCTTACGATACCAGATATCAGAAGCTGAAAGAACTACACTGGTTGTGCAAGGATAACAAAATGGCAGCCTGGCAGTCAGAGTGATTACGTAAGTGCCACTGTAACTGAGAAGCTGTCTATATAATACTGAACACAGATGCTGCTCAACACTTTTTGGGGGCCCCCCTCCTCATGCCACTCAAATTTGGCCCGACTGCCCTTCTGTCATGACCGGGGGGGGGGCAAATCCTAGCAAGTGGCGTTGTGACCTAGCCCATGGGACTGCAGCACCACTCATCATGACGGGGGTGGAGGGTGAGGGTGGGCCAAATCGGCAGCCCTAGGCAGCTACCTGGCTTGCCGATAGCCAGAGCAGCCTCTGAGTGAACCCTTTGTGAAGAAGATTAAGAGTTTTGCACACGTCTGACACATTGCCTGCTATATCAGGATGTGCCTGGCTCGCTGATGTTTCTGTACGGCACCTATCACTGTGGTATATAAGCACTGATAACAGGCCTGCCTTACCGCTGCATCACTGCTGTTTTAAGCATCTTAGACAAGGAATCCAGCAACTGCAGATATTCTAGGCAGAAATAATCAGCATGGAGGAAGTGGACTGTAGATGGGACTATGTCTGGCCAGAGGACCAGCTGGGCCTACTGTACATAAAGCTGGTTCTGCTGCCCCCCCCCATATGCTTCTGTATAGGGACTCTTAAAGCATAAATGTAGAATTTAACACCAAATCACTACCCGGTAGAACACATCAGAGCTAACACACCATGGGTGAAATCCTGGTTTCAATAGAATCAATGAGGCTTTTGCCATTGACATCCGTTAAGCCAGTTGTTCAACTCATATTCCTATTTCAACACTGTCTTATTCCTGTTTTAATCAAGGTTATGATATCTTAGCCCTATTCTACAGAGCTATGACGTAGGGTCACTGTCTGTACCATGCCTTTACGTGACCTCAAGTGGAGTACACACTGGTGCAGCAAAAGCAGCACAATGCACAGTAAATATAGCCAGCTGCAGTTCCACATACCATTCACCGCATCCATGCAACTTACTCCTGCCAAAAATAGTAGCTATTACTGTACTGTGGGTCTTGATGTGTTGGGACAATGCTTAGCAGATTGTGGAAAGTAGCAGAAAACAAATAATGACATTACTTGCATCAACATACTGACCACACCTTAGCATATAGGCCTGGTTCTAGAATATCCCTCTCACTAGTAACGCGCTTGTTAGAAAGAAACCTGCAGAGGGGTTTCTGTGAGTTTTAGAGGAACTAAAATTGGGTAGAAAGCTTTCAATCCTCACTCCCACTGCTGCATGTGGGTTTGCTGTGTGTAGTGTCTGCTCCAGAATGTACCTGTCGCACAGTACAATGAAAGACTAAAGAATTCACATCTGCTGCAAATTAATACCGAGTTCAGCTGGCAATGGTGACTGTCATGCGGACTGGATGAGGGGGTGGGGGCAGGGAGGTCATTTGTGTTATTTGACATTAATATGTCAAAATCATAACAATTCATATAAGACATGCCATGTCAGGTACTGTTAGAAAGGTTATAATATGCTGAATAAGATGATTATATTTGTGTTCATGGGTGCTATGTGTGAGGGAAGTTATGGAGATTGGTGATATACCTGTATTTCAAACTCTGCTGTAGAAGACACACCCCAGACAGAGAGGCGGTAGGACAATAGCCCGCTTAATAGCCCATCAAGACCTTTACAGAAGCCAAAGGCCCAGGAAGGAACTAAAGGCATACCTGAAGAGTTACCAGGATTGGTCCTTGTGACTCTGGACTCCATTTTAGTTCCAGTAAAGTTCCACAAGCCGCATGACCAGAGGCAGAGGGTATATAAGATCAAACCAGAGAAACCATTTTGTCTTTGTTCCTGCCCAGCTGCGGACACACACACCTGCCCACCTCTGGATCAATTCATTTTGCAACTGAACTGAAGGACTTAGACCCATCCAGGTACTGGATGTATACCAGAGGAACTATACGAGCCTGCAACTCCACAATTTTTCTAGAAACCTGATGTATATGGACTTTCAAATCATTTGTATGTGTCTGATTGCTTTAATCCTTTAACATTTCTCTTATTGTTTATTTTTCTTTTTATAATAAACCTTTAGTTTTAGTTACTAAAGGATTGGCTGGCAGCGTGGTATTTGGGTAAGATCCAAACTCATAGTGAACTGGTACTGTGGCTGGTCCTTTGGGATCAGAGGGAATCTTTTGAGTAAAGAGCATATAGTTTAAATAACTGGTCTCTTTACTGGACCTAGTGGCAGTTTGGGAGCCAGAGACTGAAAACTGCAGTAAAGGGGGCTGTGTGTATTGGCACAGTGGTTTCTTGATAACCAGTGCGGTGGAATCAGAAGCACTGTTTGTGGCTGGTTGGGAAGGCTGACTGCAGTGTCACCCACCAGTGCTGGGAGAATTTGCTCTCCCTTTACAGCCTGCCCTGACCCTGGCATTATCAGTCGGCTACCCTGGGCACGGACGTGTCACAGTGACACTTCAGCCTTCCTTGGCATCTCTTGGATTGCCACTGCCACATGTGGACAAACTATTACAGGGTTCTTGGGACCATATTTTACTGCATGATTCATTGTTTAAAATGTGAATTTCTTGTAGGAATCACCAGTGTTATTGTCTCTCCAAATGGACATATACAGGAATCATTTAACCAACCAATACCATGGGATATTTGAGATACTAAAGTATTTTTCCTGTATTCTGCATATGAATTAACAGTGGTATCTGGTTTTGACATTAGTGCTACTTTCTCATCCATCTAGGTTCTTATACTTTCAGTAGTTGAAGATATATACACACAAAAGTATATATAATTTTCTCATCCATCTAGGTTCATATACTTCTAGCATATGAATTACCAAAGTTTAACGTTTCTTTTTTTGTTTCCTGTGTCAAACTACTATTGTTATTGCTTTGACTAGTTATAATATTAGATAGTTCTATAGTCATACTAACAGGGAACAATTGGCATTTGCCATAAGATATAGTGCTTAATCCAAGATTCAGACTGCAGGCTAAGGGAAAACTGTAAATCATTTCACACGGACTAGTAGCTCAACTCTGTGGCAGAGAAAGCAGTTGTGTCTGATATCAGAAGAAACAAAGCCTTGTTTTCCATTAAGGGGACATAACATTTTCTCAGAGATCCATTTACCTTACTCCAAGCCAGTCATCTCGTGTCCCAGAACAGTAAAAACAAGGCTGCCGAATGACTTTGGCAGGTTTCCTGAAGTGATGACAATTCTCGGTAGCCATTCTAACATTACAAAGTGATAACGATACATCCACCAGAAGAGAAATAAGACAAAAAAATTAAGCAACCAGACAAATTTTAGGTAACCTTTAAGCGAGTGGACACTCTCATGTTAGCTAACAAGATGTAGTACTGCATTAATTCACAGGAAAGATTCAGCGACCCACAGAGCACGGGATTTTACACAGTTCCGATTTCAGGAGCGTAGTATCGGCTCCGATTCACTTGCAACCTCAGCAGCATTCAGACTTACAGCTGAAGGGAGCAATTAGCTTAGCCATGATGCTCATTGCCGGCCTGATTGGAATTAAAACACAGATGAGCAGGTTGCCACGGCTGATGGTATTAACAAGTCATTTTTTTTCTTTAAACTGTCTGAATTTAAGGGTGACAGAATGACAGGCCTGGTGACTGAAGTCCGGGTGGAAGCAGACACCACAAAGGGGCCCGGGGAGGGGGCAGAGAGGGTCAAGCTCCCTTTGCTTCTGATACGTTTGATAACATTTTGACCTCCAGATGGTAGTGCTGCTGTGACCCAGAGGCAGCCCAGTGCCGTGCCTGTGGGTCTCCTCCTGCCCATAGAGGCTGGCAGTGGCAGAGATACTCAGGCTGTTATTGCTGCTGGCCATCAAGGGTACGGCTGCCTCTGTAGGGCTACCTGCAGCTGCCTGGGGTGGGAGGGGATGCTGAGGATTCGGAGCTGGTTCGGGGAATGCCGGGGGAGGGAGGATACCGAGGAGCTGGCTTTGGGTGGGTGCTGCTTGCAGGGAGGTGGCAGTGGTGGCCTGGGGAATGGCGTTGCCACTGCCAGGCATTTTTCACTGCACAGCCTTGCAGGCCCCACCCCAGGGGCCCGGACTCTGCCACCATCCTAATAATGCCTGAGGCCGTGCGGGGTAGGGCTGAGGCGGGCTGGCTGGCTCAGTCCCAGGTGTCTGACCAGAGCAAAGGGTCCAGCCTGGGCACCAAGGGTGTTAATATGGAATGGGGCGATGGTACAGAAAGGCACCAACCCCACACAGCAATTCAAATGCCTGGCTCTGGGTGAGATCCAGTAAGGCCTATCCCTCCCATCCTCCTTCACTTACCTGACTCCAGCGCCTCATCCCTCCCTGAGGCGTCTACCCCAATCTTTCCCTCCGGGCCTGATACTACTTGGTAACATTGCAGGAAACGTTTGGTAATTTCTTTAGCCTTCACCACCCCCATCTTGAGACCCCAAGTGCTGTCCCCGAGTAGCAGTATGTCTCAATCACAAAGTGGGAGGAGTACCTACTCCATGCTCAGCCACTCCTTGATCTCGCTGCCAAGACCTCCAAAGAGACTGCCAATCAGTGCCAACTGTGGCATCATTTCTTGTTATGTGGTTTATCATTGGATTGAGAAACCACGTTTATTTCAAATTGACCACTGAACAGCTATCAGACAGTATCAACTTTCAATCGCTACTAACTTGGGGTAGATTCAAACTGGTGACCTAGAGGTGAAAGACGCTAAATCTTATATTCACCGGCGCTATCCAATCCTGGTGAATAATGCCCAGTGTTTATTTGAAATTGGCACTTAATATTGAATTTTGCTGCTCTATCAACATAGGTGTTGCTTTTTCTATAAAAAAAACAAAAACAAAACAAATAACAAAAAAGAGCATTACTTAATCTTTGTCTGAGTCATTTCTGAAAAACTCCCCATGGTGCTTCTCAGGTAATCTCTTTGAATTATGAATCAGAGAGAGAACTCAACCTCTGAAATGCCACCATGACAAGAGATTATGGAGAAGAGGCTATTGTCCCTATTTTTAGCTTCAAGCTGTAGGGCAATTTGACAAAAGGGAAATGAATGGTCATGTAGAAGTTTCTCTGCTTCCACTGTTGTTCTTCTTGAAAGAAGAGGGTTTGAACACCCTGTTTCTGCTTCTTGATTGCAGTTAGTAGCACACAATACACACCTTGTTTGATACTTAACTCTTAGTTCACAGCTTTATATACCTTTGATGTAAATGTATCTGAGCCATAAGCTTGTTTTCTATTCTTCATAATGTTCTGAAACAGGGCTAAAATTTTCCAAGTTTGCTGCCCGAAAGGAAACTGGTTCTCAAGTTTTAAGCAAAAAAAGTCCAGTGTCTGAATATGACTATACGAGAAATGCACATTCCCAATTATAAAATAGATGATCAACAACTTCTTATGAATAGCTGTACTGCCAAAGTGGCTGTGGGTAGGAGGTGGAAATGGCACAAAAATTACCCTATTGCCCTCAGTGTGGAGAAATGTCTTTGCATGTTCTAGTGAAAGTAGATTTTGATTTAACCGAAAAGCACCATTAGCTCTGGTTTAGCTAAGGGACCCTACCCATGTTTTCCTTATAATTCCCACTTGCAGAAAGTTATCACTTGACTGTCATATCGTAGGGCAAGCTATCTCTTCAAGAAGGGTTCAAGCCCCAGCTCTGACCTATGCTTTGCTTCCTCCTCGTCAAGGGAATTGCAGGGCTTTCAGCCCCTGGAGCAAACATGTGGTCACAGGCCATAACAAAGCCTGCTGGGAAAGTGCTGGAAAGTCTGAGGTGCGAGTGGCCTATTTTTAAACTCAGTGCTCAGAATGGTTATACTCTTTCTTTTGACATGGACCCAGGTGACTCAGCCAGACTCCAAATTAGCTTTCTTCCTAGAGTATTTTAAGGAAATATTTCCTATATACGCAGTGCTTCTATCAACCAAACCCAGGGAAGAAAAGATGTGAGTAAAGGAAGCAGTGAGTGAATAAAAGATGTCAAGAAAAGGGAGAAGAGAAATTTTTGACTAAACATTGCTTTGAGCAGTTGCAACGTTCTAGCAAGTCAATGCCAAATTTGCAAATCCAGTGAGGATATCCAGTCTTACTGCATGTATTTCATTTCAAGTTAGTTTTCAAAAATCATCATCGTTTGATTCCTACTCTGTGGCCATTGAAGTCAATGTGAGTTTTGCCATTGATTTCAATGCATGCAAGATCATACCTCTGGGATCTGTGTGTTCACTATTTGAAGATATTCCTATTTATTCTTTGTTGCACTTAGCATACACCAGTGTATTATTTCCTTGGTGACCACAAAGAAGATACTGAAGGCTTGAGAAATATTGTTGTCCATTACTTTTTCATCAAACACATTATCTTCCCTTCATGTCATTTTCCAGTTGCTGCAAGCTTTTCTCTTTCCCTTCAGACCATTGTATTCTTTCAGTGCCCAAAAATCCCAACACAGCGTTAAATTATCAAAAACTATCAATAGAAAAACAAACTAACTCATCATGTAAGTATCCATATACAGCGACGTGACTGATCTGTTATATTTATTTAGTCAATGAGAATGTCATTCATGAGTTAGCCTATTGAGCACAAATATCATGAGAGAAATCAGCTATTCTGAGAGAGGTGTGTGCGCGTGTGTGTATATGAACCCATTTCATCCCATTCCTCTACATATGGAACACCATATATAGCTGACATTTACTGATTCACAGGCTACCCGATACTTTAATAATGGCATACATTGTTAAAGAATAGCCTATGCACCATTTTATTTGATTTTCAGAGATACAGTGTTCATAAGATTCTCAGAGAGGGCACATTAGATAATGAT
This sequence comes from Mesoclemmys tuberculata, assembly GCA_007922155.1. Classification (NCBI taxonomy): domain Eukaryota; kingdom Metazoa; phylum Chordata; order Testudines; family Chelidae; genus Mesoclemmys; species Mesoclemmys tuberculata. The sequence continues at coordinate 48,081,433 of ML675603.1, forward strand.
ATCATTAAACATGTTTTGACACAAAAGGTTGAATAGCAACAGTAGAAAATTCTAGGTCAAGTCATGTGAAAATATTTATTACCTGTAACCATAATTTCAGAAAGCTAACGTGCACATTATGTCAACAAGAGGTTTCTTAATGCAAATACTTTTTACCTTGTAATTATGGAAATCTGCAGTAGCTACTGCACTGGAATCTTTTGTGTGCATGAGAAAGTGCATGTAATACACAAGAACAAGTGACGTTCGAATCCTTGTTAACACTACTGGACCCCACACTGGTGGATTATGTCTTAATTTTAAGGGCTAATTGTCATCTCATTTTTTCTACCTAATGCTAAACTTAATGCTAATTGGTATTTGCACCCTAATGTTTACAGAACATTGAGAGCATATTTCATCTACATATTCCTCGCCAGCACTACACTGCCTTTTCGTTCAGTATCTATTATATACAGCAGAGATGTTGTGAATTTTCAGATTGAGGAACTGAACGGTAACAGCTTTGCTTAAATCCATGCACAGTACCGTGCACAACACAATGAATAAATGCTATTTGCTTTTTTAAGGATGAATGACTCAATAGAAAAATAGATTGGATTACTCATTGGCACTTTACTGTATTGATAAAGGTGGGAGGAAACTAATAAATCATGCTTTTCAAGCAGTTTCCCCCTGCCCTTTCCCTACCCCCCGAATAGCATGTCTGAGAACATAAACCGTGCAGTGAAGAGGTGCAGATAATTCTTAACAAAGAACAATGGGAAGGCTGCACAAAAAAGTGTTTTACTGTAAGCCCATATGCAACACTGAAAAAAGTGGCCATTCTTGGACCTGCCTTAATCATTAGACAGTCTGACAGTGCCATGTGAACCACAGACAATAAGACCTGTGCAATGATCTCCAAGCTGTTAAGACGTCTCTCAGAGGGTTGCAAAAATGAAGACCTAAACAATTGCCTCTCAAATTATTATAATAGGAATTGTTTTGATTTCAAGTATCATGAATAGAAAAGGAATTGATAAAAACATATCCTTTCCTTAAGAAGACTAATTTAAAGCATGAGAAAATTAGGGGTGTTGCAAATTTAAAATAATAACAATGAAATTAGAAATGGTTTTAATTGTGAAGCAGCAAGTTTATGCATCGGTCCGTTAATGTACGAAACAAATGGAAGGTGAGTGTGTACATTGTAATTAATAGATTGGTTTTCCTATTCCACCATTAGTCTGGGCATTGCCAAAGTAATCAAAGAACTGTACATTTTCAGAAGTCTGCTTCAGTGTGCATGATTAATTATGCATTAACCATTTCTCTGAAGTCTCCTTCACTAAATCTTTGGTGGGAAATGCAGTTTATGAGCCATGTGGTTTGATTATTTGTGTGCTTACACACTGCGCTATTGGCCAATATGCAAGATGATTTAAAATTTGGCATATTACAAAAATTTACTGCTGAGTAAAATGTTTGACTGTAACAATAAACAACACTGCTGGCTAGTTTTGCAAGTAGCATTACCTTTAGCCTCAGTCTAACCCCTGCCCTGTAGTCCTTGCTCAGGCAAACCGGCATTGACTTCCCATCGTGCAAAACCTTACACATGTGAGTAGTTATCTGCATGTGAGTAGTACCAGTTATCCAATGGGACATTCTGGGTGTGTAAAGTTACTCACAAGCATCAGTGTTTGAAAGAAGAGAGATATTTTAGCAAAGAAAAAGTATTTTAACACTATTCTGTGAGGTTAAATTGCTGAAGAAAAATATTCACAAGCGTGGCAAGGAATGTTAAATGCAAAAGGACAATTTACTAGGGCCAGTAAACTTCCAAGCTCTTACGTGATGCAGGTCACATCAGTTGCTGATCTCAAGATGCTTGGATTCAAGAGGGGGAACTACAGAATCTCTGGATTCTGAGCACTGCATTTGAAGTAATTACAGATAAAATCTTACCAAATAAATCAAATCGCCCAGAGCATTCCCCTCTCATGTTCCATGACTGAATTATCCCATAAATGAGTAAAAGGCAATGCATGCAACAAAAACATGCCATATCACTGTATATAAACATCTGCTTTCTTCATGCAAAATGCCTAAAAAAAATTGACAATAAATTTTTCTAATAGCATAATTTTACGTACATTAGCTCACTCACAGAAACTGTTATACCAAATTCCATGATTCTGTGAGCTGAGGATATTCTAAAACTTTTGAAAGATTTCCTGCATAAATATTCCAAAGCCTAGCGCTGCTTATTTGTTTTCTACGAACTAAACTCCATATTTATTTATCCATCCTTATTCCTTGCTGTGGTTCCTTGTTCTTTTGATGATGGATGAGAATAGACCGGTTTTTGGAGGAGGTCCCATCAGTATTGGGGCTTGGTTCTTGTGGGTAATTTTTATCTGAGTGAGGGAAAGAAGAAAAGCCAGTTAGCCCTTTAGCTAACTCAACTTCTTTAAATACTTTTACAGATATCCAAAGGGACTGAACCATTTCAAATCTTAAAATGTAGTTTCTGAACCTTCTGATAGGCAAATATTGAAAGGAAGATGTGGAAATGTGTTTTGTTACACCTGATACTTGTTTATAGCATAAACAAATCCATTTATAGTCATAGTTACCACACATACATTTTAATTATACAGGAAATCCATGTTATTAATCATATATAATAAGAACATGGCAATATTGTCTCTTACTTTGGGGGCATGAGATTTATAACCTGCCTTTTTATCCTTGCCTATCACTTGAATATTTTACATATCCACGGGGTGAAAAGGAATTCAAAAGCAGGAAAGGACACATTGTATATTGGGACACCAAGTTGGTTTCCCATTACTAAGATATACATGCTATCATTTATTTATTCTTCTAATCAGATTGTTCTTCTCTTTTAACATGAGCCATGCTACTTAATTTCAAAATAACCATTAGGAATGAAAGTCAAAAGTTAACACAGAAAAAAGGTCAAAAATGATGAACTAGCATTCTAATTTGTTAATTAATTGGTAATAGAATAGAATCAAATATTGAAAAGCCTGTTTAAAACACTTTGAAAGACTGCTCTAAAGCCACTCATTTTGATTTCTTTGATATAAAACTACGAATCACCTTAAATGAGACAACCTTAAAGTATATTATGTCTGCAATTTTCTCTAATTCAAGTCTAAATTAGAGAAGACATTTTATGAATGTATGCTATGCTCAAAGCTAATTGAAAGCAATTATCAAAGTGGCATTTTGTCTGAGACTTTAAGATACATTGTAAGATAATAAATGATTCTCATTATGCAATAAAAAGGTCATATCTTGCCTTTGGGCTAGTGACACTAAGAGTTTTTCAAAAGCAATCTGAGACATTTTCTTTAGTGAACTACAACTAATACAAGAACCATCACTTATTAAATATCAGTTGTCACCTGCATGGTACCCACGTCAGAAATGGGTATTTCTTTCAAAAGAAACACCGCCTCATTAAAAACTGCAAAAAATATCTCTCTTAAAGTGCATACCTGACATTTTCAAGTTAAAATGAATATCCTTCACTTGTCATTCACTAATAGTAATGAAACAAAAATGTACATCACGTGGAGAGGCTCATTAAAATACAGAACAATCCCTTTCTGGGAGTGGAAATTTACTGTACCATCTAAGGAGACAGAAACATAAAAATCTCAACAGGATGAGTGGGTTTAGTTAACTACGGAAGAATTGTAGCTCACTCTTCACATGTTCGTTGCACTGCGACCTAATATGTAACTTTAGTATGTTATCATTGTTTGTTAGCATGAAATTTAGTGTATGCTTCTCTTTGCAATTGTGCGTAGATTAATTTCACACAGAAAGTACTCTTGCTCTAGTAGTTTGGAAACAGCAAACTTTCTCACAGGCAACCTAGCTTCAAGCACCACTTTGGAGACCAACTCACCATAGACTCATAGACTCATAGGTCAGAAGGGACCAATATGATCATCTAGTCTGACCTCCTGCACAAGGCAGGCCACAAAACCCTATCCATACACGTTTATAACAACCCCGAACCCATGACTGAGTTATTGAAATCCTCAAAAGTGAGATTTGAAGACCTCAAGCTGCAGGGAATCCATCAGCAAGCGACCCATGCCCCACGCTGCGGAGGAAGGCGAAAAACCTCCGGGGCCTCTGCCAATCTGCCCCGGAGGAAAATTCCTTCCCGACCCCAAATATGGCGATCAGCTAAACCCCGAGCATGTGGGCAAGACTCACCAGCCAGCACCCAAAAAAGAATTCTCTGCAGTAACTCAGTTCCCATCCCATCCAACATTCCCACAGACCATTGAGCAGACTTATCTGCCGATAATCCAAATCAATTACTCAAATTAAACTATCCCATCATAACATCCCCTCCATATACTTATCAAGCTTAGTCTTAAAGCCAGATAAGTCATTTGCCCCCACTACTTCCCTCGGAAGGCTGTTCCAGAACTTCACTCCCCTAATGGTTAGAAACCTTCGTCTAATTTCAAGTCTAAATTTCCTAATATCCAGTTTGTACCCATTCGTCCTCGTGCCTATATTAGTACTAAACTTAAACAATTCCTCTCCCTCCCTAACGTTAATCCCCCTGATATATTTATATAGAGCAAGCATATCCCCCCGGAGCCTTCTTTTGGCCAGGCTAAACAAGCCAAGCTCTTTGAGTCTCCATTGATGCCAGCTGGTGACCTGGCTCTGTGAATTTATCTTCTGGGTTGCTGTAACTCATACGTTTTATGGAGGTGATGGTGATGGCCTCTTTTAGGAACACACACTGCATCTGAGATCCTGATCCTCTTGACTTTCATGAAATGTTGCAAATGCTATTTTCTTATGCTTGCCTGAAGAGCATGGGTTCAATGGGGAATAAAAGCACTGAGTGGAGAAACCATTTAGTTGTATTGGTTTGGGAGGATTTAATATGGCCATTGGGTCAATCTGAATGTTTTTCTGTGTGATTATTTTGAAAGAGCAATGTAGAGAAGCATACAGCCCTAAGTACATTTTTATTTAAAAAAAAAAGAAAAAGAAAAAAGAGAGACAGTTGCTAGCTAGTGTAAATTGCTAGCTCTATTGACTTCAAATGAATATAATGGTCTAAAACTACAATGAATAAATGTAGGCTGGAAATTAAATGAAGAATAATGAGGTTTTAGATCAGCCTTCCAATAAGAGTATTGGGGCAAACCACCTAACTAGTTTTAAGATGGAACTTGATAAATTCAAGAACAGGATGATATGGTAGGGTTGCCTGTGGTAATCCAGGAGATCCTTTCCAGTCCAATGCACAAAAGGGATACATGATTTAAAAACAATGCCTTATAACTGTGTGTAGGTGTGTGACTGCACATGTATATGAAATACGTTGGGGGCTTACTTATTAAATTCAACTTCTGTCACTCCCTCTGCAAAAAAACCCTGGTCTTCTCCTATTATAGAACAACAATTAAAAACCTTAAAAGGCCACTAGTCCTATTTCCTGGCTCATACAAGCTCTCAAAGAGACACACATAATGTCTTCAAATTTGTAAGGGAGAGCCACCAGGAATACGCCAGTTCCTGATTTAAAAGAGGCGAGATTTTGCATTCCTTAAAAACTTTTTGCCAATTGATAACACCTTGGCAAAGCAGGCTGATAGAAAACATTACAGAATACGGTGAGATCTAGCATTAGGAGAACTTACTTAGCTCTACTGAATGTAGAAAATACAAAAAATGGATTGATTATGCAGAAAATAAAAAAGATTTCTAAAAGATGTAAAGTTAAGTTGCAGCTATGGGAAAAACGAGAAAATGCTTCTGCTTGGAAAACTTAGTATTTTAAGAAAAACACAAGAGAAAAAGAAAACAAATCCCTACTCCAAAGGAAACTGTAAGCAGCCATAAGACCCACTAGTAGTTTATGATGCATTTGATGTAAAGTCAGTATAAAACACTCTGGGTAGAATTCTGGCTCCTCTGGAATCATTGGCAAAACTCCCACTCACTTCAATGGAACCAGGATTTCACCCAAAGAGTTTGTAGTCTTAATGCAGAAGTTTTACTGGGCTGTGACATCAATAAATGATTCCAGGGAAAATGCAGCATTAGAAATTTTATAATAATTTTTGCAGCCCTGAAAAGTGCATCGAATGATATACTTACTAAAAGGAAAACCATACTCAATTTAAAGAAGAGCATAATTCTTAAAATTAGAAATGGCAATTGCTCCCTATTTGAAGATAGTAATGTTTGCTGATAAATGAGAAGTCTGAGTCTGTGATATTAAAGATGTTTTTAAGTGCCTCAAATAGACATTTATTTTTTTCAGGAGCAGGTCAGAGCTCGAAGCCACAGTAACACAATGCATCCAGTAAATAAAATGCACCCGGGAGTAATAAGTTTAATGTTTTAACTGTGTTTCTTAGATCAAACAGTTTACCTTCTGTGTTATTGGACTGTACATTGCGTGCTAGTTACGTGTGTGCTCCTAACAACATAGTATGAGGGCACCATTGACCTTCCACTGAAAACAGAATGTGATGTTCTAAATACAGGAACTAATCAAGATGGAAACTATAAATGTTACTCCCAGTTTATGTTACAATGTTTGAATTAATAGTGAACTCTCCGCCTCAGAGGAAACAAAGTTAAATATGAACATACTGAGCACATATGTGGGTACCAGGTGGCCACTTGATGTCATACTCTCAGCAGCAGGATCTGGCTGTCAAAATGGCTGGGAGGTTCACAGGATTACCCCGCAGATTAGAGGTTTGTATGCCAGGCCTCTTCCTACTGCTGGGGCAGGTGTGGCTAGGGCAACACTACATCATACCGATCCCAAACAGTGACTGGGGCCAGATGCAGATGAGCCAGAAAGAACGGTCCTTAAGACTGCTGTAACACAGCCAGAGGAAACCCTGCCATAGGATAAGAGGAGGGCAAAGGTGAGATTTAAGTTGTCTTTGTGTCCCCTCTCCTCTGGCTGTGTACATTTGGGCCAAACCTGCCAGAGCCAGGTCAATGGTTTAAGTAGCTCTTTATGTGACAATTCTTTTAAACAATTTCTTAACAATATTGTGCAAAATGCAATTAGATCTAATCAGTCTGGCATTAATTAAACTCTAATAATATACTCTAGTATCTCTTTTAAGTAGTGTGATCTGTTTCCCCTTCACCCAGGTAGATTGGAAAACATTATGGTGTCACCATAATTTTTAAACATACTGCAAAAATGACAGAGCTGCAAAATTAAAATAAATGATTAATAGCATTTTTTTTCATGTTTTATACTAATAGGTAACACTGAGCTTTTAAATTAATAGAGCTGTCAAGCTCAGGGTTCCTACAGATCCAGCACAGAACTAAAATGGAAATTATGTATTCCACAGACACCTAAAGATGACACTTTGGAATATTTTAAATTTTAATTAGTAGGTGCAATTGTTCCCCCTCCCCCAAGCTACTGCAAATTAATTGGCAATTAGTCACAACTAATTTTTTCTTAACAATTTGAACTGGAAGGCTAGGTGCATTATATGTTGGCGTACTTGTCTGAGGTGCAGAAAGCACACATGCAGTAAATTGCATTGTCAATTACAAAAACTACTCTTGTGAAATTAAGAAAAATTATGCATAGGTAAACAAAACTAATTAATGCGCAGTGTAGCAGTGAACACAAAATATAATGCCCAACTGCACTGTGAGGTGTCTGAACCTCAAAAAAACCAAAACCAAAACCAAACTTCTGAGCTAGAAACAGAAATTCATGCAAATTGTCATTATAACAAAAGAAACTTGTTACAGGTTGGCATCAGTTAATATGTTAACTATTTAACTACTGCTGGATAGTTTCCCCTGTCATCAGCCACTACAGAGTGAGGACACAACCATACTCCCACTGATATCAGGGACAAAATTCCCATTGCATTCAGTGAGATTAGGCCCTAATGGCTTGAGAGACCCATGAGATGGAATAACAGCTGCAGCTCCTCTGTGCCTACTGCATGGGGTGTTGGAGCCAATGGATCTATGCAAAAGCAGGACTGTGCCCCCTCCTTTAGCTATGCAGATACTCTTTCCACAGTGAGTAAGAGGCACAAGCTCTTCTGCCCTACCCCTAGGTGGGGTTTAAGTAATGAGGTAGACCTAGGGCTGGCCCTCTGCACAGTGGTTCAATTATACCCTTAAAGAGTAAGAGAAAGGCCAGAAAAAACCCCATCCATTTATTCAAACCTCTTTTCCAGGGTTGATAAAAACGTATGTATAATTTTCTGGTGTCATGGCTTAGTAATAAACTTCCTTTCGATAAATAATTCTTATCAACACCAACAGACACAAAGCATGTAACCTGCTTTGTGACAAATACCAATGACATTTTTAATTTCTCTCATAGACTTCAGTGAAGCCAGATTTCATCAATAGTTTCTAAAAACCACAAGCCCAAATTTGAAAAGATATTTAGGTGCCTAACTCCAAAATCTCCTAAATATCATTAAAAACCTGGGCATAAGTGACTCAGATAGCTAAATCAGATTTCAAAAGTGATGTTGGCACTTACGGCTAGAATTTAAAAGATATTTAAGTGCCTGAGGATGCAGCTATGTGCAAGAAGTGATTTTCTAAAGCACCTCAAAGTCTTACTGCCACTGAAACCAGAGTAGAGTCAAACCTGTGCTGGAGTAGTAAGGAAAGCTACGTGTTTAAGATGTGAAGATATACAGGACCCACAGATTTTGTGTGTGTGTGGCAGTGAATTTCTCTTCAGTTTAAAAAAAGTTATAATTTACTTTTGGTTAAGTCTGAGGGACAGCCTCAAGGCGGTCTTTATTGAAGGCTGTATTACAGGCAAAAACTAGTGATTTCTATACTACTTTTTGATATTTTTTTCTATAAAAAGGCAAATAAGGACAACCTGGGAAATTATAGATCCATCACCTGAACTTCAGTATTCAGAAAGAGAATGGAGCAAATAATTAAGCAACCAATTTGCAAACACCAATAAGATAATAAGGAGATAAGTAACAGTCAGCATGGATTTGTCAAGAATAAATTGTGTCAAACTGTTCTGATACCTTCCTTTGACAGGGTAACAAGCCTCGTGGATTGGGAGAAATGGTAGATGTGGTATATCTTACCTTTAGTAAGGTTTTTGATACTGTCTCACATGATCTTCTCACAAAGAAACTAGGGAAATACAACCTAGATGGTGCTACTATAAGGTGAGTGCATAACTGGTTGAGAAACTGTTCCCAGAGAAAAGTTATCAGTGTTTCACCGTCAAGCTAGAAGGGCATATCGAGTGGGGTCCCACAGAGATCAATTCTGGGTCCTGTTCTGTTCAATATCTTAGTCAATTATTTAGATAATGGCATAAAGTTTAGGCACAATACCAAGCTGGGAGGGGTTGCAAGTGCTTTGGAGGATACGATTAGGATTCAAAATGATCTGGACAAACTGGAGAAATGGTTTGAACTAAACAGGATGAAATTCAAGAAGGATAAATGCAAAGTACTCCATTTAGGAAGGAACAATCAGTTGCACACATACAAAGTAGGAAATGACTCCCTAAAGAAAGAGTACTGCTGATAGGGATCTGGGGGGTCACAGTGGATCAAAAGCTAAATATGAGTTAACAGTGTAACACTGTTGCAAAAAAAGCAAACATCACTCTGGGATGTATTAGCAGAAGTGTTGTAAGCAAGATAAGAGAAGTAATTGTTCTGCTCTACACCATGCTAATTAGGCCTGAACTGGAGTTGAAATTGGAGACAAATTGGAGAAAGCCCAGAGAAGAGCAACAAAAATTATTAAAGGTCTAGAAAACACGACATAGAAGGAAAGATTGAAAAAACTAGGTTTGTTTAGTCTGAAGAAGAGAAGACCGAAAGGGGACATGATAACAGTTTTCAAGTACATAAAAGTTTGTTACAAGGAGGAGGGAGAAAAATTGTTCTCCTTAACCTCTGAGGATAGGACAAGAAGCAATGAGTTTAAACTGCAACAAGGGCGGTTTAAGTTGGACATTAGGAAAAACTTTCTATCTAGCAGGGTAGCTAAACGCTGGAATAAATAGCCTAGGATGGTTGTGGAATCTCCATGAGCAAATGAACTCTGATTTCCAAAAAAAGTTCTTTCTGAAGCAGACACTTGGAAATCTATCTCAAAATCAAACAGAAATATAAAAATCCTTCCTCTAATGTTATCCTTGGAGAAATATCAGACCACTTAGAACCAAGACAAGGGGAAAGTCTAACAAGATTTGTAAATTTTGTTTTTGGTGCCACAAGTAGGTTTTGTGCATGGAGATACAGAGAATAGGTTAGGCTAAATTTATGACAATGCAGGGAGCAACAGCTACCCACTGTTTCAGCAGAAGAAAAAAGGAAAATATTTTGTGTAATATAAATATAAAAAATAAAGTCAAATAAAATAGAATCATATTTCTGTGACTAAATTCCTAATGATTCAGTGGACACCTGTCCTTATGAAACTAAATGTCTGTGAATAGTCTGCCCACAAAGGGAAATAAACACGTTCCATGGTGTGTTTGTTATGGGGACAGAGTAGTTTATTTTAGGAACGAAACAGTAAAACTGGGAAGGGGCTGCACATGAGAACACATGCATTTTCTGTTCACTTTTAAATGGTAGTTTTACTAGGCAAGAAAACAATAATTAATATTTTACTGTTCTGCCACACCAGAATTAGAGTATGGGACCTGGTAAACTCTTAACCCAGGGATAGCCTGCCTAGGTGGACTATGGTGTGTGGTGTTCGTGGCTCAACCATGGATCAGATGCTTCATGGATCAGACGCTTCATGGATCAGACATCGGAGTGGGGCGGAGCTCTAAAAAGTGGTCTGGCCAACATTCCTCCATGGTTTCTACAAGTCCAGTGACTGGGACATCGAAGCTCTTGTTGCTCTTTCACCACATATTTATCACTGAAAGAGGTTATGCAGCACCTCTTAACTCCAAAAGATTTTGTGACAAACCTCATGAGATTCCCCACTATTCTGTCTTCATATATCCATCTAGTCATATGACCCTCACCTTATTACCGTATCTGACACTCTCACAAGTATTTAAAGTAAGAAATGTAATCACAATCTCAATCTTTTTCTTCCATCTCAGCCTGTAGAAGAAATAGCATGATTAAATGACAGGTTTTTGTTTCCTTATTGTCGCGTGAGAGAGTGGGCGTACTGTGTATGTGTGTGGGTGTACAGAAATTATGGAGGGTAAGCTAAGTCAATGTTGATAGCTCCAGTTGTCTCTAATTGAAAAGGAGCAGTTTATAACATTTAAAGAGAGCTGAAATGAAAGTTTGATCATTGCAGCTGATTGCCATTTTTTATTATAGAAAAAATATTCCCCCCTTCAAATTTATTGTTCAACCAGTTCTATAGGATATGTTGATAACAGCATACTTACCGTACAAGGGGTCTGCATCCATGGTTCTCCATCAATCTGCATAGGCAGTGACTTGCTGGTTCTAGAGTAAAATATTTAATTATATGAACAACAGTGGCTGGACAAAATTCATCACTTATATTCTAAACAGAGATATATGAGGACAGTACAGATGTGTGCAATCAGGAGGACATTTACTGCCTGCAAGTGTGCATGCAACTTCCAGTGGTATTCCACCACAGATCAGGTACATGACCCAATGTTCCTACATAAAAGCAACACATTTTCTCTGAGGCTTGGTACTCTTCTGCAGTGTATTGTGCGCGCACGCATGCACGCACACGCACACGCACAGTAGGTGAGGAAGAGCCCCAAGTGTAATTTTAGTATACAAAACAAAAGTATACCAAACAGGCACAATGTGCTAAAAATATGCCTTTATTCCTTCATGAAAGAGCAGAGTGCAGATAGTGGAACTTGAATTTTGTATGAACGTTAGTATAAACCTATTTTATTAAATAAGAACCCAATGAAGCTCTTTGGAGCGAGGACTGCCTTTTTGTTACAGGTCAGCACAGTTCCTGGCACAATGGGACAGAGGCGCCTCAATGCTACCATAATACAAATAATAAAGAGAATTTCATAACTATTTTCAAACTACTGTTTAGGAACCAACAAGAAAATTGCTTGAGCTGCACTAGTGATTTTTTTTTTATTAGCGCTGGGAAAATACTCTGTTGCTTGTATCTATTCTGGGTACCCTGCTCAGACTCACGTAGCAGGCAAGTCAGTTCCAAGGAACTGTGTTCAGAGGCTTTACCTTTAAGAATTAAAAAAATTAGAATGATTAGTGTCTAACATCATTTGCAGAATAACAGTTTTATAGACCCAGGACTACTGGAAATGATGCACCTCAGATAATTGCACAAGCCTAAAGGAATGTAAAGGCAGAAATCAAAATAACAACCTTGGGCACATCCAATTCTGCACTCATTGAAGTTAAGAGAAATTTTGTCTCTCGAGGTCCCTTCAGTGAGCACAGTACCTTCATCAGCAGTGAGGTACACTTTCAGAAGTACCTACACTTCTGAGAAAATAACTGCTGTTATTTATGGCCAGTGGCCACGATGTGACAACCAGAAGAAGGGGAGAATATGCAAATGGCCTCGCCCAACAGCTGAGTAAGTGTGACACATTTGGAATCTCGGTTTATAGGAAAGCATAGGAATGTTCTTTTGGTGTGCACCTGGGCATGTGACACCTCAAAAAAAGAGAGTGGAGTTGGCAACCACACTGCCCGTCTGCATCAACTGAGATTAAATGCCAAATGGTGAGCACCCTACACCATCCTGAATTAAACCACCATAGGTGGGATTTTCAAAATCACCTAAGGCACTTCAGAAAATCCCACCTTTTTTTCTTAATGCTTCTTAATGTTTTCATCTCACACATGGGATGAGGTGGGATGAGGCAAGCTTTGCTGGTGAAAAATTGTACGGTTTTTGCTTTTGTAAAATGTCACATTTTTTATACTTTTTGAAATACAGAGATTTTCCTGGTTCTACTCGGCACTTTTTCTTACTAATGAAAACCATGTTCATTTTTAACTCAGCAAATCATAGAATCATATAAACGTAGAGTGGAAGGGGCTTCAAGAGGTAATCTAGCCCAGCACTTTCTGGTGAGGCAGCACCACGTAAAACTAGACCATACCTGACAGGTGCCTGTCTAACCTGTTCTTAAAAACCTTCAATGATGGGAACTCCACAACCTCCCTCGGAAGTCAATTTGAGAGCTTAACTACCCTTATAGTCAGAAAGGTTTTCCTAATCTCTAATTTAAACCTCCTGTCTGGAAGATTAAGCTGATAATTTCTTTTCCCATCTTTACAATGGAGAACAATCAATCACCATTCTCTTTATAATAGCCCTGAACATATTTGAAGACTACTATCAGGTACCTCCTCAGTCTTCTTTTCCCAAGACAAAACATGCCTTCCCCCACCTCCCCCTTTTTTTTTTTTTTTTTACTTTTCCTTCTAGATCAGGTTTTGTAAACCATCTTCATTTTTGTTGTGCTCTGGACTCTTGCCAATTTGTCCACATTTTTCTTAAAGCGTGGGGCCTACAGCTGGACACAGTACTCCAGCTGAGGCATCATCAGTGCCAAGTAGAGTGACACAATTACCTACCATGTTCTAGGGTGGTCTACACAGCAATTAAACACCCGCAGGTGACCCAGGTTACCTGACTCGGGCTGGCAGGACTTGGTCTGTGGGGTGTAAAACTGCACTGTAAATGTCCTCACTTGGTCTGGAGCCCGGGCTCTGGGATCCTGTGTGGGGGGAGGGAGCCCAAGCCCGAACATCTACACTGCAATTTTAAAACCCTGCAGCCCAAGCCCTGCCAGCATCAGTCAGCTGACCCTGGACGGCCACTGGTGTTTAACTGCTGTGTAGACATAACCTTACATACAGAATGATATCAGCCCATTTTGCAGCTGCATCATATTGTTGACTCTTATTCAATTTGTGACCCACTATAATCCTCAGATTCTTTTTTTGTAGTATTACTTCCTAGCCAGTTATTTCCCATTTTGTAGTTGGGTAGCTGGATTTTTTTTTCTTCCTAAGTGTAGTACTTAGAGAGAAAAGCTAGGTGAGGTAATATCTTTTATTGGCCCAACTTTGGTTGCAAATCTTTACTGAACTTCATCTTGTTTATTTCAGACCAAGTCTCCAATCTCTCAAAGTTGTTTTGAATTCCACTGCTGTCCCTCCAAAGTGCTAGCAACCTCTCCCAGCTTGGAATCATCTGCAAATTTTATAAGCAGACTGTCTACTCCATTATCCAAGTCATTAATGAAAATATTGAGTAATATCAGATGCAGGATAGAGTTCTGCAGGACCCCAATAAATACATCCCCCTGTTAGACAGAAAACCACTAATAACTATGTTTTGAGTTTGGTCTTTCTACCAGTTTTTCATCCACCTTATAGTAATTTCACCTAGAGCACATTTCTTTAGTTTGGCTATGAGAATATCATGTGTGTGTGTGTCAAATACCTTACCAAAATCAAGATATATCACCTCTATAGCTTCCCTCTAACCAACCCTAATATTCGATGATGCTAGGATTCTATGAATAAGCCAGAAACGCTGTCAAAGAAGGCTGATTGGTTTATGATGGCTATTACTTATGACCCTATTATTCTTTATGTGCTTACAAATTGATAGTTTAATAATTTGCCACATTATCTTTCTTGGTATAGAAGTTAGACTGACTGGTCTATAGTTCCTCAGATACTCTTTGTACCCCCTTTTAAAGATAAGCATTATGTTTGCCTTTCTCCAGCCCTCTGAGACCTCATCTGTCCTCTATAATTCCCATAGATAATCATTAATGGCTCCAATATTGCTCCAATTAGTTAATTAAGTACCCTAAGCTGAATTTCATCGGGCCATGTCAACTTGAATGCACCTAACTTATCTAAATATTCTTTAATCTGTTCTTTCCTTATTTTGGCTTGTATTCCTTGCCCCTTGTTGTTAATATTGTATTGAATATCTGGTCAGTTTGCTTTTTTCATGAAAACTGAAACAAGATAGGCATTAAACACCTTAGTGTTCTTGATGTCATCCATTATTAGCTCGTTTTCTCCACTAAGGAGAGGTCCTACATTTTCCTTCATCTTTCTCTTGCTCCTCATGTATTTATAGAACCTCTTCTTACTGTCTTTTATGTCCCTTGCTAGCTGTAACTCATTTTGTGCCTTAGCCTTTCTGATTTTGTCCCTGCATGCTTGTGCTATTCTTTTGTATTCATCCTTAGGAATTTGAAATGTTGTCCAAATGATACAGCACAATCAAATTAGGCAACTCTCCTGTTTCATAGCTACCTCAGACCAATACATTTATTCATGATGACTTGTCAG
Organism: Mesoclemmys tuberculata; assembly: GCA_007922155.1. Classification (NCBI taxonomy): domain Eukaryota; kingdom Metazoa; phylum Chordata; order Testudines; family Chelidae; genus Mesoclemmys; species Mesoclemmys tuberculata. The sequence continues at coordinate 48,096,780 of ML675603.1, forward strand.
TGCTCAATATATAACAATAAAACATAGATTTTGCTCCTGAGAATCTTAAAGAGCTGTACAACTACTAATGACAATTTATAACTCCCAGGTGAAGAATATATTAGGATACCCGTTTTATGAACAGATTAAAATGTGTCAAAGAGATGTTAAATGACTCGCCCAAAGTAACACAGAGTCCGTGAATAAGAAGACCCTGGAGTATAAACTCCCTGTCCTCTTCTCTCACCACTAAACAAACCTCTTCTCATAATGAGGTGAGAGATGACTATAAGATGTGAAGACTGAAATTAAGAATTTTCCTATTTGCTTTATTGTGTGTTTTAATGAAAGAAAACCATCTAAATACATGAATTCAGTAAACATCTACTTTCAACAAATTTCCATGGGCATTTAATGTAGGTTTTTTATTCAATATGTAGTGATAAAAATGTTTATCATTAGAAGGTACAATAAAGAGTTTACCTGATGACAACAGATGAGCACTGTGCAAGCCGCCTACCAGCACTTTTCAGTCCTGTGTATATCTGACCCATCTCCATGGCTCCTTCCAGACCAACCACTTCCATCAGCTGGTCACTCAAATCTGAAACAATTCAGCACACTTCCCTTTTAGGAAGAAGTCAACACTTTGACTAGAAATTAATTCGGAATTGGAATTAGCATCCCTAGCAAAAATGACTGCAATAGGAACTACTAGTGTAAGAAAAGGTAAGAGGTGGTAGGAATGTTATTAGAAAGAGGTAATGGCAACAATATTTCTAAACTGACTAACAGTTGTCAACTTTCAGGCTTGCTATACTTGGACTAACTGTTATCTCATGCCAAAAACATCATGACAAAAATTTCTCTAAAGTCAAATAATAAGTATCCACAGGCTTTTTAATAAATAATCTACGTTACTGATTATATTATTATAAAAGGAGCTGATAGCAACCCCTACATTTAGGCTGCTTAACACTTTCCATCATAAAAGACTATTGCAAACTTTTCTTTGAGAAGCTTTATACCTTCACTGTTTGCAGCAGGTCTTTGAAATTTATCAAGGGAAAGCCTTTGAGCTAGAGAAATGTCTTTTCTTTGTCCCATAATCTTCCATTCAGGTGGTCTAGGTAACTTTAATTTGACCCTCTTGTGCTTATGCATTTTGATAAAGACTTTAATTACATGATTACATAATCTTTTTTCCACAGGACTTTTGCCTCGTTCATTACACAGGTTGAAATGTAATTAAAGCAGCGTGGGCAACCATTAATCTGGCATTTCCTAACTTTTGATCACTTATTTACAATTTAAATATTTTTCTTTTCATGTAATTCAGTATCAAAATATTATATAATAAAAATACTTCCTGTAAAATATCATTTAAAAACAGTATTATTCAAAAAGTAAAGTTAAAAGTTAAATAAATACTAGTTGCCTTGATTTCAAAGAACAAGTATGATATAAATTCAGAGTCTTCAGTTCAGGAGACAAAAAGGGGCTCTAACCATTAATACAGCAGACTAGTTTGAGAAGCAACCCAAGTTAGTTAAATCCTATGTGGAACCCACTAGGTTTGTTTTGTGTGAAACATTTTACAACTTCTAGTGAAATGTATGTTGCCAAGAACAGATGGACAAGGAACAGAAGCATTTTCTTTCAGCTGTAGATTATGCTTAAATGTCCCTTGCTTTATAGAGTGGCTGTTAATATGCTTGTTTCTGAGCAATATGCTAGCCACTGAAGTAGAGAGAAGAGGACTAAAACCTCAGAGGCAAGCATCATGACACTGACAAAGTAAAGGAGAGAATATTAATATCTGTAGTTCAGTGTAGGTGGACTTTCATGCAATTATTTTTTTTTAACCACGGGGCTGAGTGAAACTTTCAAAATTAGTTTTCTATTGACTTCATTGGGTGTTTGGATCAAAGTAGTTAATTGAAATCTATGTATTGAAGGAGATATTTATTATAGAGCTAGAATACAGTTGGGGTGTGGTTCTAACTATTCTGTTAACACCCAGGGAATTTGTTTCTGTCCACCACCCTTATTCTTAATTTCCTCCCTTTATTTCCTTGCTATTTTCTTTTTTTCAATGCTAAAATGAGAGTGAAGTCAATTTCATACAATGAAAACTAAACAAAAATGAATACAGTTCCTGACTATTATGGAAAAAAACACTGGGAGGGAAAATAGGCAAGAATGTAAATTCTTTGACAGCACTTAAGTCTGCATTTCAATATTTTCCATTTGCTAAAAAAAGTGTAAACATAACTTTGTATCTCTGGCTTTTTATCAATTGGTTTGTGAAAAGGACAACATTCTTTTAAGACATTTTCCCTGAAGTTACTCATACGTATTTTCAACTTGAACTCTAAGCTTAAACATATTCTATTTTTCTGAATTTCCATAGAGGTTTAAAAAAGAAAAGTCTTACTCATTTGCCAAGCTCTTAGATTATAAAAGCACACAGAATTTTATAGACTATTAAATTGCAAAAACATTTCTGGCCAAAGCAAACATCCAATTCCCTTCCACTCAGGAAAAAAAAATTAAATGGAAGAATAATTAAGAACAGATTTTTATTACTGACAGCTCATGCAACATATGAAAAGATTCAGTATAGTGATATTTGAAGTGACTTAAATTTGATGCGTCACTTTTCAGTTGCTATAAACTTAGTACCAGCTGACAGCAAGTAACTAAAGGCCAATTTCTGCCCTTTGATCCACATTGCATATCTCCAAACAGTTTGGTATGTTAAACATTTGAAGAGATGAGAACAATTCAAATACACATATAGTAAGTTAGAATCCTCCAATACTCTTCTAGCCTCCAAAAAGAGAGGCCTCTTCAAAACCATCACATTTGTGATGGCACATTGCCAAGTGGTGTGAGCTTAGGCCAGCCATGGGTATTTTTAATAGTAAGCTTAAGCCAATCATATTTACCTTCATAGCAATCAGAGCTAACACTAGTTTAGTGAACGTAACATATAATTGATTTTGGAAGACTTAATTTATCCTCTTGACCCTGTGCCATACATTTGACCAGTAGGGAGCTGTATGGCTACATGCATTTCAACACATCTTTCAACTAAATTGACTTTGATGACAGTTTAGCTTGAGAAAGAACTGAAAAGGGAGTGAAGCTTTTGGCTCTGGGTCTAAAGGACTTTATATGGATATGGGATACGCCCCTTGAAGCCAAAAGGTCCAGATGTCGATGAATTGATTACACTACTTGAGAAAATGTAGTTACTTTTGGCTTGATATATAAAAATATTGATATTGTTATTAGAACACCACCCATAAGAACACCTATGGAAATTGTTTATACCAAATTAGGTGGTTGAAGCATTTTATGACATTTATAGGGCCTTAAAGGAAAGTGAAAAGCATGTCACATATTGACTTGTCAATGATGCATGACCACCTAAATTGAGCTGTGACAAAATAAAGGCGACAATGACCAGGGCCAGCATAGGGTATAATTTTCCTTTAAAGAGAGACATTGTGAGGACTTGAAATGTTGCATGCCCTACTTCTGCACATCATGAATGTTACTGCAAAGAAATAAATGTTTGCTCTTTAACAATTAAACTCTAGATGCATCCTTCATTTTCTATAGCAGGTTATAAGCAATGCTAAGAGGTTGAAGGTCAGGTTTTCAAAAGAGCTCAGGACCCAAAAGCTCCCACTGAGTACAATGAGAACTGCTGGGCACTGAGAACT
>ML675603.1:48100502-48176453 GCA_007922155.1 Mesoclemmys tuberculata
TCTTCCACAAACCAAACTACTTCACGTGTCTCCTCATATTAGCAGCATCAGTAAACAAAGCCAGCTCTCAGGAGGGAGTGCTGATGTCAGCAGATTCTGAATTGCATGCAGAGGGGCTTCTGACCCCTTGCACTCATTCCTGATGGGGGGATAAAGTCTCTAGGGAGATTGGCAGCCCACTTCGTCCTGTCAGGAGGGGGGAGATAGAAAGGGGGAGGAAGCTCAAATAAAAACCTGCTCTAATGATAGACAAAATAAACTATGAGAACATGAGCCCTTTATGTTACTGCTTAGCCCCAGAAGATACATTTCTGGAGACCTTAATGCTATTCAACAAGAAGTTTATACTGTCTCTTAACTAAACATTTCAATATTCAAAGGGAATATGCAACAGAATAATACACTTGGAATTCATCTATGCATTTAAAGCAAGGAAAGCGAATTGGGGGTGGGGGTGGGGATTAGAACCAGTGATTTACACAGAGAACTTTTCCTCTGTAATGGAACAGTTTTTTATATACAATTTATCTTTATAATATATAAATATTGCAGTCCTGGCAAGAGATTGAAAGACACTATTATATTTGGGGTTACTGCACTTACTCAGGCACATTTGCATAAAAACACTGTTGGTCAGTGGTAAATCTGTCTCTGGCAGCAGTTTGTCTTTGGAAAGAAGGGAGTACATGGCTGACTAAATTTAATTAAACCCTGGTAATCATCATGCTGGATATTTTTTGGGTCCAAAGTTAAAATATAGAATAAGAATTTGAAAACTGGTGAGTTGCCAGAGACCCTTGAAAACGTCCGGAGTTCAACACTCTACACCACATGAAAGGTCTAATATCTGCTCTGAACAGTACATGTATCAAAAGTACAATTTTCCATTATGCAGGAATGTAGGGACACTTTCATATACAGAGACAGGAACCGCTGTTGTATAAGTGCTAAAGATATGTTTAATTCACACTGTATTCCCGATTTAAGATGATCAGTTACTAGATTACTTGGTGTTGGTTAAAATAAAACACCAAAATCATTGTAAGTTGTGCTTTCTGATTTAAAAAAACAGCAGCTAGTAGACAGGTATGCCACAGCATTTTTAGTTATTTATAGTACAGTTGAATCTACAAGCCCAACTTAGATGAAGGCCAGTTATTCTAGGCACATAGAGACAGCCCTTGCCTTCAGGAGTTCATAATCTAAACAGCCAGGACAGACAAAGAGCTGGGAAAAGGAAATATTATTATGCCGACATTACAGATGGAGAAGTGACACACTGCAAAACATTTATACATATACTTAACTTTACACACCATGAGCTGTCCCAGAACAATCTACAAGGTTATTCACGGTGCATAAAGTTAAGCACATATGTAAGTCTTTGCAGGATCAGGGCCTAAATGACTTGATCAAGGTCACACATGAAGTCTATGTCAGAGCCAGGAATTGGATCCAGTTCTCCAGAATTCTAATCCAGTATTTTAACAAGACTATCCTTCCTTTCAATATTGACTTCATGGGACTATTCATAACAGTAAAGTTATGCAGAATTTGACACAGTTCTGAGTATCCTGTGATACTCAGGATGTTGAGTTGCTCTGAATGTCTTTAATACACACAAACTCTCAGATGCACATTCTACAGTATCCAGTCCCAGTAATTAACTTTTTATTTGAGGAACATACCCTAAACCCATTTTTTTAAAATCTAAGTTCTGTCAAGGAAGGAAGAAATATTATTGTTGTCATTTTTATCTTTGAAGGCACTCATACTACAGTTACAAATGTTTTTACACACACACACGCACCCTAAGAGAAGAAACAAAGACATAATGTATTTTTGCCATTGTGAACTGATGTTGATCTAAAAATAGTTTTATTGGGATAGGATTTTAAAATTAATGTAATTTGTAAAAGGAACATGGAAGTTTTGCCATTAACTTCGGTGGAGCCAGGATTTCACTCAATATTTTTTGTCTTGCATCAGTTTGACATACAGATTCATCCTCAGAGAAAATCACTTAACAGATATAGCCCAGCCAACTATTGTATATTGGACTTTCTGTACATAATCACTTCCTGACTTATCAGTCATGAAGTGTGATGGGTTTCCTAAGAACTAGGTGGTGAAACAAGGAATACATCCTTATAATTAAACATTCTGTGAATCATTTTAATGTGCACAAAAGGTCTTTGTAACATTTTTCCTTAAGCAAACTTATATCTCCTAACAGATAAGTTCTTGATTAATATTAAAAGAGAAAAAAATAGAAGATTCAAATTAAAACGCTTCCATCCTCAGTCACTCCTGCAAATAGGACATCAAGAACAAATGCCAGCATTCACATTTCTAATATTTTGAAACAAGAGGTACCATCACCTGCTTTCAGAGATCACTGTGGAAAAGACTTTCATGGTAAAGCTTGGCAGAAAGTGTATTCTTTCTAGAGATTTAGTCTTTAAATAGTTTGAGGTACAATGGCAGTGAACCTATCACTGCATCAAAAAAACAAAAACCAAAACCAGAACACCTCACTCTATTATTTTAATCTGTATTCTTTAAAAAGTTATTTGTTTAAAAGAATTTCACCGTGTTCCTCTTGTACCCCCTTCATCCAACAGAACAAAAGCCATTCTATGAAAGGAGTCTAAACTTGGACAAACTGTAAAAAAAAAAAAAAAAAAAGCAAAGTTCCTCTCTGTTTTTATCAAATTTGATTGCTGCAGCTGTTCCCAGTTTCTATATTTTAAAAATAGCTTTATTCAGTGCCTTGTTGGCTAAAGGCCAGAGTACCATTAGAACATGTTGTACGGAAAACCTCTATTCAGTTACAGATACAGAAATATATTTAAGATCAGTGGGGTCATCTGCAGCAAACACTTGTACGGGGAACATGGAATTTTAATGTGCTTGGACTGCTCACCACTTTTAACAGATATTTAAGAACTTCAAACTGGATATCATTCTATTTGTATTGGGACTATCAACTTTCTGGGCATCAGGTACAATATGAACAAGTCAAGATCATTTCAAATAACCAAAATAGATGTAATTCTCAGATTACTTCTATGCAGTTCTGGCATTCACTTCAAATGGCTCCAAGTAATATTGTATATTTGATTAACCTATAAAAATGCCACTGCCTAGAAAGGAAAGATGCAGTAATATTGATGGAACAGTAGAAGTTTGATCAATGTAAACCAGCTTTCATTTGTACATTTCTAAGACTACTGCATACTAAGAGGGGGATAAATGTTTCCCTTCCGAAAAATGTGCCAGTGAAGTTACTGTTGCATTTTCTCCTCAGAGGAAGGATTTTATGGTTTTGCACATAGGGTGAAATTCTGGCCCTACAAAAATCAATGGCAAAATTCTCATTGATTTCATTGGAACAGGATTTCACCTGTTGCCAGAGAATCCAAGGATCCCCAGTTTTCTGGTACACAGCTCTTCAGTGCGACACATCACCATTTCTTCCCCCTACCACACTTGTACTCTGTGATATTTGGATCTCATAGAATGGCTCTTAATATTGCTCTGAACAGCAACAATTTCTGAGGTACTTACTAGTAGAAGAGCCACTTGCTTTGCAGGGGGGAAAGCCACCTATAACATGTGCTTAGCATTTCAAAACATTTTGGAAGCCCTGATGACATATTCATGAATCCGGAGCTTTTAGCCATTTCCAGTGGTGTGAAACATCTATTTCAACATATTTAAGGAAAAAACCATCTGTCCATGCCCTCTTGTGGCCAAGCACAACCGTCAGGCACGTTAAATCCGATCTGTGACCTAGCACTCAAAAGAGCACACTGGTCACCATTCTGATTGGTTCCTGTACAGGAGACAGCTCTTAAAACGTAATGAGCACTTTCACTTCCCACTGGCATCAGTGGTAGATGAGGGTTCCTAGAATGTCACAGAATGAAGCCCTGAGTAAACGAGCAGGAAAGACAGAGTTCCCACACATTCTTCACACCTAGCACACCCAGAAAATGGCAGCAGAACGTTTAACCTTTAATTTGTTCCATGTTCATTATTTACTGTTGTGCTTTTGGTTTCTTTTGCTGTCTAGGCCTATTACAACACAGGCAATAGCAGCTATTTCCATTAATTTCTACAATGAATACCTTGCAAGAGATGACTTATTAACATCAGAGATGCCTGCAAATCTGAGGCCCAGATATAGATATAAACATGATAGGAGAAAACTAGAATGCTCTGAAGTATGATTATATTAATTTTCCGAGTTCTGGTATGTGTAGGAACCTCCTTTCCTGGTCACTGAATTTAGAACCAAAAGGATAATGCCTTTCAATACCTTTGGAATAAACACTAAACATCTGTCCAAATGTGTTTCATCTGGCAAGAAGCTAAAGAAACATCTTCAAAGGTTCACAGAAAAAGGAATAAATGCACTTCTTTATAACCTATTCAATATTTGTCATTTTAATTACTGACACAAAGCTGCCTTATGATAGAGAATTATTTACATGGGCTAAAGGAAAATAACAACAACAAAAATAAATATGTATCTGCCTGATCGCCAAAGGTTCCAGATTTCTCCCTCCCAAGGACCAAAAGAAATACCATTAGCTGGAGCTGGCCTAGCATATAGGCCATTTAAAGTTCTTTCCAATGCCCAGGTTTAGGTTACTACTAACAAACATAAAACCCAACTATTTCATTCGAAACACCGAAGGAAACATTAAATACGAACCTTGATTTGTTCTCATTTTTTTGATAGACGTTCTACCAGTGAAGATGAGATTTTAGTACATATTGTTTGTTTATAGTGTTGCTACAAATAGGAGCAACACAGATGAAGGCACGGCCTTTATACTAAAGAATTCACATTCGAAGTCCCTGAACCTACATAGGTATCCATTGGCATAGACCTCTGTGTCCATGTGGAGTCCCACTAACTTTGTCTTCAATGGGATTTGGCTTCTTGGGCACAAGAACCTACGCCAGTGGACTCCGATACAAGACAGGGCCCCCCAAAAGACCTTATTTACACGAAGGCTCCAATACACCTCTCAGATGATGCAATGGGGCCTTGAAATAAGTATATTTTTTCTACATAATATAATTTATACCAAATTTAAGGTCCCTTTGCACTGCCAGAGAAATATACAAACAGACATATGGAGAATAGGGGAAAGGGAACAGCAAACCCATAGGTGGTCAGGGTTTTTTTAATGTTACAAATAGATATGCCTTTTTGTAGATATACATTATATGTACAAAGAAAGGTCATGAAAACAATGGATATTTCAAACTAACGAAATACAAATCCCACCTGGAAGCCCATCTCAGCTCTGATATCTACTAGTAGCTATAAAAGTCTGATTGCAGGATAATTTGAAACTGTCTGCACCTTTTGGGCTTAATTTTCATTTACACTAAATCTGCTTTACACTGCCCTGGCAATACATAGGTGCCTTACAGCCAGTATAAATGTAATTTACACCAACTTAAAAGCCCCTTTAAACTGTCAGATCAATGTAAAGCAGACCTAGTGTATCTAAGAATCAGGCATCTCATATCTCCACTGAAATTAACAGCCATTATACTTACTTGTAGTAGGCACTGTGGTATGGGTGGGTCTTCAGAAAGGATTTGTATTTTACAAGACAGCTGTCAACTCTTTTTCATTAACTTGCTTTTGTTTGCATTCCTTTTCTATATTTCTCAAGGTATTAAGGCCTAAATTGTAATAGAATAGGATATATATTGCCTTTTATTGCAAATGTATTTATTAGGGCTTCTAAGGATACATGAGTACATGGGGATTTGAGTAGAGTACAACGGGACATTCTGTTGTGCATGTCAGTTTATAAAGTAGTGAATAACATGCAATTGTTTTTAAAATATACCATTTCTTTTGACATTATAAGCCATCCACAGTAAAGTTAGATGAATATTTTTACCTTTTGTTCCTATATCCTGGTTCCCTGCACTAGGTTCAGCAATGTAAGAGGGCTGCAATACATTCAAAAGAATTAAAAGAAGTGGAAGATGCAGGTGCACTAATAAATGGGTGGTCTTTGGATTACAGTATTTATGTGTACTATGCCAAGCTAAACAGAAACCTAAATGCTATGCATACAAAGTGGTACAACAAGAACATCTGTGTTGGGGGACTGAACTGGCATGGCTAACACCTCCAGTGCCAGGTGCAAAGGAAATTTCAGTATAGCTTGAGTAATCTTGACTGCCAGCATCTGCACGCATCAGATTACCTCCTGTGTTCCTAGCCCACCACTACCCACTAGAGTATTTATATTCTACATCTGGCTCTGTAATGGCTATAGACAGGTTGCAATCCTTCCATTATCGACTCTTAGAGTGATGATGAGGAACAAACTATTTTTTACATAGGAATATTAGCATTACTAGCGTTTTTATAATGTTTATTGCACTGTCGGGAAGAGGACAATTTTTCCATAGAAAATAAAAAAAAGAACCAGATGAATGACTATACAGACAGTCATTCATCTTTTTATTTATTATTTATTTATTTCCTATGCAAAAATTGTCATCAAACCAACATTTTTCATTGGAAGTGACATTTTCTTGCGAAACCACATTTTAATTTTTGCATAGAAAAATTATGATGAAAAATTTGGCTTTTCCCATGTCTCAGAACGAACAAAAACTTCCATTTAATTTTTACCTAAATATCATTTCTACTTGATTTAAAACTTCTCAAGGGAAAACTGAAATTTTTCATCAGAAAGATGTCAATGATTTCTTGCCTGAAATTTCTCACAGGAAAAATGATGGTTTTCTGTACAAGTCTAATGTATATATATATTACAGGAAGAACAGCTGCAACCTCCATATTGATATTTTGTAATATATCCCTTATAAAAATTCTTCAGACTTTTTAAAAAAAGAGCTTTCATGCTGGCTTGCAGCAGGACTTTGACGTTTGGCAGCAGAATGCTCATAGGGTCACAGAGGTGCATCCTATGGGTCCTATATCACACAGAACTATAGTATGCAGTAGTGTTATAGCCATGTTGGTCCGAGGATACTATAGGCAAGATTGGTGAGGTCATATCTTTTATTGGACCAAATTCTGCTGGTGAGAGCACCAAGTGTTTGAGTTTACACAGATCTGAAGAAATGCTCTGTGTAAGCTCCAAAGCATCTCTCTCTCACCAGCAGAAATTGATCCAATAAAATAAATTACCTCACCTACCTTGTCCCATAAACACATAAATAGAATCTTTCCTCTACTCTTGCTGCTGCTTGGATCTAGCAGACCATGAGTTCAAGTCTCACTTTTTCTACTGACTATTACTGATATAAATATCTTATATATCTTTATATCTACTGATATAAATATATAAATACCTCACCTACCTTGTCTCTCTATTACTGAGTAAGTAAAACTCCATAGGAGTTTATGCAAAGAACAGAAATCTAACCTATCGCTGCTCATTCATATGGCAAACCCATTTAGCAAAACTGCTTCTCAGAAATAATCTGGTTTATCTAAATATTCAACTATGCTGTCTGTAAAATGAGTCTGCTTATGGGTATGTAAACTCGCTTTTTCAGTGCATTATGCAGTCCGCTCTAGCGGCTGATCCACAGAGGAAAACAGACTACGACCGCTGATGTAGTTAATCCTTTAGCTCTAGTGGTAGAGGTCTGTGCTGAAGGTCCAGGGTTCAAACACTGCTGTTTATAAGAAAGAGCAAAGCATTTAGGAAAGATGTAGACAAATTAGAAAGATGTGGGAGGAAAGCAACAAAAATGATACGAGGTTTAGAAAACATGACTTATAAGGAAACATTAAGAAAACTGAACATGTTTAGTCCTGAGAAAAGAAGACTGAGAAGGGATAAATCTTCTGGTATGTTAAAGGCTGCTATAAAGAGGATGGTGGTCAATTGTTCTCCATGGCCAGTGATGGTAGCACAAAAATAATTGGCCTTAATTCTGCAGTAAGGAAGATTTAGGTTAGATATTACCAAAATCTCTCTCATTAGAAGGGTAGTTAAGCTCTGGAATAGGCTTCTAAAGGATGTTGTGGAGCCCCACCCCCTGTATTGGAGATTTTTAAGAACAGGTTGTCCTGTTAAGGATGGTGTAGGTTTATTTGATCCTGCCTCAGTGCAGGGGTCTGGACTTGATAACTTCTCCAGGTCTCTTCCAGCCCTACATTTCTATGATTACAATTGCAAATAAAATAATTTATTTTCTCTTTTTAAGAAAACCTAAGACATAACATACAAAAAAAGTCAGCAATGACTTTGCATCCTAAAGAACAAGCATGCTAAAGTTAGGAAATTTGAGAATTAAAGCAGCAACATCACACTAGAAGGCAAAAACATCAAGAAAGCAGAAAAGTTCATCTACCGGGGCCACTCCACACTAGTCAATGGATACCCCACAAGGAAGTGACATCAGCAACAAGAAAGGCATCCACACTATTCACTAAACTCAACAATGTAGGTAAATCAAACATATACCTGGAACAAAACTGAGAATTTTCCACTCAAACAGGATCTCAGTGTTAACATAACATTCTGAAAGCTGGAGAGCAACCAAAAAAGTTAGGCAGAAAACTACACACCTTCAAAAATAAGTGCCTGTGAAAGATTCTGGATGTCACTAGTGAAGAAATCCAAGAAATCACCCACAAGCAGCTCATCTCCACCAGAATCAGAAAGAAGCACTGGACATATCTGGGCTATGTACAGCCAAACCCAACAAAGAGAATCCCTTGTGAAGACATCAAGTGGAAACCATATGGTGTGAGGCATTAAGGGCACCCAAGAGAAACCTCAAAAAGAACCCTTTGTAGTGAGGGCAAAACAACTGATCTCAACCCCACAGAGTAGATGAAAGCAGCAGCAAATAACACGGAGGAGTGCAACAGACTAATTTCTCCACCTTGTTGTACCGATATTGGCATGGGAAGGAGGTAATAATAATAAAGTCACCTGTGCAAACTTAATGTAGCCAACGTGTATGAATGCATTGGAATAAGTATTTAATTGCTTGAGCACAATCTGTTTTTATCACAAGATCCCTGCCTCATTCACTGCATGGTCATTTTTGTGATAAAATTTTAGGTAAATGTGCTATTGCCAAGTTCAAGCATTCAAAAAGTCAGAAATCAAGCCTTCAAACTCATGGGACTATCTTAAAAATTATGATATTTTTTGAAAAATAATATCTTTAGAGTTCTTTTTCTTTGCCTTCTGGTTTCCGAGTCACCGTTAGGGTGAGCTCATTTCATGTTTTCAAGCTTTTCTCCCCCAACTAATAGGGCTAGAAATCTTTTTTATAAAAAATGGAAGATGAGCTTCTCATGCAATCTCATAATTCCAGAAGAGGGGACTAAGAAAAACATGAAATATAAACAGACTTTAAATAATCATGGGACTTGGCAAAACTGTAATTGGATAAAATGATTGAAGAAGGGAGGACTGGATGGCTCAAAGGATTCCCATGAGCTGCAGAGTCTTTCCTTTCTGGATCCAGTCCAAGGGCCTTATCCTACTTCTACTGAAATCAGTGACAAATTCTCATGATATGTTCCTACGTCAGTAGTGACGAGGGACCCAATCCTGAACTTCTTACTCAGGCAAAGCCCCCAATGAGATGTTTTAGTCTTATGCCTTGTGCGTGCTTATTACCCCATGTAGAGTATGGACACTACACGTGTAGCTACGCACCATAGTGAAAGCAGGCTGCGTCCATACTTGTCATACAGCGTGTAGTGACATGATACAATGAAAGGTTATGGCAGGGGTCAGGCAGTGAGGAAAAGCTCCCACTGGGGGAAGGTGCCAGAGATTTTCCCTGTGGCTAGAACTCTTCCCCACTGCAGGAGCTATTTACTGAGACGAGGAAAGCTTTTGGCACCGGCGGGGGTGGGAGGGAACAGGACATTACATGGCTAAAATAACAGTATATACATGGAAGGAGGCAGTGCTTGAACCTGTAGAGAGCTGTATAGGGTATACACCCTAAGATTCAGATATGTAGAGACTCTGCTCACCTAAGCAGTGCCTCACTATCTACAATGCTATTTATACCCATGCTAGCTGGGTATACAGTGTCTGTACTCTACACACCACCATAAGTGCAGGCATACATTTAGTACATTCTATATTACAAAACCTCCCGAAAACATTACTACATTTGACACCCTGGATCAGATCTCAAGAGAGTACAAAAAGTGAATGAACCTGGAAAGTAAACTATACTTAGGGATAAGATTTTCTCACGGAATTCATGGATTTAGAAGAGCCTTGCGGCTCCAAGATGCCGCTGGGGGGTGGGTTGGGGTGGCGCAGCTGTGGCTTGACAAAACCCTTGCTGAGATTATTTAGCCGAGGTTCATCCTGCTTTGAGCAGGGGGTTGGACTGGATGACCTCCTGAGGTGCCTTCCAGCTCTAACATTCTATGATTCTATTATTCTATTTTTAGTAAAAGTCACAGCCAGGTCTCAGGCGTCCATGAATTTTTGTGTATTGCCCGTGACCTGTCCATGACTTTTACAAAAAATAGCCAGGACAAAATCTTAATCTTAGCTATGCTTTTACGCTTGGCAGAGTAGATTGGTGGGGCATTGTTGGAATGTTTGAACTTTTGTTGTTCATATTGTATTTGTCCTATGGATAAATCTAATTCTGTCAATCCAGTACCTTTAATAACACTAAATTACTATTAAAGACAAAGAAAATGTTGTCATCAATACAGTTGGACAGTTTGAGCTTTTGGTGAATTTCTTCACAAACATTTTTTTTGGAAAATTTTTTTCATTCTCTTGGCAATTAATGTTCTACAGTTTCTTCCATGCCAATCACGGATTAAGCTTCTAACATATTTCTAATAAATAAGATAGAAAGTGAAGGTCAGATTATTGCAAATATATTTTTTCTGAGGATTGGGAGCATGTTTCATTGCATCATAAATAATCTTGTATAACCATAAAAAGGTGGGCCACGAATAAACAATATTAAATCCACACACACACACACAAACCCTCAGATTCAACAACATCAAAAATGAAACAAAGAGTTGTTTTATAAAAAACGCTATTGCAAATTTGTAATCCCTTGTTACTCATCTTTTCTTGTTACTTCAATTTTAAAGCCAGATTCCTTCATTATTTTCTGACCCGATATGAAACACCATCTGGTGTGAGCATGTTGAGATTCTACATAAGTGAAATCGAATTATTTTTCTTGAGATGTCTTTAAGATTTAAAAAAAAAAAAAATCATTTTAGACTCTTAAAATTAGTGTTGAAATGAATTAAAAAATAGGCTGTAACAAAACTTGTGTGGAAGTAAATTTAATCTTTTTCAGTCATTACTAAAATATTGTATAACGTCTTTTAATATGTCTATACCAGAGATCTCATGGGTATCTACAGTTCAGTTTACAATATAAATATTTCCTCTGGAATAATAAGATTTCAAATTGGATTAGTTTATAGCTATTTTACACATTTTTTATTATTATTATTCATCCAATAGGTTATGGTAGTGACCCAATCGGAGTCAAGGCCCCATTGTGGTTGGCAGTGCACAGATATATAACGTAGGGAGAACTCACAGACTAAGGCCCTCATCCTGTAATCGGAACTAAACAGGTAGACCTTTTCACATGCATAGAGCCTCACTGAAGTCATTGCAACTCTGAATGGGTGCGAGTGTCCTGCACAAATCTTGTTACAGGATTGGAGACTATACAAACAAAGACAAAGTCATAGATTAATTGGACGCTTGTTGCAGTGTCGCTGCTTGACAAATTATGACAAGCTGTGGTCTTGAATAATAGGTAGCTCAAAAACAAATGCTTATCATGTAATGAAAAAGGAGTATCCAAAATATACTTTAGCAGTGCAGAAATACATCTTGGACATACATTTCTGCAAATATTAAAAAACCCAAATGTTTTTCCTGATTAAAATGAAAAACGAGAACATTTCAAGAGTCCTGAAAGATCTTTTCCCCAAGCATTGTGAGTTAGTATGCAAAACCAGGACTGCCCTATTAAAACTGGGATATATGGTCCCTTTATCTATAGGTCTTTTCCATCTCTAATTTCTGTGACGCTACAATGCTATGAAAACTATTTTACTAAAATAAATGAAAATCTACTCATGGTACTTTCAACCAGTTTATACTCTTGTGACTAACGAAGGCACATAAAAGTTTCATTTGACCTTTCATTACACAAATAAAATAGTTGTTAATTGATACTGGAGTTATGAAAAAAATCTAGCAAAATTTTACTCCTCCTTGCCATGGATAGAACACTTTCAGGGAAAAAAGTACATGGGCAATGCTGAAAGAAAAGGGAAACAATAGAGAAAGGGAAAGAAAAAACCCGTGAGTGTTCATGCCCAGTGAATATTTAATTATGCCATCAGTTTGCGTTAATCATATCTTAGGATTTGGGTTGAACATGCTGTAAATTGTGTCATCAACCTACACGAATAAAAGCTTTATTTAATCATTGTAAAAGCTGCTATTTGCCGATGTTTTAAAATATCTCATTTCTCATAGCCTTTTATCTTATAATGGTCACTAGAGTTACAAAATGCTAAAAATATCAATGTTCTTGAAAACCTTATTTGAGTACTTATGGCTGAAAATGAAACATGTATAAATATGCATAGCAGACTGTTATTAGCTTGTTGTAATTTCTCGGCATGTTCAGTTAAAAAGGCTTTTTAAAAATGTAAGTAAAAATGTTAGCGTTTTGATTACTTGTAACAAACTACTTTGTATACAATTAAACTCAGTTTTTTGTTTTAAAAATATCCCCAAGTTCGTAGAAAAACCTAGAAACATTTCAGGTATTTTATTTTCATTTGAACGGTATGCAACCCTAGGTCTGTACTTTGTCTTCAGGATCCACAGAGGCTCCTTCATAGTGGTCATAGTCCAGTTTGGAGCCAGCTAAGACAAACCTTCCTACACCAACTCCGAGGGCTCTGATATGTCCACCAGCTCTTTTATCTCCATCCAAGAGATCTTCCTTGAGACCCCTCTGAGCTGCTGGTCTTTTACCAGGACCACCTCAGGAATTAGAATTGGTCTGTTGTGGCTGCTGAGGGGGAACTGAATCCCAGTTCCACAATCTACATTTTGTGATACAGGTGGTGGAGGTCCCTTCAGTGCGCTGGAGATTGGTCCTACCTGGTGTCACCAAAGTTGGAGACCACTTGGACTATGTTTGGCAGGCTGGGTGGACCCCAGTCTGCTTCCTCAGCTTGTGGGGCTGCCTGGCCCCCATCTCCCACCATGTAGTCCAGGAGGTAAAGGCTTTTCTGCATCTTGCCTCAATGGCTTTCCTTGAGAGAGTCCTGCAGCAGGGTGTTCCCCATCTGCCCATTTCCTTGGTCCTCTGGAGCTTGATGCCGGGCCCCCCTGGCTGCTTTGGACCTTCCACATGAACTGATTTAGTAAGATTCAGCCATTCCACTTCTGAGCTACATCATGGGAACAGCCATACATGCTTATGCTCCATACTATTCATTTCCTTGCTCTCGTGTTCTGCCCCGATCTGAAAAGGCGGGACCTGTTGCCACCTATGGCAAGAAGCCTAGGTTTGTTAGCCTGTATTCCACCTTGGTTCCATGGCCCATTGCCTGTTATTTGGAAAATCCTCCCAGACAGAGAAAGGAAGCTCAAAAAAGTGGCTGTGTCCGCAAAAACCCAGACATATGGTAACCCTATCTGGGCAGCATCCATTAACTCCCTAGACTCTTACAATGTGCAGTGGGCACTGTTCGGGGTTTTCTGCTCCATGTCCCCTTCTGGACCACTGAGTGTAAACCTGTGACCCTCACTTCTGTTTCTGTTTTTAAATTAGTTGTCTCCCGGAATCATTTGATCCCTGTATTTTTTTCTGGTTCTTCCCACCTGAAGAGGGGATGCCCTTTTAATTTACTAGCTGGATGCCCCCTTTGGGGATCCATATGTTCATGGGGACCAAACAGGCCTGTGAACTGAAAGAAGCAGGCAGCCTGTGGAAAAAAATATCATGTGATCATGTCATTAAAGACTGCACCATAAGACATATGTGCAAGGGGGGTTGCATAAGCAACCTTAATTCTGGCATTTCTTAATTTGGAATTCTTGACTTGGCAATCTTAATAATGTTCAATTAACAGTTCCTGCATAATATCACATATATATGTATATATGCTATATACATTAATTATATTCACTATCACTTACTTCCTTTTAATAATTTTTTCCATATTTTAAGTGGCCAATTTTATTTTTGTTTTAAATTGGATTACATTGTTATTAAAATGACGTGTCTACACAGTCTTGGTGCAATAAGTATCTATCTGCATTGGGAGCTGATCTAATCCCCACTGGTTCTTTAGCCATGGCCCACCTACCACTTGTCTGGCATCTTCACTTCCTGAATGGAGGAATAAGTGGTCCTTGAAAGGAATGGACATTTAAACACATCTTACTTTTATTTTGATTTAAAAACAAATTGCTTCATGGAATGTACCACTCTTGGAGACAAGTGAAAATAAGAAGGCCTCTAAAACTTTGTTTATGAGAACTGCCTTTGTTCCAGCAATCTGTGTGTGAATAGAGTAGAAATATGTTTCCCATTATGTCCTAGAAATGTGTTTCCAAGAGTATAATTCTCTTTCAAATATTCCACTGATTCTGGAGTATTTTTAGAAGTTCTGCTTTCTACTAATATGTCTCCAGAAGTGTTTCTTTAGTCATAAAATTCACTTGCACTTTTATCAGCAAGATGTGCAAATGCTAGATAAGTTGCAGCAAGATTCATATTCACATTATGGGGAGGAATGTCTAGTTGTTAAGGCACAAAGATGAAAGTCAGGAGGTCTGGTTCTGTTCAGCTGTGCCATGTAACTGCTGTGTAATCAATGTGTAACCTCGGCCAAGATACTTTTACAGATGGGGAAACAGAGGTAAACTCTGACAGGATGGTAGATGTGTTGTGGGTCTGGATTCCTGGGACTGAAAAAAAGTGTCAGCTCATATGCATTCACTTGGAATTTTCCAGTTCCACATTTTTCACACAGGAAGTCACTGATCAGCAATTTTAAGATATGCATCAAATAGCTTGTGAGCTCTCTTAGGCAGGACTGTCTTGGTGTTATTTCCTAGCACAATGCCCAAACACCTGATTACGGACCATCAGTGCTATTGAAATATAAAGAAATAATAACAATAACAAAAGGAGACAACTTTTTTTAAAAAAAAGATCACTGTTAATCTAGTTTCTCAGACTTAGAAGTCAGACACACTCCATTTGTGAATGTTGACTGTGTGATTTTTTCAGAGCATTTCTCTGTCTGTCTGTCTGTCTGTCACACACATACATGTTTGAGTAATGTTGACCCATTAATTCAACAGTATTCTTACCCCCACACTAATGAAAATGGACCATTTACTCTCTACTTTATTTTCATGGCCATCTTTTCTGGAAGTGTTGGTTGATTTGGCTCAGTCATTCTCAGTCTTGTTGCATGAAAGACTCTATGAATGCTTGCTTATTTCTCGTAACCATTTTTCCACCCACAAGAGTTTCAAATAAGCATGAGTGGATGAGGACAATTGTGAAAGACATTCACAATATATATGAATTCTCTGAAATATTATTATTAATTAAGCACCTGATTCTTCCAGTGTCTCCTGTGTTGGGCAGTTCTTACTCCCTCAATAATCCTATTGAGCAAACTGGTATGCTGACCGCCAGAGACTCACTTTTATACAGTATCATGGCTTTTCTATGGGCTCCTGAATGGGTCTTCAGCTCAATGGGCCTGTTCACATGAACAGATGTTACTCAGTGTGGGTACTGCTTGCAGAATTAGGTCCTGTGCTTGCTCTTCCTTCTTATTACAAATATCAGCTGCTCAGCCATCCAGGCTCTTTGCTTTATGGCTTTTTGCCACTGGCACCATTAGTTTCTCATCCAAATAGTATGTAGACAACAATCTTCCCCATTTTTTACCTTCCTATCTTCAACTGGCACTTTTACAGAGTAAAGCTCTTCCCATATATTTCTACATCAATGTAACTATAAAACAAAGCCAGAGTTAGCTTTTTGGCATCAAATGTTGTGGCAGTCACTGATAATCAGAGAGACATTTGTCAGGGCATGTGGGACCTACAATAAGCAAAGTGATTTCTATTTTCATATCATAGAATCAAAGATTATAAGGCTAGAAATTGACTTCTTGACTTATATATTCCATCATCATTACATGACTGTCCTTGACACCAAATTAATAAATGTATTTTAAAATGATCTAGAATAGACATAATGTACACCCTCCCTTTCCTACTTCCTTCACTTCTTTGTTACCCTGAATTGCTGCATTCTCTCTTAATTTAGGCCCTGATCCTGCCTTTACAAGTACACAGGTAGACCCCTGGGCCTGCACAAGTCCAAAGTGATTTTAATGGGCTTTTGCATGGTGCAGGCACAGTTCTTGGTGCCGCACCAGATCCTTATTTTGCTCAGAGCAGGGATGCTCTCTTAATGTGAGGTTGTACAGTGCTAATACAAAGGGATCCAGACCTGATCGGAGCCTCTGAATGAGACTGGGTTTAAAACACACTTACAAACGTAGAGGAAAACCAGGGCGAATTGTTAGAAAGAGGCTCACTGCTATTCAGAGAGAGTCTGAGGACACAGAACTCCATGCCTTGCAACTAAAGCCTGCATTAAAATCCCCAAGAGGGCTGCTTTTGCTTTTCTGTTACATAAAAATCCTTGTGTTTCTTTCTGTTGCAACCTGTGAAACCAAAACCTTGAGAATAAAGTTCTGGAAGACAAACTCTTAGTGAAAGACATTTTAGATGCTGTTGGACCAGGTGGTCCAATCTGCCAGTTTACACCTAATTGGTAGCACATTTGCTCTTCTTCAGTCCTCTGGTACATCACCCGTTCTTAATGAGTTGTCAGAATTATGGCTAGTGGCTCCACAATTTATTCTGACAGTTCTTTAAGAACCCTTGAGTGAACATCATCTGGCCCTGCTGATTTATGTATATATTTAGTTTGTCTAAGTGTTCTGTTACCTCCCTCTTATCAATCCTTACCACTGACTGGCCAGATCCTCATTAACTATTAACTTACTGTGCTTTCCTGTCTTTGTATTTTTCAAGTTTGAAAGCAGAGGGAAGGATAGCAGAAACGCTCATCTACCTCTGAAGCCTATGTTTCTCCTGTGCTGTTTAGGCATAGCTTTGAGTAAGGGGAGATACACAGATATGTTGTCCAACAGGGACCACGAGGAACTCCCATTGTGCTGGGTGGGAGGAGGAACTCACTACTCCCATTTAGAGGACATAGCATATTTACCAGCATAGGGGGGCAGAGCCATGGATATGATTATTCCACACAGTTGTTCTCAGGGGGAAATAATCCCGAAATAGCACCCACACTCCTCCTTCAAGCACCAGGCCTGCAACTGTGATCATCTCTTACCTTGCCATGCAAGCAGGAGGGAAAGCTTCATTCCATCCTACTCCCCTCCCTGGCCACAAAAAAAGATTTCTGCCCAGATACCAGATGTGGATCCACATCTGCAGGGATAAACGTCTGTCCAATCCACAATCTGCACTTCTTCTTTTAGATGTATCCACATTCGCACCTGCTGCCTCAGGCCAATCAATCAGTGGTGGCCAGCTCCCCTCTGCCAATCAGCTGCTCAGCTCCAGCTGCCACTGAACAGCGGACAGCGCCAGGCCCCCACCCAACAGTTGATTGGCAGCCAGCCAGGAGGGGCCAGAAAGCTGATCAGCAGCCCTGGGGCCAGCCAACCGATCAGCTGATAGATGTCGGTCCTGGTGCTGGCTGGACAATCAGCTATTTGGTGGAGGGTGCCCCAGGGCTGACAGCTGCTCCAGCCCTGCCCCAGAAGTCATGGAATCCATGACCTCCATATCTGATCCACAACTGCAAAAAATGGCCCGTGGATATAAAGCAGATAGCTGCGGATTTGCAGGACTCTACAGATAAGGACTACTCACAACTTAATCCTTACTGAGTACCCTGTCCCTTCTTTAGTCTACTTGTTATCCCCTGATTTATACAAGTTCTTTCTGCTGCCCTTTGGTGGCATTTCATGGTGTAATATTTTCTGCTTGCAGCAATGCAAATTCATTACTCCCAGCCCCTCATTACTCTTCTCCTTTTTCCTATTTTGTATATAGTTCCTTCTTCCCTTTTAGCTTTCTGAGAGCCATATTGGTATTTCTGGTAGCAGAACTACCATCTGCTGTACCTTTATTATTGTATCCTTTACACCATCCCATCTTCCATGTACTACCGCCTCTTAACAACACTACATCCGTTCCTGCCACGCTGATCCTTTTAATGCCACAAGATTTTCCTTTTTGAAGTGAAGCACATTTACCCCAATCTAGCTTTACAACTAATTGATTGTCTTTCCAGAGATTTGAACAGATATTAAAACTGATATACTGCTATCACTAGTTTAATAATTTGAGCTCTGATCTTGCAATGAGGATTGTGTTGGCAGACCCTCTGCCCCCACGGAGCCCCTTTGACTGCAGGGTCTGTTTACCTGGTACTGAGTGCAGACTTGGGTTATAAAACAATGACTTTTTAAAAACTCCATAATTAAACTAGCATCCTTAGTTTAAAAAAAAAAATTAGCTCATTGTGAACTATATCAATTGAAGAATAAATCAAAATCTAAAACCAAAGCGATACTTGTTATATATATAACATAATTTTTTTAGAAAGCACTATGTTTTTGTTGTTTTGTTTTGTCCTTACAGATCCTTCAATGTCCAGGTCTGGTCTGTGGAAATTTCTGCATCTGGATTATAAACCCTGAAGGTACGGTGCTGAAAATGCTGAATAACTGTGTTATGCACAGTGATACTATAATATTCCAGTGATCCCAAAGAACACCACACTCTATATTGTCAACACAACCACTCCTTCACCAAACATTGAATTAAAAAAATAAATTACACTGATCTCAAAGACAGAGAGAGAGTCATGCCGGAAATCAGTTTTCCATAGTAAGGGGCAGGGAATGAGGATTATTTTAATTCAAAGTAGTAACTCACAAATATTATCTTTTAGGTTGCCTGCACTGTTTAATGTTCTATGTTTTTGTATCACTGCTCCTTGGACCCAGTAAGGACCCAATAAATTCTACACAATGTAACCACCGTATTATGTATATAAATTTTATTTCCCTAAATGGATCAGAATGAGTCATATTCTCAGAAGACACAGGGCCATATTATGACTTCGAATACATGCACAAAACTCCTATTGAAGTAAATAGGTGAGATGCTGATAGGTTCAAAGCTAGACTATGACAGCAAAGCTATATTTTACAAGACGCATTCTACAGAGATAGAAAGCTGCTCTGAAAGAACCACTTACATAGGAGGGGTGTATTCATTTAATATGGGAAATAATTCACAAACTTCTTGAACTGGAAAAGTAGTTGGGGGGAGAAGTGAAGGGCTAGATGACCCTACTTCACTTTCACAAATGGAAGAGATCTGAGAAAATAAAAGAAGTCTGATCTCCTGGCTGATCTGGGTAACAATTCAATTAAAACAGTCAGTGTTCCAGATCTCCCTTTCCGGTTTGCTTAAGTATGCTATATTTGCAAGGGTAGAATTAGTCTGTGTTTATATGCAAGTTGTTCAGCAACCCCAACTTCCTTTGAGGCAATTCAAACTTCTGACAACTTATTTATCAAATGACACAGGACTATTAAAGAAAACCCCTGAATATATGGGCTACCTGATGTAGCATTAAGGACCAAACCTGGCCCAGAGTTAATTAAAGCCAGCTCAACTGATCCCGAGTTCAGTGGAGTCAAATGTAGAGATGAGCAGGAGCTCTGACTTTAGTCCACAGTTGCTGTTATTATATTATTTATTGTTTTATTTATTTATTATATTATTTATTAGTAGCTATAGGTGTGAGCAAATCAGACTTCTGTGGATAACAATTTTCATGCAGACCACTGCACTGTGCAGTGCAGATCTGGGAACTGTTTTGTGATGGAGCAGAAGACTCAGCAGGAATAAATTAGGAACTTTTTATGCTTTACACAGAGTTGAGTTTTATTTGACTTATACCAGAGTCAGGAGAGATTATAATAGAGGAACACACTAGAAGGATGACATGAGAAGAACTTTGACAGTACAAGGAGCATTTAGTTATGGCTATAACTAGAGAGCATGGGGAAAAATGAAACCAACATTTAATGAAATTTTTTGAAATTTCAAAGTTGTTCCATTTCACAGTGATCAAAATGGATCAACTTTTCCAAACTTAATTTTGTTTATTGAAGATGTTATCAAAACCATTACTAACCATTTCTATTTATTGAAACCCAGGTTTCCACCAAAACCTGGTTTTCAGTAAATGAAAAGTGTTAATTTCCATAATGTTTTAATAATGTTTTTGATAAAAATTCTATTTAGAATGTCTCAAACTTCATGAAAAAAATTTGACAACCTTTTTCAGTTGTTGGAAAAAGGTTATTTTTCGAGAAAAAACTTTTGATTGAAAAATTGTGACTAGCTCTATTTATAAACAATTTACACTTATTCTGTTAACTTTCAGAAAACTGTGGACTGAAAATTTCCAAGCATGGTCTCTAGATCAAGGTGAATTTTACTCAGATATTGGAAGAAAATCCTATTTGCTGTTTTCCCATTTAAGATCATTAATAAACATTGGTATTTTTTTAGATGGCTACAGCTGAAGATGTGAACTTGAAACTTGTCATGGACGTTGTCCTCACCTTTGATTGGTTTCAGACAAAGATAGAAATGAGAACTGAATGCCAACTATAGCAGTAGGGAATATATTAATTAATTGTACAGGTATGCTTAAATGAGCATTGTGAATGCACACACAGCTAGTTAAAGACACAGCAAATAGAGTGCAGACAGTTCAGCCTGTAAGCTGCACAAAAGACTGAATACCACCTCCTTATCCCCAGGTGCAGAGGAGACTTTGCTAAACAAGAGAACACTCCACTGTTCAAGGTGGGGGCAAGATTCTTGGTTTCCTGAATGGTGTTAAGCTCAGTTTGGTGATGTTCCTTTGTACGACAGTGCACAGAAAAAGGGGAGGTGGGTTAAGAAGAGATGTCACAATCCAGATTTTCCTGTCTCCTCTGGCAGTGGGGGAATGCATAAGGCCTGTGAAAGCTCTGTCTTCATACCTCTGGCAGAGAAATAAGAAAGTTTGCAACTCAGGGCATGTCTACACCACAAACATTTGCCACTGCAAGTTATGTTGGCATAAAGCTGCCTCAGTTAGCCTATTGCTTGTGTGAAAGCATACTTGGCTCCTTGTGTCAGCACCGCACATACTCACCAGGAGTGCTTGTGTCAATGCACAGTGCGGTGCATGGGGGGTAGGTACCTGAATGTGCAACTACCCATCTTCCAGCATGCTGCCTTTTGGGAAATTTTGGCAATGGATGGTGGGGCAGAAATGAGCCACGCAGGGATGACTAGGACTGCAGGGTCAAGTTGCCATCATGCAACTTCTCCATCTCATAATGCCATCCATGTCCCATAATTTTTGTGCCTCTTTTCAAATTCCATAACCTCGCGTGTGACTGGGATGTGTTGCTGGCTGCTGTCTCTGACAGAAACATGGAGCCAGCACAGCTCTGCACTATTGTCATGAGAGCTGCAAGCACAGAACACAGAATGCGCGAGTATTTGTGGAGCCACAAGAACCACCATAGGGAGCATGACTATTTCCTGCAGGACTGACTGCTGCGGGACATAGCAAGAACCAATTCAAGATTGTGTGGGGGATTCACAGAGCAGGAGCAGATGGCAGAGGGTTGCTTCTGGGAAGTGACTGATGGGATCGCATTGTAATGCAGGCTTGGGATGATGAGCAGTGGCTGCAGAACTTTAGGATGCCCAAGGCCAAATTCCTGGATGTGTGTGCTGAGCTCACTCCAACCTTCCAGCACAGACACACTAAAACGAGAGTGGCACTGATAGTGGAGAAATGAGCGACAATCATACTCTGGAAACTTGCAGTGCCGGATTGCTACCAGTCAATGGGGAATCATCTTGGACTAGGGAAATCCACTGTGAGGGCTGTTGTCATACAAGTGTTCAGGACCATCAGTCGTCTTCTACCATGCAGGACTGTGACCCTCGGCAGAGTGCAGGACATAATAGATGGTTTTGCAGCAATGGGGTTTCCAAACCGCAGTGGGACGATAGATGGCATGTGGATCCCTATTTTGTCACCAGACTACCTTGCCACAAAGTACATCAACAAGAAGGGCTAGTTTTCCTTCGATTATGCAAGCACTGGTGGATCACCAGGGATGCCTCATTGACATCAGTGTTGGCTGGTCAGGGAAGGTGCATGACACTCATGTCTTTAAGAACACAGGACTGTTCAGAAAGCTGCAAACAGAGACATTCTTTCCCAACTGGTAGATTACCACTGGCGATCTTGAAATGCCAATAGTGATCCTGAGGGACTCAGCCAACCCTTTTGCTCCCATGGCTCATGAAGCCATATACTGGCCACTTCGACAGCATCAAGGAAAGATTCACCTCCCAGCTCAGCATGTACAGAATGGCAGTTGAATGTGCTTTTGGCAGCTTGAAGAGACAGTGGCGTTGTTTACTCACAAGATTGGATCTCAGTGAGAAGAATATCCCAATGGGTATAGCTCCTGCTTGGGAATGCCTGTACACAGTGCCGCTCACAGCACCAGCCATGGAGAGTACAGGCCACCAGCAGTGAGAGAAAGGAGGAAGGAATAGCTCGGTTGCATGAAACTGTGAGTGTAGGGCAGAGGCACTGAATGCTAGCACTATTTTTCACAGGTGTTGATGATCTTTGGCTGTTATCTCACTTCTGAGGGTAACAAAGGCACAGAGAGCAGCTAGCCTGTTTACCGCAATGGTGCCAGCCAAAGTTATCGCTGATTGGTGTGGGAAAGCATCCTACGACAGAGAAAGAAATAAGGCTGCCATCCCTAGAAATTGTTGCGAGAGGGCTGCAGATTGCCTCCATGAAAGTTTTGTCAAGGTCTCTGAAGAGAATTCCAGGGACATCCCTGTGCACATAAACAAACTGCTCCTCATGCCTGCCTCTCTTGCCGAACTCTAGAGAGGAATGAAAAGCAGATGGCTATGGTACCTCTGTTGTACCGCTAGCTCTTCTAGTATGAGGAAATTAACGATAAGTCAATAGGCACCATCTTCACTGTAAAGGGAAATAAATTTACACACTTACCTAAGGTTCTTTCTCCTGCATCAGGCTCACCCACGATCAACTACTGGAGCTGACTGGACTGCGGTGGAGTCTCAAACAGGTCCTGGCTTGTGTGATAGCTGGACCCTCCTGGTTGCATACCTCCCATCCCCCTCCTCTCCCTCACTTGTTCATGCCAGGGCCTGTGATGCGGGCTCCTCAGAGGCATCCATGGTGATGTGCAGGGTGGTGGTGAGGTCTCTGCCAAGTATGGCATGCAGCACTTTTGTAAAAGCAGCAAGTCTGTGGCTCAGCACCGGATCAACTGTTGGCCTTCTGATATGCCTGCCACAGTTCCGTCACTGTCACACAGCACTGCTGCTGGTCCCTGCTGTGCCCCCTTCTTCTGCATCTCCCAAGCAATCTGCTCACAGATAGTGACATTTCTACGGCTAGTTCAGAGATGTGCCTGCACAGCCTCTTCTCTCCCACAGGCCAGGAGATCCAACATCTCCAGTCTGCTCCAAGCCAGCATGCATCTGGACTGCGTAGCTGGCATGGTCAGCTGGGCAGTTGTACACAACAATTGAGCACTGCGAGGTGTGCTTGCCATGACAGTCAAGCAGGAAAAGGCATTTTAAAAATCTGCAGAATTTTAAAAGGGAGGGGAGACTTCTGGTCTCCATGACCCAAGGCAATGGAGTTCAACACTGAGACCAAAGTGGTCATTGTTGGGCATTATGGGATACCTGCTGGAGGACTGTTAGGGGCAACATATGTAATGCAGTGTCTACACTTGCTCACTACATTGACCTTGGCTCAGCACTACTCAGAGAGCTGGTGTTTCCATGTTGGCACAATGAGGTGCTTACATTGGGTGGGAACAAATTTAAGTGTAGACACTTGCATAACTAGATGAACCTAACTTTGTAGTGTAGATCAAGCCGTAGGTTCTCGGGATCCAAGGGAACCAGGGATGGTTTTTTTTTTAAATACAATGCTAATCCTGGATCAAATTATGAATTTCAGCCAGTGGTTTCAGTACAATATGTTGCGAACTCACACCACCCAGTGGGAAGCTTGGGGAGGGAATGTACCTCACAATCTCTTTTCAAGCAGCCCAGCAAGAGGGTGAGGCTGCATAGCCTTGCTTCCACCACTAGACTAGCCTGCAGAGGACTGGAGGAAAGGGGCATGACCTTGCCTCCTTCTCTTCAACCCCCATTGGAACATCCTAAGAGTCCCCCGAGCAATTGTGGCTTTGGACTCACAAGGAGAGGTACAAAGGAGCTTTGTGTGCTTCTCCTACACACCCATGTAAAAGCCTGTCACAGACTGGTCCTATAGTTTGAAAGTTATGTATTCCCTCCACACATATGTCATTTTAATTTTCAACCCAACCGGTGCAACGTTCTTGGAGCGGAGTTCACAAAACTAAAGACAAGGACTCCAATCAAAACTACAAGATTTAGCCCTGGAAAACATATAACCTCAGAAATAGCTGTCACAAAGTTACAATCTCAAAGACATCAGAATTATTTGTGCATTACACACAAAAATATCAGTGAAGAAATGTGTGACTCTGCAAACATACAGTCCAGATTTTAATGGCCCACTTCTATAGCTGGCCAGCATACAACCTCTGGGGTGCGATTTCACTTGGGAGTTCCACACTCAGCAAAACTTATTGTTGGGCTTCAAAAAAATATTTACCACCAAAAATATCCTATACTGGTCATGGAACAGAAAAGGGAAACTACATTTTCTGGGTACTTTTTTTTAAATTTATCTTTTTTTTTTTTTTTTTTAATTTTTAAAGTTATAAAACAGAACTCCAGTGTCCACTCAAAACAGCTTATTGCAGGACATGTATGTTTTCATGCGAATTAGAGCAAAAGAAAGAGAGTAAAAGGTACAAGGATTTCCCCATGAGGCAGAATTTCTGTTTTTAAAGACATACTGTATTATGTCATAAGCTTCTGTGCTTCACTAATTCCAGTGACGGCAGGCTTATTTGTGATTTTGATTTTGCAGTTGAAACTGATTGGCTGGAAGACAAAAGGGCAGAAACAGCTGCAGCTGGTATTATTGATTATTTCCTCAATTTGAAGGAAGTAAACCAGGAGGATAACAACATTGGAGGACAAAGGCGAAGTTGTTGCGCTACATCTCTGGCTCAGCTAGCCAAAGCCCACTGCAGCATGCACTGAATTAATTCAGAAAATGTAGCCATGATTATTTAATGCGTAGGCTTCTGTAGAAGCCATAGGGACTTGTCTTTTGTGATGGGAAGTTTTTAATCTTATTATTGTTTTAGTAAAAACTGAAGTCTCTAATATGAAAAAGACACTAAATCCAATATAAACATTCTGGAAACAGATTTTGGGTTGTGTTATCAGTTACATGGAAACTTTATAGAATTATACTGAGCTCATAAAAATTAATACCACCCTGAGAGATCCTTGCCATCTGAAACAGAATTGTGTTTTTCTACAGACTGTGGATAAAGATGCTATAGAGTTGGCAGATTGCAGTGATCCAGGGCCCCCAAAAATAGATCAAATCAGGACAGGACACGTAAGCAAATTTACAAAATAAATTACATCAAATGTTATTTGTGATCCTCTTCTTGTCATCACCCACTCTTTTAGTGTGGATGGCCTCTAAATAAGACATGAAGAAGATCTGCATCAGTGTAGTTGCAGTGGTGCAAATCCCTAGACAGGGTGCACTGGTGTAAAATAGGGCTTGCACTGATCAGATTTCTTGCAATGAGCTACTGAAGTAAAGCCCAGACTGCATGCAAAGCTGCACCAGCTTAAGAGCGTGCCAACACTTGAAATACTACTGCAGCTGCATGCTACAGCACTTCAGTGTAGACACTTACTACAGAGACGGGAGCGGTTCTCTTGTCACAGTAGTTAATCCACTTCCCCAAGAGGGGGCAGCTAGCTTGAGGTAAGAATTCTTCTGTTGATCTAGCGCTGTCTGCACGTGGGGTTAGGTCAGCTTTAACTACATTGCTCAGTGGTGTAGATTTTTCGCACCCCTGACCAATGTAGCTGGGTCAACTTAACTTTTGAGTGTAGACCTGAACTAACCAAAAGAGTGATGTTGCACTGATTTAGGTTTGGTCTACACTTAAAACATATACTGGTATAGGTTTTTGGTCAGGGTTGTGAAAAAACACCCCCCTCTAGCTATACAGCTAAGCCGACACAACCCCCAATGAAGACTCAACCACGCTGACATAAGAATGCGTCTGTTGACATAGCTAACGTTGATCAGAGAAGTCATGCTCCTGGACTGGCAGAAAAACATCTTCTGTTTATGTACTCTGAGTCTACACTAGGGTAGACATAGCTATGCTGGAATAAGCTCTGTAGTGCAGATATAATCTTAATTAAATTGGCGCAACTTTTGACAATTTAAACCAATGTAAGCGTGTCCACACACACAATTACACTGGATCTATTGCATCAGTGCAACATCACACCTTTGGTAAACCAATGCCACCTCTGTGTTTAAGGCACTATGATGCAAACATCATTTTGGGCCAAAACAGCCCATTTTACACTACAAGTTGACACCTATGTAGCTAGACTGATGTAGCTCTTGCCAGTGCAAATTTCCTTAATGTGAACAGAGGTTCTTTGGGGCAAAAAGATATCTAATATTTTTGTAAGTATTTCTGCGTACATCCATAGGCCTGTACAAATCAGAGGAATCTTCTTTGCAATCAACATCTTTTCAACGAAAGCTCAAAAATATCTGATCTGTATCTTTTTGATGCACTGCCAACCCCCACATTACTCACTGATGTTAAAGTATACATGCTCTGGCTGTCCTCGCTATGCATGCTTGCATACAGTGAACATCACTCACTGTTATGGGCACTAGAATTCCCGCCTCTTGAAAAAAACAAGAGAACCAGTCAACGGCTGTGTTATTCTAGCATTTACATGTGAAACTGAACTCAAAATCATATCGCAGCTGAACGATTCTTTTCAGTGGAACTGCGACAGACATCACGAGGCTGCAGCTTCCCTTACAAATTGCAATGTAAGATCTGATCACACAGACATAATGCATAAGCAAAGAGGAATATTAAATTTCTCTTTTTAAAACATTCATTACTCCCTTCTGCGGTTAAAAAAAGTTAAAAGAGACAACCATAGCAGCTTGTTTGAATTTTCTTCCACAGATCAAATGTCTTTGGACAAAAGAACTAGGCCTAGGGTAGCTGTTGCATCCCTCACTTACTCTGATTACAAGTATTTAAGTTCAACACACTGCATTACATGCTGTTAAACAACTTGAAGCTATTGAGGCAGGCTTTGTAATTCTTGACTTTCACAGTGGAAGTCAAGATGGACAGCAGCTAACCCTAACTTTTTGCAAATATATGTTCAACATACAAAATAAACGCAATATTTCAGTCCGGAAAACGTCGATTGCTTTAACACTGAACTAGTCTAGCTTCCATTCTTGCCTTTCATTCAGTGGAGAAATCTTCAGAGATGGGGAAACCTACATAAACACATTTCCATCTCTCTCTCCTCAGAATGCCAGAGTTCAAATTAAGGATTTGACATGCCTTCTCTATCTCACTGCATTTTCTACATTATAGCAGCATTTTGTTTCAGTGTTTCATGCAGCAACATTTCAGAATGATTTATGCCATTTTAAAAAAATTGTGTAATTTACATAATAACTTAAATTGTGCTAATTACTAGAAAATGCCAAAAAGCATACAGCACTTTGGGAATTTCAGATTCAGGCTTTGCAATCTGTTGCTAAATCCAAGTGAAGTGCCTTTCATGGGGAAAAAAACTGCTTTTTGTCAACTAAAAAGTCAGTAACTTAAGAAGAATTATGTACAGGCTGGTCACTGCCCAGAAAGTAAAAAGGAGCTGGAATCTGGCCATAACTAAAAATTTCACTGGTGGGGAAGGGCTTTCTCCGCTAGTGGAAAGCTCCAGCACCAACTACCATCCCCTCCTCCACCAGCTGGGTGTGTGTGGAGGGTGTCAGAGGAGGGAAGGAATATGTTGTTGTTGAAAGAGGGCAGGGTAGAGCACGGCATCATTCCACCAATTCTCAGGGTTACCCCTGCCCTCACCTCCACTGTGAGGGAGACTTTTTGTGATTAGCTCCCTGACATCAACAGCCTGTTAGCCACCCAAGCATTCTCCTTTGGGCAATGCTAGCCCTTACTTTGTCTTGCAGGTTAACAGTAGGCATGCGCCTGTTCCCAAGCCACTCTGAAGCGTTCCCATGTAGTGTCCAGCTCCTTTGCTGCTGAATGTTTACAGAAATACGAGATCTGCTGTCCCTAAGGAACAGTGTACACAACAACTCATGTGATTCCCCTTAGGATCCACACCTTGTGTAATGCTACACACCAGAGATCTAGTTATGGTGAAAACAAAAGAAACTGATGATCAAATATTCAAAATTCAAGAGACAGAGAGTAAGGATAATGGAAATGAAAAACTACATATAAAACAAAATCATAACATGCTTTCTAGAGTCTAATCTGAACAGGCTAACCTCCTTTCTAAAGAAATTTACCTCACTCCCATAGTTCTCTGCAGCATTTCAACCAAGGCTTGTTGGGATCCTGGTTTTGTGAAGGTGAACGCAGTGCCTGTTTATATCCTAGGTGCAGGATGATGGGGTTTCTTCTTTGTTCCCCAAATATAATCCAGCAAATCTTTGGTGTGTATCTCAAGATAAGGTTCTCTTCCCTTGCTATGTTTTTATACCTGTTAGTTCCTTTCTGAAATTCTTACAATCCTTTATCTGAATTCAGCTAAGATGGGTGATGTGAGACCCATTGGGAATGAGACAATACTTTATTTATATTTCAACAGAGAAACAGGTGAATAAACACTCCTTGTCTGACAGAACATGTCCGTCAACTCTACCTTGACACAGACTTTAAAACATACTTTTGGTCTATATACATAACTCCTTACTGAATATCTGTACATACTTCTCAAACCAATATTAGTGACCTGTGTGACCCCAGCTGTCATTTAAGACCTCACGTGACATTCTTTGGTGAACTAGAATGTACATACCAGAATCAGGACACTCCTGTAACCCCCTTCCCAGATAGTATTAAAGAGTTCTTTGGTCACAATGATCTGTCTGGAACCATATGCAGCTGCTATAAATTAGAAATAACAGAAAAGGCTCATCTTATTCGCACCAAGGCTAGAGGAAAGGCCAGAACAATTGTGGCTTTAGTCAGAGAGCTAAGTGGATCTTGATACAGGAAAGAATCTAGTCCAATATACTGACATACTGTACATTCAACCTTCACTTACAACTTAGTCAGGAAGATGGGGTTCAATCCAATGATATACAACATACTTTTATCTCTGAATTCACCAAACTGACTCCATATTGATATAAAATGAATGACTGAATAGGTTCAATGGATCATAGATGTGATTCAGCAACCATTGAAGTCAACAGCAAAACTCCCACTGAATTAAACAGGAGCAGGATTGGGTCCTATGTATGTCTGCATGTGTGAATATAGCTTCCTTTGTCTAACTATGCTTTCACCTCTCCTGGAAAGACCTAATCTATTCTTGCATACTTAAAGAGGAATTTATTAATGTTTAGCTTCCTGTAGCTAATTTGCCTGCTGTATGCAGCTATAAAATTTTATGACAGTAAACACGAGAGATGTGCCTTAAATTGCACAGAGATGTTTCTGGAATGCTTGGCTGTTTTATTTTTCTTTCAGAGTGTCACTGCTATTAAATTTCATAATGATGCTAATTTTACACAAAACTTTGTGTCAAAATTATTAGGATGACAAATGTGCTGACTCAATTATTTTAACCATATCTGTGCATACTGAAACTCTACAGCAAAGGGCTGCCATGCTTCTCAAACTTGCAGAATCATTTGAAAGAGCAATAATGGCAGCAAGAGATCATTAAAATAGCATTTTAATTGTTCACATTTCAATGTGACCTCCAGCGCATGACACTTTCTAAACAGAAAAAGCTGCTTACTTCTCAAAATCTACAATAAGGTGAGAAGAGAAGTTGCTATTTTAATGTAAAAATGAGTGGAATAGTATACTACAAAGGTCAGAAGGAAATCAGCTACTGGACCTTCCCAGGTATGAAAGCAAAATAAAAAGCCGTGCAATTACAAGACTCACGAGAATTACAAGAAGGGCAATAAACCATTTCTGAATTAACCTCTTCCAGCACAGATAATTGTCTATAATGGCAGGGGAGAGGGGATTAAAATTAGGAAGAACAGAAACAGAACAATATGAAACAAACTGAACAAGATGAAGGAAAATTTCCAAGTGTTAAATCAAGGCTAAAATCTGAAAAAAACTGGCGATTAAATTTTATACAGCCTGTTACAGCTAACATAGAACAGTGTTTTCAGTGCACCTTTAGACTAGCTTTTCCATCTTGTAACTCCTCAACTGAAAGAAATGGTATAGAGTTCAATAAAATTCTGTACAAATCAAAGCACTTTCTGTACAGTGAAACAGCTCTAGCCATGATATTTTTTTGCCCCTGACTTATCCTTGAGACAGGGGTAAGTACAACTACAAATTCCTTCTTCCTGAGATAGTTGCAAAATGACATGCCAATCAATAGCTTGACCTATTCTAGTGCATCCTATTGTTATACAAAACAGAACAACAGAAGTAGTACAATCAGCTTGCTTATAGTACAAATGAACTGAACACAACAGCATGATGGAAATAATGGTACAACTCAGTTCATCAGGATTTGAATTTAGTTTTCTTTCATACTTAGTTACCAAGAAGACCCTCCTCCACACGCACATTATTTTTCTACCTCCTTCCATTATTCTACATATTCTCTCTTCTTTTTCCTTCAGGCTATTGCAGTGGTACTCACGTAAAGGAAATGGCACTTGCTGCAAACCCATGCCAAAATGTGAGTAATAATTTCTATTATTAAACATTAAACTTTTCAAATACCAATTGCTCAACTAGCAGATATGGACATCCAGTTACCCACAAGCATTAGTCTTCAAAATCCTCGTAAAAAGGTTTTGATCTGTCTCAGTTTCACAAAGCAAGTCCTGGTTTAGAGTACGTCTGACACTGCAATTGAAGACACAATTGCAATTTGAGCTGTAAACTACACGTTCAACTGTAATGTAGATGTATTCTTAGTCTAATAACTCCAGATAGAATGGTTACTCAATTCAAACCCCAAAATGTTCTCACTCATATGTACCTAGATTGTCTTCTCTTTGGGAGTATCCAAAGAGGATAGATACTTCGAAAGGAGCAATTATATGAGAATGCGGAGAGATTTGTTCTGTTAGCAATAGAGCATCTTCCCAGAGAAAGGATTATATACAATGCCTAACTTTCTAACTCACCTTGCTGTTTGCTTCCCCTCGTTCATTTTGCATTCATGTTTGGCTTGCATCTGTTTATGTACTATTCTATTATTCATCTACACTATAGCTGTTTAGCACTCATTGCATCCTTTCCGTATCTTCTCCCCAGCTTTTGTTTCCCAACTTGTGTCTGGTTTTTTTAAGCTCAGTCAAACCAAGCAAGTGTACAAACCCATAAAAAAAGTGTAGTTTGAACATCAGGCTTTTACAATTCACACTCGGTGATTGCTGATTCCAAAGAAGAAAACATTAGGTATTTGCAGGAAAGTTTAAAGCTCAAAGAGATAATAAATGCGAAAAGCTAGGAATACAAGACTTAAGAAAAATAAAATAAAATAAAATCTGGAAAACTCTCCACTGCAGAAGACAAGGAATATTAATCATATTCACGTTCGGCCTTCCCATAATTTGACATGAAAATACAGACTTGAAAGCCTGGACCCAGATGTTTCCATTGTGCCACAGCCATTTTGCCTTGTGCTGCCAGGAGGCTGTTGCGAGGTCGGAGCCAATGTAGAAGAACAGGGCCTCTCTGGGAATAGCCCTGGGATATATGGGGGACCTCTGGGAATCCTGTTGTTTATGGCAGGTCCAGCAGCCTATGTTCTGTCAGGGCAGCAAACCATGCCCCATAACAGAACAAAGGACAAGCTCTCTAGGGGCTGCAGAGATTGCCACCTCCTCACCTGAGTTTTTCCCCCAGGCAGTGATTTGGATCAGTAGTAAACAGTGATCTTAGTAGAGATCCTTTAGTCTCTCCATGAATAACCTACTTCCATAAGGAAAATGGGTCATTTATTCATATTCTCTTTTTCTCCCTCCTAAGAAGTTCTTATTGCTAACTTTTCCTTTAACCACACATGAGTTCTCAGTTTCCTTACTTCTTTCCTTACACTTTCTCATACTTCAAGAACAAAGAAGCACACAATTTAAAAAAGTAAAAAAGAAGCAACTTATGTATAGAAATAACCTCTGGAATGCACTGCCACAAGATACTGAGGGGGAAAAAAATCATATTAAGATTTTAAAAAATCTAAAAATATCCTCCGTTAATCTAGCTAGGATAAAGTCATCATGCTTCAGGACATAAGTGAATCACAAACTACCTCAGGTAAGGAGCAAACCGCCCGCTTAAGTATGTTTGTGCATAAATTGTCCATTATGGGTGGGGTTATACCTTTCACTGAAGCATACCCTATCTCTGGACACTCAGAGCGAGGTGACATGAGATGGACCTATGGACTAGATGCGTCCTTGGCAATTACTAATGTTTATCCCTGGACACTTGGTTTACCAAATCTCAATTAATCATTATCACAGTTTCCTTGTGGGATAAAATACGTGTTTTAGAAGTAGAATAGAAAGTGTTCTATTTTGGAGATTTAAATTCTGTTATTTTTAATAACTAGAGACCCCTTTTACCTAAGCTGGCTTCTTTATCCCAGAAAGTGCTAAGACGAGTGACACTGGCTAGTCACTGCTTTAGAAAAATTTAGAGATGCACCACCACAAAAGCATTCTGATCGCATACAAAATCTATGGAAGGAGGAGAGGTCTAAATCATATATCTGGGGAGGAAGAATGTCAATCATCATCTTCTAATACACTAGAAAAAGAAAAAAAAAACAAAAGAACTAAGGAAAAAGAAAATATTGTGCATTGGAGTATTTTACTATCAGCAGATGTAACATAATTAGCCAGAAAAATATAACCAATTGCAATGGGTTGTTGTCCTGTTATTTGTATGTTTTAACTCACATCTATGTAGAAGGCCAAGCGTGGGCAAATCTACATTCTTCAGGTCGTACTTCTCAGACAGAGAGAATGCAGGAAACTAAACAGATTTCATTTAATTCAGTCTGTCAATGACCTGCCTGCAGGCTGACATAATTTTCCTTCTCTATTCCCAGTCTCTGGTGTATGCCAGTCTTGATCTCATCTACTACAGAATGAGGTGTCTTTGAATTACTGATCAGTCCAGATGTGTGTGTTAGGCTGGATAAATCAGCCAAATTGAAAAGAAAAACAGTGCAAAGAAACAGAATGGTATCTGTCTTTATAGTGCCCTCACAGTGACATCCAATTTGACTTTTCTACAGGTGAGAGGTAACCCAGTCTCCATGCTCATTAGAATTGCAGCACCCTCAGTAGAGATTAGCTGGCATGACAACTGGCTATGACAATTGACTACACTTGGGGGGTAAAATCAGTGGCAAAACTCCCATTAGCTTCACAGTGGCCACGATTTTACTGGAGATACAGATTACTTGAACAGGGTTGAGAGCTGTGAAGCTCCTTTCCCTTAGGAATCTAGGTCAGGCTTTAACCAGTAAGTCACCCAGCCCCTTCAAAACGAGATCTCATAAGATGAGATAGGAACAACCATCAGTATTCGTTAGTGGTATAAGTTACATCACAAACGGAATAGGGGAAAAAAGGATTATCCATAAAGCTTAATAGGTGACCTCAGCATAGTTTACTACCTGAAATACAAATACTCCTCTCGTGGCTTCCCAAATCAATAGTAATGTCTGAATATTAAGTTAGACCGTCCAAACTCAATAGAAGTGTCAGCAGCAGTAAATTTAAAACAGCCTGATAGCCAAAGATATGAAAGCTCTTCTAAAAACAAAAACAAGACCAAACAATCCTCTTGA
Source organism: Mesoclemmys tuberculata (assembly GCA_007922155.1). NCBI lineage: Eukaryota > Metazoa > Chordata > Testudines > Chelidae > Mesoclemmys > Mesoclemmys tuberculata. Next base: position 48,134,840 of record ML675603.1, read on the forward strand.
TTTGTCCCAGTGATAATCTAGGTATTTAACGTGTAGTGTTGCCATCCCTAACGGTTCAAAAATAAAAAATTCAGGGCTCCAAAAATTGTGAGATTAGCTTAAAAAAAAGTTTAAAAAATAATAAATTAAATTTCTTTTTATTTGCATCCGGGTGTCTGAGCCTTTGAAGGTAATGCTTTTAAGTTTTCCTTCCCACAATTAAAACTAGAAACTGACTTCAAAAAAAAAAAAAAAAAAAAGGAAGCGAAAAGATTCTCAAGGAATCATGTGTCTCTAGAATCTGGGGATTTAAGACAAACACCAAATGTCTTGAGGGTTGGCAACACTGAAAGTGTTACAAAACAAGTCCCTGAGCCAGCTAGACAGAGATGTTGGCCTCACATAATTGCTACAACATAAAGACAAATGTTTAAGTTAAATGCCTATAGTACAACGAAGCCTCCTCTGACTTCAGTTGATTATATGAAAATCATTAGGGTAAGAGCAGGTGCTAATGTTTGGGAATGTATACAGCTCTTATTGAAAAGGTTCCATAAAAGGGGGCAGGGAGTAGGCTTAGCCATGGCTCTGGCTTGGTCCACACTTACCTTACAGATTTGGCGGCAGTTGACGAGAGATACGCAACTGACGTAAATCACTTGTGTATCTCCCGTTGACTTTGCTGCATCTGTTCCAGGTGCTGTCCACACTGCGCTGTGCCACCTACCGGGGTGGTTTTCCTACGTCGATTTCTGGATCGACTGAGTGGGTCTACGTAGACCACTCAGTCGATCAAGAGACCTTGAACTGACGGCAGCAAATTTGCCACCATCACTATAGACCCAGCCTGTCTGCATTATTCAACAGCCCTCAGATCTGGCCTGCAGCTTGGTGGGCACTGGTGGAAAGTTGAAGTAATGAAGCATAATGCACCCATTAAAGGCATGTAGCAGTTTTGCTTCTTTCAGGCAGAATGCTCCTGCTTCTTCTGGGAATATGTTGCTCCCAATACAGGACTGTGCTGAAATGGTATAATCTAGATCTACATCGTTCCATGATTCTATATTACACGGAATTTTGTTTCAGTATATGTGGAGTGGGAGTACCAGCTGTTGTCCTTCAGTAAATACTATACTAACTCTTAAGCGTTTCCTAAAATGCATGTTACAAATAATGCAAGCCCTTTAAAAATGATGACAATTCCTTTCTATAATGATATTTAATTCCTGTATTTGATGACTTGGGGCCAAATCCTACTCCCTTTACTCACATGCACAGTTGTAGTAAAATCAGTAGGACTGCTCAGAGATCAATAAAGTGAGCAGGATTTGGTTCATCCTCTTGTTGACTGAAGATCTATTAGATTGATTTAAAGACTGTGTTACAGCATCATTTATTTGCACTTTGTTATGCTGTGTACACTTGTGTTAACCTGTAGTTACAATGCATTTACATGCACTACTTTTATAAGGCAATGTAGGTCCTAAATCCTAACATATCAGCCATTTTAATAACCAAACAGCAACAACAAAAATTAAAAATAAACTAATTAGAATTGTTGTCTCAGGTATGGTAGCAAAAATAGAGTTTTGGAGTTATACCTCTGTTTTGGAGTGAAGGGAGACCTGCCCTGGATATGAGCAATTCACATGTACAAGTTGACAAGAAAAAGGAAAGATAGAAAATAGAGCTGATTAGATAACAGAATTTCCATCCTATGGGAAATTCCAACATTTCAAAATTTGTTTTTGTTGCAAATAACGCAAGCGAAATTTTTCATGGAATGGAAATTTTGAAAAATGTTGATTTAAACCTCCAAATATTTTCTTGAGATAATGTCAAAATATCTCATTTCAATAGAGTTGAAACAACCTAATATAAAATGTAATGATATGTAAAACATTAAAATTACACAAAAGTAAAAATAAACCATTATTGAAATGAAACAAGGAATTTGAAATGATTGATTTAGACACTTTTCCATCAAAAATTGTAAAAATCAATATGTTCCCCATGAAACATTTTGATTTTGACAAAAGTGCATTTTCTGATGGAAATGGTTACACTGAAATATTTTTGACCAGCTCTACTAGTAACTATCATTTCATTGCTTTTATTAACTATCTAAAGTGTTTTGTTAATAGGTCTCTAAGTGGATATGATGAGAAACAGGAGCATGTGTTTTCTTTTTTATTGGTTGTTGTTGATCACTCTAAAGAAGATACTGCCCTTAGTTAGTTACTTTGATCAGCTTCATCTGGTGACAACTGCCTATACTCAGACTAGACAGAAAATGTTGGGGAGAGACATTCATTTCTTTTATTCTAGAGAAGTCGTTTCTGACCCTCACTATCAAGCACCACAACCTATCACAGAAAACACCCTGGACAGGATCTCATGTGAACTACACTCTAACACTGAGGTGTGTAATAGCTAGTGGATAGCACTGGAATAGGACTCAGGAGATCTGGGTTCTATTTCCAGAACTGCCACAAGACAGATTGTGGCGAATCACTTCACATCACTATGCCTCGATTTTCCCTTCTATAGAATGGGAATAATGACAATGACCTCCCTAGTAAAGCACTTTGAGATCTACTGATGGAAAGCGCTATATAAAAGCTAGGTATTCCCGCAGATATTATATGTTATTTTCAAGTGATATTAACAGGTTTTTTTCTCATCAGATTTTTTGAGGAAGGAGGGATTCAGCCACACTTTTATATGCCTGCTAGGGTTCGTTTCTTTTAATTCAAGTTTTAGATCACTAATATGCAACCTGAACTATGCTTGTACAGCTAGATATCACTAATGATCACATGAGGTCTCACAAACTAAAGCACCAATTCAGGAAAGTACTGGTAGTCAGAAGAGCATTTAAGCACATGGTTATGTTCCATTAAAATCAATGCGACTTAAGTAAGTGCTTAAAGTTAAGCACATACTTAAGTGCTCTTCTGAATCGGAGCTTAAGTAGGCTTGGACCAGGTGTGCACAAGGTTGGTGACCAGAGGCACAGGTTCCCCCAATAACTGGAAGGGGTACAGAACTTCAGCCCTGAGGCTGCGGCAGAAACTGACAGCTCCTCCAGCCCCAGGGGGGAGCTAGAAGTTCCCCCCTGCTCTGAGGGGGAGGACACAGAATGTGCCCCTCCAAAAGCATAACATTTTTATTCCTGCACACGGCCCTGCTTAAGGAAGACCTCCAAATAAGATGAAAAGTCCTGTTGTACATATATGAACGTATACATTCAGAAAATATGGTATATAATCTGTAAAAAGCTTTGAGAACTTTTATGCTGAATGACTCTGTAACAGTATGAAGCATAACATATAAGTATAATTTTTGCAAAATAAAGATGAAGTATTGGAGACACAGTATGAAAGACATGGTTACTACAGATATGCAGAAAACTCTTCATACATTACAATGAGTGCAATAACCAATCAGTTAAAAGATGCCATCTGACATCTCTGGTCATCTTTTTTCTCCTATGAAAAAGGAAGGAATGAAAAAGGGTTGATAAAAGTGTAGAGAAAACTCATGAGGAGAGACAGTGTTAAGAGAAGAGGTACAGATTCTGGAATCACACATGTCTGAACTACCAAAATAAAGAATTCTTACTGTACTGGGTTTCCAGCAGTGTCTGGAGCAACTGGGAACATCAAAACATCAGTAATATCCTCAGTGTGGTAAAGACTTCACATTAATCCAGCAAAGACTTGCAAAGTATTAGCAAACCACATAGCAGTGTTGGTAAACAGCAACAAATACTTGGATACTTGATCTGAAAGACCCCTTTGAGTGACATCAAATAAAGTGTGAAAAAACTATGATGCAAATAAGGTGAGTGTTCATGCTATCATTTTGAAGTAGAAGATATGGTTGCACATAGTACAATATCATTAAATCGGCTTACACTCAGTGATGCATGTAGTGCTCCCGTTATATAAGCATTTGTGTATTTCTCATGACAATAAATGCAAACAATAGCAACAGCAGAGGAAGCGCTTCAGCAATCACAGGAAAGACAAAGGCTAATGTATTATTTCCTTACAGGATCAAAGAACAGTGGATTGTCAGATATGAAAAATATGTGCTGACTCATTCCTTAAATGCATTTAATTTAAATGCAAAATTAAACCCATGTACACAGATGTCATAGGGAAATGGTTTAATGAACAAAGTGGCACAAGATAGGTCACCTCATCCACCACCTCCCATAGTCATCCAAACACATTTCATCAAAGTTTGTTCAAGTGCAAGGAACTAAAATGTCACCTGGGAATAAAAGGGTCAAGAAAAACAACAAGAGCCACAATGGCAGCAACAATAGCTGTCGCTCCACCAGCAACTTGTACTGAAGAAACATTCATGGGTACAACTGAGCGGAGGATTTTTGTTGTCAATGCACAGTACAGCAGCGTTCCTGCGGATTTCTGCCCAGGTTTACATTAGTTAAAGAATTCATGCTGAACCCTGACTGGTTTACCAAAAAATAAAGACTCTTTCTTAAATTGAGAAAGCACCATATAATTCACCCGGTCACGCCAAAAATTTTACCAGGGCAGACCTACAGCGGTAGCTCCGTCATCACCTCTCAGACTCCATGAATTTTCGATTACTTGGAACTCGAGTGCCCATGAAAGGCACCTTAGACGGCCACATTACAAATTGTACTTTCTAAACATGTCTACAACTAGCCTTATGATGTAATGGTATTTCAAAGAAGCTCACATACTTTTTGTTTGGAAGTTGATGTCTTGACTTTCAAACTTCATGGTAGATCAAAACATGGATTTGGGGGGGAGGGGAAGGGGAGGGAGGAAGAACCAACCCTTCAGTTTACTTAGAAAAAATTCCAAAATAAATAATTCATGTTTAGATGGACTGAATTCTAGTCTTTTAGAAGGTGCCAACAGATGGTTTACATTTATAGAAAGCACACTTGCTGACTTGCAAACAGAAATTAAAATTCATAAAGTATATCATTAGTACTTCTTTTAAGCACCATTATGTTTATAATGTGAATTTGGATTTTCCCAGGTGAACAGTTTCCAATCATAATTTTACTAAGGAAAAAGTGCAACAGATTATTGTCTAGCTAGTATCTTGAGCTTGCAAGTGCAATTTCAAACTGCTTTGGTGATCAAGCCATACAGCAAACTGATAAGCAAGGAAAACTGGAGGAGTTTGGTATTTTCAGCAATTCCCAATTTAAGAGTAATTTAAAATTCCCCCCTTGGCTTAAATGAAGCAGTCTGTACTGTCAGTCTTAATACATTAAAGAGTCTATGGCCTCCATTTATAACATCTGAAAACTGTGACCACTGTAATAAATAGTGAGTTTGCAGCTCAGGAAAAGGCAGGTAAGTAACTGTTCCCAGTTAGTTTTAGAAGCCGGAATATAAGTACAGCCAACATAATAGTCTGGTATTATAGCAACATTCATTTTTAGCCAGATTTGCTGCTAACCAAATGCTAACACTTAACATTTGTAGGGTTATGATTAAGCTTTACTTTAAGCCTCTAAAACATACAGCTACTAGCTTTCATTAAGTGCTGCCATAAATCTCTCTACTCTAACCTTACCAGATTTAATGTTTAATCTTTTCCTCTGATACAGCAGCACAACCCAAGATTGTAGCTAACCCTCCTTTAAAAGGATGTGGGAAGAGTCTGCAGCGATAGTGCCAGATGTGGGGGAGAAGTGCTCTCTTTCCCAGCAAAAGGTTGATGAACGAAAAAAGATCCAGCACTTTTGTGAGTTTCATATTGTACAGAGTGGCCAAAGTGAAGCCTGAAAGCTAAAGGTGCCCACACCTCTTTATATTACAGAGATTCCACTAAGCAGCATCACATTCTTACCCAAACTGAACCCACTTCAATTTAAATTGGACATTGCCTGCTAGGAACGATAGTTTCCAGAGATGTGTATTCACATTACAGATGAGGGTAGCTGCAATCTATTCCCTTTCTATAGAAATTAGATCATCTCTTAGGCCTGTGTAAACAATCAATGCAGCCCTCTATTGATGTAGTTTGCATATCCTTTATATAAATCCGAATTGAATTAAATTATTTCCTATCTGAATTACCCTAGCACCTATAAGCTCTAGTCATGGCCCAGGGCCAGAAGAAAAAGACAGTCCCTGTCCCACAGAGCTTACACTCTAAGCATAAGCCAAGAGACAACAGATGAAAACAGACAGATGAGGAAATACAAGGAAGCACAACAGGTCAGGGTTGCAGCTCACCAGCAGCCTCACTGTTGTGAAGTTTTCTGTAGGCATCACAGCAAAGAGAATTTGAAGGAGGATAATAACTGAGAAAGAATTTGGAGGAGGATAAAGAAGTAGCTTTGTGGATGTTCACAGGGAGCTCCTCCCAAGTAAGAGAGGCTGCAAGAGAATAAGCACCAATGTTTGAAATTTTACAGGTGGATGACAGAGGCTGGCATCAGGGGCTGACTGGAGGCTGGAGTCAATTATTGCATTCATGCTGTTATTGTTGTTATTAATAGTATGTTCCATATGAATGGTATGGCTGGTGCTGAACAATGCACAAAGAGAAAAGAGGCCTGATTCTCTTTTCACACCAGAGTAAATCAATGGAACCCTTCTAATCAAAACGCTCAGGGGCATTTGAGTTACGAAAAATGAGCAAATAGAGGCTTTCCACACTTAGTTTAGAAACATGCTGCATATAATTTGAAAGCAATTCTCCTGGTGCTTTTATTTGACTAAATTTACCTAGCAAATAATGAAAGATGCCCATACAAATCTCTGTTTGAAAGTTATACATATAGAATTACACTGTATTTGTAGCTCTACCTGTTCCACCCAATTTTGGACTGTGACGAAGAAATGCTCTATATATGCATATCATAAATCCACGTTTCAAGTAGGTTATCTGTACCTAGTTCTGTGCATGCCTATCTGTGCTCCAGAGTTATGTCCAGCATGAATATAGAAAGGCAGGTGAGATGCACGCTTCTCCTGCAGGTGGTGCATGGTGTTGTGCCTGTCACTAGGACCAACTCTGACAGGTACTATCTCATCACAGAATTTTGACTGAATTTTTGGGGGGCTATATTTGGTATTTTTCTCTCCGACAAGTTTACTAATTCACACTTCTCTAAAACACATATTCCATCATTCTCACCCCAAAATAGTGCCTCTGAAGTGTTGTAGTCTGAGGGGATCTGTGGCTTATGGGAATAGGGGGAAAAACAGTCTATTCCCCTATGCAGGAGAAACTGGTGTAGAGGACAATATGGGCCTCAGTAAATTGCAATGGGTTTCCCAGTCATTACTGTGAATTAGTGAGGTTGCTCTGTATACTGATATAGTATATTGATCCCACTGTACATTGATCCACCGTATATTGATAAAACCAAATCTCTCATCTGAGTTGCATCATTTCTCACAAACAGGAATGCCCGGAACATGGTTTTGCACGTTTGGAGGATTTATTGGCATCCTTGTCAGGTGAACAGTCAAACAAATGGAACTGAAATACTGACACATTAGCGAAACATATTTGGGGAAGGGGGATTACTACAGGAACATTTTTCAAGGCTCACCAAGTGTACCTTTTATCGGATTGCCTTGTGACAACTGCTTTGGGGTGTGATTATTAGGGAATCCTTTGTTCTTGTCTATGTCTCAGTAAATATTTCTAAAGACAGCTCCTCTATCAAGAGCTAACCTTAAATTCCCCTGCTATTTTAGCTCCACCTGTTTCAACACGTGAGGTTTCCTAAATTTGGTCTGAATGCAGCCTCATGTTCTGGGAGCATTATAGGTCTACTACTGGCAGCAGGGGAGAGAGGGGTGCTTAAAACTGATCGCTGTGGTGCTTTCATTTAAATAGTAATAGTAAAAACATTGGTGTGGAGAGGAGTCTACTAATGGTTATTCTGTTTTTTTACTGTCACTGAAGTCTATTAGATTCACAAGGCAAGATCAGTATTGGTTTGAAGGTGGAACTGAAGTAGCTTTTGTACTGGATATTAAATGTGGATCTAGAGATCACATGGAGAATGATTAATTATTTTGCCTAAAAGTTATATGAAACGGGTTGTGATAGTTCCATTTCCACACATTCTCCCAAAATTCCTGTTAAAAGATCCAATAGTTCATTGATAAAACTACAAATTAACCTAACTTTGGTTAATTACTCCTAATATTTTAATTGATACATATTGTCTCCACTTTACAGAAGCAGAGTGTTCTAGAGGATATAGCACTGGACTGTGATTCACAAGCCTGTGTTCTATTCCAGACTCTGCCTCTGAGCTACTATATGAGCTTGGACAAATCTTTTCACCTCTCTCTCCTCTGTTTCCCTTCCCACGCTTTGTCTGTCATGTCTACTTAAGTTTTGTCTAGAAAAACAAAGTGGTTGAGTGTCACCCCACCTTCATCTTGACCTTTCCTGTACTGAGGCAGGTTGCCTTCTATGTCAGTTTAGCTGGTCTAAATTAATCTTAGGGAGGACTCTAAAACATGATAGCTAACCTTGACCTAATGGTGATCACTCTTCCTAGTGTAGGCACATACTTAGATTGTAAATTCTTTGGGGCAGAGACTAATAGGAATTGATCATTTAAAAATAAGGATTGCTGATCATGATATAACCAAACTGCTTAAGTATTTTTGTTTGCTTATTTTTCATTTGTACATATGACCCTTATGAAAGAAATGGCAACCTTTGCTTTGCTGCATAATTCCTGAAGTGCACAACTATAAAAAAGACCACTCTGGTAAAGACATCAACCTGTTCAATTGAAATAGTTACATTTTCCTTTGTTTTCTATAAATCTTTTACAATCTATTTTGATTCCGGGGGTTCTTTAAAACATATAGACACACACATTACACAAACATATACACACAGAAGATGCTAACAGAGCATCTTTCAAATGCAGAAGTTTGTGCCAATATAAATAGAAAGCAACTCCTGGGCAACTCGTAGACCAATTCAGTCATTTTCATTTCAGTTTAAGAATTTTAAATGACTGCCAGTATCTTCATTTTGGACCAAACTGTTAATTAATAAACTCCTGTAGTCCTCACTAAGGCCATAATCCTGCATAGACTTCACACATGGGTTTAAATTTACACACTGTGATTAGTGTGTAAATAAAGGTAAGCATATGGGTAAATCCTTGCAGAATCTGGTTTTACTCCTTAAACTGGTTACATTCCCATAGAAATCAATTTTTAAAACCTATTAGGAAAGTCTGAAGCAAGTTTAGTTTGAGTTTTGTCTGAATATGGAGCAAAGAAAGCAGGAGTTTGTGCTGTCCGAGTTCATGTAATATTATCCTATGTGTATTTGCAAAATTAAAAGTTACGAGACAAATCATATATAAAACCTGATCATTTCAAATGTTTACAATAAATCTACATTAGCCTAATTAACAAAAAATCTGTAAATTGCATCATTTGTAAGCAGTTTGCAGATAAATGGAGTTTTCTGAAAAAGCTGTGCACTTCCAAACAGTTGTTCGGAGACCTCACAGCAGTTGCCAGCTAGATTGGCTCAACCACTGTCAGACCCTTAACTGTATCTACTGACATTCCATTTTTGTCTTCAAACCAGATGTCATCCATTACTGAGAACATTCTCTCCACAGGTGCATTAGGGTCTCTCTATGCCAAAACAAATTCAGTAAAGAGCAGGAGATTTTAGAATGCATTTTAGAATATTAAATTATTTAAGATTTTCACCCATGTTTCAGCCAGCTTTCCTCACCCAAAACCCCATGGCTGAGAGAAAGAGAAAAGACTCCAATTAAAAAGGGGCTTCAATTTCAGAAAGTATAATGCTTCCATTATTTAAAAAAAAAACAAAAAACTAAAAATGAAGCTGTCATCGCTGTAGCTTTGGGGCAATGCTCTGCGTGTGATCAATAGGAGCATCATGCTCAGTTCAAGAATGATCTCAAGTCTTTTTTCTGGGTCATTGGCACTTGAACATTGCAGAGCAGATATATTTGGTGCTGAGGGGGGGAAGAAGTAAGTTTCTGATGGACAGGCCTGTGTATATCTCTATAACTAAGGCTGCACCACTTAAATGAGTTTCAGTGCTAGACCTGAGGGTTGAAATCACCATTACAATGCAGAGGATCTGAATCTCCATTATAGATAATTAGGCTGCGGCTTAGGCAGCTGAATCAAGTACTTGAATTAAGTAGCCTTAGTGGCATCGGTATCTTAAACACGAGGTGGGAAATCCTCAGCTGGTGTAAGTGATCATAAACCTATTGACGTCAACGGAGCCATGACCATTTATATCAGCTGAGGATCTAGCCAATTGTGCTGTAATAGACTTGCTTATATGTACATAGTTTCCTGTTCCCTCCACTATGTGAGCTACTAGAACTGTTCCTTTCTGATTAAAGGCTTGTGATTTTGCCGTTAACTATTCTTAATACTTGTGATATCTGTACGAATGTGAGCATGAATTGTAATTAGAAGATGGCTCTTTCTGTGCAAGTTTTTTTCCTGGGTGATTCTGGCAGAGGCCAGGCTTTAAAAATCTCAGCATGGCAGCAGGAATTTCTTAGGTGAAAACTGGCAATTTCTGGAGAATCTGATCTTTTCTTAAAATAAGTTCTATCAACCAATGCACTGCTCTCTTCCAAAATCTGCAGACAGATGCTCACTTGTCTTTGTTGATACTCATAGGTTTATTGAGCAGCAACGCTGACAGTATTAACAACCCCAACCTTCCAAAAATCAGAAGGTAGCACTTCTCCCAAAAATAAATGTTGGGGTTTTTATCTGCCTTCTAGTTTCAGCCTTTAGGGGTCACCTTTCCCAATTTCTCACAGCAGCCAAGAATGCTAGAAACTTATAATTTAAATGAAAGATGAGATTCTCATATATTCGCAAGACTGCAGGAACTGGGGCTTTAAGAAAAACCAATTTTGCGAGAGTTGGAAACACCGCCTACTGACTAGAATCCTTTCAGTTTAAATTACAGGGGACATGGCCTGTCGGAGATGGGGCAGGGAACACAGCGCATCATACTACTTATAACACTTAGTTTCTAGATTACTACATATTTTTATCTTTGTGCTGTGGCATGGGTATCAGCTCTGGGGAGGGTGCTTGTACGTAGGGTCACTCCCTCATCAGCCCAGGAAAAAAAAACAGTGTCATGCCCCATCCTTTCAGGCCCTTGTCTCAGGGTACAGTTTACTATTCAAAATAACACAAAACAAAGCTATTCTCCTTGACCAAAAGAGACTGCAGAGGTTCAGAGACCTTTCTGTTGAATCTTTCTCCACTTTCTTTAAAATCCTGCTGAAACGTGATAGGCAGGCAGCCCTTAACACTTTGCTGTCTATTCCACCCTGTCACTTGGTGCCAGATAATGGTCATTACATTTGTTTGTGCCTATAAGAGGGTGTGAAGTTTCTTTATAATTCAGTTGTAGAGCAACGTGATAACACAGCACAAAAGGTCTTAAATCACAGTCTTCTATTGAAGAAATGTTATTAAAAGTCACCCCCAACTCCAAGACATCAGAGACCTAACTCTGATCCCAGGAGTTATTCCCAAATGGTTCTTGGAGGGGAAAGGTCACAATTATTCATTACGAGATTGTTTCCTGCTTGCCGACCCATGGAGTCTGTTATGTTGGAGAATTATTATTAGAGCCAGCGGACGTGGACATCTGTCAGCTTGGTTCTCTCACATGTGCAGTAACTGTGTGTGGGCCCTCTAAAAATCTGTCCAAGTAAAGGAACTCCAAAGTGAAACCACTCGCTGTGTACTCCCATGCGTGTGCCACTTCTCAGCCAGCTGAAAAACATGCTGCCTCGCAACTACTTTTTTCTAGGTTGGTAAAGTAGGGTTAACTAAGCATTAGTAGAGTATAAACATTTGATTTTTATTGCCCTCCTTATTTTTTTTAAACTCCACCTTAAACTTAACCTTGTGTTGCTATTGCTCTCTCAAAGCTGCAATGTATGGCAAATTTTAAAAAGCAAGCTTTGTTTTCCAGTAGTATTCCAGTTGTAGGACGGTCACTGAGTTAACAGCTGTTATATGAGGTCAAGAGACCAAGAGGGGGCAAAAGTGGCTACTGAAATGACAAGATGATTGACCTCAGAATCCATCTGGACTGGCATCCAGGGCATATGTGACTTGGGAGAATGCACTACTTGGTGACAATTGGGTACCTATATTTATATACAAGTTATCACATAATTAAGGATTGCCCTATAGGTCCATTAGTCACTGTCTTTGGATTCTCATGTATGTATGGGATGATGCCCTACAAAAGCATTATTATGTTTCATAACATCTAAGAAACTTTATTTATTGGTTTAATTGACATTTCAGATCAGGAGAACCCCTATGAGATGCAAGGCTGAGTTAAAAAGAAAGAGATCAACTGTAGGCACACACAATACAGCTTAACATCTTGCATCATCACAATTATGCAAATCTATCACGACGAAGTCCAGACTGTACTTAATGCCTTCCTGGGGTCTTAACACACTGTGTGAAGCATTTTCTAATGAGGGGAAGCAGCACATACTCAGCTGACTTCCTATCCCTCCAACATAACCCAGCTCTGATACTTTACGTACTTTCTGTCTTTTTTGTGGCTAGATAGATAACAATGTTTTTCAGCATGCTGTACAAGTAGTGCACGTTAGTTAAATGGATTTTTTCTTTTTCAATTATCTAGCAACACTTTTGTCAATTATCTAGCAGCTCACATTGTCCAAACTTGCCATAATCTTCATAGATCTGTCAGGGTCCTATAATGATGGAACATATGTTAAGAAGACCCCCAAATCCCTACAAAAATCAAACATGTGGCTCAGACCAAAAGATATTTAATGCATGTGCCATGAAAGGAATCGAGTGATTTTCTGAATTCAGTGGTCACAATGTCACCCTTCCTTTCAAGTGCCTGCAAGTAGTTCCTTCACTTTTAAAGCTTAAAAATCATCTTCTCTCCTATTAGCTTTTGTTTTACCACAATCCTTTTACTTCCACAGATGAGCTCTGCTTTTTCCATATGCTGGATTGCTAAGTTAAAGTCTTTTAACTGCCTATCTATGAACCCAAGCCAGATCCTAGAATGTTACTCTAAAAGAACATCTGAGAATTATGGGATTGTTGGATTTTGACAAGACATGCTATTCTAAGATACGTCTTAGAGGAATTTAAAACAGACTCTACACAATCCCCCTGTTAGGCCTTACATGGGGCAGATATATAACCTTCAAAGACTAACAAACAAATATAAAACTCAAGCAACGTAGCCAGTCCAGGGAAATCTTCTGTGAAGTATTGTTTAAATAAAGATATGCAGTTTTTTGCTAAATTACCTAACATTTCCATTTAGTTTTGGTGGTTCTCTTTGAGCAAAATTTAACCAAAAATAGTAGGGCTTTTCATGTGAATTTAAGCTGTACAGAAAGCTGAGAAGACAAAAGGCCTGATTCACCTTTCTGTTACACCAGTTTTTACACTGTTAAGCAATTGATTTCAGTTGAGTCACACCATTTTAGAGGGGTATTTAATCAAGGTCTGGAATATGTATTCATTCAAAGAACAAGCCCTGCGTAGACAAAGGTAGTGCAAGCTTTCTCACACTGCTCCACTATTGCACCTAAACCCTGATCTGGAGGGACTTGTTTCAGGGTAGTTCAGTCTCCACTCATCCAACCTTTCTCCTCCCTGGTGAGACTACCAACACCAAAAAGTATACAGTTGTGGCATCATTCTTTGTGACATATGTCTACAAAGAAGCGAACAGAGACCACAAAACACATTTCAGAGAAAAAATGAACAGCGCAAAAGACGCTTCCAATAGATACTTTTGAGAGACTGATGTTACACAAAAGTCTAGTGGAGCAGAAAGTGTTTCACTGGAGTGCACTCATGAGAGGAATAGATGATTTCAAAATGTTAAGGCCAAATCTGAGCCATCCCAATCAGGTGCATATGACCCAAGAACTGTATTTCAGCTTCTCAGGGGTCAAGAATACCAGAGACCCTGAGCCCAGTGACTGTGCCCTCTGCCACACTGCAGTGATCTCCACAACTGGTCCTAGCTATTCAGCTTGGAGGGGTAGAAGCCATTTAGCTTCGTTTTGTCAGGAACTTTTCATGGAGGTTTGCTCTGTGGGCTCAGAAAGGACCAGCTGCCATTCCTCTCCCCAAGACGACAACACAAGATGTTAGTTTGTGAGAAGCAAGATCTATTAAGAGATCTGGTGCAAGGAGGGGGCACTGAGGGGATGAAAGGCCCTGGTGTCTTGTTTTTATCTTGCAAATCCAGCTGATTGTATCACTGCAATAGGATGGCCACTTACTGAATGTTCCCTCATGGCCAGAGGTCACTCTGCACTTCCCTGCGACCAATTTCTCCCATCTGCAGGACCTCTTAACAATTCACAGCTAACACATAATTAAAACATCCTCCTCCTGGGGTTCCATTTATTCAGTCCTTACAAAATGGCCCTCCAGTGCTCAATCCGGTTCATTTTCTTGCTCCCTGTAGGTGGGGACAGTCTCCAGCCCTTCTTTCTTTCCAGAGCTAGGTCCCAGTACTAAGTCTCACATGCTTTACCTGGCTAGACCTCAGCCTTCTTCAGTCTTCTGGTTTCCAGGCCCAAGTCCTTGTCTCCTGCCTCCTGCTCATTGCAGCTCCTCTCTGTCACAGCTCCTCAATCTCAAGGTCTTCCCTGCAGGTGCTTTTTATGCTCTCTGCAGTCTCTCCACCGCTTCCTGAGTTTCCCCCCTTCTTTGCAGCCTCCTGCTGCTCTTTAAATGGCAATCCTGATCTGGCTCAAGTATTGCTTGTTCTGTGATCAGGGTTGGCTAGCCTCATCCTTTATGAGGTGAGCCACCTTGTTATACTGCCTCTCTCTCATTCTCCAAACGTGACTCATCTTCGAAGACTGTAAGCTCTTCAGCACAGAGACTTTTCTTATCACCGTGTTTATGCAGAACCTACCCAAATGTGACACTGATCACCAGATGGTTTGAGGGTGACCTATCGGTAGGAAGTCAATCCAGGTAACAATTAAGGCAATAGCAAATGTCATCTTGGCTTTCTGAGGCAAAAAAACCCAGACCTGATTAACTAACTTTTTCTTGCATATACACATCATCAAGTCATACTTTTCTAGTGGGTTTTTTGTAATCTAGAAATGGTCTCTTTACTTTTTTAAGATATGGTGAGCCAAGTCCTGACTTCCAAACATGGGGCAGAAAATGTGTGGCATAATCCACTGAACAATGGGTTATATTTACCCACGTAGAGAGTCCTCACAAGGCCTATGCTCCACTGAATCCCAGTTAAGACTTATTCTGAGAATTTACTTGGGACTTGGTGTGTCGGCCTTCAGCACAGAGGTGAATTTTATCCCATGTGAGTAAAGATGGCTTTTCAGGCTTCTGCCTCAACACAGATTGTGGAAAAAAATCTTTTTTGATGGATAAATCAGTGTTATATAGTGCAGTATCTTAATTTGCATGTATGTGCACCCAGATGCTGGTTTGACTGGCAATGGATGTAATTTTATAAATATAGACATATAATTTAATGTACGTTTTAACAGTGATATTTATCACTGAGCCCATGTTTCTCATTTCAGAAGGAGAGCTGTGGAACCGGGATTTTTTAAAATCAATAGTTTACATAACTTGATGAAAGTTTCAATCACTTTACAAGGATTTCTGATGTCAGAACAAAAACTGCTGACTGCTTTTTATTGGAGTGAGGCTCTTTATGCTCCACAGACTCCTCTGAATCATCCATTTCACCTGTAATAGTTTCAATGGGCAAAGAATTTTTAAAATTAAGTAAAAGACTCATTGGGATTTTAAGAATTTGAAACATTAACAGTTTTTACAGGACTTTTTTCACAGAACTTATAGGAAAATGTTGCACATGAGAATCTTCTCTCCTGCCTGTAGTTGGTCTTATAAATTCTAAACAGGCTGTGAGGCAAAAAGCTTGTTACTGTTACTTTTTCACTGATCTGTGGACTGTTTTCTGGAATTAAAAAACCAGTGAATGGACTGGGGAAATGGGAAGTCAAAGAAAGAGGAAAAACAAGAATGAAAAAGTAGACATGTGATAGAGTACAGATAGCTGAATAGGACATATGCTACATAAAGGTCCTGATTTAAGAAAGCAATTCAGCACGTGCTTAGCTTTACGCGTGCAATTAAGTTCTATCGACGCCAATCAGATTTAATCACATGCTTCAGTACTTGTCAAAGAGAGAAGGGGAAGTATAGAGAAGAGAGTGCAAAGAGTATGGAAATAAGGCAAAGAAAACATTCAGAAGGGAGAATGCTGTTGAACCTAGCACCAACCTTGGATTTAGGCACTTAACCTTAGATTTTAGGCTCTTGAGCCAGGAACTGTATTTGTTATGTATTTATACAGTACCTAGCACAAATGGGATTTGTATCTCTAGGGCTACCACAATAAATAATAATACACACTAGATGATGATTTGCAAACATTATCACACTTTATATGGCTTACAGTTCATATAAAGTATTATGAGGAATGGTTTAAGCAGTCGCAGTAGAATATCACTTTGGCTTTGAAAGACTTGTTTTATTTACTAATGCCCCTCCCCCCTTCCTTTTTTGTATCAAATGAAACACCTAGTGCCACCCAAAAAAATGACCAATAGTCTGATAAATGATTTATTCAGACATCTGCTATAATTTATTCCAAGTCCGACCTGACTTCCACTTTTTAGAAAAGTTTTCTTATTGGTTATGAGCAACTGAAACTACTAAAAGTCAGCCAGCAAGCAAGAACTTTTCTGAGAAGTTGGAGTTAAATCAGACTGGGAGTAAGCACAGTCGAATACGAAGCCAGACAACCAGAGTCTATCATTCAGCTTTATAGGACAAAGAATCTCACTCAGAGCAGATAAAATCACATCAGCCATGTTATAAAAACACGGATTTCAATGTGATCACCAGTAGATCTTTTAAAATAAACTAAAAGTATGATGTTTTCATGGTTCTAACTCAGCAAAGAAAACACTTCTAGATTTGATGGCGGCTCTAGTGAGAAAAAATAGGGACTTTCCTAATACTACACTTAGAATGCAGTTATTGGCTGAAAAATACAACAGTGCATTTCATATCTATCATCTTTCAATGCTGTCCATTCCAAATGTGCTCAGTTTACAAGTAAAAAGAAATCTAATAAGCCAAAATAAATAAGTAATCTGAGATCTGAAAGTCAAAATGTTTTTCCTTTCTGGGTTATGCAAACAAAACCAGGATTCTGCACTCAGAAGGTAATGGACAATTCTATTGAAGATGTGAGAGTTAGAAAAAAAATCCTGCTTACTCTCTGATAGTGCCAGCTCTGTATCTAATGCTAACATCTACTAAAAAACAGTAAAAATTTACTGTCAGTAAAATAAAATGTGACTGAATATATATAGGGAGCTGAACCATTGTGTGAGATGATGAGCCGGTTCCTCAGCTCTGCTACAGCCCATCTGAAGTGCACCAGAGTCACGATGGGGCTGTCAAGTAGCTTAACCAGCCTCCTGAGTATTCCTCCAATGTAGGGTGAAGCCCTAGGTGGCACAAACTGACATAGCAGCTTTAAGCCCCTTGAAATTTCAGGGACAGGGACATGGCTGGAGGACTTCCTCACTCCAGCAATCCCTGGCTGCTGGGAGAGCCTGTTAGGATCACAGATAGCCAAGCACAGTTCAGACCAATCACAAATCATGGAATACATCATAGATTACAAGATTTGTACCTCCCTGAATTTTACAAACAAGTGTTCATCTTTGCATTACTACATATTTTCTAAAGCCCAATTTCAAGGACTTCTGATGATAAAAATGTCTTCCATTGACATATCAATGACACCCAATGTGTTTGTGACCCTTCTGCCTGGAAATAGTTGGTACAGAAATAGTTGCATTAAACTCTAAATAAAATTATAGAACTCTTTCAACCTTTCCACTCTCACACTGTGTAAATGTGAAAATATTGTAAATCTTGTTGACAGTTATTGCCGTATCTATTGGCACACAGTCAGCAGCGGTTTGAAAAGCGTTGTGCAGCATTGCTAGTGCCCATTACCTGTCTGCCTATACTTTCTTACAATTTATATTCACCCCAGCAGGCAGCTCCTCACAGTGCCATTAATTAACAAGGCAGCTTGTACTTTCCAATACTACCTACTTTATAATGTGCTCTAATAAACAGCCTGGTGGTTTACTGGCAACACTTTACAGTGTCAGGAGGGAGACCACAATCTAAAGGCAGCAGGTAAAAATGGAACAGGTCACTCAGGTGACATGGCAGGGCTCATTCTGGTCTCACCAATGCTGGGTTATCACCTGCATAATTGCATTAACTTCAGCAGAGTTACTCCTGATCTATTCCTGGTTTTTGCAAAGGGAGAATGGAGACAACATTATCTAAATGCTCCCTTTTTGGGGGTACTGCAGTGTGACATTTGCTTACCTTCCTCCCAGATACAATACAAGTGGTGCAGTGGTCCCTATCAGAGAACGAGGGCAAAAGAAGGGGGAAAATACAAAAATTAGCAAATTCATCATGACAGTCTCTACTTGCCACAGAATAAAAGAACTAGATATTAGTAAAATATGTGTATGATTAAATGGGCCTACATTTGATGAGCCTGATTCTTTCCAAACAAAAGAAAATCAGAAAGAACTCAACTATGCAAAAAATGAGACTTAACATATTTATTCCTCTCATTCTCTCTCCCCATTCCCCGCCCCACACTATTCTTCTCTACAGTGTTGTGACCAGTGAGCAATGCACTAGTGAGAGAATAGCACCTACCTTGCAATCTTACAAGGCTGTAATAAAATTTATTCACATCACCAGTATCTTCAGATAATTGTATCTATTTTTGTAATGACTGTCATCATCCTGTATAAAAACTGAAATTGTCCTCTCTTTTATTACTCAGAATTAAACTGCTGTCAATACGACACCTTTCACAAACACTCAGAGAACTTGACGTTTTCTATCAACAAGTAATGAAAAACAGCAAATCTGTACTAGAGTGGATTGGAGGACATGATTATGTGATATAACAACCAAAAAAAAGATCTCCTGGGCTACCCTATTTGTATTTCTGAACCTTTAGCCCTAAGATTCAGGCATCCAAGATGGGGTTAAATGGGCAAATGGTCTGGGTAATATACTATTGGATGTTTCTAGGGAATACTTGCCTGCTGTTAAACAAATTGAATGCCAGAGATGGATGTTGCAGCCTTGTCATATAAAGATCACAATGAAAAGCATATATTTGGCAGGAGAAAATATCAATGTGAATTTTAAGCACACCAGCACATCCCTGATCGCACTTATGTCACGCCTTTTTAAGGCATTTTCAGTAGTAACAATTACTCACAATGTTCATACATCTCACAGCCAAAAAGACACTGAAAGGGTTAAAAAAGTCTCAGTCTTAAATTAATCCAACTTTTCTACCTAAATACTGCATATTTATTATTTTCTGTGCACTTGCAGTGTTTTCGAACAACAGAACAATTCCTTAATTCGCAAAGGAATCTAAATTACAATAATCATATGCATTCCTTTCCCCAAGAAAGGAAACACCTGTTATAGTTAGTTAATTGCTGACTTTTTTGTAAGCATTTGGAAGAAAAGTAACTTTTACGAATAATTTATATCTGAAAAGTTTCTGAATCAAAGAGACAAGTATATTATAAAAATGGTATGAAACCAAAAGAGCTTAACGGAGAAAGCAACAGATGTTTTCATTTTGTTAATTAAGGGAAAAGTCCTTACCAAAGCACTGTGATAAAATATGATTATTTTACACCTAAAACACAGACTTGGGGCCTTTTTCTATTCTCACACTAGTTTAATATTACTGCAGTAGTGGAATTACTCCTGTTCTACAAAAGTGTGAAATCAGAATTAAGTTCTAGAAAACGAGCAGAATGGAGCAACTTAAAAAAAATTACATTTCATTAATATTTAACATAAAGGAACCCTCCATCAGAGATTTTCTGATTAATCTTATTAGTCCTCTCTTCCAGGAGTAGTCCCATTTCAAAAACAGGATTTTAATGGGACTACTGCCAGAGTAGGAGGAAAAGTTGAATATTCATGGGTTTAACATGAAAAATATCTCCATTAAAGAGATCTTTTATATGTTACCATTTCCTTAGCTAGAGCTTACAAAGTTTCTTAGATCCACATTTAGGAATCCCATATGTGCAAAATTCTGCTCTTAGTTAATGCACTGTATAATTCTTCCTTGGTATAAATCCAGTAATTTCAATGGAATTACACCAAGAGGAGTTACATCCTATGCTGTTTACATCACACATTCCAATACTAATATATACATTGGGTGCATTGCACAGTAAATTTTAAAGTAATAATTATTTGTCTCTTATTTTAGCACACTTAATTCTAGATTGTCACTATACTGTTCTATATTTCCCAGGCTGCCAACATACACCAGTGAAATGTTGTCAGAAAAACGACTGCGGCTTGGAAGAAATAGAAAAATTTAACTTTTCCTGGGTTCCACTAAAGCATGCTGAAGAGCTAAATATTAGAGAGCTTCCCATTCTGCAAAGTATGTTCTCAATTCAGAGCGCAGATCTTTACATGGATAAATACTAGCAATGCCAGTGTCTTAGAAATTAGAAATGGAAAAGGCAGTCAGGCCATCTAATCCATCACCCTGCCAATACAGAATTCTACAATTGTGGAAATTGTAAGCATCACTGATTATGCATCACGAATACAATATATTAAAATCCTTTAGAGACTGTACATGTCTTATATTGTATATCCACTCTTAAGTATTCATTTGGCTGTCAGTCTAGAAAATACTAGTTTATTTAGAGTGATAATGCGTAAGTCATAGAAGCCTTCTTGGCATATAGCCCTCTGCGGGGGGATGGGGGAGGAAATTACTTGGTCCATAATTACAGAAAGCAAGTGGCCACATGCCCCTGCATGGAATGTATACAACAGTTGTATCCCCATTGTAGGCCAGAGTTTGGAGTAGCCAATTTAGGGCATAAAGAACTGCCTATTCTCTACTTTTGGGTTGGTGGGCCACATAGACTCATAGACTCATAGGTCAGAAGGGACCAATATGATCATCTAGTCTGACCTCCCGCACAAGGCAGGCCACAAAACCCTACCCATACACATGCCCCTCCCATTTCTGCCTAGTTCCCTGCTCAAACACCTTTATTTTAGCTCCCTTACAGAGTAGCTGGAGTGAATTTCTGTTTGAAACCATGGGAACTCTGCATGTAAATCCCTGTACTTAGAGATAAGATAGTCCTTTATGCCATTTTAATCACTCTTTGTCATGTGTGTTACTTAATAGCTCTGTCTTCCTATAGAAAATGAGCAACTTAAGGGAAATGAAACTTATCAAAGATACATTTTCCTTCTGGCAGCCTGTGAAATACACCATAATTATCCTCTTTCGATGAATAAGTCTTGAAATAAAATACCACATTGTATGTGGTATAATACAATGGAATAATACAATGGCAATCTCAATTGCCTTGTAAATAAAAGGAATTTCTTTTACTATAATATATACTACACAGAAACATATATACATAGTTTATAAATATAAATCCAAATCAGACTGCCACTCTAATTCTCAAGAGGCTACTATTTCCCAATAATAATAATCAGCATTTTACACTTACCATAGACAATATTTTTCATTCTAAAAGATTCCAAAATGTGTTACTCTGGGCTCAGTTCCTGAGATCTGTGGGGTTACTTGCATGAGTGAGAACTTCTTTTTGTTGGTAAGGGCTGCAGAATCAGACTACACAAATGCAGCACCATGTCAGTGAAAAGCTGGTATCCGGGAGGAAAACGGTCACAAAGCTCATTGCACAACAATGGAAAGGAAAGGGGGGGGGGAGAGACGTTTTCAACAAAGACACCAAGACAGCCCTTTCTCTTATGAAGCTGGTCATCCTAACTTTAATATCCACATAAACCAGACAGGATTCCGGTTTTAAGAACTCACCAGATGACGCACGTTTAATTTAGCTATGTCAGTGGGATAAAGGACTGAACCCACCCTGTTGGTATTTGAAGCAGTCATTCTGGTGAATGTAGGCATTTACACAACAAGATCCTTAGACCACTAGGCCATCAACTCCTCTTGAGTTGACTTCCCCTTGAGAAACTGCTCAAAAAAGAGCATCCTGCAAAGGTTTCCCTGTCACAATAACAATTTCATTTGAAAACTAAGATAATTTCTGACTTGTCACCTTTAAATACGTCCATGCTTAAGCTTTCTAATGAAGCATGAAAGTCTCTCAAAACTGTGATGAAGATGGAAGGGGCAGATTTTAAAGGGGAAATTCTAATTGCTTAAATAAAATCTCAGCATTCTAAATACAACATTTTATTTTGAAGACGATGCTAAAAACTGAGGTTTGTTTCTCCATCCAATCTCTCTTAGCACATTCTCCCAAGACCTAGCAAGGGAAAAACTGGAGAGTCTCACCTGGAATCCAGGCTTAATCTTAATGCAATATTGGACAATGAATTAACAAACTTTACACCATCAGATGATGATGATGCAGATGTTTTCATTACTGGGCTTTTTGTTCTCCTACTCGCCTCCCTCCTTTCCTTACCATCTTTTTCTATATTTTGTCTTCCCTTCTGCACTCTTTTCACATTTTCAGTGCTATACATTTATTGACCCATGACTAATCCTCTGATCAATTATTGTGGGTCCAGTTTGGATCAGGACTCTCCCAAGTTGAATATGTCTGAATATTTATCAATTTACCAGGTCTTATTTTACATTTGAAGTTACAAATGCATTTTGAATGTGGTATGTGGGCTGAAGACCTTAAACATCTATTTTAGAACATTTAAAGTAGAAACGTACACATCTTTAGAGATGGAAAACTGGTTCAAATAAAATTAGAACTGACTAACTAAAATGAACTCAAATCTTTTATGATGTATGAAAAGCTCGCTTATCTGTTTGTGGGAGTATTTGGGGGAGGAGAGGGTTGTTAAGATATATTTATTTTACTGGGTTTTTTAATTTATTAATTTTTGGTTGATTAATTTTTCTTTTTCAGTCACAGTCCTGGTTTCACTCAAGGCCAGAAGCTGATGTGAAAAAACAAAACAAAACAAAAACATTCCCCTCCCCACAACATGAGTCACGCTGTTCTTTAGTATTTTCAGACCAGATGAAACTAGGAAAAAATGGAAATCTCCTGACAGACAATTCTGTGGTATTTTCAAACCATAGAGATTCAGATAAGCATCTAAATCAAATTCTTATTTGAGCAAAGTCTTTCAAGCTTTTGAAGTTCAGGCAAAGATATAACATATTATTTGTACCAATCTGTGTTTGTGAGAACTAACAGCACAGAAATATGTTCCACAGGAGGTGTACAACACCATTAATACTGTATAATTTACATGCTACAGTTTCCTTTAAATACTCAGGGTCCCCAACAGTGAATTGCTAAACAACTTATGACTTGACCACTCTACATTCAGTCAATGAAGCTAATCCAACATCAGTATGCACAGCTCTTCTATGAACTGAGACACTCCATCTGCCATAATCCTTTTTTCAATTTTTTTTACATTATGGAATAATATACAATTCTTTTCTTGCTTCAATATTTAATTGAATTAGTCACTGAATTTAAATGGTTGGAATTTTTTCTGCTTACTGGAAATTGGATGCTAAGTGTATCATCTACAGTTCTGAAATAGACACTGGAGTTATATTTAGCCAATTTAAAACGAATTAGTCTAAATTAACCCAAATAACCCACAAAATTGACAAATAATATTGGTGAAATAGACAATAGCAGGTGCGTCCATTTCTATCAGTCCATATAATAAGTGTATGTTCTAAAGTACCTTGATAGGAGTGTCAAGTCATATAGTAAATGACTTTATGAAGATGCTTGTTGCGTGCTAAAGCTATCTTCATGTCATTTGTGTAGCTGAACTTACAATATTAAGACTGGTTTTGAAAAAAAAAGTAACAAATGGAAGAAAGCAGAAACTGATAGTAATGAAGATAAATTGAAATTAGAAATTGTAGAAAATTGATATGGGAAGCCAGGGACACAGTGAAATCTATGGCCAGAAGAATTAAGGACAATAAGAAGGATTTTTTAAAAAGTACCTTAGCAACAAAAAGAATCTTATCAATGGTATTGGTCCATTATTAAATGGTAGAATTATCAATTATAATGCAGAAAAGGCAGAAGTTTTCAATAAAGCTCAGGAGGACGTTAAACACCAGTTACTATAACTATACATTTTAAAATGGATAACTTAAATCCAAGAGTTTTAAGAGAGCTGGCTAGAAAACTGATGAATGCTGATATTCAGTAGTTTTGGAACACTGAGGAAGTTCCAGAAAACTAGAAGAAAGCTAACGTGCTAATATTTGAAAAGGGTAAACAGGATTACCCGAGTAATTATCACACTGTCAATGTGACCCAGCAAGATAAGGAAGTGGCTGATACAGGACAAAGTTAATAAAGATTAAAATGAGGGTAATATAATTAATGTCAATCAATGTTGGTTTATGGAAAATAGATCCTATATACTAACGTGACTTTTTTTGGGGGGTGAGATTACAACTTTGGTTGATAACTGATGTAAAGGCTGGTACTGCATGATATTTTGATTAAACTAGAAAGATATAAAATCAACATAGTACACATTAAATGGATAAAAAGCTGGCTAACTGATAGGTCTCAACACGTAATTGTAAATGGAGACTCATCCCTGGATATGTGTTTCAAGTGGGGTCATGCAGGGATTGGTTCTAGGACCTATGTCATTTAACATTTTATTAAATTCATGGAAGAAAACAAAATCATCAGTGATAAAGTTTGCAGATGATACAGAAATTGGGGAAGTGATAAATAATGAAGAGGACAGATATAGAGAGATCTGGATTGCTTGGTAAGATGGATGCAAGCAAACAATATGTGATGTAATATGACTAAATGTAAGATAGCTATATCTATAAACAAAAGAATGTAAGCCAGATGGGGACTCTATCCTGGGCAGCAGTAACTCTGAAAAATATTTGGGAGTTGTAGTGGATAATTAGCTGAATGAGAGCTCCCATTGCAATGCTGTAGCCAATAGGGCTAAAGCAATTCTTGGATGCATAACCAGGGGAATTGGAGAGGAGCAGGAGCAGAGATGTTATTTCACTGCTGTATTTGGCACTGGCGTAACCACTGCTAGAATATCGTGTCCAATTCTACTGCCTACAACTCAGAAGGCTGTTCATAAATTGGATAGAGTTCAGAAAAGAGCCATGAGAATGATTAAAGGATTAGAATCCTGCCTTACAGTGACGACTCCAGGAGCTCAATCTAATTAGTTTAATGAAGAGAGGGTAAAGGAGTGATTTCATCAGTCTGAAAATACTTACTTGGGGAACAAATATTTAATAATGGGATCTTTGACCTAGCAGAGAAAAGTACAACGTGATCCAATGGCTGGAAGTTGAAGCGAGTAAAATTAAGACTAGAAATAAGGCATACATTTTTTTAGCAGTGAGAGTAATTTACAGTTGGAACAACTAAGCAAGGGTTATGGTGGATTCTCCATCACTCCCAATTTTTAAATCAAGATTGGATGTTTTTTCTAGAAGAGATGCTCTAGGAATTATTTGGGGGAAGTTCTATGGCCTGTGTTACACAAGAGTTCAGACTAGATGAGCACAGTCATCCCTTCTCACTTTGGAATCTATCAATCTATTTCATAGCTATTTTAATTTTCCTATGTGATTTCAAAAGGTTATCATAAATGGTTATGTTGATTGTCCAAAGTCGTCCAAAAACAAAGAATGGAGGGAAACTGAGAAATGTATGCAAGGTTCTCTAAGTTAGACTACCTCTTTCATGGCCATTGCGATTGTATTGTCTGCAGACTTCAGTAAAAACCCACAATGGATAACCTGAGCTTTCACTGATAGTCTGAACTGGTATTTTTCAATAAGAGTTTTTTACAATGCATCTCATCATAGAATGTTGTTTCTACCTTACTCTATTTACTAGGTTTTGCTGCTCCTCTAAGTCAACACTCTGAGTCAAAGCCAGAAATTCAGAGAGCATTGACAGCACTGAAAATAGCCATGCAATAACTCAAAAAACTTCCCCCAAAACAAAGCTTGTTGACTAACTAAAGGATTTTGTAGGACCATTGAGCATTCCAAATCTACCTTTGGGAATTCCTGCCATTTATCCCCTAGCTCTGTTGAATGGGTTTGTTCCCTCACCATTGACACTTTATCCATATTGAGTGTGCTTTTTTCTCTTTTTTATGGCTTATAGCAGGGCTGCCTTACCTGGTCTGGCTTCAGGCTAGCTGTTACCGCATCTTCCCCTAAATTCAAAGGGCTGATCTCACCTGCCTGTATTCTCCAACACAGGCTACTGGCCTGTCTTCCCAGCCCATTAAAAATTCACTGCCAAGGCCAGAGTCTTTGAGGCTCTTCCTCCAGGGCATCATTTTATTATTTCAAACACAAAACTCACAACCCAAAGTAGGTTGCCAGGATCCAGAGACCTTTCACGTTGCTACCTGCTCCTTCTGCTCCAGAGCTAGTCACAGGAGCCAGCCTCCCTCCTGCAACTTCTGTCAATTGATTCCTCTCAGTCCTTTATAGAAGATCATATAACCCCTTCCCAGCTGGGTCTGATAATCAAACAGGCTGGCTGGCCCCAAACCCTCTGGCCCTTAAAGATGCAGACCACCATGATACATGGTTATTCTTGAGTTCCCCTGTGGCCTTGCCATTTCCTTGGCTTCAGTATCTTCCCACTTTTCTGACTGTGATTACGTTGTCTTGGCACATGTTGCTCCATTTCTATGGCTTCTGCTTTTCCATTCAGAAACTCATGATAGAGGAAGCACATCAACACAGATTTTCACCCAAAACTGTTGATTCATAGGCCATGATCTTGGTTTATGTCTAGATGCCGAATTTTATACATATATAAATTAAGTTTATAATTTAAGACCACGATCCTGTAAAGACTTATGTTCGTAAGCTTTGCTCACATGAATATCCCTATCGAAGTCATTGGGACTCCTCACGTGAGTAAAGTTTTGTGTGTGCTTGCAGGATTGTGCCCTAAGAGTGTGATTCAGTTCTCAACATAATTTGGTATCAAATTAGGCTCCATATAAGTTTCAGCAAACAAAACATAAGTATTTTTCCCCACCAATAGAGAGCTTTGGCAGTACAATTTCTATAATTATATATTTCTTTTCATCACAAATGCTAAAGAAAAAAATGAAAGGTTTGAGAACGTGATTGAACATTTCTGGCAGGAAGATAATTTAATATATAATCCCAGTTGTTATATCACCTAACAGAACTGGTGCATCTTTTAAAGAAAACATAGTGTCAGAATATAATCTATATTTGGAATGACTGTCATTTGCTAAAAAGCAAGTAGCTCAGTTGTTTACAGTTATATATCTAACCTCATATATTAGTCTACATGCCATAGGTTCACCCTCTCTAAAACATTGATTCTTGGCTTGGATTAATATTCATGTACATTTATAAAGAAAAATCTTGGCCAGATAACATTACAGAATTTTATTTAAGCTCTACAAAGAAAGATGGTTCACAGTTACGGCTAAAATCCTGTCCTTGGAATAATCAGTTATGGGTAGACAGGTCACAGAGCAGTTAATGCCAGGCAATCCAATATAGTAAAATATTGCATAGTGAAAATTTTGTAAAAGCAAAATGTTTGCTAAATCTTCTAGCTGTTCTAGACTGCCAACTAAATCTGTATTTAGGTCTTTATAATAAATGGATTTTGCACAAGAGAAACTATAATAATTCTTTCTTAACTCAGTCACGTAGTAATAAGCATGTGCATTTCTGCTCTAGAAACTTTTTTTTGACATATGTCATATTATTTATGCACAATTTAAAAAAATTATCTCTCAAAGCCAGTTTGGAGTTACAAGTAGAAAAATATTAGTGCCAAATGTCACTCTCTGACATCCATGTACAACTCGCATAAAAACCAGTGGGTGTTGCATTTGTTCACCTAAATGAAGAACTTGTTAAATTTCAAGTTGTTAAATTGCAATTTGTGTTTCATAGAGTTTAATAATGGGATTGTTTAGCAAATAAATTCGAAAAAGTCCAGAGGAGGGCAACAAAGATAACCTGACTTTTGAAGAAAGGTTAAAAACCCTGGGCATCTTTAGTCTTGAGACAAAAAGACTCAGAGGGACCAACTTCAGTTATGTTAAAGGCTGTTATAAAGAGGATGTTGAGTAATTGTTCTTCATGTTCATTGAAGGTAAGGCAAAAAGTAATCAGCTTAATCTTCAGCAAGAAAGATTTAGGTTAGATATTAGGAAAAACTTTCTAACTCTATGGATAATTAAGCACTGAAATAAGCTTTCTAGGGAGGTTGTGGAATCCCCATCACTGGAGGTTTTTAGAAAGAAGTTAAACTAGCACCGGTCAGGGATGGTTAAAATATACTTTGTTCTACTTCAGTGCAAGAGGCTGGACTAGATGACCTCTCGAAGTTTCTTCCAGCCGTCTATGAGTCTGCTTCTTCTTAGTTAAGGGTCAAATTGTGGCCTGGCTAGTACGGCAGCACACAAGAGGTGTAAGGTGACCCCTCACTCCCTTGTGCTGGCTACCTACATCACAAGTATCGACTCCGGAAAGGAAGCAGGCTCCACAGAACAAATGCATCACCCCCCTCCCCATGGGCAAGAGGTGCCAGGAGTAGGTAGAGCTTCGGCTCCTTCACCTTCAATACAATAAGTGGTGTAGCTGCACGCATCAGGTCAAATGTTCTGCACCAGGTGTAAACCTAGTGCAATTTAGTCCCACAGTCTCTCTACTGGGCTGCTCCAGTGTCAGCGAACGCTGCCTCTTATTCAGGGCAGATTGCACAGTCACAATCCAGCTTTAAGTGCTGACAATGTAAATCATTCTAGGATTCAGACTTTGTGTGCCAAGTTTCAGCCCAATGCACATTTTAAGGGTCGTTATAAAATCACAAAGCAGGGGTTTTTAATGCAACACAGATTGATTAACAGTTTTAGTGACATTGTTGCATTGCTATTATTTGACAATGCTAAAAATGAGCTTCAATACTACTCAAAAGGCCTAATTAGGAGAATTAGATTTTCAGAAAAATCAGATATGTATCCTTATAAAAGCCTTATGTTAATTAATAGTCTCCTATAAAGTGTGACTGTTTAGTTAGGCCTTGTGATTAGATGTTATGTTTGGATATAAAACCAGCTGAAAGGATATTTGTTCAGACTAAGTAAATAAATGAACAGAGATTAACATGCAGGTGTGTATTTATCTTGGTCTCAACCCACCAGTACAAACTTTAACAGAAGGCTTTAACATTTTGTGAAATGTTTGCTCCAAACTAAAAATACACAAGGCTTTAAGTAACTAAAAAGTATTTAAGGGGTAAAAAAAGACACTAATCTAAGACAAGTTGTAACTCAAGGACATACTATTCTGAAGCTAGCAGAGGAATCATATTGTCTGAGAAGACAGAAAGTCAGCTGTTTTAATAGATAACAGATTTAAAGTTTTCACCTGACCTAACCAAAAGCTCTTTATAAATTCCAAACCTGAAAGAACCAGTCAAACTATTCTTCATACACTTAAAAAAATCTGTTGACTATAAGAAGTCCTTTGAAACTTGAAAATACCTTTCTTTTCCTACCAAATTAATTTTTTTCTGTCTGGTAGCCACTCAGGTTTATACACTAACTATTTACTTTAGACTTATATGTTTAAGTTTAACATAAGGCTTGGGAAAGTTAATGGATTGATGCTGAAAACAGAATTCCATTGTTTATCCACAGAACAGGTACAACACCACATTCAGTGACATTCCAAGCTTCTTCCCACTACTCAATAAAATTCCTGAACACTGACATGGAGGGACTACCTTGTCCTTCACTCAGTCCTTGACATCGCTGTTGAGAGTGTCAACAAGGATGTAAAAAAAGTGTAATAATTGTTTTTTGTAACATGTAGAGCAATCCACCAGTCACTAGATTGACAGTACTATCCCATTTCATATAGATCTTCAAACAGCTGAGAGGTTATAACAATTTCAGACATTTGAATCACTGTTCTAGACATGAAAGGCACTCTATCCATTTTTTGTTAGACTGCCAAATACAAAAAGGAAGGGAGAAACTTCAATAAGCCTTCACTACCCATGGACCACATGCAATTTTGATCTTTTTTCTCTTGGTGTTCAAGAACCAAGACTTCTAGTACTGACGGTAGGAGTAGAAACTCTGTAATTGGAAGAAGGTGTGGTAGGGCCATGCACCTGTCCCACCTCTACATAAACTATCAGAGCTGGGCTAAAATGAGGATGGGGGTGAAGGGAGCATGGTGCATCTTGCTAACGGGCATAGAAAATGCCATTGTTGTGGCCAATCCCCTAGCAATCCCAGAGTCTTTGTGCCTATCTCAAACACTATGCCTCAATAAATGGCTGCCAATGCACATCGCCCTCTCATCCCACTCAGGTAGTGGTTTAAAGCCACAATATATCCCATGCTAGAGTCATGAACAAATAATGACTTTAATAAAAACTTAATGTCAGAGTACCAGATCTGGAAA
The DNA here is from genome assembly GCA_007922155.1 of Mesoclemmys tuberculata. Taxonomy (NCBI): domain Eukaryota; kingdom Metazoa; phylum Chordata; order Testudines; family Chelidae; genus Mesoclemmys; species Mesoclemmys tuberculata. The sequence goes on from ML675603.1 coordinate 48,165,536, forward strand.
ACAAAGGTATTTAAAACCTTGAAAGAAGCAACAAAAGTAAAAGGACTCAAATAAAATCAGAATGTTATAATCCTGAGGGTTTACCAGGCTAATCACGAAATGCCCCTTTTGAACCCATTGGGGCAAGAGATATTTTTCTTTGAAAGTGAAAAATACAAAGAGAGCAATAGAAGGAGCGTGTAGAGAACAACTGTAGGCCAAAGGTCACATACTGTTGTCTGTAGAACCTTTCAATGTGATCCACAACAAATACTTTGAGACTAAAATGTTAGCGTGTTGGATGGGGAGGTGGGTTCATGTGACATTCACTCTTAGAAAGTGGTCCACAAAATGTGAAAAGTGGAGAAAAATTGATGTAGACTTCTCAACTTGAGATATTTAATGATGTGTTCCGATGGATTTTGTTCAGCTTCCACCAAGAAAAATGGACACCTATTTACTGTAAAGATTGTCAGAAATAACTATTAATAATCAAATCTTAGGACTGATTTCTGATCTTCTCTACAAAAATGAGCAAGGATTAAATTGAAGGGAAAGCTGGCATACAAACTGCAGTGTATATAATCAGGGAATGCAGATGGGATCCTGGTATGGTACGTTACAGTGTGATAGCAGATCCTCATTATTACCATGTTGAGACAAGCTATATGGCCATGGAGGACAAATTCTGTCAGAAAAGGGGCATGACTGTCCCTGAAACCAAAATGTATGTATAGTGCCGTTCATGAGTAGCTTTATGTGGCTTTAGTAGCACTAAGCATTTTTTCTATTAAATACAACAGCAGTGCACCATGTTGTGTTTAGACGACTTCACATATGACATCCTATCTAGGGAAGATAGGTTTGCTAGTACACAGGCTGCAATTATCAGTGTATTTGTGTTTATGCCAGTGCCCTGCTGCAGTATTTTGTGTGTGTGTGTTTTGTTTTTTTTAAGCCAAGGACTTGCTACTCTTAATTTCGATATAGAGGCATATAACTTTGCAGTTTAATAAGCTATTTGCCTATTTAGAACCAGTTATTCATTTTAAATTGAAGACTTACCTTGACATGCAACCATCAATTCCTTGGCATCTGTGACAGTGGTTCTTTTATCCAACCTCTTCTTTTCACTGCGACGATGGCTACGTCTTTTCTTGGTCTCTCCCCAAAGATTTGATCCACCATGCATGCTTGGAATGTTCAGAATGGCAATTCCTTCCAGAGAAATATTGATTAAGTCTATCTGAATTCCATCACACTGATTAGCAAAGGAAAAAAAAAAAGAAATAAAGAGAGAAAGCAGTAAGACAGAAAGAGAAAATCAGAATGTTCTACCTACCAGATGTTTTCTTCCTTCATCATTCCTACTACTGTCAAATACATACTCCTGGTTTAATACCAAAACATACATTATCTCTGGAAAGGAACTATGAGCTGGGAAGAAGGTTCAGTAGGCAGAATGTGCTTAACTATGGAACTATTTGGTAGTGAAAGGTTGCTATCTGACGGTCATGCTTTGGCCCATATGAAATGTATTCATGATCTCACTACTGCTCTTGGTGTGAAGATAAAATATCCATATGGCAAAAACTACCTTCAGAATAATTGGGAAGTGAATGGGCACTACCTTCCCATTCCCGTACATGGTCCCTCCAGGTTTAAGGCACATTACTGGAGGGACACATACTTCTCCTCTGGTGAAATACTGGATCATCAGTCTCCATTGCTGTTAATCAAAAGCTTTCTCTGAACATAAATGTCCTTTTTAAATTAAGCCTATACAGGACTTTTATTTTCAGCTACAAGAGATTGGTTGGGGAATACTAACTTATCACCACATCTGATGGACTAGTAGCATACGCCCTCTTAGTACGACATGACAGTTACATCATTTGGTATGAGGCCATGTTGGAGTTCATCACATGAACTTTTTGTCCAGAAGCAAAGTGTTGCCAGTAGAGCCATAAGGAAACTTCTATTCTGCTTTAAAAATCAGTTTCTCGATAATATAATATCTTTTCTTGAAAATGATTTAAGGAGTTCCACTTTGGGTTTCTTTGCTATCTCTTTAGGAAAGTCACTGCTCATGACAGATTCCAGATGGAAAGTCTTAGACAGCAAACTCCTGTTTAGCCAGAGAACAGGAAACCTATTAAGCACAGGAGTCAGCAGTGCAGGTCAACTATGCACCGTCTTGTTTACATCTCCTAAACTTGAGGAAGATTTAGGGTGTGAAAATAATTTAGTTTCTGTACTTATTCAGTCCTTGGCCTCGCAGCTGTATACTTCCAATATACATTCAATGCAGTAGCAGTTTTCCAACCCAGACACCTATTCTCTTAAGAACTGGACCAAGACCACTAACCCATTCCATATACAGCAAGGAACTGAATAGCAATCAGACAGAAAACAAACAACTTTTGGTTATTACAATCTGTCTTATATTTGCCCCCATTACAGAGACAAAGGCTTCATATCCATTTATTAATTTAATGAGCTGTCCAAAGTCCCCAGGATCCACATTCGCATATTGGTTGAAGGTATTTGCATACCAGTCTCAGACCCCACAACACAACCAAGATGTGCAGACATCCTGTCATAACCACATACTTTATTATGTATTACAGTATATATGAACATATTAGGTCCCAGTCCTGCAATTTACAGTCCACTAGTGAATGCCTGCACCCTCAATGAGACCCTTCAGTGGGGTTCTGCCTGGCTGCAGGGATCCACTTGTACATTTTAAAACGCAGGATTATGGCCTGAATTTGGAATGTCAATATATAATTACCAAGAAGAAATCTAGGGAAAAAATATGCTTCAGTGAGCGTTCATTGACATCTTGTAGCTCACTGCTCTCCGGGCCACTGTCATTTTCTTTCTCTGCTTAACATTAAGCCTTTATTAAGGCTTTTAACAAGAAAAAGAGATAGCTACATATAATTATGATCATCTGTGCCTCAATTATTCATTTACCCTGTAACTCACCCAAAGCACAAAACCAAACCACACTCAACCTGTACTTGTCTCTTTCAAATGCTTTTAACAACATTACATATCTAGAGAAGGGACAAGAAGAATCAGAATATTAAGGCTTCCTTTTTATATTTGCTCTTCAAAAATTAAAGTTAAATCCGCGTATAAAATTCATAGAGGGAAGCTGCTAAGATGCAATGACACATCTTGAAATGACTTGGCAGTTGTGGCAACAAGTATAACAGAAAGTGGATGTTTTTATTAACTTTCAAAAAAGGAGATGAGTGTCTTCAATGTCATTTTGGAAGAAAACTCATGCTTTTTCTGTATTTTATATGTATTAAAGATAAAGATGATTTATTTTACTAAAATATTCCACTCATGTGTATACTTACTTACTGCTATACATTCTAGATAAACAGATATTAATTTCATAATTAAAAGTAATCTTGTGTAAATACCCTGCAGGCCTCAATGAATCAAACACATACTGTGTGTCAGGCCTCCCACTGTCTTCAAGTGGAATGTACTGGCTGGATAATTAGATAGTACATATTTTTTAACCTTATTTGCATGCATATTATATCTTTTGCACACTGACAAGCAGCAGTAACAACAAAAGTCAGATTACCACAGGGAATTCCCACAAAGAAGTCTTCATTCCTTATAATTTGCAGCCTAAATTAAAATAATTTGATCTTTGACAAGGATGAAATGTCAAGCAGAAGGGGGTCCTCTACAAGCCATGGCCTGTGGCTTCTGAAATCTGCCTAATTTATGTCAGTCACTTCTTAATACATATTTAAGTATTACACGAAAAAGATGATAAATATGCAATCTGACACCTTTGGTATTTCCCTGCTGTTAATTTATAAAGGTCTGGCGTCCCCGAAACTGACTGGAATTATTTAAATAAAAGAAGAAGTGTAAAATAAGATGGTGCAGGGGCCTCACTTCCATTTTCACTCAATATTGAACACAGCAGGCAGTACACTAAGACAATTATTTGACTAGGCCGCAGAATCCAACTGTGATGAGTTACTTTTGGAATTAGTGAAGGAGGATTTCTTTTGTTCATAGACAGAGAAGGAGTTTGCACTACAGGTAGCTTTTTGTTGCCCTAACACATTCATATGCTAAAATAACAAATCACCTATGTATTCTATTCCTATTTTTTTCTGTTTCACATAATGTAAAGGTGTTGTTAATATAACATCATGCTTTTTAGATGCATTTCATATCTATATGTATACTAGAAAATAGTAGTTTTATTCTAGTTCCTTTTGGGTTCCTTCTTGGACGCAGCCTGCTTTTCTATGTTAGCTTTTATACTGCATTCATTAGCCCAGAATATTCTACACCATTCTCAGAGCGATGTTATAAAGTCTGATTTAGTTCCCTGAAAAGAACTGAGATTAAGGCTACGCAATCCGAATAAGTGCAATGCCATCCCATCCCATATTGTCACTTAACCTTGCTCATTTATATAAAAATATATTTATGGAGGAGAAGCTGACAGCCCAGGACAACTCTGTAAAGCTTTAAGTCTAATTTTGGTAACAACTCAAATTACAAAAGAAAGAAACCTAATTTTACAGCTTGCTATTTTCCTTCTTAAAATCTCTTTCCTTCTCACTGAAGAGACTTGTCTTTTTGAGCCCTGATGCAGAAAACCACCCCATTCATGACAGCATTGAACATGTGCTGCTTTCCTTAGCTGGTGACTTTTCCTGGAACCTTCACAGGGATTTGTGTGTGTGAATTTGGGGTTTAAAATGTACTGTTCATCTTGCACAGAAAAGAAAGTATAAGACTTAAGAAATCTGAGTGCACATTAGGAAGTCCCGGCTTACTTAAGTTAGAAATCAAATATAAGGATGTATAAATATTTGCCCATTGGATGTCTGATTACATTCTCCCAGCTCAGAGATACAGATCCTTAATCTTCATGGGCTTTGCTCATGCAAAATTTGGCTCTGTAGCAAATGCACTCCTTGTATGTTTCATTCGAAAGGAAAATGTGGTATTATTCACCAAGGTCTCATTTGCAGTGATATCCTCAAGCAAAGGATAGCAGGTAACAAACCAGATGAAAACATATTGTAACACAAATGCTTACAACTTAAAAACAAAACGGAATAAAATACAAATATGTTGTTAGGTATTACTGGTGTAAGAGTAACCTAAAGTCAGGGTAATAACAGTGCATAATTCATTCTCATCACCCATTAGATAAATATTATGGAGTTTATTTTTATTTGATTTGCTCAGGTACCTCTCTTGAGCATATGATAGGAAGCATCATGCATTAAGAGAATAACAACAAGCATACATAATATAATGAAATTCTAATACTTTGAATTTAATAATAGTAATTTAAAGACTCAGTTTTACCACTACTCTGAGATTGGATGGAAACTCATTGAACTTTGAGTGTGCAGGATGTAAAAACATTTGGTCACCTATACAGGTTCTGTGCTTAAGGAGATCAAGCCTTACGAGGCACAGGGCTCATGTACTGGCTGGGTGAAAATTAGTTCATTGGGGGAATACCTGCTCCTGTGTTTTTCATTCTTCTACAGTATATGTGAGACTTCTATTCAAAAATCAAACCTCAGATATTTAGGAAAATATTTTTTAAGTTAATTGTATTTAGAACTGAATATGAAGCACTTTTTTCCAAAATCAAAATTAGGTACAAACAATCTGCTTCTAGAGCAAGATATAAATACTCCTGCTTTCAAGAAAATAGTAATTTCACCCAATTTATTTTTCTGAAGCAAAAAAACCCCAAAAACGTTCACAAACAAATATCTGCATTTCAACCTAACAACAAACTAAGCAAGTCTCAGGCTTCATAAGCCTCAGAATATCAGTCTCAGTAATCCATGGTTGTGTCCTGTAGACACTTGCTACACTCCCCTCGGTAATGAAAGGAGCTTCTCCATCACCATAGTAAATCTAACCCCTCAAGAAGTGGTAGCTAGATTGACGGAAGAATTATTCTGTCACTCTAGTGGTGTCTATACCTGGACTTATGTCAGCTTAACTGCATGCCTCAGCAGTTTGAATTTTTCATATCCATGACTCATGAGGTTGACCTACATTTTAGGTGCAGACCAGGCCCTAGTATTTGACACAAATCCCATTCAGTTCAAGTCAATGGGAATCTTTCCATTCACTTCAGTAGGCTTTGGATAAGGCCCTACTAACCTTTCATTACACATTTTGGGCTCACTCATCCTACCATCGATGTCAAAATACCCCACTGACTTCACAAAAACTGAGGCTGGGCCATTTGCCATTATCATCAAAAAAGAAAAGGGGCTCAATCCTCTTGAGGAATGTTCGCATTATTATAACTTACATCCTTGTCTTTATATTTCTAATTATTTTATATTTTTTCACTTTACTTTTGTAATGTGACTACCAGCTTCCCGTCAATTATTATACGATAGGCTAGCAAAGATCCGTCCATGATCTAAACATTTCTTAATGCCTATTCTAACCACATCTATCAAGACTGCCTTTTCAGCTAGCCTTGGATGCGTAAGAGTAACATGCCCTCTTGTGCAAAGAGAAAAGGTAGTTAATGAAGGGGAATGATTCCAGAAAAACATTTCGTATTCTTTAACCTTTTTTCAGGAAAGTAAGTACAAGTTTAGTGAATTGCGTTTTAAAGGTTATAAAAACTTGGGACCTAGAATAATAAGATTTTTTTATTTTAATCCTGCAGCAGTTCTTACTTCTTCCAACAGTCTTTCATTTTTCTATCTGACCTAGCCATAGTAATTTCCCTATTGATTTCTAATGTTATAGTTCACCTCTGGCCCTCTTCTACTGTATTAAGAATTCACTAATCATCAAACTGAACTTTGTTCCACACCACAAACAGACATGATAAAAATAATATTTTGGGATCTGGGGTCAAAAGCTTGTGTGTTCCTCCGTCTTATTGGATCTGGGCACACCGCACTGCCCCCTCCCCCTTGCATTTCAGTCAAACCAGAAACATTTCATAGCATAACATGCATTAATTAGTTCCTTACTTCTATTTCTATAGATTCATGCAGCTTCTTGCAGGTGGCTGAGAAAGTTTCAGAAGTGCCAAACTCAAAATACCAAAATTTGTTCTTCATTCTGAAACAGGAAAAAAAAAAGAAGAAGCAGCAGCAGCTTATGCAATATCAATATCTGAACAAAAAAAGTGATCGTCCTGTCTCCCATCATAAGTAATGGCAAAGGCTTGGGAACATGTGCCATCCCATTTGAAATAGATGAGCTCATAATTTTCAAAGCTTAAATGTTGGTGTCAAGTTGTAAGATATCCCCTAGAGGGATAACAGGAATGAGTGGAACTGACAGACTCAAATGTACCTTTGACTTTTCTTTTTCAGTCACAATTAGAATATTTTTGTCACTTAACCAGTGACATGCCTCAGAAAACTTACTGATTCTTATTTCATGTCTTATAGCCTCATGGTACTGAGTTCAAATCCCTATTCCATAGAGTTCTAGCATATAGGAATAGGGAAGAGTCCCTCAGGATAAAGCAGAGGTAAAACAAGAATCAAGTCTGCTCTGAACTAGTTGAGTGGTTATAGTTCATTATCACAAATAAGATAGTCAAAGAAAACCAAAATTCCAGCTTTAGCCTTTCCTCTGATATTTTGCTTTAGGACAGCTGGCACAAGTAAAAAGGGGCATGAAATTTGCATTTTGAGGTTCATTACTAGATTCTAGTGTAAAAGCAGATGAAAAACTATATTGAAACTTATATAAAAAAAAACTACATTGAAATATACATATAATATATCTATATATATGATAGTATGAAACTGTGGAGCCATTACACCTGTTTAGCCTTCTAAATAGATAATGAAGCTCACACTTCTATTTTACTAGATTTATCATACTCTGTTAAATATGATTAGTACATCAGTAGTACCATTTCAAATAATTAAATGCAGTTTTATGTAATCAGAGTGAAATTTTAATTATTATTCTGTGACAAAAAGAGAAACTATCCTTCTAAAAAGATACCCAAGTTAGACTTCATTATTCACATTGAAGAATCAAACATTAACATAGTGCATTCAATTGTATCCATCATTCTCTGATACGTACACAGTGCTAGAACTAGAATGTGGCTAATTCTGCATCAGTGCACAAGTGGGAAGGGACATTTAGACAGATCAAGTTATAAAATCTGCCATCTATAATATAGGTCTCACCTCATCAGGTCATTAGCTCTAGTTAGAAACGTAAGGCTGTTTTATGGCCTTTAAAGCCACAGCCAGTTAAAGGCAACGTGAGGGGCACTGCATCAATTGCAGTTCCCAGAAATCTGCTGAGAAAAGAGCTAGACAGAATCCTTCCTGGCACACCAGGAGAGTGATGCAAGAGTGGTCACTACTAGATTGTGGAATAGGGTGTAGAGAGCTACTTCAAAATACCAAACTATCAGGAGAGTGAGCTGGCACATTGCTCAGTGTAAAACAATGTAACCTCTTTGAAAAAAGGCTTTTACTACACAGATGATTTGGAAGTCTTGGAAAACAATTTTCATCACTGAACTCTACATTAAATGACAATTGGCTCTGTCTGAGACAACAGAGATATGCTTCACAAAGCAACTCTAACAAACAGTATGGAACTATTTCAGGTGACAGTGTTTCAGGAATATCTATGTGGCTCGATTTTCAAAACAGCCCCTATTTTTGCACCCTTGATTGTAAGCACAAATGATAGATAATATCATCATCAAACTAATACCTCTCTCTTACATAGCACTTTTCATCAGTAGCTCTCCAAGCGCTTCACACTCTTTAATGTATTTATCCTCACAACACCCAATCAGGCAGGGATGCCTCATTAGCCAGGGTGCCTGCAAATCAGAGAGTTAGACATCTACACCCATATCTTTAGCTGGTGTCATTTGGCCTAGCTCCATCAAAAGAGCTAGGACAAAATTGACAACAGCAGAGGATATGGTGCCTAAATTTTATCACCGAGTGCTTTGATACCGTAGTGATGGCAGCCTTATCTCAGACAAATGTGAACAAAAATTAGTTGACAGCCCTTTGAAAATTTGGCTATTGGTATTTTTCTACTGCTGCATACTCTGGGGCAATACTTCAATGAAGAGCAAGGAAAACATAATCAAGTACTGTATTTTTCTCTTCCTTCACATAATAAACCCCACTGAGAAAAGATTAATAAACCTATACACCCGTTTTCTTTTAAAGACTTTCATCTTGACACTCTTATTCTCTCCCAAATGAAGTAACTTTTCTTTTCTTTTACTTGCTAATTCTCCCCCAATTCTACAAAGGTTGCTCTAATTTGGCACCTTTTTAATGCTGCATATACTGAAATCTCTCACTCAAAAGGGGAGAAGAAACAGACAGTAATTCTATAGTTCTCTTAATACTAGCAAGAGTATAGTGGTGTTAAAATCTCCTTAATCACCACAAGTAAAGAATAACAAAACCCAAGAACTGACAGTGCACTTGATATTTACTAAAAAAATGTGGGTTATACATCAGAATATTGTGGAATTATACTCTAGTGCATTAACGTCTACCCATTGGTGTTTGGATAGCATATCTATTTCCTATCGAGTTGTGTCCTGTAGGATCATATTATTCTCTAACATGTAATGTAGCGTGCTTGTTCTCCTTTTTCTACCTGGAAGAATAGGATATAGCTGATATATTTGTTATCAAGAAGGCCAGAAAGACAACCATTAGAAAGATAGATATGGATATTACTTAAATTGCTGGCTTCATTTTCAAACAGATGTATCAAACAATCCCTGAAATGGATTATATTAGATGTTTCCTTCAATTACACAAGTTACCTTTTATAGCAAAACAGATTTTTTTTACGATGTGCCCTTCATGTAGTTTCTTCTCACACATACAAAACAAAGTTTTAAGTAAAAACTATTCAGCTAGAGGGATGGATTTCTCAGTTTTGCAAATGACATTGAACTTTACCATAAGCAGAACATGCCTTTATTGATAATATTCTTTCCCTCTGCTGTAAACAGATCAAATCTATATTTCCATCTCTCGCACTTGAACTATAGGTGATGCTTGTCTACTTTACCAATGGCAGCAGCAAATGTAGCTCAAGTCCATCTGGAGGAATAGTACACATTTCCCTTTGACAGCGCACTACAGAAACAAATTTGTTTCACTATTGAGTGAGACATCATATTATGAATGTGGCAGATTGGTAAACAATGGCAGAAATATATCTGATAATGATTTTGCTTGGGACAATATATCAGTAACAGAAATATAAGCTATTTTCATGTGTCTAATTTTTCTTGAGAGGTTAGATGACAATTGAGAGTTGCAGCTCTTCCTTCTCCACCATCATTTTTAAACAAAACGAAAAAATCAACAGATTTTAAAGATGCTTACAATAGAATTAATTAGCTATTCAAAGGCACTTTTCCTTTACTTCATTGCTTTTGTTAAAACAGTAAAGGAATAGTATATTTTCTAAGAAAGTGTTTTTATGTACTTTTGGAAGCTTGTGTCTTTCTTTTTAAAAAGCAAAAATTAACCTGTTAGACAATTCATTCCAAACACAATGCTGCCCAGCACAGATAGCTGATAATACCCCAATACATACATAGTCTGTGGATCTAGGAATGGCATGTGAGGAGTGAAGACCAAACAAGATTTTGCTTCAACACCCTAACACTTTTGGCTGCAATACGTGGGGAGACTCAGAAAAATTAATCTGAAATAACAAAAGGAGTGAATTAAAGTGGATTACTTAAACTGCATTAAATCTTTGTGTGGGCACTCTCGTTTGGAATTAAAGTGGCCTTAATTCAGTTTAACATAATTCACTTTGAAGGTGGAGTGTATTAGTATAGACACTTACTACAGGAGGTGTTCTCATAGACTCATAGGTCAGAAGGGACCAATATGATCAT
>ML675603.1:48181453-48236655 GCA_007922155.1 Mesoclemmys tuberculata
CCATCCCGAGCGAACAGTTGTCTGTCCGTAAACGCTTCCCAATGACCGTACATCCCAAAGCCCTCCTCATAGCACCACTGCTTGAGCCATCTGTTAATCATCATAATCTTGTCGCTCCTTTGCTGCCCCGCTCTAGGAATCGGCAAAATTCCACTGAAGATCACCTGAGCCTCGATTTCCTTGAGCGTCTTCCCCAGTCTGACATAGTCCTCCTTGATACTGTCCAGGGAGTGACTAGCCGTATCATTTGCTCCCACATGAAGGACAATCAACGGATTCTTTCCCGCTCCCGCTAGGATCCTTTTCAGCCTCAGGTCCACATCCTGTACCTTAGCCCCCGGCAGACAGCACACCCTTCTGTTCTCCCGATCAGCTCTAGTTACGGGCCTGTCTATTCTTCTCAATAAAGAGTCTCCTATCACGTAGACTTGCCTTTTCCTGGCGACAGTATGACTCTCCAGTCTATCCCCGGCATCAGTCGGCCGCAAGTCCTCTCGGTTCATCTTTGCCCTCGCAATCCTCCTAGGGCTCATACTGGTTGTCGCCTCCATTGACTCCTCCCCTCCTCCTGCAGGACTAGCCGCTCGCCTCTTTTTCCTTGCCCTCTCTCCTTCAGTGAGCACCAGCTGTGCTCCATCTTCATTTTCCAATGCACCAAACCTGTTCCTGAGTTCTATTTCTCCTTCGCTGGCCCGTCTTTTCCTCTGCCTGGTTCTCCTAGTCACATGCTTCCACCGTCCACGTTCCTCACCCAGCAGCTCCTCAGAATTCTTTGGTCCTGCTTCCATCTGCTCGTCTGAGCTTATCCCCTGTGCCTCATCATGTCTGTCTTCCATCATCTGCTCAAACCCCCTTCTAAACTCAACCAGGGTTTCCACCTGCATCTCCAGTCCTTTTATCTTTTCTTCCAGCAGTTCTATCAGGCGGCACTTCATGCAGACAAAACTCCTTTCAGGTGCCCCCTCCAGGACCATGTACATGCCACAGCTTCTACATCCGGTCATCCTCAGTGTGTCTCTCACTGCTGTCTCTGTCTCACTCATGGCCTTCCAACTCTGTGCCTGGCGGTTCAGGCCTCACACTGCACCGTGGGACACCAACAAGGCCTGGGCTGCTGGCAGGCCCCTGCCCCTTCCCTCCTCTGGCTTGTAGGTTTCTCTGCTGTGGTCTCCTCTGGAATCTCTCTCATCGCTGTAAATCCACCTCCCCAAGAGGCTGTAGCTAGCCTGACATAAGAATTCTTCTGTTGATGTAGCACCATCTACGACTGGGTCTACACTGACGGCAGCAAATTTGCCGCCATCAGATCGATTGCTCTGGATTGACTGAGCAGTCTGTGTAGACCTGCTCAGTCGATCCAGCAATCGACGCAGGAAAACCACCCCGGTAAGTGGCGTAGCACTGCATTGAAGGGAATGCTCTTCCCTTCAGTGCAGCGCAGTGCGGACAGCACGCAGAGCAGATGCAGCAAAGTTGACAGGAGATACGCAAGTGATTTACGTCACTTGCGTATCTCCCATCAATTGCCGTCGAATCCAAAAGGTAAGTGTAGACCGGGCCATAGTGAAGACTTAGGTTGGCTTAACAATGTCGCTCGGGCATGAATTTTCTACATCCCAGAGCAACATAGCTGGGTCAAGCTAAAGTTTTAGTGTAGGCCAGCCTGAGTTTTCCCATGTAGTTAGCCCTTTTTCTCCTTTGTTCCATGTAGCCTACTGGCTGGTCTACATCCCTGAGAGATGTAGTTATGCCAGCCTAAACCCTGGTGTGGAGAGCAATAGATCGACTGAAGAATTCTTCTGTCAACCTAACTATCGCCTCTTGGGGAGATAGATTAACTACAGTGATGAGTGAATCTCACCTGTTATAGTGATTGTGTACAACTGAAGTGTGTCAGTGGCTGTACTGGCTGTTTCAAAACCCTCAGACACACAAACTCTGGTCCCAGCTGGTCATGCCCTGCTGCCACTGGCAGGCAGTACTAAGGATGGCCCCTGGTGTCCTGGCTGTGGGCCATTTGGGTCAAAAGAAGACCTTGGCCCAGGTCCTGGCCTGGTTATTTTGGCTAGGGGTGCATCATGATGTCAAGAACTATTGCACCTCCTGCCTAGAATGCCAATTGGTGGCACCTTAAGGCATCCCAAAAGCCACCGTGGTCCTTTTACCTTCAAGAGGGTTGCAATGGACTTGATGGGGCACCTTGCTAAGAGTGCAACTGGCTACTGCTACATCTTAGTCATAATGGACTATGCCACTCACTTTCCCAAGGCTGACCCATGGCAGTCCACTATCATTCGGAGCACCGTATCTGAACTCATGAAGATTTTTGCTTGGGTTGGCTTTACAAACACTGAAAGACCATCTAAACTGTAAGCCTCTCCTCTACAGCCCCGACTTTACCTATGACTTCATAGTCCAGATGGATGCCTCAGCAGTAGGACTCAGTATCTTCTCCCAGGCCCTTGATGGAGAGGAACGTCCGGTCCTGTTTATTAGTCAAAAACTGTTCTCACACAAGCCCAACCACTTGACCATTGAGAAGGGGGCCCTGGTAGTTAAATGGGCAATAGAGATCCTCCAATATTACCTCCTGTGGGGCCTCTTCATTGTGGTAATTGATCATGTACACCTCAAGTGGCTTCAGACTATGAAAGACACCAGTGAGCAGCTGATGAGGTGGGACCTCACCCTCCAGCCATTTGCGTTCACCATGCAGCATCGAGCAGGTAAGGAGAATGCAAATGCCAACTGTGTGTCATAGTTGGGCAAGGAAGGCCTGGACAGCCACAAAGGAAATGAGGGGTGTGTGTGTCTGGAGTGAGGGGGCATGGCCTCCTGTGGAGATGGACAATGAGAAATCCTGGCTGGAGCCAGGATACCCACACCAACCCTGCCAGAAGCAGAAGAGTGGGACAGGAAGTATAAAAGCCAAGCCCTCTTGCTCAGCTGTGCTAGAGACACGAGAGGAGGGGGATGTCTCTCCCTTGTCGCTGGTGCCCAACCCCAACTGTTGCAGCACTGAGGACACTGAGGAGCTGCTGGAGCCGCCAGGGATGCTGAGGAGCTGTTGTGGTTACTGCTTGCGGTTTACCCTGGGGAGACGAACAAAGATCCTGAGGTCCAGGTACCCCAAGGAGGGGAGGTAGGAAGTCCCATGGGAACCAAACAATAGTCCAGTTGTGCTGTGGCTTGATACTAGATCAGCGTACTTCAGCTGGGACCTTTGACCCAGTGGCAGAGGCTTCTGTCACTGTTAGGACCCTTGGCTGGGACCCAGTGGAGAGGGGCGGGGCTGAGTAACTCTATCACTTCCCCTGCTGCCGATCCCGCCACTGGGGTGCGAGCTACTTACAGGAGGCCAGCTTGCTGGCTCTGCCCTGACACAAAGCCGGAGCCCCTAGACTGCTCGTCTGCTCTGCCCCCTGCCTGAGGAACCAGAGCCCATAGACTGCTTGTCACCTCTGCCCCACACAAGAGCCAGAGCTTATGAATGCTTATTCCCCTCTTTGATCTTCTGTCTCCACAGGAGAATTGTAGCAAGGGGCATGACCTCCCTCACAGATGAACAGGGAGGGACAGCCCAACGCTCTACAGCTACATTCATTTAATTAAAAAAAAAAAGCATAGAGTACTATTTTCATCCAAGAATCAAGTGAGTTTGGTTAAACTGACTATGCTGCAGCTTTGCATTATTATCAGTTAATTAGAAACCCCCAACCGCTAAAATATTTTATATAACCTTTCTGATTAGGAAATTACAAGGCATATTATTGGAAAAATAACCTACAGTTAAATAGGGAAATAAAAAAAAATTTATACACCAGAAGAGCACATGCACTGCATCACATTATGCAATCAGCTAAGCAAAATATGCACAACAATGGATTAATATATTTATTGTATTTTTAAAAAAATATCAGACAATGACAAAGTAGATCTTCAAATTAAAAACAAAATTCTCTGACCTAAAAGGTATTATATACAAGGCCGTTAGCCTCACCTACTATTAAGGTTGTTCAAGACTTCCCATTATAAGACTCAGTTGTCAGTGGCTTATAACTTTGCCCAACTTTAATCATTTGGGCTGAAATTTTCCATACTGGGTGTCTGCCTCAGGATGGTGTTGTTTTGTTTTCTCTTTTATTTCAGATAAAATGGTTCAGCTGTTGCCAGTGTGGCTAAGGACAAGATACGTTTCATCCATGATAAAAAATTCTGGAGACCTTCTCTTTGAAAAGCTATAGAGCCCCCAGCTTTGCAGCACACATTTAAAATTTGTCAGAGCAGTAGCCTTTGTGGCAGGGATGTGTTTTTTGTGATCTTCATGAAAAGCCACTTAAATTTGGCCAAGTTATAAGCCTTCAAAAAACTGCAATTTGCACATGAGATTGCTTAGATTTTACCAGTTAAACTCCCGGAAAATTCTACCCACACTGAACCTCAGGCAAAACAAGACTTCCCCTGAAATTGAAGTTCTGAGATGCTGCATGTGATGCCAGTCAAGGAACCTGAAGTGAGAGGAGGCAGTGTGGAGGAGGAATTTGTCTGATTCAAATGCAGAGGGAACAAGAACTATATCTATTGGAGGAGTGGCAAAGTGAACTGGAACAAGGAGGAGGGGGGGGGGGGAACTTGTACTGGAAGCTAGTAGGGGAAAGAAGGAAATTAGGACTGGAAGTTGGCACATGGGGGAGATTGGGACCAGCTGAGTAAGGATACTGGGAGCCAGGGGCAGAGACTGAGATGGGATGATGAGCTCGGGGAGAATGGCACTGATTGTTCAAGGAGACTGGGTCTTAGAACCTGAGGGGAAGTGGGAAGGTGGTGAGGGGAAGGGGAGGCAGATCTGATGAAGAGCTGTTGTGTGGGGGGAAAAGTAGGATGGGCTGGGCAAAGAGACTAGAACGAGTCAGAGGGAGACACCGAGACTAATGCATAGAGCCTGGAAGGAGCCAGAGGACAAGGAGAGTCACATTTTTATAAATGAGAGACCTACTTGGAAGGAGGAAAGATATGACTGAGAAGTATTTTGAAAAAATGGAGGCCAAAGTGAGGGAAAGAGGTAAATATTGATAAGAGATAGGAATCCCAAAATAAACGTATACTATTTATATCATATTACAAAGAGAAAATGAGGATAAAATTGGGTAGGGAGAAAAAGGCTCAACTAAGGAATGTAAAGAAGCATGAAAAATAAACTGAAAAGACTGTAAACCATGAAGAACTTTTGTTTTGATTTGATTTAGTTTTTAAGGTCTGAAAATAGAGAGAAAAACATTAAAAATAAACATAGGAATATAGGAATTGTCATGTCGCATCAAACCAGTGATAATGTGTCCCAATATTCTGTCCTTGTCAGTATTCGGTACCATGGGCTTCAGAGGAAAGTTGAAGAATCTCTAGCGGACAGTTATGGAATAATTTTACTATAAGAGAAGTTTTTTCCTAACTTTGGGCAGTTAGTAATTGGCTTCTGCCATAAAACAAGAGGGAATATAAAAAGAGATTTATCAAAAACTAGGGCCAACCTTTTATTTTTTTAGAAAATTAGCTACTAAGTGATAATCTATGTGCATGTGCAACTCCATTGATTTATGAGGGTTTGGTCTCTTTTATCTCAACATATTTTTACTTCCTGATATTTAACGTGGACATTAACATCACCTATCCAGAATCTGTAGTGTCAGCTCCTAACCCAAAAAAAGAGAAAATTCTGCACCTTTGATCAGCTGAAACCTAAGCAGCTGCAGAAACTTCTATCTCCCAAAAGTGAGGATTATGGGGAATGCAAGGGCCTCAAACACAGGAATGTACTCAAGATTCTGAAAACTCTTTCCAGGTGCAGTTTAAGATGTTACTTTTGACCTGTCAAACCCTGAATGGTTTGAATCTGGCTACCTGAGTGACTGGATCGGATAAACTAATATAAAACCTACAGCTGACCCTGTATGGCACAACTACTATGCTTTGTATTTCTGGTACAAGAGTTGCTTAAGTAAACAGTTTTGTTTAAATACAAAAACCAAACCAGCTTCAGTGGCTAAAAATTAATCAATATTTCGTCATTTCTATGATTTTATACAGATAAATGTTAAGGATTTAAAAAAAAAAATAGCCCGGACTTCCTCATAGCAGTGTTCAATAGACAACATATTTTCCATCTTTTCTCATTGTTCATAGATCTATTATCTAGGTAATTTTATACTTAGGTAAAAGGATTTCATTGTAGCACATAATATATATTAATAAGATTGTATGACTTTTTCTAATGTTCTCCTTTCCACTTCTGTATTAACAATCATATAATTCCTATTCTGCTTTATAATGAATCATACGCAAAGGTAAGGAAATAGCCAGTGGAGATGCACATCTATAAGAGATTTATGTGTGTCTGGCAAGATTTTAATAGTTACATCTTTGCCAATTTTTTATTTCCCATTACCAACTACACTTATGGCAAGTCAATGTTAATCTCCTACAGTACACAGTATAAGCATAGACTGTATAGATACATGGCTAAAATTTTAAAGACAATGCAGGGACAGCTGCAAGACTACATTTGCACAGTAAACAAATTAATCTAAGGCATCCGTATGATCACACAACTACATTATAGATGATCATCAGATGTAAATTTACCATATAAAAATGGCTATGCTATTAAAAAAGATTATGCCATTGTATTATCTTATCACTAAGTAGTCCCATAACTACTGCTATTAATTTTGTTCTGTATCCTGCATTTGCATCTTCTGCTCTTCCCCAATCTCTGCTATGCTATGCACAACCCATCATCTTCCCACTTTCTTCTGCACCCTACCCTCCTCCTTCTGTTACTGTGATCCACACCTCCATGCATCACCAATTAACATCCATTTTCCACCTCCTTGCTGATGGCGGAGGCCCTGCCTCCATCCACGTTCTCACACCCATCCATGATCTTCTCCTCAATCACTGTGCTAGCTCCAATACCTTCTTGATCCTATCCACATTTCCTCTTCTCTGCTATTGTATTTCTTGATTGCCTATTCCTCCTCAAGAAGCACTCTGCCACCTGTGACCTCTTCACATCCCATTCCTTCCATTCACTAGCCATATCTGAAACCCAACTGTTGCCCTCTGTCTTACCTATGAGTCTGCTCTTCCCACATATTCTGCTTACCCTATAGTCTGTAAGACTTAAGTGGTCAATAAGACTAATGCTGACCTCTACATAGGAATGAATTATATCCTAAAATACTATTCTGAAAGGAGGTATTTTAATAGATAAGAAATATGGTTCAATCATTATAAGATGTTCAAGGGCATTCATTAAGCAGGACTGGAGCTTTTCTAGGCACTGGATGGCTAGATGATTTCTGAGTCATACCTCTGAATGCACCTGTGGTGTGTTGATATGCAACATGACAAACTGTTGTTTAATGGGGACAAAAAGATGACATCTTTCTCCAAGGATTATAGAGATGTGATACTCTCAACTGGCACAAGTTAACAGGAGGTTAACCCAGAGCACCTGCTATAAAAACCTGTAATTAGAAAGCACTATGATATCTGACTCCCAACATAAACGAACAGGCTTTCTGTTCTACGATATGTTATCTTCAAAAACAAATGCCAGGATTCATCATTTCATTCACATATTTATTTCAGTCTTAAAAACAATTATCGATATGGATGAAAAAAATGTGTTGATTTTGATTTTTTTTCTTACCAATAACCTCTGTTTATTGTATCTCTTACTATAAACTATACACCTTTACCACATTATACCATACTCTAACTATTCTGTATCTATTACCCACCATGAAGATTCCCACATTTAACATTTTATTATATTTATTCTGATATTTCCTGTCCCTTTCTCTCCCAATTCCTGTCTTGGGAGCAGATGCTGATGTACCAATGACTCATTAATCTGAAGAGATTTTTAATATGAACAAAAATAAAAGTCTGTAAACTAAATTCCCATTTAACAGGCCTGACTGTACCAGGGAATCAATAAAGCACTGTTTGAAAACCTATATATGTATGTTATAATAGACCAAATAGTTTAGAGCAAGGTCACAGAACTTCACATTTCATCTTTAAATTATGAGAGAGGAATAAAACAATTTCACCTTTTTTAATAAAAGCAGATATGACACTGAGTAGTACTTATATTAATGAAGCCATTGTTATAGTTCTCCAAACCTTTTAGAAAAGGTTTATAGGAAGAAACTTGTGGCTGGCTGCTGCAGCTGCATGAGTCTCACTACATTTTAGAATTAAAAAATTCATAAAGCAGTTTTATGAACTGCTTCCCTGTAAAATACATCCATATGGAATTCATTACTCCTTTCCTCTACCCAACAGTGTTTAACTCTCATTGATGAACTGAAGTAGCTCAGTGATGTTCAACTGGAAAAAAGGTTAAATAATCTGAAATACCTTTAAAAAGACAATTAGCCTTTCCAAATAGAAAACAATAAAATGAGTAAGAAAAATTACTGAAAAGACAAAGCAGATAGAGCAAACTCCAGGGACCTAGTAAGAACCTCCTTCATATACACCAGAGGGCCATCTCCTCACTTGTACCTCTCCCAGCCTATCTAGAAGAGTGGGAGGGCTGTCCTGTGGCACAATGTCTCCTCTTCAGGATCCCTGTAGAAGCTGCTCTGTTGGAGCTTGACAGGGCTGGAATTCTGCTGGGCTTTGGGGCAGGTCTAGGGATGTAGCAGGAGTACCACCACTATTCTGTCTGAGAGTTAATAGACCTTAAAGCTCCTTTGGTCTCCTCTTACCCTGCTGCATGGGAACCCAGACAACAGTAACGTAACTTCCACAGGAGCCGTGAGGCATGTGTTTGAGGGACGGGAGAAACGTTGCTGGAACGCAGGGCAGCAATCCATGTGGTTGGCTCCTGCATCCATGGACTGAGAGAATGCACCTTTCCCTGCTGATTGTGTGGATTGGTGGGTTTGGGAAGCTCCATCCCTTCCAAGCTCCACTGCCCCAAAGTCCCATCCCCTTGAAAATATGATTTAAGTAAATCTCAGCAGGTCAGCTTTGCAACTATCATTCGTTATTTGTAGGTAGGTAGTACGCAGAGACTCCAGCTAAGATCAGGACCTCCTTGCGCTAGGCACTGCATGACACACAGCAAGAGGAAGTTCTTGTTTTCAGGGTCTTAGCGTCTAAATAGACAAGACAGTCAAAGGTGATAGAAAAGAAGACTTATTACCCCAACCCCATTTTATAAGTTGCAAACTGAGACACAGAGCGATTAAGTGATTTATCACACAAGGATTTATTCAGAGACAGGGCAAACTGAACCAAGCTCACCAGAATCCTAATCCAACGCTTGATTCTCTTCCTCTCCGAGCATTTCTTCCTTTCTAGCTGCCTCCTGAGGGTTTTCCCAAAAGAGGTGTAAACCGACCCTTATATTCTGGAAATTTATGGATTGTTTTGCTTCACTATTGCTTAGAAAATTGTTTTGTCTTAAGTGTTATTCCTGAGAGGCAGAACACTCCTTCCAGGAATGACAAATGAACAGTGTTAGAGAGAGATGGCTACAACACTGCACGCAAATGAACCATGTGACATATGAACGTACATCACATAGTTCATGTAAATTCCTTCAAGAAATGGCCAGAAACCAGCAAACGTTATCAATAGGTACACCTTTGAGTAGTGGGTCCCAATAACTTTAAGCTATAGGTTTATTTTCAGTAATTTAAACACTGCAGGCTGAACTTCACTTACACCCACTGTGGTCCAAAATGCTGTTCTATAAATGCTTCCCACACGCAGAGTTGTCTTAGGGCATCTTCAGTATGACAAAGTCTCTACTTAGTGAAACCAGAGCTTAGCACCACGTGTTTCATGGTATCTATATAAACAATAAATTCTACTACTATAGCTATTTACCACATCTCTAAAACAAAAACGTGGAAAGCTCCCCACACTTAAATGGCACCTTAAAGACTAAGGTAAACTGACAGGGAAAGAGTAAAGCACAGAATACCATAGTTTCTCTCTCTGTTTGTATGAAGCTGAATGATTATTAGTGATTCTCTCTCTTGAAAATCTAGTTATTGGATGGCTGGCAAATACATGCTCAAACAACTGTCCACTAGGTATGAACAGCTGTACATATTCCACTGTTGATTCCTCTATAGTGTACACCATTTCACTATTCGTTTTTGTTACACAGGGTGGTCTTTGAGGGTATAACAAATATGTAGACAACTAGTACTTCACAGTTGTCACTGTAGTCCACACCATTGGAATCACCTACAGGTACCTAGGTTCCCTTTGTGTTCAAAGAGAAAGGAGGAGAAGCCAGCAGAAACTGCTTCCTGATCAGGCTCAACCCATTCCTTTGCCCATACATGGGTCTGGTGGAGGAATGGGAAGAGTCAGAGAAATCCTACAGAGGCAGATTGCTCTCCCCTCTGCATTCCCACCTAGAGCATGGGGCATAAGGGGAGCACCTTACACTCTTACTTCACAGTCCACTACCAAATTATAAATTGGGCCCTGGTACTTATCAATTATCATTTTACAGAGTGGGGACATTTGTTAGCCCTTCTGGCTACGAAAGTATTAAAGAGACAATGTTATTTTTATCCTTATGAAAAAACCTTACAGAATGTAACAGAGATTAAACCAACAAAGTTCATGTAAGATGGTAGCCAAATCTACTTCTCAGTAGGGAAGCTCAAGTTATACACCAGACACATGCTCAGTGCCAGTTCCTTTGTTCTGGGCTTTTCTTCATTCTTTTGGTAACACTGCTTCAACCAAAAGCAGCTTCCAACAGTCCTCATTGCCCCCAAATGGTTTTCTTTTAGCCCTTGTCTCCAGGGTTCTCAGCCCTCCCAAGAGGAAGCTTCCCCACCAGCCAGCTCCTTCTCTCTCCAGGTGTCTTCCTCTCATGCCTCCTGCCTGACAGGTATAAGAACCCTCCCCTGGGTCATTCCCCAGGCTTGGGTCTTCTGAATCTGCTCTTCTGCTTAAAAGCTAGGAAGGCTTATCAATGGTTTCCTGTGGGGAATATGACTAAGAATAAGCTTATAGTCTGAAACTAGAGCTTCCATTTTTAAAGGCAATAACAGGACCATTGGGGTGTGCAGATGCACCCCAAAACCCAGGGCTCTATAGAAATGACTAAAAAAAAAGCCTATACAAATTGCACAGGAAAAGGTATCTTTTCCATAGAAGTCTTATACCACCTTTCAGAATGCAATAGGGAACTATATCCCTGCCATGGAATTCTATAGGCTGGTGAACAATTCTATATTCTGTTGCATTCTTTGGGAGTTTTCCACAAGCATATAAAACAAAGGTCAATTTTCAGAAAGCTACCATACTTCTAACTTTTAGGTAAGCATATACTGAAGGAGTGGTAAATGTAGTTTCAGTGTCTAATGGGACTCTTTCTGTACTAGTACGGAGTACTAGTGAAGAACCATCCTTTGTGAGAGATAATTCTAAGCTATCAAGTAAGCCTAGTAATTAGACCTGTGCATCTACCTAAATTATATTTGTCTTCTTCAGTGCCTCTGTGGTTTTACTTCTTGTGCTGTAACTCCATATTGCATTTCTAATCATTACTTCACCCCTGCTTTTTAAAATGTATCACAGCTCTGTGATACCAGCTGTTGTTTTCTTTCCTAATGAACTTCACATGCAGAAAAGGATTTAAATTTCTTTGAACCTCATATTTACTCACTGCAAGTCTCTTTTTTTAAAGACCCCAAGACAAAAGGAAAACGAGCTGTCTCACACTTCAGCCTGAAGCCAATGATACTTTGGGAGTTAAACTTGATAAAGAACTCATGAATTGGGCAATGGGGCCACAATCACCTTTTCTTTCTTTTCCAGTATAGGAATTTGAGGGCTTATTTCTATGAAAAAGTTGCACCGGTTTAACTTAAACTGGTTTTTAAACCACAATATTTAAAGCAGTGCCGAAGGCCGTGTGGACACATGTGAGCACTGATTCTGAAATCAACGGAACAGTGGAACTACACAAAGTTAAGCACATGTTTAAATGTGCACGATCAGGCTTTATTTCAGTATAAGAGTGACTTGTTTGGTTTAGTTGAACCTGTTCCTAATTGACTTTAGCTAAACCAAAAGAAGCCATTGAAACCAAGAGCACGCACACAGTATTTTGCACCAGTTTAACTATATAGGTTTAAATCAATATATTAAGTTACACTGGTGCAACTTTCCTGTGTAGACGAGCCCCTGTTCGTTACAGGATAGCATCAGAACCACATATCAATTGCGAACTGTAGCAGATAAGCAAGAAAGTGTAAATTATCAGCACATAAATTACTGCAGCACTGGGTCCATAGTAATTACATGAGAGATGTAGCAAACTATCCCACTGGCAAAAATAGTTGTACAAAACATATAGAATTTATCTTGCAAGCTTAAAGGAAATAAGGATATATTAACTGAACCACAAGCTTTTGAAATAATTGTAGGAAATTTGTACCTCTATTCTAAATTGTTCCAGGGTGTCCCATTGTTATTGTTTTCTGAGAGGGGAGGAGGTGTTTAAAAAACAACAACGAAGTTTTAAAAGCAGAGAAAGCAACAATAGATTCCTAAAGAATCTTAGGGACTTTAGGCCTTTCACAACAATACATACAGCGCACACTGAATGCCAAAGTAAGTACTGCATTAAGTTTGGAGCATAGCAAAAATATAGGGTGTTTCACAATGGATCTTATCAAGGGAATTGGGGACATAACGGTTAGCTTCCACTATTAGCTTTTAATGGGGGATTGGTTGGTGAGCAGGTTGTTACATATCCCTAGATTCTTAGCTTCTCTGTGACTGCTTTGCACCAGTCCATGGGTACAAATCGACTATAGCTGTGCAAAGAGACAGAACAGACCACTGGAGGATTCTCTAGTCTAATGGCTTCTAGGCCACATAAATGCAGCTGCTTGACTTATGTGGGCATGGCCAGGAAAAGGAGTATGGCTGGAGCATATCTTTGCTCTGACTATCCCCACTTTGAAAATACAACTCTTGGGGACTGCTCTAATTTATGTTAGGAATTGGCCCATCAAATGAACGGGCCTGAGATCAGCAAGTAAGATGGGGGATAAAGGTGGCTTAAAACAGTTGAGACACAGACCAGGATCTGAGCTGTAATTCTTAGATTAAAAGAATCATAATTTACAACACTTGCCTCAGAAATGGTTAACAACAAGTAGGCTACTAATAATTATAGACTTCAGGTAAGTAAAAAATATTCTTGCGTTAAGCAGGTGTGTAAATAAGAGACAGCAATCACATTAGCAAAGATGGTTTAAAAAAGATAAAGTGAAAAATGGAGTGAGAAAAGTATCAACCAAGGGCACTTCCGGTGAAACAACATTAGATGCTTCTTGGGAAAAGAAAAAGTATTTAATGGGCTGCAGGTGGAATATTCACAAATTGCTTCCTACAAGCTTTCCTAAGTAGAAATTGTAAGTTATATGTGTGTTAATATAGAAATAGGAGATTTGTGCGTGTGTGTGTGTGTGTTAACTTTCATGGCAAGCTCTATAATAACACTCTGAAGAACTTTTTCCTTCCATTGACTTTACTTACATATTCTCTATGTTCATGAGCCCAATAAACTTGGCAATTTTAAAATAAAGCTGATTCACTTGCCAGCCAAGTTTTCTTTAGCTTATCCAACTCATGCAGCAGTGACCACACTTTTTTCTTCTTAAGAGTGGCCAGGACTTTTACAAACTCTGTACTTGTAGCATTGTGTTCAATGGAAATGTTTTAAAGTTTGTCTAACTATGTAAATATTTGGGTCCTCAACTCCAGCCCATTTTTTGTCTGAATTGTTCCTTTCTTAGCAGTTACATATTTTCTGTGAGTGAGTCTGAAATATCACGGACAATTGTACTTTTGTGATAAATTACTGTTTTCATCCATCAAACATTAAAGTTCTTCAATGCTAGCCTTGACCACAATTTATGTTATCCTATCCAACGTCCTTTTCTAAGTCAGCAGGGTGCAGTTTGCACTAAGTCAGCTAGACAATCAGGTTTTCACTAGCTTGCAACAGTTGAGACTTTTGAATAACGCTGTGTCTTAAGTAATGCGATTAGAGTCTTGACCATTCTTGGAGAGGTATCTGACACCTGACCCTTGTCAGCGAGGTGTCTTACCTGCACACAATGATTTGCAACAAAATATTTCTCAATAAGTATTTTCACTTAACATTTACTCTCAGGGAACCTGTGTACTGGGAGATATTTACGAATTGCTTTCATCTTAAAAATAAATCACCTCCAATTCCTCTAAGCAAAATCAATCAAAGTCTGTAAAAAAAAGAACTGGTTGTTTGGTCGATTTTGGCAGAAAAGTAAACAGCACTTCAGCTTTTCTCCACCATTAAGGTCTAAATGGCCTAGAAAGTAAATCAATATCTCCAGTCAGCCTTCAGGCTATTGTTTAGCCAGTAGATATGGATTTTCTCTGTCTTACTGCACTCCTTTGGGACTAAACTATAATCCTCAGAGAGTAATAATAAGTTCGTTATCTGGTTCAGCTCTCTGTTGTACATTTAAATGGACCACATCCATCAGCAGCACTTGTTAAAGTTAAAGGATGATGACATCCCATTCAACCTATTTCACAGTGAAACACAGTGCAATATATCGCGGGGGAAATTATTATAAAAGTCCTATTTGTTATCAGATTATTAAAAACAAAATATCCAGAGTGGGCTAAACATAGTAAGGGGGGAGGAATTTAAATCCCAATTTCTAGATGGAAAACATAATTTCTTTGTTAATGAGTTAAATTGTAGTGTAGTTTATTTTTGTCATATATCGCACAATCTTTCATTATTCATTTCAATCTGTTTCGAATATTTCTGGTTAAATACTGCTGTGAAGCAGACAGCTGTCAGAACCAATCAGTACTTTTTTTTCATTCCTAAGCTACCAGATGTTTGCTGGACCAAAACGATTTCCCCTCCTCCCATCTAGGAGTGAGCAAAAAGCTTGTATATGGTTAGACACTCTGAAGTATTAGAGGCTCTGCTCTGAGATAGCAGAGTCTTTGCTATGTTCATAACCAGAGATAGTTATACCCAAAGACACGGAGTACTCACTTTTGCTGTGTACATACATTTTCTTTGATTAAAAAAAATAGTCCACCACAATGTGACAAAACCACACGGTACTTTTACTATTAATAGCTTCCTTTTGGTCTGAATATTAAAAAGGTCCCAATACCCAATAAGTAAGCTGCACCTACTTTCAGAAGTCACCATTTAGAAAAGAATAGCTACTTACCATAGTTAGTATGGTTCTATGGGAGGATTGCCTGCTTGGATGCATTCTGTAAGTGATACGCATTCCTTGGGTATATGAGCTTGGAGCGTTTGAATATCTGGGGATGTGAATGCACCTTATCTGCGCCAACCACCACCCAGGTCCTTCCTACAAATCAGGAATGAATGGTAAGACTCTGAAATAGTTGGGAAGAAGGGCAGGGAGGTGATGCCAATCAGGCAATCCTCTTGAAAAACCAGAGTTACAATGGTAAGTAACCACTCCGTCTTCTTTGAAATCTGCCTGTATGGATTTCCACTGTACGTAGGCAATAGACAACAAAGTCATCAGACCAAAGGGAGGGTCAACAGAAATAAAGATTGGAGAATTGTTCTTCCAAATTGAGCATCCACCAGGCTATATGGCATAAGGGGAATACCTTCACCATCTCTTCCTCCATATTTAGGGTGACAACCCATCCTGAATTGGACAGGACAGTCCAGAAATGCAGAGTTCAAGTCCCAATCGCAGGCTGAATGACCCAGGGACAGCATTCCCAGATTCCCTGTGGCGCCACTCCATGCCAGTCTCTTCCCAGTGGGGAGGGAGGGTGAGATGTGCCTTAGCCCCACCCCTGCACCTTCTCTTCCCTAAGGCCTCACCCCCATCCAGGACAGAAGGCAGGGCTCCCCACAGTGAAAACACTGTGGAGAGCCCCAGCATCTCGGACCCTCTACCTGCCCTGGGTGGGGCACCCCAGGGGGCAGCAACTCAGGCTGGAGGCTTCTCTCGGGCACCCCGCCCCCAACCCAGGGCAAGTGGAGGGTCCCAGGCTTCCCACAGTGACTTGGGTTTCCTGGGTGGCTCTTATCATCACCTGGCTCCAGTTTTTAGCCTGATTAGAAAGCAGGTGCTGAGGGGAAGAGGAGGAGCAGAGGTGGGGCCGCAAAAGGGGGTGATACTCCTGTATGTGTCCTGCTTTTGCCTTTTGAAAAAATGGTCACTCTATCCATATTTTGTGGCGGGCCTGATCTGTTAGGTGTGCTCTAATGTGACCTCAGAGAAAGCCTACCGGATTAAGCCCCGCAGGCGATATAGGCTGGGAAACACCCAGTCTGAGGATCCTACCAGGGTTTAGGCATGAGCTGGGCACTGAGCAGCTCAGGGGTATCAGGACTCAGGCAACTTTGTGCATGCTAACCGCCAGAAATTTAGGCAACCAGCGGACTTTACTGGTGGAAACTTAGGCATTTAAGGACTTTAGGGGCCTATAGGGTTATGCAGAAGCTGATCATGGGTTTTGAGGACTTAAATTTGGGATTCAGGCATCTAAATCTATTTGTGGATCTAGCCTTTAGGAGCCTACATCTCACTGAAAGCCAGTGGGATTTGGGCTCCTAAATGCATAAGTCACTTTTGAAAATGAGACTTAGCTGTCTAAATCACTTGGGCCTTACAATGCTGAGCAGAGCACCACCTAAGTAACCTTAACAATCTAGGCCCCAGAGCCAGCCTTCTTAATATTTGATGTAAGCTCGCCTCCCCCTGCCGTAAATAGGGCTTTGTGAAAAGTATAGGTAGGTTGAATATTTTAGGCGGATATCAGAGCCACATAAGAGTATGGACGAAGGACTACCCTAAACTTATGAAACACTGTATAGTAGTATTTCAACCTGTTTTTCTCCTGCAAAACATAAAATGGTAAAAAAATAAAAAATAAAAAACCATCCTACTCTATCCACAGGATTGTGGGATCTATGTCACTGGTTTTGATTTCCTGGGTGGGTATACTGATGCATGTAGGTGAGAGTGGGACTGTTTCTTGGGAATGCTGTGTCCTGAGTTGGAGTGCTGAGTGTTTGTGGAGGGGAAGCTCCTGTGGTAGTGCAGTGGGAAAAAAGTTGCTCCAATGGTTAATTACTCTCACTGTTAAAAAAATGTTGCTCCTGATTTCTAAACTGAATTTGTCTAGCTTCAGCTTCTAACCAGTTAATTTTGTTATGCCTTTGTCTCCTAAATTAAACAGTCGTCTGCTATCAGAAATGTTTTTCTCATGTAGGTGCTTATAGAGTGTGATCAAGTCCCATCTTAACCTTTTCTTTGTTAAGGTAAATAGATTGAGCTTCTCTAGTCTCTCACCTTAAGGCAGGTTTTTCAGACTTCAAATCAATCTTATAGCTATTTTCTGAACCCTTCCCAATTTGCCAACATCATTTTTTCTCATTCATTGGTCTCATTAATACTATATATAGTGGTAATAATGTCTTCCTACTTCTACTCATTATTCCCCTGATTAAACATCCAAGGATCACATTTGCTTTCTTGAACCAACACCTCACTCTGGGAGGTTATATCAGCTGGTTATCCACCATGACCTCTACGTCCTTTTCTGACTCAATGAGTTCTAAAATATCGTCCCCCACCTAGTGTGATCTACTTTTTTGGTTCCTAGATGTATGATCTTGCATTCAGCTGCATTAAAATACATGCTGAACAAGTGAGCCCAACTTACCATGTCATCCACATTTCTCAGTAGAACTGACCTGGCCTTATTATTTACTTACCACTCTACTAATTTGTGTGTCACATTAAAATTTTACCACCATGATTTTGTCTTTTTCCAGATCACTGATAAAAATATTGAATAGCATTGTGAAGATTAGCTGTTTAATATCTATACAATGCTTTGGACACACAAGACACTATATTAATTATTATTATTATGGATAAATTTCAGTGGTTTCATTCCTGTGATTTCCTTATTGGGTTGGTTCTTTTTTAAAGAGTGTTCATAAGAAACTGGAAACAGAACACACATAATAAAAAGTTCAGAGCTTTGGTATGGCATATTATAATACTCACTTCAATCAATATATTTCTAATTTCCTATTACATAAAAATGTTAAAACATAAAAACGAGTCTAAGGTTTATAGAAAAGTGTTTGTAATAAATTATGTCTTTAGTGTTCTTCATATTTTTTATCCTTATGTTATCTCTCTGGACTACGTTTATGTGCATAGTATAAAAACCACAAAATAAAACAAGGTTTATTTTCAGTTGAATAATTGAAAATAAACATTTGTAAAGTGTCCGTCACCCATATATCTGGGCTCCTAGGATGAAATTCTGGCACCAGTCAAGTCAATGGCAAAACTCTCCTTGATTTCAACGGGGCCAGGATTTCACCCCTAATCTTTTAACTGCAGCTCTATTGAATGTCTGATTTTAGAAGAACTGTTTTTATAATGCATGTATTTGTGATCACATTTTGGTCTTAACCTGAGAGCAAATAAAAAAAAATCAATTTGGCTATTTTAAAATGTGGTTATGGTAAGAAAATGAACTCTGTAAAAATAGTATGTTGTTACTTATCTGCTCCCTGTGTGCCTTGGGCTAAGGCAAAGTTGCCCATCCAGACCACGGTACTTTTCCAGGCTCTGCTACTTACTTGATAAATGACCTTGGAAAGAAAGCAATGTAGGCAAAGTTTTTTTAACACGGATATCTAAAGTTATTCATATTTAAGTATCTACAAATGCCAATGAAGTAATAAAGAAATAAACAAAATCTCTGTACTACAATTAAGGGAATCAATGGGAACCTCAGACCTCTGAAAATCAAACCTCTCACTTAGGCACCTAAATTGGAAAAACAAAAATGACCCTTAATTGCTCTGTATCTCATTTCACAATCCATAAAAAGAGGATGAATACCCAACGCTTTAAAGTGTTTTGAGATCTACAGAAGAAAAGCTCTATATAGTACAAGTCCCAACTTTTATCAAAAGCAATGGCAAAATTCCTTAAATGGGAGAAAGATAAGACGACACATAAGGACCATATTCTAGGCCACATTAAGGCTACAGTCTTAGACTTGACATAACCAGATTTTCCCTGTTGTGAGGGACTCCCAGAGAAGTGTAATCAATTCAACTTCAAGACATTCCTCTTCCCCTTTATAGCACTTGGTGCAGTGGGCATGAATGTCTCTTAGCCTTAGAGAAAGGTGGCATGTACCCAAACTCTGAAACCTCCTGCTGATCAGCTGCTGCTGGAATGGTCTTCCTTCTGGCCAAGCCCATGCAATAAATCATGTGAATTCCATGACCATAGTGCATTATGGGAGATGTACTCTGGTTAGGTAGCCTGACCCATAAGAAGCAATGGTGGCATGAGGCATTCAAACAACAAACTTTCATGAGATACCATGCAGCTCAGACAGACACAGTTTAATACTGAATTCAGCCAAAATGAAAAATTTCAATTCAGGAATGTTGAAACATTTAGTTTAGACTGAAAAAGTTAATGTTTCAAATTGAAATAATTTTGTTCAATGCAAAGTTTTAATATTTCATCCCAATTTGGGATGGAAACAAGGGTTAAAATATTGGAATTTCCTACAAGATACAAATTTCCATTTTTGATCAGCTGTAATATCTGCCTCTCTTAGATACTTATATGTCATCCATTACCTTAGTATCTGAGCACCTCACTTTTAAATGCATTTAGTCTCACAGCCCACTTGTTAGGTATGAAAATAACATTCTTCCCATTTTACAGCTTGGGAACTAAGGCCCAGAGGCAGGAGAGTCACCCAGGAAGTCTGCTGCAGAGCAGGGAATTGAACCAGGAGTCACACAAACCCTTAGCTACTACCCTAACCGCTGGACAACCTTTCTTCTCTGATTGTTGGGCCACTTTTTAAACTAATAAATTGGATGAATCTGAAGCAGCAGGTGAAACTGAGGTCAGAATTGTCTCTCCAAGTCCAACAAAATGTATTTTCCTGAAAACAGAGTTGATGAACACTCCCACAAGATAACCTTAAATTCAAAAAGGTGCAGATTAAAAGACACATTAGGAAAATTATACAGATGGCTAAGTGAATCCATCAGTGTTACATACTGAGCAGGATCAACTGTTTATAGAAAACATTACGAGGATGTAGCCATGACCTTCAACCCCTACTAGAACTGCAACAGGAAAAACTAATGACAAGGGAAACATCCAATCTTACAGCAAACAGACTGCTAATCAAAACGTTATTGATCCCTTGTTTTTTTCAAGGTCATTTAGTGTTTTTAAAAATGATCTCACACTAAACCTTTATAGAAAAACTGGGGTAATTTGATTTACAGAGTAAAATGCTATTAATTATGGAAGACAGTCAATAAAAAAGCTGATTCCGTTAAACACAAAGGCAAATCTTATGGTGCATTTGATTTATGATGATGATTATGATGATAAAATATTTGCAATTCTCGACATCCTCTCACTTTTGTTAACAAGACAAAAAATTTAGGTAGGAAGGTATAGCCAAAGCATAAGTAGAAAAGAGCACTAGAAAAACCAATATCTTTAGAACAGCAACTGGTAAACGTTTGGATTTAGGAGAGTAGACAGCGAGGAAGATAATTGGCTTATTGTTTCTCCATTGTACAGTACATGAACCACTACTTTTTAAAAATCCTGGCCAGGATTCTGTCTTTTTTCTGGGTGCTTCTTTTCTGTATCAGCATCACTGAAGGTCTAAAGTTACTTAAACTGACAATTCACTGGTACACACAGTGCTTAATTTGTGCCAGGGCTTGCCAGAGCTGAGCCCCAGCACCTCTAGGTTTGGCAGTTCATAGCCCTGGCACCTCTGGGCTTGCCGTGTCAGTTATGAAAGTAAAATAATTGCTTAGGCCTCCGCACCTCTTTCATTACAAATGAATCATTGGGCACACAGTATATATTTGCAAGGTTGTATTCATTACCAGATTTCCCATTGTGAGCTATCAATAAAAACTGCCATGGTGTACTGTAATTAAGGTAACCCAAAACTATATTAAAAAACATATTTAAAGATATTCAAAGGCCTAACTCACATACCTTTCATTTTTTATTGATTGAGATAGGAATATTGCGGTACCATTAAGGATTAAAACTTATGAATGACATTATACATTTTAAATAAAAAACCCATAATAATACATCACCCAACAGCGCTCTTGCCAACGTGTAGGTACTCCTCCACACCCCAAAAATGACTCCAGAACAGCAGAGCTTGCATAAGGAGGCCAACCTTTGTCTCTCTCTTTGTGCCTTTTCACTCCATGATACCAATCTGTACTGGGGAGCAGGACAGGTGTGGGTGTACCGGGAAGTATTTGTACATGACCCTGTCAAATAATGCATGCACTAGTAATGTCTCTTGTACACCCGCAACAGTGCACAAGTCCCTCCTATTCAATGCTGCTTAAAGTGATGCAAAATCAACTCCTTAAAGGGACAGTATAAGGCTAAAATTCAAGTTTTACAAATAAAATGTACTTTGCTATTATTATTAAAAGAAACTTAGATTACAAATAAAATGAGAGAACTGGAAAAGTCAGATGCATCTATCATTCTCCTTCCTACCTCCACTCCCCACACGAGGGTGACCGCCCATCCCAAATTGGGCAACACAATCCTGAAATGCAGAGTTCAAGACCTGGTCTTGGGGTGAATGAGTCTGGGACAGCATTTGTCCCACGTTCCTTGCGGCACTACTCCACACCTGCCCAAGACCTAGGGGCAGTGCCAGCCTCTTCCCAGTGGGGGACGGGGCTGAGCTGGCCTTAGTTCATCCTCGCCATGAGGCCTCACCCCTAGCCCTTCTCTTGTCCCCGAGGCCACGTGCACTGGCCAGCCTGAAAGCCGTAGCGGGGTCATGAAAAGAGCCACCAAGGGAGCCTGGACCGCTGTGGGGGGCCCCAGAATCCCACCTCCCACCACGCCCTGGATGGCATGTTCCAAGAGTGGGGACATGGGCCGGGGGCTGCTCTTGGGCACTGTGGCCCCCTGCCCAGGGCAGATGAAGAGTCCGGGGCTCCCCAGAGTGGCTTGACTCTCTGGGTGGCTCTTACCACCAGCCTGCTCTGGCTTCTGCTCTGGCCAAGTGGTGAGGCCTATGGAGAGGAGGAGGGACAGGAGTGGGGCCACAGAGGGGGCAGGACTCCTGCATGTGTCCCCCTTTTGCCTTTTGACAAGTGTGGACAGTGGGAGCCAAGCAGTTCACATTTTTCAGAGCTATTTCTCAGGCTATCTGTAAACAAAGGCAGATTCTCTGCATTGGTTACACTCCAGTCATGTTTTCAAGGCTTTTTCTTTTTTGCAACCACAGCAACTAGAAACTGGATTTAAACAAAATATGCTGATGCAATCAAATGACTCCAGAAACGAGGGCCCTCAGTATGGGCTATAGTGCTTATGTCTTCACCTGGCTCTGCCTATAGCTAGCTTCTGTGACAATGGATAGGTTCTTACCTTTTTGGATATGAAGGGTGGCAGGCAGACCCAGTCCTCGATGCTGTGTAGTTTAGAGGCAGCAAAGGAGGCACATTTGAAAGAGCTGAGCAAATTCTGGCTCACCACAACCAATTTTTCTACAGACAATTGTTTCAATAAGGCATCATTAAAACATAGCTGCAAGGTGCAGACAAAACAGCCCAAACTAAAAGCACTGCTATCCATAAAAGCTTTCATAATGTTTGCTTATTGTTCACATGAGAACAATATGGCACTTAATTCTGACATTCTGTCATTTTTCTAGCATGTTTAGAAGGCAGTCAGAAAGGGCAGTACTTTTATGCTTTCCATCAAAAGCCTTACGACGCAGAACTGCTAGTCTTCTATTAAAGTCCTTGTCAATCCAGTGAGCAGTTAGGCTGAGGAAAGGTTGTGTCATATAGCTCTCAGTCCATACGTCAGCAAAGAATGATATAGATCTAGTGGTTTCTCTCAGCATTAGTGCTTCCTTGTGCACTCACATACACCATCATTGTTTGCAAGAAGGGATTTGATAATGTGGCTATGTAAGTATGAGTAATCCAACAAAGCTCCCATCTTCCAAACCATTAAATGGCTGCATGCCTGATTCTCATCCAAATGCACCCTGAGTAGTTATTTACTCTTGAAGAAAATGAGTACATGGTTGTACAATGCTGCCAAATCAGAATTGTAGCATTTTATATAAGTTTATGGTTTCCTTTCCAGACTATTACTCATTAAGTCTTTCTTATTAAGTATAGGTTTCATGGTAAACTAGTTTTTACAGTAAATTAAAAAATGGTGTTTTTTTTTCACTCCTGAATCATATCATCCTAGAAATGTTACATTGGAAGGGACTTTGATAGGTCATCTAGTCCAGTACCTTGCACTGAGAAAAGACTTATTATTAACTGGATTATTCCTGACAGGTGTTTGTCTAACCTGTTCTTAAAATCCTCCAGTGAGGGAGATTCCACAACCTCTCTAGGTAATTCATTCCAGTGCTCAACCATTAGAAAGTTTTTCTAATGTCTAACCTAAATTTCTCTTGCTGCAATTTAACCCATTACTTCTTGTCCTCTCCTCAGTGTTGCGAGTAACTAAAATACAAGTCAAACTGTTTCTTCTGAAACTTTCCACAAAAATTCAATGATTAGTTATTTCCAACTAAGTGAAGTTTCAGCCCCAAAAGAAATTTTCTGAGAATACTAACAGCAACCGGGTATGGGGATGTATATTGGTTTACCATTCTCAGCCTTATCAGCTAGCTGCGAGATGGTGGAGTAGAGGATTATGTTTAATGCAAATTCAAACTGACACCAGTAACTATGCAATTCATAACCTAAAATAAATTTTGTACTGAGCATGCAGGACAGTTAGTTTTTAATTACTTATAATTTGTTCCACTTACAAATTACTAGACAACTGTTCCTGATTGAAATCTTGTCATGTGCAAAATTATGCATTCTCTGTGCCAATCATTCTTAGTTAAAAAAGAAATATTTCTTTTCCTGATCACCTAAATGAACAATTCAGTGGACTTTCCTCAAGCTTGATCTACAATTATATTCCAAAAACATTTTTTTGCCTTTTCTTAGAGACTAGACCTTTTAAAGCACTGTCCAAGTCTTGGCATTATAAAAAGGCATTCAGTTTTGTTATACCTAAAAGAGAAACCAGTTGCACTTGCTATAACCAAGGCACACTAGGGTCCAACGACACCTTTAAAATTATTCCATCCTTAGTAAGAAGCATAAAACTACATAATGATTTTGCATTATTTATCTAAATAATTAAAAAATTGTTATTTTCTGGCAAATATATAGCCTCTTTTGGATTATCACCAGAAATAACATTAAATTGAAATTCATAAATCATTCTTTCTGGTGTTAAACCTCTGTTAATAGCCTTTAATGCACAGATGATACTATAAGCTAACTTAAAATCAGAAAGACCCATCTGGCTTTAAATCTTTGTGAACCAGAGGCCTGATGTTAGCTATCATCTGCTGATGGGTTTTCTTTAAAGTGCATAATAATCAATTTAAATTAATTGTGTAAAGATTAAAGCAGGTAGCACATTTTAAATGAATTGATGTAGCAGTTAAAAAGTGCTATATGTTCCCAGGTTCTAAGTATCTGCTAGCCACAAATTACTCAAGGTTGACGTGATATCTCTATTGGTACACAGCAGTTCCACACTATAGTAATGAGTTAATTTAACCTTGGATACATGCATTGCAATTTTTGTTTGCCTGAAGAAAAGTCTAAATCTGTGCTTCAAATGTATGTACAACAGAATTCTGTAGGGAATGGAGAAATGGTTGGGATTCTCTTCACAGGGAATACTCACTCCATAGCCACTGAGGTAGGTGCATCCAGCCAGAAGAGTGGAATGAGGAATTTTGGCTGATGCATCCAACTAACCATAGATCCGCAAGCCATGCCCCAAACTCACCCCTAAAACATTCCTCTGTTCTCTGTCCAAACAGAGCCACACCAAATATGTTCAAGGGTTGCGGATGCCCTGTATCTTTCTCTGCATAATGGAACTACATTAGATTTACTCTACCAGGCCATACATGTCTGTGGGGAGGGTATATTCTACCCAAATAAATGGCCTGATTTTCAATGGGAGCTGCTGAGTACTCTGCACTTTTGAAAATCAGGTCACTTATTCAACCAGCTACATTGAGTTGTACAAACCTAATTCAGGAACTCATTTTTTAAAATCGTAGATCTAGCCATTAAATAGGTCTTTAAGTCATGACAATAACATTTAAGTAAGGACTAACAAGAATTTCACATTCAGTTTTTTACCTGTGCATTATTACTATTGTTATTTTGGTGGCACGCAGGAACCCCAGTCATGGACGAGGATCCCATTATGCTAGGCATCATATGAACACAGAACAAAAAGACTCTCCTTTCTCCAAAAAAAGACAATCTAATGGACTCAATTGTCCTGCCTCATTGGTCTGATTATTTAAAAGGACAGAAGATTTCTGAGAGAACCTCAATAGTATTTCTTATGTAATTATGCTTTCCAATTCAGAATAATGGTACTGCCAACCAAAATGTTCAAAGAGATTTGGAACAAAATTCTATTTTGCATTCTTTTTATTTGTCCTTTGGTATTTAACCTTAGCAGTGTACTTGGGTCAAGTGATGCTTTTCTTCACAACCATGAGTGGTAGAAAATTAGGTTCTTGGGTTTTTGTTTTTTTTAAATGAAAACTGAGATTTATTTTAATTTATTTTACACACAGATAAAATCCTAAACTACAGGGATTTCTCACCACTTCATATCACCAGAGCAAAAGCCAATCACTCCACTCAGCTAGCCTGCTCCAACAACAGCTAACCTTTTTAAAGTATGGGAGATTCCCACCCCCTGAAATATTACTAAGTATTGTTATTTGATGTCCAGTTTATTCTTGTATTTTTTTAATTCTCTCCCATGAAAGCAAAGCAAGAATTTGCAATCTGGAACATGCAGGGACCCAACAGTAACCACAATAAATAAAAGAGAAGCATGTTATGATGTTCTGCCACATGCACTGGTTGGCATTCATTCAGCTCACTGTAGCTGAAAAATAACTGTGAGCATCTCTGCCCCATTAACACCGTGTTAATTATTGTCATTGTCTCCTCAGTGGTTTGTTTATGACAGCTCTGGGTGACAGGGATATTGGGATGTTCTGTCAAAGGCATCACCTGATGCGATTTTTATTGGCATAAGATCGGTCTTTCCTTTAGCTAGCTACATTACAGAAAACAGTGTGTTTCATTAAATCTAAATGCTACTGCTTGCATTAGACTACTTTGTATATATTTCAGATGACTGGTATAATAGATCTGTGCTGGCACTTGTGTTAACCGGTTTCCCCTCAAAGAGGGAATGAGCTGTTTCTCTCTCTCTCTCTCTCTCTCTCTCTCTCTCTCTCTCGTTCTTCTGAAGAAATTCACACTGTGATAACTAAACATTGAGATGGACATGTTGATGTTCCTTTGGTAAATCTTTTACTGTTGCTGAGATTTCTGATTCTCTTGTGACTGAAAAATGCAAAACAAATTGCCACTATTTGACCCAAGATAAATTCCCCAGAAAAATACAATACTGAAGGAGTTATGACTCATCTCATAACTGATCAGTTATGCTATTCCTCTCCTTAAAACACAGGTGTTGGACACTTTTAATGCAAATTAACTCAAATAATATTTAAGGCTTTTCTTTTACAACTTGAGAAACATGTCATTTCACTGAACTGAATTCCTGTAACTATTTAGACATTTACATGGTTTGCTAATAAATTGTCTTAAAATTTTATCTGACATTTTTTCTTTGACAGTTAGAACTATCCATGTTATTAAATAGTTGTTTT
This sequence comes from Mesoclemmys tuberculata, assembly GCA_007922155.1. Taxonomy (NCBI): domain Eukaryota; kingdom Metazoa; phylum Chordata; order Testudines; family Chelidae; genus Mesoclemmys; species Mesoclemmys tuberculata. Next base: position 48,208,418 of record ML675603.1, read on the forward strand.
GTAATATCTGAACTGTGATAAGAAACTGACTGTACTGTAGTAGAGATCATTTATCCAAATCAAGTATCTAAAAAAACCTTATTTATTAAACTCCCACCTAGTCTGGTAGATTTTACTTCCTTTTTTCAATTTTGGGGTCCCCTTTTCTCTGAAAGTGTGACTGAAAGTGTTACAAAAGCAGGTAGCAGGCATTGCTGTATTTTAGTATGAGCTTCCTCTCAACTATGCGTTTGGCTATGCATTTCCAATTTAATTTAAAAGTGATTTTATTCTTGAAGCCAGCTCACATCTCTTGAACTGGGATTTAAAATCTGCATCACTCTACTACAGTCAATAGAGCTATGACATTTTACATCAGCTGAGGATCTGGCCCAAAGTTATAGTTCATCATCAAGCATAATGGTTGCCCCAAGAAATGTCCCATTGGGTCTGTTCAGGATAATGTCCATGAGATCAATTAACTTGGTTGTTCCATTTGTCTTTTGTTCGCACCTATTTAATATTACATTATTCACTGTCCCACATCAGAGGAAATTGTCACAATCAATATTGCAAAAACTTCCTTTCTTGAAATGGACTGAGCATTTCAGAACCCACACAAGAAGGTAAGAGCAGCCTACCTGGTAATTCACATCTGAACTATCCATCAAACACACACGTGTCATAAGAACTCGGAAACTACTAGGAAGTGTTTGGTGCAATCTCTGTTTCATCTAACCAGGCTTTATTTACACTACGTTTTTTAAAGGGTCAATATAACCAATCATAACCTACATGAATGTTGCTAAGAAAAGATTAGTAGCAGAGCATTTATAAAATCAAAAGAACAATGCCACTTTTATATATATATATATATATATCCTTTGCAATTGTTAAAGTTGGGAAGAACCCAGTAGTTATACCACAAGAGAACGGAGACATCAGGAATTAGGGCCTGCAGCAGTCAGTCTCTGGGTACCCTAATGAATGCAGCTGGCCTGCAGTGGGCTGCCTGATTGGCTACATCTCCTGATTGGTTGGAAGACTCAGCAGACGCTCTCTTAAGACCACCCAGCAGCAGCTCAAAGCATTCACCTGTGGTGGTGATAGCTCCCTTGCCTGCTTGTTCCCAGGTTTGCTTCCACCCCAGGTAACCTGATCCTGACCCTTGGCTCCAATTTCTGACTTTGACTTTGACCCTTGGACTCTGGCATCTGGCCTCTTACTTCAGTTCTGACCATTGCCGGTGATTTCTGACTACTGACTCCAGCTTTAACCACTAAAAATGACTGCTCACATCCTGGTCACTGACGGGACTGAACCTTAAGATGTGTCATCGCACCAGAGCCCATTTCCAGTGGAAGAACTTTCTCTCCTCACCTGTATTCTGCTTATACATATTTCCAGGCACTGGGATCTGGTGACATCAAGAATCAGGTTATTTGCATATAAAGAAGGAGCCAGTAATCTACCCTATTATAACTAAGATTACATTTGTTGTCTCATTCTCATGTTTTTTTCCTTCACTCTGAACAGTGGGTTGCAAGTTTTCCACTTTACTTTTAGCTCATGTTAAAAGCAGCTCAACTCCATTCTTCACTATTCTGCAGTCTTAAGTAAGTTCATCTGGTTGCTCCCTTTGGAGGATAAATTCTGCTCTTCACTATGATATTGTAAAACCAGGGTTACTCTAGTGAACTGACCATTGAACTCCAGATTTACAGGTGCAGAATGTGGCCCAAAATGCTCATTTGGCCTGGCTTCTTTGTGGCTGAGCTCATCATTATCTAGAGACAATAATTTGTTAACAATATGCGTTAAGGGTCTACTCTAACTATTGCGGTTAATGGAAGCTTTGCCATTGACTTCCAATGGACACGGGATCAGACCCAAAGAGAACACATGACTTATTTTGACAACCTGAGTCTTAAAAGATTTCACAGGGGCCTTTGTTGGCAACTACAAGTGGCTGTATTTCTCAGGTGCGGAAATACAATATATATATAAATTCTCTTGGTATTGAAGTGTCAGATGTGATCTAGTATAATTAAGAATGTGCAGAACTATGTAAGTACTAAGGCATAGAGACATTGGTCCTGTTGCAAAATCAAATGAAAGACACCCACTGCCTTCAATGAGCACTGGATCAGGCCCTTTCTGAGGAAGACATGACAGTCCCAACCTGATGCAGTAGGTCCTTCTAAGCTCATTATTAAGACAGGCTTAAGGACTTGTGAGCAACTACAAAGCCAGTCTGAGATTCTAGACTACCCAGTAGATTAAACTGTCTGTTTCTCCCCTCACAGCCTTGCCAATACAGTATTCAAAAATGTATTGCCACTTTTCTCCATGAGGGCCTATTACCATTTTAAATTAACTTCTATGTTATGTTCCAGGGATGACCAAGTAAGTATTGCCTTTGCTATGAAAGGGTCCAAACAACCAGACTTAGAATCCTATGGTTACAAACCTGATTTAAGTTACCTGCTATCTAGAACCCAGCAATGGGCAACTGTAAATTATACTCAAATTTTTAGCCTCTAATTTAAAGTGTATTGACCAAAGTTTTACTCTATTCATTTTGTATGCAAAAATATCTAATCTGATCTATCCAGTTTTGTGTTAATGATATTTTAAAATCTACTTCTGTTTTAATGGCAAGGGATGGTTTTTGAGTTGGGGGGGTTAATTTTTTTTTTTGTAAATACATAATGAGATAAAAAGATATGAGGATCAACATTAAAATAATCCACCCCAAATTTTCATTCAAGGCCCTCATGTTCTACTGTTCTAACAAATTAATAAGAGAAAGGGAGCAAAGAAGTGAAACCACATATTTGAGCATAGACCTGACCTGCTACAGGATTCATGGGGTTTGGGCATGGGTTGATGGAGATTTCCTCCCCCAAGTTTTCTCCCATGGGTTTTACTATGGATCTGATCAATCAGACCTTGAATCCAAATGTACAAGCCTCAGAGGAGCATGTTATGAATATAGGGTTAGGTAGGTTAACAATTATAGGTCAAATGGACTAGTAGGTGAGAGAGAGAGAGAGAGAGAGAGAGAGAGAGAGAGAGAGATGCAAATGTATTTTCACAGTCATCTAATCTATATATTATTTATCCTAAACGCTGTTGTAACTTTTTCAGATTTTAAGTCTGAGTAAAAATTGAATTTTATGGTCCAAGTATAAAGCCATCAAAATAGAGTTTTCCATTGTAAAACTCCAACAGATGTTCATTTCCAGCATTACAAAAAAGGCTTTAAGACTCATGTGAGAATGCATTTTGTTTAAAAAGAGTCCGTCTTCAGTGTAATTTGGCATTTTCTCTAGGAACTCTATATTCTGTTTCTTGCATTTTCTTCAGATATGTCTGTACCTCTGATAGAAGCGTCATTTGTCCAAATATACTCTAGTGAAGGACTGTCTGCATTTTCATTATCAATAAATTCTTATTTTTAGCCTTTTAAAATGTATTTTGCATTTAAACTTGCCACTAAAATTTGGGCTCAGAAAAATTTGTTTTCAAAACTTGATGAGGAAAAATATGCATCTATTTTTGAGTCATTGGTGCAATAAAATGTAGGACTAAATGGCTTAAAGACAAAAAGACTTGATTTTTTAAAATGGACTTTTGGAAGCAAATTTGTAATTGATTTGCTATTTTGGAATTAGAAAGACAGTTACTTATTAAAATAGGTCAGTGTGCATAAGACCTCTGTCACCGAAAACAATGACATAGGATTATTTTGTATGTATAGGTGTCAGTCCCTATACTGGACTTGTAACACAAAGACTGTTCCTACAGTAAATGTGTCATGATCACATTGAGCTGGACCATACAGACAATGGAAGAACCATTGTTAGTCATCAGGTGATATTAATAATGGTCCAAATCCTGAAGCCCTTTCTTTGGTAAAACTTCCATGGAATCTAGTAGTAGTTTTCCCTGAATAAACATTGAGTTTGGGATATACACCAACAAAGTAACAATTGTTAATGTTTACAAACTAACTATTACATAAGAATGTCAGAGTCGTAGCACCCTATTAAATCTTGTCATGCCAAGAAGTACAGTATGAAACTGATTATTTGATGTGACATCATAAAATACAGTAATGCCATTCAGACTGTAAAAAAATGACATACCAGTGTACCATTTGGCATACCCAAGGTAAGTATTTGGGTGACCGAAAGAGAATGGGATGGGTATTTCAATTCTGTCTATTTCTTACATATTTTCAGATGTATTTTAAATAAATATTGCTACAGAAACCAATCATCTGAAATAATCTACATATATTCCTTCTCTGCTTTGTCTGACTTAGCCTACAATGAATGAATTAAAAGGAATATACTTTATCAACTGTTTGTTTTCCAAAGGCTCCACATGATTTTGTTACAAACCTTTTCTGAGTGTTTTAATATATACTATAAGACTGATCCAAAAAGCAATATTGAGAATTTATATAAAGGCACAACAAACAGGTGGATAAAGTTTAAGTGTGATTGGAAATCAATTACAGTCTTGATATTGTATACTGTGGTGTATCATATGGTCTCTTTTGTAGTTGAGTTAATATTATTCAGAATTTGCGTGCCCATATGTGAGCCTCTTCAGAATAGACTGCAGCCAGTTGCTAGTGTTTTCATTCAGTGGAGAAGAAAAGTGGTGAACCAATTGAAAATGTGTATTCTGTATTTGGAGTGCAGAAGGAAGAGTCAAATGTACAAAACAATGCATAATGTTTGTTTTGAAAAATAAACAAACTCTATGCAGAAATACATTCATTTTGAATTGTACCAAAATAAGCCCTTATTTGAAAAAAATATATACATAACAATGGGGAAACAAAAAAATCATTTTAACAGCTCCTAATGATTCCAGCAGTAATCTGTGTATAGGGCATACAAACTTCAGGAACTTGTGAAAATTAATCATTTAAAGTTCTTATAGTATCAAACGTATTTCTGTATCATCACACACATTATATATGTACATAATGTGTGCATATACATTCTGATAGATAATATGAAATGTGACCGTCTTGCAAAATTGTCATGGAAATTCCTCAGCCCAACCACAGTATCTACTCTTCTCTCTTTTATCACAGTGGTTGATAATAAAAAATCCCTAAAACAGCAGCTACAATCAAAAGAGTAGACAACACCATCTTGTTTACCACGGACCACCAGCAAATGCTCAGCACACAGCAGTTTGGGAACAGCTAATTTAGAGATGCCCCTTCATAAGATCATTCTGACCAAAATTGCTCCATCTGAATTAACAGTACAGGACTCATCTGAAGTTTCACATATCAAGAGTTTTTCCTATTAGCAAATACTTCAATGACATTTTGCCCCATAACAAAATATAAAAAGGCCAATGAGCAATAAAGTAAGACTGTTTCAATACTAATGAAGACACAGCAAAGCTGATTATAACCTGTCACTTTCTGCAACCTTTAACACTAGCTATAGTTTTTTTTTTCATCATAGTATCTGTTTTACTGTCAGAGAAAAATCAAATACAAAATTTATTTGTGCACAGGAACTTAAATAACTTTAGGCTAGCTAACTAGGAAATGCACTTAAGAAAAATTTTGTCCTCTTCTCTCCTGGTGAAATCAATATATTGCAAGTATTATTTTTATTATTTATTGTTGGGGGTTTCCCTGAGACTTTTTTCACTTGATTTTCTAAGAATTCACTTCAACTCTGGTTTTGTCACTTAGGTCCCTTTATTTGGCATACAGCAAAGCTATACTGAGTTAATTAGATTCAAATGTACGGGATAGGTACAGGGTATAACACACATGCAAAGTTGCATAGAAAACCCCTTTTTCTATATACATTTACACATCATGTTACATTCACTACACATTTCATCACAAGTTTTGGGGATTGGCTCAGTTACTTTGCAGGAATCAATTTCTGTACAACATGCCCTGTTCACACACTGTCCATGTTCAGCTTTAATCTTTATCTCAAGTTTATGCTCCCAACTTCTCTTGTCCATTGTTATCTTGTTCTCAGTAAATGGGTGTTCCTCCTTTTCTCTTAGACATTTTGTCTTTTAACTAACTGATCCACTTACTTATTTTAGCACAAGCATTCCATTTTTAGCATGCTGATCTAGTTACATCCTTAATCCTGTCTTCCAAGAAATAAGGCCTTTCCCATGTTTAATTACTGATGTTAAACTAGGTCTACATTTGTCTTATCATAGCATTTGGGAGCCCCAGTCATGGATCAGGACCCCATTTGTGCTAGGCGCTATACAAACACAGAGCAATAAGATGGTCCCTGCCCTAGAAGATGAAGCCAGGAGCTGAGAGGAGATTCAACGTCTAAGAGGTTGCTCTGTGCACTGCTGACTATGCTGAAGCTCTGATCAGGATGTTGTCCAGGAAGAAAGAAGTACAGGTGTCACCTGAGTCTAGGTATTATCACTACTAACATCTTTGTAAAAAACTCTGGGGTCTGAGGACAGGCCTAATAGAAGTGTTTGATACTGATGTTTCCTGTTGTAGGAAAACCTCAGAATTCTGCAACGGCACAATCTGATGGAGATATGCATCTATTGAAGTCAAGAGTCCCCCCTCGGAGAGGGGGATGACACTATGGAAGTCAATGTCTCCATCTGAAACTTTGTTTTCTTCATCCATTTGCTGAGCCTTTAAGGTCAAGAATGAAGATGGAGCAGAATCAAGAGAACCTTTATTCTCAAGAAACATTCTCGATCACCCCCATATCCAGAAGATGAGATTTTATTTTGGCTCAGAGAGTGTTTTAGAGGGCTCTTGGAGCTGGGTGATTGGATCAAGAATAGACAGGGTGGAGCCTGCACCTTGGGGGAGTATCCCTGGCTTACTATCTCACTGACCCATTGGTCTGTGATCAGTGAAAATCATTCCTCCAGGAAATGGGAAATCCTGCCCCCTAGATTCAGATCTGGATAGAAGCAGATTCAGCCTTGGTCATAAGGTGGCTTTTGTGGGTTGAGGTCTATCAACTTTTCCCTCAGACCTCAATTCCATTTTCTCCCCTTGGGGAATCAGTTGTCCTTTTGCTGGTACCTCTGTGAGGATGAGGACTGAAAGAACAGCCTCTGTCTGAAGGCTGGTCTGTATTCTCTTCTGAGGGCACTTTAATGGGGCAGGGACAGACTGTTTGGATTTTGCTGCATTGCCAGCTACTACCTTAACCAGCTTTTCTCCACACAGGAGAGAGCCTGCAAACGTGGCCGAACACAGGACCTGCTTAGAGTGAGTGTCCACCTTTGAGGGTATCACCTGGCTACTGCGCTGGAAGCCATGGCTCAGGCTGAGAACTTCATTGCATCCACTGAGACATCAACTACAAATGCTGCTGCTAGGGAGATAAAGTGGAGCCAAAGTCAGGGTAGCATCTGTCCTTCAGGTGGCAGAACAGGCTTCAGTCTCCTTGTTGAGAATGACCTCCATCTTTCTATTGTGGGTTCTTAGGATAGAATTCCTCTTCTGAGGGAATAACCATATCCCTGGTGAGGGACGCTACAGCAGCATCAACCTTTGGTGTCTCAGCAATAGAGCCATTTGATGCCCAAATATTTTAAAGCCTGAGATCACTCTTGTAAATGTGCTTGTCCTTATCAGACTTGTTCCATTCATCCCTAATCACTTCCTTGAAGGGGTAATGCAGCCTGAGAGGAAGATTTTGATGGGAGAAACTTAGTTTGAGGCTAAGTCACAGAAGCCTGATCAGATTCCTAAGCCAGACATGATGAAAAGCTCCAGAGGGGTCGCCATGTTAGTCTGTATACAGCAAAAACAATGAGGGTTCTGTAGCACCTTAAAGACTAACAGATTTATTTTTTGCAGGCATAAGCTTTCGTGGGCTTTAACCCACTTTGTTAGATGCAGGGAATGTAAATCAGATAGGTGGTATATATATTCAGTCAAGGAGAAGGTACAACAATGGGTGGGGTAGGTAATAGCAAAGTCCATATAGTTAGAGTAACTGAGGCCTATTCACAACCATTGATTAGAAGGTAAGAATGTGTGAACAGTGACAATTACTTCTTGTTATGAGATAACCATTCCAAGTCCCTATTCAGACCTAGTCTGATAGTGTAAAGTTTGCAGATCAGTTCAAGCTCTGCAGTTTCTCTTTGAAGTGTGTTTTTGAAGTTTTTTTCTTGAAGTATGACAACTTTCAAGTAGGCTACAGAGTGTCCTGGGAGATTGAAGTGCTCTCTGACTGGTTTATGGGTGTTACCTACCCCACCCATTGTTGTACCTTCCCCTTGACTGTGTATATATATATATATCCCACCTATCTGATTTCCATTCCCTGCATCTGACAAAGTGGGTTAGTGTCCACGAAAGCTTATGCCTGCAAAAAATAAATGTGTTCGTCTTTAAAGTGCTACAGAACTCTCGTTGTCTAAACCAGACAGCTCACCTTCCTCATGGAGGAGAAGAGGAGGAGTCAAAGGACTTGTATCTCCTAGAACATTTTTGGCCTTTTAAGATTTTTTTAAAATCCATTTTAGTGCTCTTTGGGAATGCAGAAGCTCTGCTGCTGCCTTAATGAGGCCTTCTGCAGCTTGCCTTCCTTAGGGCCTGGAGCCCTCTCAAGAGGTCTGTCTCTGAATCCTCCTCTGCTGGGTCTCTTTCCCCATGGGAGGGAGGAACTTGTTGGCAGAGTGCTCCTGGTCAGCTTGGGAGGGAGGAGAGCTGATCAGAAACCCTGCTTCTTTCCCCAGGGTGCTTAGGACCCACTTTCAGACTTGTGGGGAGGGATTTGCCAACCCACAAGCCTCCCATCTTTGTTCTGCAGGAGTCACTTGGGTCTTACCCCTTGAGTCGAGTGATCAAGGAGCAGCCTCCTTGGTTTTGGAGATTTTCCCTCCTCTGCACTGGGGTTCCTGATCCATTTTCTCCCTCTTGGACTTGCAGTTGCCTCAGCGGGTAGCGGACCCTACCTGTCTGGCTAACTCATAGCTCTGGGACTTAATGGAGTTAGGCAGGGATGGAAGGCTGGATGCAGGCCAGGCACAACTCACTATCTGCCAAGCCTGAGAAGGCTGCCTCACATACAGAGAACCGCTTGGATTTGACTTGGTGCTTTCTTGGCCCCTCTGTTATGCCTGCAAGCTGGCAGGAAGATGTTTCTACACAGACGCTCTTTTAGGGTTATACCCTCGAAGAGCGAACTGACCCAAAGAGGAGGAGGAAGAAGAGGAGGAATGCTGAGCAGGGGGAATGCTGCTTCCCACTGTTCAAACCAGGGAGAAAAGTTCAAATAGAAGGGGCAAGGGCAGGAGCACAAGAAACTACCACTGTCTGCTGCTGTGGAGGCAGAGAATCTGGCAGCAAACTAAAGCAGAGGGGGCGTGGCCAGACCGTTCAATGCCAAATGCTAATCCGTCTCCATGAGCTGCAAAGAGTGGGGAGCAGCCCAGACATTCAGAACTCTGGGAGAAATTGGGCTGAAGAAAATGCTTAAACCATCTAGACGCATAGACACTTCCTGTAGCTAAGTGGAAAGTTGGTGAGACAAAGAGAAATCACTGAAATCTTTCAATTAGGACGAATACAATCTCCTCAAATATCTATCTATCTATTTAGGGGAAAACGTTACAATCCCATGGATCTTTCAAGGACTGTCATGCAGGTTAACCCTAACTCCATTTGCTAAATAATCAAGAACAATCAACTCTGACAGAAATTCATAGACTGTCTTAAACCATAGGAAATCTAATTTATTTCCCACTTGTCCTCCAGACAATGATTCTAACTACTGTAATGTACCCATGACCTACCAATTTTACACTATAGCATTATAAAGCCAACTAAGGAAAAGATTTAAAATTAAGCACGTGCTTCAGGGTTAACATAGCACAGAGATTTCAAACAAATATAAGTTGATCAGACTCACAGGAAAACAAAATACAGACACAGGGATAGATTTTAAAGTGGCAGGCTGCAATTTTAATAACTTTAACCAAACGTGTGGTAAGGGGTGGGGGGAGGCACTATCAGGCTACCATTCTTCTGTCCCCCTCTCAAACACCAGGGATTTATTGGGTCCACTGTGGGGTTAAATGGGCTCACATCACAGAACCAATAAAACAGTGTTGGATCCCATTTCCTCTAGGACTCAACCACCTCTGAATCCTGTAACCCCTCTCCCAGTAAGGGGGAATGAGGGTACTTCAGTCTCTGATGCCCTAAGTTCTCCACCTTTTTCGTACAGAGTAATAGGTCCACCAGCCACCTCCCAGTTCTCTTACTCTTATTTACCTCTGGCCATAACCATATTACTTCCTAACATTGAATTCCTATTCTTAGAAAAATAATATATATATCCTGGGGCCCCAGGATGACGCAAGATGAAACCCTCCTGGACACCCTGCCTATTTAGCCAAGAGGGAAGAAAAAAATCCTTCCTGATCCTCAAATGTGTTGCGCTCTGACCCGAGGCATCCTGGAAATGCAGCCAGCAATACCTCAAATATAGGAAGAGAAGATGCAGCAACAGTGGCATGATGGCTGCTGAACACCCAGGAGGAGTTTAAGTACTGAAATGGAGAGCTGAGAGAGCCAGTTGCCTGCCCAAACTTCCCTGACTGGACAATGGGAGGTAGAGGGAGATGTAGAAAGCCATTCCCCTTCTCAAAGCACATTCCTCATGTGCATTCTGAGAGGAAAGTCTTTAGGGTGTCTGATTATGAATGCTTCCCTACCCAACTACCCTAAGAGTTGGCCTTACCCCTACTGGTCTAACCAAATCCACTGATTGAGATGAGTGAACATCTGTAATTTCTGTATAGCACTCTTTTGTACAAGGTCTTTGTGCAATAGCACAACAAAACTAGAGAGACATCTTATGACAATTACATTCAAGAGTCAATATTTTCAGGCCCTATATTGCATATTATACATACATGCCACGGATTCCTCCACTAACACATTGCCTGCACACAAACAATGTAATAATTGCTGTTTAAAGGGAGTTGTTTAGCATGTTGCTTAATTGTAACAAGGCCCAGAAATCTACAGCTAAAGCAATATAGAGTTTTGTATTTTTAATTGATCATTTAACTCATTGTAAACATATTTCCCACCATCTCCATGCCATCTTTAACAATTCTGAACAGCATGCATGCATCTAAACTTACTATGTAGTGTGAAGGTCATATGCCACTAGAGGGGTGTGTTTTCTGACCTTATTGCCAAGAAAGCTAATGGCATATTGGGTTGCATTAGTAGGAGATCAAAGGAAGTGATTATTCCCCTCTGTTCTACACTAGTGAGGCCTCATTTGGAGTTTTGGGCCCCCCACTACAGAGAGGTTGGGAACAAACTGGAAAGAGTCCAGCAGAGGGCAACAAAAATGATTAGGGGGCTGGAAAACATGACTTATGAGGAGAGGCTTATTTAGTCTGCAGAAGACAAGAATGAGGGGGGATTTGATAGCAGCATTTAACTACCTGAAGGGTGTTTCTAAAGGAGATAGAGCTAGGCTGTTCTCAATGATAGTAGATGACAGAAGTAGGAGCAATGGTCTCAAGTTGCAGTGGGGGAGGTCTAGGTTGGATATTAGGAAAAATATTTTCACTAGGAGTGTGGTGAAGCACTGGAATGGGTTACCTAGGGAGGTGGTGGAATCTCCATCCTTAGAGGTTTTTAAGGTGCGACTTGACAAAGCCCTTACTGGGATAATTTTTAGTTGGGATTGGTCCTGCTTTAAGCAGGGGGTTGGACTATATCATCTCTTGAGGTCCCTTTCAACCCTAAACTTCTGTGATTCTATGAAAGACCGCAGCCATGTCATCCTAGGTAGTTCTATTTTTTAATATTGAGTTGATATATGGGAATGCAGTGACCCACTCATTTTACCTAATATAGTGATGCTATAAATATTTTTTCTTAATAGAAGTATAGTACATATGCCTGAGTACTTATAGTCCAATAAGGGATGAATGAGTCCCTGTAAATGCACACCAGATGCATTATTTACAAATGTTATATCTTGCAGCATCTTGACATTTGCCAGTTTCTAAAGGCTATGACAGTTATACCTCAATGGATAATAAAAGCACTTACTCCTGTACCATCGAAACAAATAAGATGACTTAGTAACAAGAAAGATTGAAAAGGGCTACTTTCCATCTAATTTCTACTGATGTTCAATGTATTTACATGTAAGTGTTACATTAGTGTCAAATAGGACCTAAAGGATCAGATCCTCAGTCAAAGTCAATAGAGCTGTGCTAATTTGCAGCAGCTGAAAAGATGGTCCAAACAATAAATCAAAACTTACTTACAAAATAAGCATCTCTGAGAGGGAAGTGATAGCCCAATTTTTTAAAGGGATCGGTGAATATTTTGTAGTAACCCCAACATAAAAAACAGCATGCCATTAGCTCTATATATGTGAAATATATAAATATATATGTTAAAATAAATATATGGTAAAATTTGAAACCTGATTGACTCATCCACATGTTTTCCAATTTAATTTCTGCATCTGATAGGAACAAATCATAACACTATGACATCACCCTGTGAAAGAATGGCATTGCTAGCTGAAGTTCCTTTCCATGGATTCAAAAAACACATGCAGTATTCCTGAGCACTGGCAGCAGTTTTAATTTTCGAGGGCTGCCCCGCCAAAAAAAATTATTTTAAGAGACATCTACATACACTATAATCATAGATGACAATTATATTTCACAATATCACAATGAGCATATGTTAATCTATGCTATAGTTCTATTGTTAAAAGCAGTGTACTGTTGCCTTGTGCTGGGCGTGTTCCATCATCTTCATTTACCACACCACTTCAAAAATTCTTTGGTAGACCCATATCCCCCAAATCCCCCACTTTTTAAATTCTGAAACCAGGTTATTCTGTGGATCACCAATGTTGGTCCAGGAGCAAAAATGTTAGGAAAAACAACTTGGGGGCAGTGGTCCTATGTAATTTTACAATGATGTTTTTTGTAACTACAATAAAAAGAAAATAAAAACTACTGGCTTTGTAAGAATATAATTCTGCACACCCTGATTCAGCAATCCATGATAAAAGTAAGAATAGATATTAAAAAAAAAAAGATGTGTATAGGACCAGTGTAAAATAAGCCCACAAAACCTCTTTAATCATGGCCTATTATACTATACATACATTTACTATTATGTAATGGAAAAGGAACTCTTCACCTCTCAATATATACTCAGCCCATCCATCCCACCATTTGATATCAAAATTTGTATTGCAGCAGCCTCTAAGAATCCTATCCAGTGTTTACTAGAAATTAGCTTTCCATATCTGAACCAATAATAAATTCCACTGATAATGTAGGGCAACCCAGATTACAGATCTGCCTTTGACACAAAAACACTGCATATTCTAAATTGCTGTTTAAACTAGACAAGATGAGAGAACAGAAAGCATATTTTTATAAAATTATTTAAAAAACAACTTACTTACTTAAAATGAAAGAAAATAAAAAACACCATAAGGGTAGAGTATTCACACAGCAATTCTGGCTTGTCTTAAAGAAGAAAATGCTGGGTGAAAATTCATGAGAAAGCTTGTTGTCAGATTTCCAGCCTGGTTTATTTTACATCCAAAAGGCTTAGTGGGACAGACTTGTGGCCACAGAGAGGAGAAAGGGAGACCTTGAAACATGGCAGAGCCTGATAATCTGTGGAAGTTTCCTCCCTCCATGGACCCCCAACATAAGTCTGGAGATACTGCTCCAATGTTTTGCCTTCACTCTGGTTATACCGATCATTTAGGAGCTATAATGCCATTGGCTCATTTCCTAAGCTGTGCACTCTCCCTCCCCCTTCGCATCTCCAAAAAGGATCAATAATGCCTGAATAGATTTTGGCCTTGAAATGCAGGATTTTAAAAGGAGTATACAAAATACAATGGCTACTCTTTTGGATCCGCACCTCTTCCAGAATTGACATGCTCCCCCAAAACTCATGGTACCTCTGTCATGATGTGTCCACTAGGAGAATCTTCTGTAGATTTCAGTGCAGGGGAAGAAGTGAGCATATTGTATAGCTGAACTTTTCTCCACATGTATTGTTTGGGCTATTTTTGAAGCAATTCTTGCTTCTTTTCCTCTCCTTGTGCTATGTAGAGTAAAGGAGCACCTGGTTTTTAGGGGGATGTTCTGTTGTATCTATATTAGAACTTCTACAATCTGAATTCAAAACTACTCAGTAAACCTTGTGAAGTTTCTCATTAGGAAATATTTATTATTTACCAAATGTGATTGCACATGCACGCTTTAACTAGTTTATTATTTTGATTGCATACCTTGAAATATGTTTTCAACTATGGTAATTGTGTTAATTTGCATCTTGAAAGGGCATCTTTGCAAAAGTGAGAATTTTATCAAGGTTATTTCTGCTGAATCAAAATAAAATCACATACACAGAGCTGTTAATTATTACCTTCAATATTTAACAGTCACAAGAAAAAGAAAAAAAAAGAATGATCTTTTAATACTAGTGGAAAAAATTTTTAAAAAGGCAAACAGATTCTCTGCACGATTTAAAATAAACCTCCTCTGGTTTTCAATAAATTGGGAAAAAAAAGAAGCTGGAGGAACTCATCATATTTTTATGCCATGTAAAGTCTTACTAGATATTTTGATAGCAGGACAAGAATGGAATGCTTACAGCCAACTTACAAGTAGGATCAGAGCAGCTACACATCTAGTCTAGAATTGCTACTTCAATCTGTAGATATCTGAAGCTTATTTCACATCCCTAAAGCCTATACTGGTTAACTAAAGGAGTGTTCTTCCTCCCATTTACTAAATTCACAACAATGTGTATGTAAACACTCTTACATTGGTTTAACAGATCCCAACAGGTATTATTTCAGCTTCATGTCTGGCATTCTTTGGATTCAGCAGAAATAACCTCAATACAACAGATCGAAGAGCTGAGGCAGGCGTATCAGAAAACTAGGGAAGCTAACAGTCATTCTGGTTCATCGTCTAAAACTTGTCACTTTTACGAGGAGCTGCATGCCATTCTCGGCAGAGACCCAACCACTGTGCCACCACGCAGCGTAGATACCTCGGGGGAATCCAAGGCCAGGGTGAATGAGGATGAGTCCGTGGACGAGGAGGAGGAGAATAGGGTGCAAGTGAGTGGAGTATCCCTTCTCCCTGAAAGTCAGGAGCTGTTTGCTACACAGGAACAGGCCAGCTGGATGCAGGAAACCATGACTGACCGGGGTGCCAAGGAAGGCACATGTGGCGAGTATGCACTGCAAATTGCATTTCTTTGGTTATATCAACAGTCCAGGATCTTGTACCAGCGGAAAAAAGTAGTGTATGCTGTGGTGAAGCTGTGCTTCCTCGTAGTTGGTGTGCTTAAGCATTAGTTTCACCCCAGAAAAGATTATTTATGTTCACAGGGATGCTCTGAGAATCCTCCATGGATATCTCCAGGAAGCTTTCGAGTAGGTACTCTGGAATCCTTTGCAGAAGGTTTCTTGGGAGGGCAGCCTTATTTCTTCCACCACGATAGGACACTTTCCCCCACCACGCTGTTATTAATTGTACAGGCATCATTGCAGAACACAGCACAGCAGCATAAGGGCCAGGCCTGTAGCCAGATGCTTGTAGCAAATCCTCCCTTTCTGCCTGTGAGACCCTCAGCAGACTGATATCACTCATGGTTACCTAGGGAAGATGGCACAAATTCACATTACCCGCCCAAGACATTTCTTTTTAGTGTGTGTTATTCTGCAGCTGGGGATGGTTTCTTGGTTCAGCACACTGCAAGTCCCTAAGCAGAATATTTATTGCTATGAGCCTCAGGAATCCGCAAACAGGTGCCAATTTTTTTCCCTTCAGAGACAATTAACCTCTACCCACCTCACACCTTTTCCGCTGCCTCTTAAAAGCCTGATTTATGGAAGACAATAGGAGCCCAAAATCCATGCTGTTGTGGGAAGCATGCACTTGTGCAGCATAGACACGGAAGATTTCCCTAAAATAGATGCACTAGCCCTTTACTTACCATGGCTGGAACACCACTCCAACCCCTGCAATAGTTAGACAATGGTATGCAGTTCTAGCTGTCCCTTGGGAATGTTCTGGGGAGTTATTTTTACATTGTAACATTGCTTTTCATCCATTGGACGAATTAACAATGGCTACCTTGTGCTTTGCTTCCCTTATAGTGGACAATGTGTCCTTCTACACACCACCATCTCATACTCCTGCAGAGTGCCTGTCGCAGATAAGAAGGTGAAAAAAAAAACCAAACCCAGGATGACATGATCATTGAAATAATGAATGCCTCTATGGCTGCTGACACATACCTAAGAGGGTGGAGGATTTCATTATCAGATAAATTGAACTTGGACATGGACAACAGGAAGGCAGCACAGGAATATGAACGTTCAACACAAGATGATAATGCATGATCAGTCAGACATATTGAGGTGCCTGGTTGAGCTTCTAGGAAGCTCAGCGGCAAAGGACTCTCTTTGCTGCCCCTGCAAAACTCTGATCTAACGCAATCTTCCCTAGCCCCCACACCCAACTGGTCTAGAACTAGGTTGAACAGGGTGCAGTATGTGCTCCACTAGTCGCTGGTTGAGGTGAGCAGAAAAAGGCGATAGCCCCTTTAAGGAGTGGGAATGTGTGATTCTTTGCTATTTGTAGAGACAAATTGGGCTCTGTATCCCCTCTCAGGCCCCTCACAAGGTATGGGGAGCATTAAATTATCTTCCTTTCCTCCCCTCTGTGAAGGATCACCAATAAAAAAGTACTGCTTTACAATTCATTTCTTTTTATATACTGATAAGAAGGGAATAAGGACAGGGGGTGAAACTGTATCAGTGGGAGATGGATAGGGAATGCAAAATGAAAACACAGCACAGATAAGTGACACACTGCTGTTGTGCCTCATTGCAAAAGTGGTTTTCCAATGCTTCCCTGAGGCACAGCACTCCACGATTGGCTCTCAGTGTTGAAGTGGCATCTGGCTGCTCCAAATGGGTGGCCAACCTATCAGCCTCCACAACCCAACCCAATGGGAATTTCTCTCCCTTTGTCTCACAGACCTAACACACAGCAGGCAGATATAACTATTGGGATGTTTCTTTCACTGAGGCCTAATCCAGCGAGCAAATGCACCAGCACGCCTTTAAACATCCAAATGCACATTCCACCACCATTCTGCATTTGCTGAGCCTATTATTGAAATGCTCCTTGTCACTGTCCAGGTACCCAGTGTAGGGCTTCATTAGCTTGGGGGGCAAGGGTTAGGCAGGATCTCCCAGGATCACTATTGGCATTTTAATATCACCAATATTTATTTTTTTGGTCAGGGAAGAAAGTGCCCGCCTGCATCTTTTTTAACAGACTTTAGTTTTTAAAGATGCACGCGTCATGCACCTTCCCAGACCACCCCACACAGATGTCGCTGAAGCGTCCCCTGTGATCCACAAGGACCATTGAGAAGTATCCCTTTCGATTTATGTTCTCTGTGGCAAGGTGGTCCAGGGCTAAGATAGGGATGTGCATGCCATCTATGGACCCCCACAGTTTGGGAACTCCACTGAGAAAAGGCCTTCCACTATGTCCTCTACATTTCCTAAAGTCACTACCCTTCTTAGCAGAAGTCTATTAATGGCCTGACACACTTGTATCACAGCTGCTCCCACGGTGGATTTACTGACTTTAAATTGATTCCCAACTCAGCGATAACAGTCTGGTATTGCTAGCCTCTACAGAGCAATGGCCACGTGGTTCTCCACTGTCAGAGCTGGACCAGAAAGAACTCTCTGCAAAGTTCTAATAAAGTGGCCTTTCGCATACAAAAGTTCTGCAGCCACTGCTCATCATCCCACACCTTCATAATTCTGTGATCCTACCAGTTACTGCTTGTTTCCTGGGACCAGAAGCAGCACTCCACCGACTGCAGATGGTGCATGACAGCCTGCAGCAAATGGGAATTGTTTCATTCTATGGCTTGTAGTAAGGCAGCCTCAGTAACATTGCAATTTTAAGCGCTGCAGCTCTCCCTGAAAATACTGTAGAATAAGTTGTGGGGAGTTTGATGAATGGATTGCTGTCAGAGGTGGTGCTAGCCCATTGGTGGCCCTAAATAGGAATATTTTGGGGGCCTCCCACACACAATACATACTAAAAAAGCAAACAGGGGCTCCTCTGAGTTGCTTGGGGTCCTAAGCAATTGCTTAGGCTGTTTATGCTTAGCGCCGACTCTGACTGCTGCTGATAGAACCACTAGCCACATCCTTGCTCCCCCCGCCCAGCTCTGCCAAGGAGAAAGCCCATGGCTGCCTCTGTATTTTGCACACTCATACACCTCTATGCAACAGAACCACAGCAGTTACATTGCTTCTTGGACTTTGTTTATCCATACAAGACTTTTTAAGGGCATGGTTGGGAGGGGAAGGGATGGGACACAGGATTCTCCTCTTACAGAGAAAAAATTTTCATTGCCATAAAAGTCAAAGAAGGCTATTTTTAACCTGAGGAAAATAGTCACAGAAATGCACAATGAAAATCCAATAAATATAACTTCTCACTGACAAATTCAAGAATAAAAGTCTAGTTTAGGAACACTAAGATACCTGAATCTTCTGGATAATTTTACAGGTGACCTTTTAAATTAAATTAAATAAATAGAAAAGGGCACTAGTACAAATTAATTCACATTATACGAAATTGCTGATCAGACTTATCAGTGTAATGCCAGTCCAGCCAGGATTTAAAAAATGGGGATGTAACTGTCTGCCTTGTTATCAGTGTGTATGTTGCCACAGCTCCTCACTGAACCGAGACTGAGATGTATTAGTAGGTCAAAAGTGCAAAGCTCTTCAATTTTTTACAGTCCTAGAAAACAGATGACATTCAGAGAAGAGCTTAATCTTAGCAGGGGACCAGCCAAATTGTTTATTTTTTACCCTATATTCTAAAAGAGGGGGAAAGAAAACAAATACAAGTGCCATTATTAAAAGGCTCAACTTCATGCTAGGCTTCTGCTATATGTTTATTGTGTACAATTTACTGCCTAAACCCCCTATAAGGTTCACATAATGATTTGGATAAAACCAGAAAGACAAGTGCTATGAATCTTGCTTCCTGGAGTGGCAGAGATTGGGCCAGAGGTGAGGTTTCAATGAATTACACTCACAAGCACCCATGAATTATAGATGACAGCATAGTTAGATGCATTATTTTATCTCAAATTAGGGCCATGCAATTGGGTATTCAGAAGAGCTCTCTCCAGCAGCCTTATGCAGGTGTCGGCAGCTGAACAAGGCTGGACCTGACCATATCTTCCTTGAGAAAACAGATAATTAAGTATCTCCTAATCATCTAGCTTTTTCAAAAGGTTAACACTTGAAGGCTTTAAAATCCAGATAATAAGAAAAAGATGTAGTGACCTGATAAACTTTCTAACCTTTACCACTTTCCAAGCTATTTTTCTAACATTTAAAACCCCATAATAATTTTGCTAACCCTTCACATTTTTCTCTCTTAGGAAGCATATTCCTCCTGTCCTCAGTGGCAATGTGGAGACTCAGGATAAGAAAACAATGTAATACATGTAAGAGCCGTTTCAGTAACTGGAAAGTTTGTTGCAAAAGAGGAAGGGAAATGGATGGTTTATATTTCCTTTTCAGCAACCACAACACATATTTCTCTATATGGCATGAGATTCTAGCATTCATAAAAAGAGGAAAGGCATTCTGGTGGGTAAGCCACTGGATTGGGATTCAGGAAATTCAACTCAATTCTACACACTGTCTTCTTGAGTGATCTTGATTAAGTCACTTAGGCCTGGATGCACATTGTATTGCTGAGCATCACAGCACCTAACTTTTGGGTGCCCAGAAAAAGCACTGAAATTTGCAAAGCCTGAGTTAGGTGCCAAGCCTCCCCATACCATGAATGGAGAGAGAGAGGCACCACAGAATGTGAGTCACAAAAGCCAGCCAGGTAGGCAGGCAGCTAAGCTTCCTATGCTAGCCAATGAACATTCTGATCAGAGGGGTGTGTGCTACGCCCCACTCCTCTCACAGAGTTATGCACCAAAGTCTGGGATGAAGAGAGATGTCTGTCTCTGCTCATGAGTCACAGCTAGGCACCCTCTTTGGAGTTAGGGGCCTATGCCATTTTTGGAAGTAACTGAAGGTGGAAGGGGGCCCTTCATTAAAGATTAAGGCCCAGTCTACACTTACCTTTGGGATTCGGCAGCAGTCGACGGGGAGATATGCAAGTGACGTAAATCACTTTCGTATCTCTAGTCGAATTCGCGGCATCTCCTTCGTGCGGTATCCATGCTGCGCTGCATCAAAGGAAACAGTGTTCCCTTCGATGCAGCACTACGCCACTTACTGGGGTGGTTTTCCTGCGTCGCTTGCTGAATCAACAGAGTGGGTCTATGCAGACTGCTCAGTCGATCCAGAGCAATCGATCTGACGGCAGCGAATTTGCTGCCATCAGTGTAGACTCAGCCTAATTGGAGCTGGGGAAGTGCTCTAACCACCAGGATGTGCAGTCATTCTCATGTTTGTGCTCTCTCTGGCCCAAATAACTCTAATTATCTAGCTATGGTGCAACAACAGAAATGGAGGAAGCCCAATGTATCCTCATATCAGGATTTCTTAATGGTTGGAGCAGTCATCTGAGCGGTAGCAGATCCCTGTTCTAACACCTTCTCTCCCTCAAGCAGAAGGGAAATTTGAACTGGAAGTCCCATATTGTAGGTGAGCATCCTAACCACTGGGCTAAACATATTGAGGGAGGTTCCTCTCCTTCCCCAATGTTTTGTGTGAACTCATATGAACAGGCCTGATCCAGTAGCCATACCCAAAAGGGTGCCTACTGGATTGGACCCTGCATGCACGTTTGACAGCAGAGCATCCGTCTTCTGGTCTGCAGATTGCTCTGGGGCTTTGGCCGAAGACAAGGGTCCAAGTTATTAGAGTGAGGCAGCAATGCACATACCCAAAGGCAGGAACAAAGGCACCTAGGGAACTTTCACTGCAAAAACTTAGGTGCCAAGTGACTTTAGGCATTTAGAGGATGTGAACTGCAGTGGAGCCTAAAATGTGATGTAGGCACTTAAACCCAGACCTAAATACTTGGTGAATCTAGGCTTTACATCTTTATAACCTCAGTTTAGCTATCTTATAATGGGGATAATACTACTTCTCTAAATAAGCACACTAACATTTATAAGATGATAGAGTGAGGAGTACCATATACAAGTATATAAAAAATACATGCAGAGCTAGCGCTAGGATTTTCAGGGCCCTATCCAGCTCATAGCCACACGTCTGTAGCACTGATCGGGGGTAAAGGTGCCTTCTCATCTACATGCTGCATAAATCAAGGACATTTAATTCCCACCCACTTATATTGTAGATAAATACCATAAAAACAATGCATAACATATTTTAAAAGCTGATGTGTAACTACATAAGATGAGCAGAATTAAAAGTATAAAACCAGACATGGGGAGGCAGAAGGAGCATTTTTTTCACATCTATACCTCATTAGGCATTTTCTTTTTCTGCCCAGTTCCTACATCCCCTAAGTCATAAGAGTGCAGCAGAGATCAAAATATTTGGTTATCCTTGTTTTGTGTCTTCTGACAAACATTTCATGTCAAACCAAGAAAACACAGAATGAAATATTACAAAAATATGCCATTCATTGAAGCAATCTACAATGTTGTTTGACATGAATTGTCTATTCGGAAAGGAAAAGCTGTGGTCAATTGTTTTTAAATTATTGACCTGCAAGCTTGTAGAGTCATTATTGATCAATTTCTGGAAAACAGCACTGGGTAATTTTTGTCATGTGATTTATTTAAACAGATTGGAATATTTGGTTGCTATCCAAGGATGACCGGAAAAAAAATAATGAGCAATATTATAAAATACATATTTTATCAATCCCTTTATGATGTTAATAGTTAATTTCAATAAAAAGAAGTCTGTCTCGAATCCCTTTGAGTGAAGGACTGTAATTTTGTCACTTCTGATAGGAATATTTACCAATCTGGACACAAAATCTATTCACCCAACCTTTATCATCATGATAATGAAAAAACAAATAATTTTTACTCACCCATTGACAAAATTAATCATCAAAGGCAAACAGAATTTTGCAAAGCTGGTATATTATATATATGGAGCTGCGCACATACAGTAATGCATGGGTGCTATATTTCACAACCTGAACAATTATCCCCTGCTAACATACTTCAGTTTATTCTGCAACCAGTAGCTATTTACTTTGGGCCAAATTCACTTCTGGGATCAGAGGATGCAACTCCATTGATGTTAATGGGGTTGAATCCTGTCTCGGTGCTTGCGTGGGCCCTTAACCTTTGTATGTATAATGCCCATAAAAACAGTAATAAAGCAACGCAGACAGTGTAAATTTACAGTGAAATGAAGGAATGACAAAGAAGATTTACTTGTGAGAATACTTTTCCCCTCTAGGGATTTCCAGTTGGTATCAAACTAATTTCATGTGTATTCCTAATTCTATGTGCTTCAAGTACACAAAACAATTCTCAATCCTATTAAAAGTAATGGAATAAAAACACTTGAAGCTATTTGAAATTATCTTAGCCTGCACAGTGCCTACCTTGGTTCAGGTCAGGAAGTTAGTTTTAAGAAGTATTTAATCACAAGCAAAGGAAATTGGCTTTAGTGACTTACAACTGAAGATCGGTAGATATAACTCTGATTCAATGGGATACAGACAAACCTTGAAGATTTCAAATTGTGAACAACTCACTTATTCAATGTTATTTTTCTGCTGACTTTGTGTGTTTCTAGAACTATCACGCAATCCGGCACAGGCTCAATGTTTCAGCTGTATCATCATGTCGTTAAAATAACAAAACAATCTTTGGCAGTATCTTTTTTGACAATACTTTAAGTTTGCAGTGGCGTTAGAAAATGATTGTTAGTTTACACATACAAGATAATTTCATGTAATGCAAGAAAGACTAAATGGAAGAGTCAGCAGTGACTGTGAAAGAAATTAAATCAGGATATGAATGAATGCTGTTTCATAGTGTAGGTGTTCCAGCAAAACCTAATGCTAATGCTTAAACTCATCAGTTAATCACTTCTCATATTCTTTTTCAACTATTAACCTTTTTAACAGTTGAATTATTTTAAGAATAACTTGCTATATTATTTGGAGTCATTTAAAAGTCTATGTTGAAAAAAGAATGTTTTTTTAAAAAAATAGGTTTTAATTATTACAAGGCTTATATGAAGAGGAAAATATATTTTAACAAGCATCCACACAAGTGGTCTGATTATGTTATTCTAATCTGAAAACCTAATTATCACCTTCTTATGGAGTACAAGGAACAGCTTTAGAAGCAAATTAATGTATCTGATCAGTGGGACAGTTTGTCACTTTATTAAATAATCATCTTCTTTGCAAATAAAATTGTTAGAGGCTTCATTGTATTAAGGAAAAAACTAAAACCTCTCACACCATTTCATATTAAAATTAACTTCCCACTGTTTCTTGAATGGTCTATTAAGCTTTCACCATGATGGATCATGAAGCATGAATGAGGATATCAACAGTTTCTAAAACTGTAAGAAACAAATATGTTCCATGTGCATTCTGTATTACTCTGCATTATAATTTAGCAAACACTGAAATTATTTCCACTATTTCTTGATATATTCGACAAATACAATGTGGGGTTTGTTTGTTTTTTTAATCAACAACAAACCACCAGTAAGTCATAAACTTTGGGGACAAAAACTGACTTTTCTAGGCAAGTTCTTTCTGTAAAACTGCCTGTTTCTGTTCTTCTTCTATACTCAGCCTAACAGACTGAGAAAATGGTAATCAGAGGAGTTACGCTAGCCACTTTTAGAGATCGTCTTTAGATGGTTCTATGGCATTCTATAATAGGGCTCTGAAATATATATAGCTTGTTAATGCATTTTCAGAAGTCTATTTCTGAAAATCTATAGAAACTCTATAGCTTACATCCCACATCTGAATCTGCAGGGGCCCCCGCCTGTGGCAACCGGTGCTATCTGATGCACAAAGGGATAGGGTCAGGATTCCAGCCATAGGGGCACCTCTCCTGCAAGGAACAACATGTCAGTATGACTTCTACTGAGTCCACATATTATTTAAGGATTTCTTCCACTGAGATGAACTCTTTGCATCCAAGGACTGCAATGCAATTTGCAGCCTGTGCATTTCTTGTGTGTGATATACACCATTAAGTCTCCCAAGTGAATGAGTTACATTTAGTATTGTTTTCCCATCCCAGGGGATGGAAATCCTTTTCCCTCATGGATTACACAGAGAAAGTAGATTTAGGTTTCTATTCTTTTCATGGCTTCCTTGAATGGAACTCCTTTCTCTTGCTCTATATACCTGGAGGTAAGTCCTGAAAAAGTAAAGCTTTGAGCCTTCATAGAAGGTTTCTTACATCAGTCTGTAAACTTTCAAACATCCTTTCTTTGTTGTTAATGGCAATAAGACCACAGCTATGAAGACATCCAATTTTACGAAAATATTTACTACATAAAACTGATTCTTTGCTATTTCCAAATTTCTTTATAATGAGAAGCAATTTTCAGCTACAAGACAAACTTTCCAGCTTTAAACGCTTTCTGACACTTCTGAATATTGGCCTCCATAACTGCAAGCTTCAGATAAATCCTGTATGCAGCTATCAAGAACGTCCACATTACAGGACACTGTCATGTGCATATAATCCCATTTATAAGGAACATTCTCAGCAATCTGTAAAATCAGACATTTTCTCAACCTCAGATATTAAGTTAATTCATTTAGGTAGTACTAGATTGTACTTGAGCCAATGAAACACATCTGATTTTAGTGACAGAGCGAATGCTTGTCAGGAAACTGGGATTATTTTTCCTTACTCTTTTCAAAAAGTGCATGGGTTTCTTAACTTTCACCTGCCCAGCCACCAGAGGAAATTCAAAAGTACCTTATTTTGACATCAAAACTGAAGAATGCCATCTTCAAAAGTGCAAGCAGCAGCTCTGGGCATGGGTCTTCACAATGTCAGACTTGGGTAGTTTCTCAGGTTCTGGTATGGAACTCAAACATGTGACCTTAGAGGCTAGAGGGCTAGTCGCTCACTGAAGTAAAGTGTCTCATCTCTGTTATTTTATCACTTAACTTCAAACTGACACAAGAAGTCTGTACTATGAATGTAAAATACAGCTGTATACATTTTTAGCATTTAATAGTGAATAAAAACTTAATGACAAAAGGTATATACCAAAAGATAAAGACATGAGAAAAATAATTTTTAAAAAAAGTCCCAACACAGTGACACTTTAAACTTAAAGTAACAGACAAGTTCATAACAGCACTTCCCTCTGGCTCTGTTGGCTTGTCAGTTTCATTTTTTATTAAAACACTAAACCAGGAGCATTATGTAGCTCTTGATTTAGTTTTATAATAAAACGTGAAATCCTGCTTAACCAACAGTGCAGTTCTGTTGAACCTTGTGACCTTGATTATTCTATGTGGTCAAAGAACAAAATAAAGTCTAGAAAGGCAACAGAAGGAGGGAGGAGTCAAATGGAGTGGGCGAAGAGAAGGAAGGCAAGATGTAAGAAAAGAAGAGGAAAAAAAGCTGACAAAAGGTGAAAGACTTTTGATGTATACTATGTTCAGGCATGTATTGATATATTTAATAAGATTATTAGTTCTGTCTCTAAAACGTCTCTCTTTGGAAACCTGCTTCTCTCGTGATAGCTACAAACACTTGACGATGGTCAGGAAGTGGTGTGCTGTGACTGCTTCTACCTGTTTAGCTTGTGCTCTCATGTCTGCTTTTCATATACGTAGGCTCCTGTGCTGCATTTAGTTGGCTATGAGCACACTGACACCCCCGCAGAAACCCGCTGATGTCAGGGGGGGCTCTGTTGTCCATATGAAGACTGCTGGGCCCACATCAGTTGCAGGATCAGGACCTTGTAAAATCTGTAGAGCATGGTCTGTGTTTTCATTATGTGTCTGTATAAAGTTTAGCACAAATGGGTTCTGGTCAACGAGGTATGCCTCTAGGTACTATTGCAATACAAATAAATAACACCACCACTGACTTTCTGAATAGGCCTATTCATTTTTATACTATATTTTGAATTCATGTAAATCCACAGTAAATGAGAGATTATTCATGAAAATCTCCTTTTAAACTACAAACTGATTTATACTCTCGTTGTATGTATAAAAATGTCTTAAAATCACAGCAGATTTGTTAGCTTACATACTGCTGGTAGACTCATTATTATTTAACTTCAAAAATTCACAGTTGTAATTTGTCCCCCAAAGTATAGATGTTTTTTAACTTTAAAAAAAGAACAATGGGGACAGCAACTTGTGCCATCATGTTATTTAACAAGCACATACAGTAATATGGTTCTACGTTGCTTGTTAATAAACAAGTAGTATATAAGATGAGGAGACAGAGTGCAATGGCATAAGATTAAAAAGTAAATTGATTCCTAAGAGGACTGGCTCTCCCAGCTATATGAATTACATTTAAATTTGGGAGGCATCAAGGAGATAACACAGTAATTTCTGAGATTACAATTCAGCTGAGATAGATTCAGCTCAGAGTGACTAGAAAAATCAAACTATATCTCAAAGCTTTATGAAACACGTGGAGCGAAGTTCTGGTTCCAATGAGAGTTTTCCCCCTGACATCAAAGGGATCAGGATTGTCACAGCTGATGTTGACCTAAGGTTGGAGCACTGCTGAATGAAATCCACTGTTTCACAAAACATTCAAGATTATAAAGACATATTGATGGTAGACTTTTTCATTCAGTTTTGTCTGATATTCAAGCATGCGTACGAAGAGGGGGTGTTGTGGGGAGAGTGGACCAATCATTTGCCCAAAAGAAACCCACCCGCTCAGAGTGGTCCTTCTTGTTCTGTAAACTCATGGTTGGAGTACTGAGGCCAATATAATTGTATCTGAGACTGTTTGGCGAGACTCTTCCTTTTCCCTTTTAATACTTAAATGTTGTAGTGAATATTTTACTGTAAGGCTAGGCTAGTAGATACTTTTTCTTGACAATTTTGCAAGGACCTCTATTATAGAGAAAGCTGAGTGAGTTCTGAAAAAGATGATTGCAAATATCTATTTGAATTTGCTTTCGTACACATTTAATATTTAATTTTCACATACATTGTGGCAAATGATTTTACCAAGAGGAATGTTTGATCAAAAAGTAAATTTTAAGATAATATTACAGAATATTTGTGGAAACATTTATATTCTCTTGCATTACTCCAGAAAATTACTCCAGTAACTCCAGAAAGTTACTCCAGAAAATTATTTATCAGAAAACTTGTTCAGGTATGTCTACACCTGCTGCAATCAGACCTCCTGATTGCAGTGTAGACACACCCTTAATGCAGTGGTCCCCAAATTTTTTGCTCTGTGTACCCCTTACTCCTGTCTGCATTTCCCATGCTTCTCCGCACCCTCTCCCAGCTGGGACTGGGAGCAGAGCCATGACCAGAGCTGGGGGTTGTAGCTGGGAGCAGGGCCACAGTTGGGGAACTGCGTTTGGGGCTAGGGACTGAGGCTGGGAGCAGGGCTTCACAGTGCCAGGGGCCCTGGGGGCTGCAGCAGGCCCCAGTGGTGATAGCTAGGACCTGGGTACCAAGGCTGTGGTTGGAGGCTGGGCACTGTGACTGGTGGGCCGAGGCCATGTCTGGGCCCAGAGCAGAGCGCGGGGCTGAGTGGTGCTCCCTCTCCGCCATCCTGTGGGGGCTGACCCAGATCTGGCCAGTGGCCACGTCCCCCCGCGCACCCTAAGTGGGCACACCCCACAATCTGGGGACCTCTGCCTTAATGTTATGATGTATAGTGTGCAGTGGTAGGTAGTCTGCCTATGTTTGTATACAACTCTATATATGAAAGAAAAATCAAGGGCTCACATCCTCCAGACATTTACACAAGTACTTTTACTCTGACAAGTAGTGCTATCAGAGTAAATGACTATTTGAATGCATTAAGTCAGTGGCTCTCAACCTTTCCAGATTACTGTACCCCTTTCAGGAGTCTGATTTGTCTTGAGTATGCCCAAGTTTCACCTCAATTAAAATCTACTTACAATCTACTTACAAAAGTAACCTACTTACAATTAAAATCTTAATTAAAATCTACTTACTCATAGACTCATAGA
>ML675603.1:48237055-48254835 GCA_007922155.1 Mesoclemmys tuberculata
CTTATTATTAATCCCTAAGTGCATGACCTTGCACTTTTCACTATAATTAAAATCTACTTACAATCTACTTACAAAATCAGCTATAAAAATACAAAAGTGTCACAGCACATTATTACTGAAAAATTTATTACTTTCTCATTGTTAGCATTTAACTATAAAATAAATCAGTTTGACTATAAATATTGTACTTACATTTCAGTCTATAGTATATAGAGCAGTATAAACAAGTCATTGTCTGTATGAAAATTTAGTTTGTACTGACTTTGCCAGTGCTATTTATATAGCCTTTTGTAAAACTAGGTGAATATCTAGATGAGTTGATGTACCCCCAGA
The DNA here is from genome assembly GCA_007922155.1 of Mesoclemmys tuberculata. Lineage (NCBI taxonomy): Eukaryota > Metazoa > Chordata > Testudines > Chelidae > Mesoclemmys > Mesoclemmys tuberculata. The sequence continues at coordinate 48,237,389 of ML675603.1, forward strand.
AGGCCACTGTGTACCCACTGGGGTACACATACATCTGGTTGAGAACCACTGCATTAAGTTATTCATCTAAGTATTTGCATGAGCAAACTATACATGTGTCTTGCAGGTCCCTGTTTTCATCTTAGTACTCCATCTTCTTTGAATCTACCTTATTTCTGTGATATTACAAATGAATAACTTTTGTTCTTGTGATGATTTAGGAACATTTCTTTTGAATTTCCTCCCTTTATGTTCACTCACATTTATAAAATATTCATATTTGATATTATTTGTTAATATGCTTTTCAACACAGCTCCAGATTTACAAGGGCTCCGGCGGAAACACTGATTCGATCACAAAGCACATGGCTGAAGGAAATTTGTTCTCAAAAATTGTCAAAACAACTATAACCTAAAATCATCAAGTACTAGCCTTTTCAGATTATGGTAAAAATGATTAAGTGAATGTAAATAATACAGGAAATTTTTGTCAGTTGTTAAACCAGTTGACAATGACAATTATTAAAAAACTGTCTTTCTGTTTAAACTGTTCCATATTATTCTTCTGAAATGAAATGATGTTCTGTGAAAGGTAGAATTATGACAGTCATCCTGGTTACACTCTGCATCTACATGTGAGAGACTTCTCCCCACTGTCTCTTGTTCCCTGTGCGAGTTGTTGTCAGCGTCATTGGTAAAAGAGGAGGAGATTTAAAGCAGGTAAAGATCGGAGAATCCCTTATAACTTCATCAGGAATTCACAGGATACACCCCATTCTTCCAAAATGAAGTGAAAGAGTTAACAGTAAATTAAATACACGTGAAAATGAACTCTAAGAAAAGGGTGAGAGAAAACTGCTCTCTTCATTAAATGTTTTATGGAAAGGTTTTACATGAGAATCTTTTCACCAGACCACCATCCCTAGATCCACGCTTCAAAGGCTCTTCAAGCTGTTAGGCCCATTCAGGAAGTTAGGATTGTTAAGTGTTAAGAGTGGCTACGCTGTGCCCTAAGCAGACCCATGCTGCCAAAGAGGTATAGCTCCAACTTAAATTATCTTTCCTGAAGAATCCAGCTGAGCTGGAAAACTGCAGAGATCGAGGAGACACTCTAGTAATATAGTTCAATTGCACTGTGCTTCCTGCATGTCTCCCAGGCTCCACCTGGTTTAGCAGCAAATCCACAGTTCATTCCACTGGGGCCAGCCCTGGTCATCCGCACATGATTTTGGGAAAATTCCATGAGGGCATCTCCTTAGTATCTTTACCTACCATTCCTACCCACAAGTCCTCTCCCATCAGCAATTTTACATAGAAGAATGATCTGTCCTTGCATTCTGCAACACAGAGCCACTTGATGCTAAAAAGGTATCACTATACACAAAGATCTCTGTGGTAATGAATTAGGTCAGGTTTACAAAGTGATCTATTTCATGAAGATCCCTTAAATCCCACAATTTTTTTTTTTTTAAAGACATTTTTCCTGTCATTATATGTTTATTGCTAGGCATTAAGATTATATATCCTAGGAGTCCTCGATATTTGGGTGAATCATAGAGTCAGTATATTGTATGTTCTCATCGTTTGTTAAATATAAGTAACTCTTAGTGACAAAAAAAACCCAGAGAAACAAAAATAACCCTTATAAATGGAACTTAAAATACGGACACAACAGGTAGACTAAATTAAATCAGTGTCAGCAAACTATAATGACATCTGTAGACCTTGAAGAAAGGAATGATGTTGAGGCAGTTTGTAAGGGGCTCATGGCCGCGTCTCCCAATCAGTTTGGTGGGAGGCCATGCCCTCTTGCTGCCACATACCTATAAAGACAGTCCTGAAAAGAGAATTAGCAGTCTTTGGGGATCAGCCCTCTGAGCAGGGCAGACCAGTCTCTGGAGTTCAGGTCCCTCCGGCAGGACTGAGCTGAAAGAAGTCTATGAGGGCTCTCGTCCTAAGGCTAGGCAGAACAGTAGGCAGTCCAGGGAGCTCTGGTCCTCAGACAGGGTAGAGCAACAGCAGTCTATAGGATTCTGGCCTTTCTGGCAGGACAGAGTTATAAGCAGGTCTTTTTCCTGATGTCCTGGCTCAGGCTGATGGCAGACAAACACAGACCTCTTGGCCTAAGGTGGGAAGGCTGCCACCACATAATGGGGTGGGCAGCAGGGGATAGGGAGATCAGGGCCCATCCTACTCCACCAGGTAGGGCCCATGGCCCTAACAGTGACAGAGGGATCTGTCACTGGGTCAGCAGGGATTCCACCGAAACATGCTGACCAACTTTCTGGTCACATAACTAAACTAGTGTCTAGTGTCCCTGCGCTACTTCCTACGATCCCCTCATTTTGTACCTTTTCCTCATGGTTGTCCTCCATCCTCCCAGAGTGTAGAGCTAGTAGCAGTCTGAGTAGCTCCTCTACATCCATGTCGGTGGTAATTCTGGCAGTCCTGGTGGTCCTCAGTGCTGCAGAGGTCCTCTTCAGGCTCTCATTCCAGCAGCAGGTGGAAGGTGTCTATCTCCTTCACTGGCTCTGGCACAACTGAGCTGAAGGGCCTGCCTTTTATATTTTCTGTCCTGCTCCTCTGCTTCCAGTGGGGTGTACGTGGCTGTGCTGGCTCCACCCAGAAGGGGTTGGGTGGCCACATCTCCCCATCGGTCTTGGTGGGAGGCCACATCCCTTTGCTACACAGTTACTTTCAAGGCTTCTGCTCTGCACCCACTCTTTTTTTAATTATTTTTTGCACCACTGTCACTGGAAACATTATGAGGGCCTTTGAGAATTGTTAGAGAAGACAGAAATACTTTTTACAGTATGTTGCTACTGTACTTATTAACATATAACCATATACAAAAAAAGGAAGAAATCCTGGAACTCTGTTTAAACTATTTAAAAAAAAATCCTCAGTTCTGCCCTTGTTTATAATACGTTGCTAGTACACAATATTCCAGCTCCTGAAAAAGTTGTCCATTATGCTCCATAATTGGATTAGAAATCTCATGCTGCAAGAAGGGTTACCAAACCTTGTTCCTCATATTCCTCATACAGATATATATAGATATAGATATACATATTGGTAATAGTTTCCCATGAACACTAAAACTGAAAGGTTTTAAAGAATGAGGAAAACATGTTATTATCTGATGTTTTCCAAGTCTCATTTGAACAAACAATGGCAAAACTCTCTTCATCTGAATACACAACACACAAACTGTGACACGCCCACCTTTGCTACAGAGTCAAATAATAGATTCAGGGCTTCACCAGGAAAAATTATAAAAATTCATTATAATTTTAAAATATGTAGGCTTGGAAGAATTACATTTTTATCAGTAAATGTTGATAAAGATCAATTCCACCATACATACACAAACCAACAAAATGATATTTCCGTTGGCAATAACTGAAATGTACAGATGGGCAAAGTAAGAAAAATGCTGCTTGAGAATTTTTTAGAGTCAAAATCCAGGACTGAGACTTTTGAATCAGGCTTGTTACAAATGGACTAGCGAACATATAGTAAAAAAATGTGATTTGTTATTTAAGGATATTTACGTAGTATATTTTGACATGTGATGTTGACAATTTGTGTTTTAACAGTTTATAAAGCTTTAACTTTTAGAATCTCAAATCTACAATAATTAAATAGTTGTCTTCACACTTGAATAAAATTATGGAAGGTCAAATTTAAATGATTAAAAATCTTTAAAAATGCTTAAAAATAAAGATTGATATTATCCATCAAAATTACACAAAATATATAAAATTTGAATTCTGCCAAGCCTAAAAATATGTATCTCCAAGTTATCAACTTGTTCACCCTTAAGTCTCACAATGGTATTAGTACTTCTATGCCATAATGATATCAACAGTATATCTGATATGTCACTTCCAGTTATTCAAATAATATGTGGATTAAAATGCATGGATGAGTTAATAAACTCTCAGAAATTGCTAGGTAATGCTGTTCTGACCTCAATATTGCTTAACAATCAAGGAGAGCTTGTTTACATTACTTAAAACTTTCTTCTTTTGTTTTCTTGGTTTAGTGAATCGCTATTCCATAGCCTGGTGTTGGAATTGTGGTTATAGAATAGAGAGGGAGAGCAGAAGCTTTCTCAGCAGGAGGCCAAAGTAGCTCATATCATCCCACAAGATGATGGGGAATGGGACTGGTGGTGTGAACATAGTGAAGATGCATAGCTCAAGGTAATATAAATAAAATATCCCCTTTATGTCCCAGTATTAAAATAAACTGACAGTCATTTCTTATGTCTTTCTTCACCAACCTCCCTCAGGCCTCAAGAATGCAAACGTTAGCCAAATATCAAACGCCAGAAGCAGCAGCAAACTATTTCTCATTCTTTAACATTTTCCATGTGCGTTTCTAGGTATCCTGGACCTGCCAGTTGACATCCTGCCCCTTTTGATGGAATCAGTGACCAGCCAATGAATTGAGGCAAGGTCTTCACCGATCACTGCTTCTTGCCAAAATGGAAGACAACATCAAAATGATGACATGCTATTCCATACTATTCTCCTTCTCCCTAGGCTGCTGTTGACCTCAATCACCTTGACAGAGAGAGAGAGAGAGAGAGTTGCTGATTCCCCAACCGACAATCCATAAGCCCCACAGCATGATTCTCAGAGGTCTATGCCCCTTTCAGAACTCCACCACCACAGCAGCCCATGAGTGTTATGGAACTACAGAACCTGCCAAGTGGACAGGAGCTGATGTACAATACTGAACTACAAGGAGAAGATTCTGCAGACCTGCCTAGAAATGAAAGGAGTTTGTTGAACTGAGCTGGCAACATTTTGCAATTTCCAAGAAATTCCTTATCTCTACACCATGCAAGTGCAACAGCTCCGCCTAGGATGACTACTGCTCTGACCACTGGTAAGATACCATAACTAAATCCTTTAAGTTATTCTAGAACCAGACGCAGCTCAATGTCTCTCAGGGGCTGTCATTCATGAAAAGATGGCATCAACTTCCATATAAACTGGTGAGGACAAGAAATGACGGGAAAAAAGAGGACTTAATGGCACTGATGAGAGTTCATAAATAACTATTTAGCAAAAGAGGAAACTTGCTAACCAAACAAATTCGTACTTAAGATATTGGGCACAAGACTGGGGTTCCTTCTCTAACAGACTGTAGTGATAAGACTTTATAATGTCAGTGTGTCAGCATGGATTGTATATAGATGCTTTCTGGAACAGAGTATTGTGAATGTTTCTTTACAGATTGCCTAGGATATGTTTGAGATTATCCAAGAAAAATTTTCTTCTGGAGTGAACTATGCTCCTTAAAAATGACAGCTGATAAAGGAACATGGTTGTAAGAGAAAAATAAAGAATGCCATTTGTTCAGTGACATATTAGGATATGGAAATAAATCAGAGATGCGTAAGACTCTTGTGGATCAGATGCTACAGCAGCTAGCAATTTGGAAGGAACTGAGCAGTTTGCAGATCCAATTTCATTATGTCTGGCTGAGATGGACGTTCATTTCAAACCTTTCAAATAAAGTCACAAATGAAAACCAAAGCACCACTAACAAACTAAAATATGAGATTATACCAGGCACAGAGATTGTGTATTATCAGAATTAATGTCTGAAGCCTACAGATAGGCCAAATATAAGGGAATAGGAGGAAAGGATAGGATACCATTTCAATATATTGTTTTTCTTTCAGTGTCAAAACCTTTGGAAGGAACTGTGTGACATGCAACGTACGCAACAAGAAGCTTTTAGGCTTCCCATAGCATCACTGATTACCTCATACATTTTTCTGATATCAAGTTTTTGCCTTCTATGCTTTTAGATGAATATCTTAGCAATATCTTTGATTTTTGTATATTTTGAGAAAGACAATGCTGTGAAATGTGAGCTTTCTATCTTCTGAGTGTAAGCATATGAAATCTAGTTTAATTCTTTATTACCCATATAAGCTTTCAGCAGAATGTTTAGATACCATGAAAATAATTATACATAGATTTTTAAAGATACTATGAGAACCTAATTTGTTTCAGTGCTAGCTATATAGTTATGCTCTTTTATGAATGCAGTAAAAATAAATACTGATCAAAATTCTTCTGAAGAGAACATGAGCACCTGTATGACTGTTAGAAAAATATAGTATACAAACATACGAATGCACTGCCATATATAGCTAGAAGCATATACACGTTTTCTATTTTTATGAAAAAGATATTATTTTCACATCATATTTAATGGACGAATAATATTAAACCTACGCAATTTATCTAAGAACTTCAAAAGTTTTGAGTGAGGGAAGTCTGCAGGATTGCCTTTATAATTCCTTCAGAGATTATAATTTGTCATTTGCTATACATTATATGATAGGAAATGTTTTCCATTTTGCATGTATCAAATTTGAAAAGCCATGTAAAACAATAGTCCTGATGCTGCTGTGGAATTACAAACTTGTAATCAAGTCAGAAAGAAGTCTGGTTATTTGCATGAAAGTGATACACGGTCTAAAACAACATAAGCAAGGCAAGTGCATTCAAATACAAATAGGAAGAAAAAGGAAAATGTCTAAACATGTAACAGATATTCACATAGGATTACATGGTTTTTTGGTCTTGTTTTTTAAGTACATCTTAGGATATGTCTGATACCTAGAATGCTTCATTCATGAAGTTAGCAAAGATAAAAGCCACAGGAAACGGAGTTAGGGTCATGGCACACTAGCTCATACAACTAGTTTTCTGGTCATCTATATAAAAATGAATGCTGAGCGCTAGTAATTGAGACATGTTAAAAGGTTAAGAGGTTAGGGCTGGATCAGCACCTCAAGTTTTGGTTGTTATTTGAAGTTACATAAACTGCTCCAATCTGAAAAGCTGGACTGAAAATGTAGTGAAAACAGACTGTCTGTGAGTTTTCCAGTTCTTCAGCATCTAGGGTCTGATCCAAAGCTGTCTTGCTAATGGGCTGCATCAACAGGCCAGGATTTAGGTTGTATCTCATGTTAGTCTAACAGCAGGTAGTCTCCTCATTACCAGCATCTACTGAAGTGCTGTCCTGAATAGGGATGCTTTCCTGAATTGGGGTCTTAGATCCTGGAATCAAATATAATCCACAAAAATAATCCATAAAACTTCTATGGATCAGAGTTAAGGTTTCAAGTTGTGATTTAATTTTCATTTCTTTGTACTCAAGAATAATGTGTTTGTCTATATAATAAGATTCTGGGATTGTCACCTGTCTTTGTGTCACTCTGAAGTCTAGAACGTCTGCTGAAGCAGTAAGAAGGCAAAGAAACAGCGACAAGCATGTCTGAGAACTCTTTTTGTTCAGAATATCACCAGGTTCAATCACCACTGGGAAGTCCAATTTTTAAGTTCTCAGCTGTTTTTGACTTTACAAATTTTACCCGTGCCACAGCAAAGCATGCCAAAAGGCCTGTGCCATTGTGATATTCATGGTAATTCAATCAATCACCACCCTTTCTTTACAGCTGATTTTCATGCAACAATTTCGCTGGTTGTATGAGGGAGACTGCACAGATAGCGGATCACTTGGCCCAGCTGCCACACCCATGTGACAGCACAGGATTTCAGCTACTAATATTTATTAAATGTGAAATGTAAAAATTATTACATCCTTAACACTTCATTTCATTGCTTTTAGCAACATGGACTTTGCGGTCAGTCAGTGAACTATGTTCACTTAGAAATTTTAACTGGCTTTTAAAATGAAAGTTGGGCTTTTTTGGTTTGGGGATATATATCAGAAATGGCTGCCACTCACCTTTTATGCAGCTCAGGATCTGAGATAAACATGCCCACTCTCATCTTACCATAGCAAAATAGACTTTATTTTGCATATCTGCCAAGCTAGCTTCAGAACCAGTTCTACACCGCATCAACTCAGACGTTCCATTTCACTCCCTGTGCAAAAATCAACCCCCAAAACTGTATTTTTGAATATATATTTTACCAATATAATCCCCAAGGAGATTACTTAGATTCCTGGGGCTCTGCATGTTGGTAGTTGAGGGAGGGGGTGTCAAGACAGACTCAGAGTCTGTCTGGCACTCAATAGGGATGAAGATGCTCATCCAAGAGAGCTCAGGAGAGGGGTGAGGCCATTCTGGAGCCAGGGGGAAAAGGGGCTGTGTGGGGAGCTGATGAGCCCAGGCCTGCATGCAGGGGTCTCCCTCAGAATTGGTCTCTGGAGACCAGAAAGCAAGATTCCTCAGCTTGAGCCCTTCCTGCTCCAAGGCGTCTCCCAGTTTGTAGAACATTGTTGGGAAAACTTTTCCCAGCAGGCTGTTAGCCTTCCATCTCCCTAGGTGGAAGAGGCACCACATGGGAAGCTCTGCTCTGGCTGTGAGCCTTGGGCCGCAGCCTGCTGTGAGTGTGCCAGGGCGCTGGGATGGGAAACTGAAGTCTGGATTTTTGGTGTGGTTTTGTAATATGCACCTTGAGCACGTCATCCCTCGGTGTTGAGGGAAAATCCTCAGACCAGAAAGCAGCCTGATGCCTGTATGAAGGGGATCCCTGTCAGCAGAGACCAGCCCCTCCGCAGTGACTGAGGAGTCCAGAGTCATCTCTGACCCTGAGAATCATTCCCAGCGCATGTGAGTGCACTGTCTTTTAGTTAATTAGTCAAGGAAACTGTTTGGGGAACCCCTACTCCCTGAATGGCGACTCAATCCAGAGAGTAAGGATTCTGATAATCTGTGGCCTGTTAAACCTGGAGTGGGACTGACCACCTCATGCTAATTGTGAACCTTTGGGCTGCGCTGAACCCAGTCAGACACACTGCTACACCATGGCCCAGAAGATACTGTGGTCACAGGTCATCCGGTGCCCCAATAAAACACATGTACCAACAGGACACTAATTTTACAATTGTTACATCAGGTCATGTGACTGGTGATCCTAAGAATAGCGTTTTACCCTGTTACGTTATATTTATCTCCTGTTTCATATAATGGTGGTGTGGAATATGCTGTACGTGTTTGCGTTATTCCTTGGGAGTCTCCAACTATCTGGCAAGTAAGGAGGAGTTATCCTGTGGTTAGAATTTTCTTCCCAAGCTGCCCTGGTAACCCTGCCAGGAAGGAGCGAGGGGGCTGGAGGAACTGCCAATTAAATTCATAGGGAAAAAGTAAAGTAGATACACCATGCTGAGTGGGTGGCGGGATACATAAGAACCCAGGTCTGCATCAAAACCTATTTGCAGATTGGCATTAAAGAAGGTAAGAGGGTGAAGAGGGGCGTTACACCAAGAATTGCGAGCACTGTGTTGGTATATTTGACACTCAAAAGCTGGGTGAAATCATTTTATTAATTCAAACAAAAAACTACAAATATGTTTTATCAGCAGGCACCAAATGTCAAATTAAAACCTCCTGTTTGTGGTACAATCTTTCTCATATGTTAAATTGACTATGAAGGAGAGTAGTGTGAGAGCTTTTGGTATCATTTTCTGTTTTATTACTTCTCATTCTAAATGATCAGATTATAAATGAAAAATTCCTAGATTTAGTTCCCATATACTGAACTTCATTTAATAACAGAGATTTGCCTTAAAACTACTATGTAATAAGAGGCAGTGGTTTTAATTAATTAAAGAATGTACCAAACATCCAACTGGTATTTCAAAATCCATAAAAAAGGTTCATGACCTACTCTGAGTAAAGAAATATCTTCTTCAATAAAATAAGTTGCCAGCTTGACATCATTTTAAGAAAATTAGATTTTATTGACCTTGGCCTCTAGCATATGGATGGATCTGTTATGAATCAACAGTTTGTTACTTGTAGAACGTATGCTGGGCCATTTTCTTCAGTTCATTATCATAGCTTGCTAAATACTACTGAGATGCTAGACAGTCCATACAGCCTGAAACTTCATCTCTGTTAATTTCACAGTTATTATTTTATACATGTTTCTAAGACAACCATCCTTCTAATAAACTGGGTAGTATCATATAATTTTTTTAAAAAACACATCAATTCTCTCAAGAAAAAACATCCTAGCCCTTCTCACAGAGATTAACAGCACACAATTTTCTAGAGCACACAGCTGGATACACTTCAGAACCAACTTCTTGGGTGAAAGAGATAAGTCTGACATTGCATTATACAAATGACAAAAGCCTAGCTCACCCTGATTTCCAGCAGGAGTGATTCAAAGCTGAGAACTCTGCAATGAGAGTATGAAATCCACTCCAGTGCTGATGGTCAGCACACCAACTACATGTGACTTATATCTCATCTAAGCCATACAGAAGTGATGTGTGTGAGTGTGTGGGTAGGGGGCATGTGGTCACGGGCCATCCAGATTTCTACCAGGGTTTGCCAGCCCTGCTCCAAACAGTTTGGTGTGGCTGGGCCCCCTCCCTGCACAGCAGCTGCTAGAGCATACTAGGCAGGAAGAAGCTGGAGCAACAGCTGGGAGCTGCGGGGGGGTGGGGTGAGGTGGGGTGGGGCGCTGCTTTCCAGGAAGGAGGACTGAGGATAAGGTGGGGGAGAATCCCTTGGGGGTAGGAGAGTGACTAAAGCCGTTCCAGAGGTGGCTAAACCTTTTCTTTGTGACCCCCACTATCAGCAGGGTTGTCTCTGAAGCCGTATTTTGAAGTCTTAGGTAGCGCAGAATATTTGTGTTGGCCCTTTATGTGGGTGAATTGCTCTCAGAGTATGTTGCCAGCAGCGTCCCCAAGTATAAGCATAAATTCCATCAATTCCAGCCTCTCAGACACCTACTTCAGCAGTGGGGCGTAGCAGTGAGAGGCTGTCTCAGCTAGCCATTAGCCCATTAGAACTTCCAAGATAAAGCACAAAATTCTGAAATGACCTTGTCATGGGGTGTATGTACTCCTAAGAGTATATTAACTCCAAAGAGTTAATGTAGGTCCTGCCAACCATTGCTGATAGGAAATTTCACAGCAGCTGGGAGGATAACAGGGATGGGAAGGAGAGGGGCAGGGTGGCTACCAGAGGCGCAAACACACTGGAGAAAGGAGCTCCTGCCAGTAAACTACTAAAGAGCTGCCCAAAGGCAACAGCCCTGGAGGAGACGAATTGACCAATAGCCTGGAGAGCCTACAGAGATCCAGGAGAAGTAGGAAGAAGTTCAGGGTGCAGTCAGAGTTGAAGAACCCTAACACTGCTTACCTAACTTGAGGGTCGTAAGTAGAGTGAGCAAGGCCTTAGTTTCCCTACCAACCAACCCCCTGATGGACATGGGAGTGGAAAGAGGGTTTTCAGACTCCTGGGCCCAGGAATAGACTGACAGCCCTGCTGGCCTGTGAGAGCCCAGGGGTTGTGCCACACTTGGCCAAAGGGGGGCACCGATGCACTGCCCACAGACCATGCTAGATAGACAGCCACCAATAGGTGCAGAGTATTGGTGTTATGTGCTTATATAATTATGCCCTCTAAAAGGGGGGTAGCTGAGTAATGAACCAGGCATAGTTTGCAGATGGCTTCTGCAGGAAGTCCCTCGTGGATCATCTCAGTTTTCATTTCCATGATGTAAGAGAGAAAAGGCCCTGGGGATGGAGGGAAGGCCTTACTGTCTGCTCAGAGGACTTGATGGTTGAACAGTGTCTAACACATTTGATGTCAATGCCCTTGATTTTCTGACCCAAGCAGCATAAAGCTTTGTGACCAAGGCCTGGTCTACACTTACCTTCCGGATTCGGCGGCAGTCGACTAGAGATGCGCAAGTGATATAAATTTATATCACTTGTGTATCTCCCGTCGACTTCGCCGTGTGTGTTCCACGTGCTGTCCACACTGCGCTGCGTCACTTACGGGGGTGGTTTTCCTCTGTCAATTTCTGGATTGACTGAGCAGGTCTACACAGACCGCTCAGTCAATCCAGAGACATCGATCTAATGGTGGCAAATTTGCCACCATCAGTGTAGACCCAGCCTCAGCACTAGTCTACCATGTGTACACAGATCTCCTTGCAAGGCATTCTGGCCAAACTAGTGTAACAGGGTAAGCGGGGGGGAGGAGGGAGAAAGGTAGATGTACTCCGCCCCCGTTGGTCCTGCGCTCTTCCGGCCCAGCCGGTGGTGCAGCTGGGGGGAAGGTGAGCCGGAGGGGTAGGGAGGAGATGGGCCTGCTCTGCCCCTGAGTCCTACTACCTTCCCTTGGGTCAGTCCGTGGTCCGCTCCCTGCTTCTCCAGCTGGGTCCTCTGCCTCCGGTGTTGTGGCAGCAACTGTGGAAACTCCAAGCTTCTGCAGATTGCAGGCTGCAAACTGCAGACTGCCAGCTCCAAACTGCCAACTCCAATCTGCAGGTTTTCGAACTGCAAACTCCAATCTGTAAACTTCAACCTCTACTCTCCAAACTCCACACCTCCTTACTCCAAACTCCTCACTCCACAGCTGCCTGCCTGAACTGAAGGCTTTTAAGTGTTTGGGGCGGGGCTCCTTGATTGGCCCCAGGTGGCCTAATTAGCTAAACAGCCCCAGCTGAATCACCCAGGGAATAGGGCTTTGCTGAGCCTGGGGCTAATATACATGCCTTTTAGTACTCTTGCATAGCCGTCTGGCCTGACCCCGTCACACTAGATTATTATATCAACAGAATGTCCCAGTTTAGTGATACTGTGTTACTTCAAATGCTGTCCTCTACAAGTTTGCTTCCCCTTCAGGTTAATTACTAGACCCTCGCTTAAGAATCAAGAAATTTGATTCTGCTCTTAACAGAAGGCACTGGGAATTGAACCATGTTTTCTCAAGTGCAGTAATCTCAGCACATCAATTCACCAGATTTTGACTACTAGGATAGCTGAGATTTTGGTAGTTATGAACACATTTAAAAGATGATGGAATGATGCCATGCAGAGTACTGGTTTGTGATTGCTTTATCAGTGATCATAAGGACTGCAAATACAAACAAACTTATTAACAATTCATTCTTTTAACAGAGGTGGGTCTGCTATTGTGTTCTGACTTCCATTCTTTTTTTTTATTACAAACAAAAGCACTGTTCTTCATTCCATAGACTCACATTTAGGATCCAGCAATGAATTTTTAAAATGCACTGGTGGCACACTTATCCTCAATCCTTATTTGGATCACAAAAGAAACTTACACTGTGTTCACACTTATAGCCCACAGCAACAATTTTCAAAAGTGACATAGGTTCCTAAATGCCTAAGTCCCATTGACTTTCCCTGAGACTTAAGCTTCTTTGAAGATGGGACTTGGTCTCCTAAGTACGTTTGAACAAAACCTAAATCTATTTCACTTTAGTTTTATTTTAAACACTTGCCTCCGTAAGTGTCCATGGAATGGCAACAGGATGTATCTTATCAGTAAGAGCCTGGGACATAATTTGGTCATTGAAAATAAAAGACTCACACTAAAGAACATAACTCTAGGTTTTCGGAAAAGTAACTTTAAAGATTACAGTATATTTATAGCATACATTCTTTATTTATGTGCATTTCTTGCTTTATTCGATATGTATTTAGAGTTGAAGTTTTTTGGGGAATTGGGTGTCTTAGATGGCTTTGAAAATCTCAGCACTAGTTTATTTTTGGACGTTTGAGATATTAGCAATAAGGCTTTGTATGAAAAAGAAAATACATGGTTACTTACCAGTAACTGTTGTTCTTCGAGATGTGCTGCTCATATCCATTCCACTAGGTAAGTGCGTGCCCTCATGCACAGTTCCCGGACTTTTTTCCTTTATCAGGCTCTGTAGGGCCAGCTGTGGTGCCCCCTGGAGTGCTGCACTCATGCCGCGGTACCTAGGGCGCCGCCAGCCCCACAGACCCTCAGTCCCTTCTTTCTGCCAACTCCGACAGCAGGGATGGAGGGTGGGTGTGGAATGGATATGAGCAACACATCTCGAAGAACAACAGTTACTGGTAAGTAACCAAGTTTTGTCCTTCGAGTGATTGCTCATATCCATTCCACTAGGTGATGGAAAAGCCGTACCTTGGAGGTGGGTAGGAGTCACCGGTGAGCTGCCCTCAGCACGGCTCTGCCGACTTGCTCATCCTCCCTAGCCTGCTGAATGATGGCGTAGTGCGAAGCAAAGGTGTGCACCGATGACCAGGTGGCAGCTTTGCAGATGTCGTCGAGGGGGACCCTTTCCAGGAATGCTGCCGACGAGGCCTGGGCCCTGGTTGAGTGTGCCGTCACAATCCCAGGGAGCTGGACGCCTGCTACCTCGTAGCAGTGCTTTATGCAGGCGGTGATCCATCTGGAGATGCACTGCATGGAGACTGGGGATCCCTTCATCCTATCCACCACGGCGATGAAGAGCTGTGCCCTCCTCCGGAAGGGCTTTATCCTCTTGATGTAGAAGGCCAGGGCTCTCCTCACATCCAGGGAGTGTAGTCTCCTCTCCTCCTCCGACCTGTGCAGTTTAGGAAAAAACACGGGGAGGAAAATGTCTTGATTATAATGTAACTGTGAGACCACCTTGGGCAAGAAGACTGGGTGGGGTCTCAGCTGCACTTTATCCTTAAAAAAAACTGTATAGGGTCGCTTCGAGGTCAAAGCTCTTAGCTCAGAGACTCTCCTAACCGAGGTAATGGCCACAAGGAAGGCCACCTTCCAGGACAGGATTAGCAGGGGGCAACTGGACAAGGGCTCAAAGTGGGGCCCCGTCAGTCTAGAGAGGATCAGGTTGAGATTCCGGGGAGACACTGGGTCACGGACCTGCAGGTAAAGCCTCTCAACCCCCTTGAGGAATCTCACCGACATTGGGTGGGAGAACAGGGACCGCCCCTCCAACAGCTGATGGAAAGCCGAGATGGCTGCGAGATGCACCCTAACGGAGGCTAGTGCCAAACCCTGGAGTCTAGCTGCAGTAAATACTCCAGGATAGCCTGTATAGGGGACACGGCCAGGGGGATGCCCCGTGACTCCGCCCAGCAGGTAAACCTCTTCCACTTGGCCCTATATACGACCTGTGTGGAAGGTTTTCTGCTGCCCAGCAGAACGCGATGGACCTGCGCTGAACAGGCCCTCTCCTCCTCTGTCAGCCAGAGTGTCTCCAGGCTGTCAGTTGCAGGGAGTCCAGGCTCGGGTGCAGCCGCCTTTATGAACCTGTTTAACCTGCGTAGGTCCAGAATAGGCCTGAAGCCGCCCTTGGCTTTCGGGATGAGGAAGTACCTCGAGTAGAACTCCCTCCCCATCTGGAGCAGCGGAACCGCTTCTATAGCTTCCTTGTACAAGAGGAAGTGGACCTCCTGGAGGAGGAGTTGCTCATGAGCTGGGTTCCTGAAGAGGGATGGGGAAGGGGGGGAAAGCCACGAACTGGAGGGCGTAACCCCAGCGCACTGTGTCTAGGACCCAGTGGTCCAACATGATGTGCCACCAGTGTTCGTAAAAAGGCCTTAGTCTGTCTTTGAAGGCCAGGGGTGAATCCAGGAGGGGGATACTGATGCCACCCTCAGGTGCACCATCAAAATTGCCGCTTCCCTTTAGGACGCTGGGGGGCCCTTGCTAGGAAGCGGAGGATGACCTGGAGCAGTCGCACCGGCCAACACTTCTATTTCTATCCCTGCCCCTTGCGGGAGAGAAAGGTCCAGGTGGTGGCCTAGGTTGCTGTTGTTGCTGCGGACGCTGCTGCTGCTGGTGGTCTGTTGCCTCGCCGCCTGAGGGGTGTACAGGCCCAAGGAGCGCAGCGTGGCCCTAGAGTCCTTGAGAGCGAGCAGCTTCTCGTCTGTCTTGTCCAAGAACAAACCGGCTCCATCGAAGGGCAGGTCCTGGATGGAGTGCTGCACCTCCCGGGACAGCCCTGTGGACTGGAGCCATGCCATACATCGCATGGCGATAGCAGACGCCATTGCCCTGCTGGCCGTGTCCACAGCGTCTGATGCAGTCTGTAGGGCTGCGCTGGCGATGGTCAGCCCTTCCTCCAAGACTGTGGAGAAGTCCGCTGCTTGGTCCTGGGGCAGGAACTCTGCGAACCTGTGCATCGAGTCCCATAAATTCAAATTGTACCTCCCCAAGAGGGCTTGGTGATTTGCCACCCTAAATTGGAGTGCCTCTGTGGAGTATACCTTTCTCTCAAAGAAGTCTAACTTCCTGCCCTCCTTGTTCTTAGGGGTAGAACTCTGGCCCCCCTGCCTTTCTTTCTAGTTGGCGGCATCCACCACCAGAGTCCCCGGGGCTGGGTGGGTGAAAAGGTACTCGTGCCCCTCAGCTGACACGTAATACTTCTTCTCAGCGCTCTTAAGGTTGGGGCAACCAAGGAGGGGGTTTGTCAGACTGCTTTGGCCAGCCGCAACACCCTTTCATGGACGGGCAGGGCTACCCTAGAAGGACCTAGAGCCCCCACATGCCCAAAGAGGGGATCCTCTTCCTCCTCGAGTACTTTGACCTCCAGGTCCAGGTTGGAGGCCACACTCTTCAGGAGCTCCTGGTGTGCCCTGAAGTTGATAAGGAGGCCCCCTGGTCCCTATAGACTGCCTCATCTGGTGACGAAGTAGAGGACAGGTGGTATGGTCCTGTCGAGGGACCCTCACCAGTGTCCGACTCCTCCCCTGAGGAGCGGTCCCTTTACTGCACTGGCGGGGCCTGAGGAAGAGCTTGCTCGGTAACAGAGGCAGGGGCTGACATAGTTCCCTGCCCTAACTGTGCTCCTCACGGTCCCCAATATGGCCTCTGCCAAGGGGGTTGGGGCCATCCCGGTGCCGGCGTCGGTGCCGGGGGCTGCACCTCCTCTCAGCGTCGGGGGCTGTTATGCTTCCAGGAGCCCGAGCCGGGGGAACGGTGCCGACCATGTCGCCTGGGAGAGCCGCTTCGGGATCCACCACTGGACGAGTCCGAAGAGAGGCGGTGCCGTCTGGATCAGTGTCGACACCTGGGCGAAGCCGCTGCTGCCGCCAACCAGTGCCGTGGCACCGAGGACTTGTGACACCTTTTGCCCGGTGCCGGTGAGCGGTGCCAGGATCAACCCCTTGGTGACGAGTCCGAGTCCGACACTCGAGGGTGACCGGCTGACAGCGATCTTGACTGGTGCCAACTCGGAGACCAACTCCGGTGCCGAGATGAGTCCTCAGAGTCCGAGGAGGGAGAGGAGCTGTCCAGCTCAACTCTTCGGCGCCGGGTGGTGGGCGGCTGTTGTTCCAGTGCCGGGCGTGCCCACCCTTCGGGGACACCCATCACGGGTTTGCCCCGGGAAACAGGCCCTGACTCCCTCGGCCGAGGGAGGGCCAGAGGCGTGGGCAAGGCCAACAAAGCTCGAGCTGCCTGGAATGCCTCCGGTGTTGAAGGGTCCTGTAGAAGGGCTCCCCCACTCCCAAGAGTCAAGGGATGCTCCCTAGGATCCAGTTCTGGAGGCTGCTCGCACAGTTCCAGCACCTCTGGGCTCGACCCTGGCCGCTCCTGTGGTGCGGGGGAGGGAGGGCGCTCTGCGCACTGGTGGCACTTCTTCTTCGGCACTGGAGAGGCTTGGTGCCGGGGCGCCATCAGTGCCGGTGGGACACTCTGCACCGATGAC
>ML675603.1:48254845-48463114 GCA_007922155.1 Mesoclemmys tuberculata
GTGAGGATCACTGACTGGGAAAGCCTTCCCACAGCCAGTGCAGGGTGTGGTATAGCAAGGGCAGAGGGCAGTAGGAAAGTTCTGGAAGGGCGCTATGTAAGTGCTAGAACGATCCGGGCTTTATTCCCTATAGACTAGCCAGAGCCAATTGAAGGTAATTAGTGTCAGCTGACACCAATTAAGGCCCCACCCAGGTGCCTAGAAAAACCCTCTACTCCTGAGAGGCAGGGTGGGAGTTGAAGGAGTAGGTGTGCGATGAGCAGAGGAGTGTGTGAAGTGGAGGAGAACAGAACGGAGTACAGCAGTGTGTGGAGTCGTGAAGGAGAACAGAACGGAGTACAGTGGTGTATGGGAGAGGTGGAGTCCTGAAGAAGGTACTGGGCTCAAGAAGCCAGAAAGACAGAGGGGGGAGAGTGGCTCAGGGGAAAAGCCTGCAGCTGCCAGTAAGGTGCCAGCAGCACATAGCTGCAACTCAGAGGGCCCCTGGGCCGGGACCCGGAGGAGCGGGCGGGCCCAGGTCCCTACCCCCATTCCTTGGAAGACAGGGTAACTGGCGATGCCCTGACCCACTACAAGAGGCAAAAGTGCGAGACTCACTAGGGAGAAGCCGGCCGTTTGCCACAAGGGCTTTAACCCCAGCACGCTTGGCATGGCTGGGTCACTTGAGTCCTAAGGCTCTCTAACTTTCCTAACTAAACTATCCTAACAATTTTAAACTAGCTAAGTTCAGGGAGAACTGCTATACTAACTAACAACGAAAGGGAAGAATACTTGCGGGAGCAAGCATTGTTTCAGTCACCATCACGGACGGAAAGAAGGAACTGAGGGTCTGTGGGGCCGACGGCGCCCTATGTACCGCGGCATGAGCGCAGCACTCCAGGAGGCGCTGGAGCCGGCCCTACAGAGACTGCTAAGGGAAAAAAGTCCAGGAACCGTGCACAAGGGCGCGCACTCACCTAGTGGAATGAATATGAGCAATCACTCGAAGGAGAACTATTACTCTTGTAACATGATGAATAGAGGAAGGAGTTACTAACCCATATATTCTATTATTTTGAAAGCATTTTATGAAAACTAACTAAATAATCCCTTCAAATCCAGTGAGATTTGTTATTATTTCTATTTTATACATATTGAAACTGAGGCAGCAAAATTGTTCTATAAGAAGTGACTATAAAACTGGCATGGGTTGGGTGGTGTTCCATGGTGGTTGCATCTTAGTGATTTAATTTTCCTATCACATTGGCTCAGATCACAAGTCAAAATATATATTTTCCTCCACTCATGGCCAGCCCAACCAACATAACCTGAGTGCAAACTGTCAAGTTGGGTTCTTTCTCACTTATGAATCATTAATAGTTTATTTTAAAAACAACTTTGCAGGCCAAAATCTGTCCTAATTTATACTGCAGCAGCTATAACCTGCTTTGGTTTCAGTGGAACTGAACAAGCATATTTAAATAAGGGCAGAATTGTCCTTCCATGTGGATCTTTGTTAACAAATCTATTGATGGTGCATGGGTGAGGAGGGAATCCAGCTCACACTCTCTCATCTATACTGACTGTTTAAAGTAACAAACACTTGTTTTTGTCACTTAAGTGATATTCAGAGCTTATTCCAGCCATTTTGGAATAGGCTTCCAAGAGAGGTGGTGGAATCCCCAGCATTGCAGGTTTTCAAGAATGGGTTGAACCTGTCATATATGGACTAGATTTACTTGGTCCTGCCTCAGTGCAGTGGAGCTGGATTTGATGACCTCTTGATGTTTCTTCCAGCTCTACTTTTCTATGACTCTATATCTATTCTATGTAATACAAAAAATAATTCTGTTTAGCAAGGAATTCCATATTGATTGTGTATGTATCAGATTTACATAGTCACTTCTGAAAGTAGAACTGAAGTGCAATGGTCTGAGTTACAGAAGTATTTAATTTCTCCATTAGTTTAATGCAAGTTCTGGGTACTCATCTCTGAAAAGTCAGAATTTAAAAAGCTAACTCCAAGCCTTAGAGGAATTCTTTTTAGGAGACAGTACAAGACTTTAGGAATTCAGGTGAGATTTTCTAGACCCTAAATGTCTTAGGAATACAAGTCCCTTTGACCTTATTGGGATTTGTGCTTCCAAGTCACTTAGATGCTTTTGAAAATTCCAACTTCTAGTAAATTATAGAGTTTATAGACACAGACTCAAAACCACTAGGATCTGTTTTCACATACTGAATATCTTACAGCAGTTTTATCTTTATGGAATATCACCATATGCAAACTGCCAGTAAAAGAACAAAATGCATCTGAGATAATTGTATGTAAAATTAAATTAGCAGGATTTGTCATTTTTCCCTCTATGCACAATAAAACAAATATTTTAAAAATGATAAGCCTGTAGCAAAATGCTTCAAACTATCTGAATAAATATATTTATTGTCTTTTGTCTACAATATCATAATTAAAGGTAGAGCTCCGTCTATCTCAAAATTACTTGGTTGACATTAGAAATCCTTTTATTATAAACATGCTAGCAAATTATAACATTGACAGTTAATACTTAGATTTATTTTGACAAATATTATATAATCTTTCTCAATGAGAGCTCTTCTAAACCCTGGAAATATCATTACTTTTTCAAGTTTTCAGTATCTCAGTACCAAGAGGTGTAAAGATTGGAATTATATATTTTTGTAATTAACTTCCTTAAGATAATGTTAGAAACATCAGAACTGTTAAAATATAGATGAATTTCAAGGTGAGCCTGCTAGCAGATATTATTAATGGCATATGATTTATTGTGACATGAAATCTGATCCGAAACTCATATTATTAGCTGAGCTTTTTATAAATTAGAATTGCCAGCTATTGAAAATACACGGAAGGGCCACTGATAAGCCAGCTTCACCTTCAGCATCTAGAAAACCTGCATTTGATAAGTGTTCAATAGCTCCAGCAACACGCCTTTATGAACCACTGTATCGTCTTCAT
The DNA here is from genome assembly GCA_007922155.1 of Mesoclemmys tuberculata. NCBI lineage: Eukaryota > Metazoa > Chordata > Testudines > Chelidae > Mesoclemmys > Mesoclemmys tuberculata. The sequence goes on from ML675603.1 coordinate 48,257,823, forward strand.
AATATAATTCTTGGGAGTGAAAAATATATGAGATTTATGAAGAGGAGTTGTTATGACATGGGCATTTATTACGGAATTTACCACAATATATCAAACCCTAGATCATGACAGAGGCTAAAAAGTACTGAATGAGTAATCCTATTGCATGGCTTGTGACAACTGCAGTCCCTGTGGTTTGTGAAGCTCAGTGTTTTTGCCACATTGTAATGGTTAATGACCCCACTCATGCCATTCTGTACTGGTCTACAAAGCAGGACAATCATACCAGGGAGAGCGGGTACACTATACTACAGAAATGACAGCCTGTGTAGTCCGCACCATTAGGGCAGCTGATTTACCTGAGGCATAATTTCTCCAAGATCATTTCTCCCTATGGAGCATAGCAGCTCCACAGAGCCCCCATTTCAGGCCAGTGGGTAAAGCCACAACCGGTTCCAGAATGAGAATAGAGAACATATCAGATATTACGCTGATAAGAACAGATACTACGCTTGATCTGGGCTATGCGTAAGTATATATTCCTATACATTCTATTGATTTTTCTTTTCCTCTCCTCTGCCTTTAAATGTTACTTAAGACTTCTGAAATGTTATAGTTCCTCATCATCGTGGCGCTCTTAAATTACCTATTTCGAGAGAGAAACAAGCATTGCGTTATGGATTTTATCTAGTAAGCAAGCCATCTATTGAGGAAATATGTATTTACAGTATATAGTTACACTTATTTCATTTCCAAAAAAGGTTTGGAACAATGATCCATGTCAGACTCAAAAAACAACACATTGAACATACACACAGTTTCAGTTCGCACATTTTAGACATTCCCCAAGCTTCTGAATGATCAGAAGGATATATTTATAAAACAGCATTCAGTTGCTCTTCCTCACAAAGAGTATATATGGAAGAGCCCCGTCAAAGTACCCGTGTTCATGTGGGAACGAAAGATAAGGATCCCCAGCTGCAGCTGTCTAATAAGTGCTCTGCAGTGCCTGATGGCAAAGTGTCAACTCAGGGATCCTCAGATACCACAGCGCATCGTCTCTATCATGCTAATCTTAAGAGTCAAGCATTTTGCATGTGAGAACAGTTTATTTATAATGCTGCTCACTTCAACTGAAATACCAGATATAACTGATTTTAATCAGAAGTAATCTGGAACCAGATATTTAAAGTAAGATGCAGTGAAATTCTCTCTTGTAGTAATAATCAATGTTTTAAAGGAAAATGCTGAACTTACCTCCTCATGGAACATGCATCTTAACCAGTTGAAAAAAACCTATTCGTATGCAATTATTGATCGTATTCTTACCTACTGTTGAACTTCTCTGGATGTTTTTCTCGCATGATGTGGAATCTGTGGGCAATTGAAGCATCCTAACGGGAAAAAAAAATGTGCAAGTGTACCATTATAGATAAAACTGGAAAATATAAAATTGAAATTGTAACCAAGGCACATAAACCACAAGCTGTGTTGTGTGCTATCATTATACAAAAGCAGTATCCTGATAATTCTGAAAGCCCAGATATACAATATTCCAACAAACAGAGATATCTCCAGATCATTCACCTACTACACCTTTTACAGTCTCTGTTACATCTTTTTATATTAATGGAAATTGATGGTTATTTTTACTGAAAGTATCTCTAACTCTTTTACAGCATATAGGTATTTGTCTTCAGTGAAGGTTTACCATCCACACCATTATTTTTGCTGGACTTCAGAATGAACCTATGAAATCTCTTTCTTTGGTAAAGACTGGGAGACCCAGTAAAGTAACTTTACCTATATACAGCCTAAGTATTTGTATACAAATGTCTATGTGGTCTAGGTCAAGACCTGGCTATCCAATTTTATATACACACTTGAAAAAAAAGAAGTGGGTTCAGTATAGGTAAACCACCTTTGCTATTACAAAATGATTGCATGCTAAACCTCTAAATCAGATCCCTACATACGGCGCCTCCAGAGCACAGGAATGCCCAGCCTTTAGATATAGATGTGGCCTATTAACTCATGGACACCTTGGAAGAAATGTGTAGGGGTTTATATATTTTATGTTCTATCATATGTGCTATAAATACACACAGATTTGGTAACATTGACTTATGAAGTGAATATAAGCACTTTAAAATCACGGATTAGAAATAAACAATTAAGAGGTAAGCTTTTATGCACAATGTGATGAACTGGAAATATCTATATTGATTCTTTTATATAGTGCAGGAGTGACCCAGGGACCTCTTTGTGCCAAGAGGGCAGTAGGGTACAAAAGATTTATAGGGATACCCTGGGTCCAGTGTTTACCTACTAGTTTACCAAAGAATGTCATGTAAAGTCTCTAATGAACGTCTGTGCCACCCTGGTCATCAAAGCCCTGGCAGGGATGATTTCCTGCTTTGAACACAGGGTTGGACTAGATGACCTCCTGAGGTCCCTTCCAACCCTAATCTGTGATTCTATGAGTCTATTATTATAATCATTGTGAGAAGTAAACTGACAGTGAGTTTGCTTCAAGGAAAAAAGGATCTCAAGCACGCTTGGCTGAAAATGCTGGGAAGAACTTTGGGTGAGAGAAACATCTTTAAACAGGAGTATAACTATTAGTTAAGCTGAGGCCAGAGAAAGCCTGTTATGATTATTTTATATGTAACCCTTTGTTTCAATATTTCTGTTCGCTATCATATTCATCTCTATTATTTGTTAAATACATTTATACTTGCTTCCTCTATAAAGACATTTAAGTGGTGTGTGTTAAGCAAAGCTGTGTTCTGAGGTGAATGCTAGGAGTTCCAGTTCTATGGCTGGTGTTATGCAGGATGTCAGACTAGATGATCACCAGGGCCCCCTCTGGCCTTAAAATCTATGAACTGGTAAGCTGTGGGGTACTGTTCCTTAGGGAACAGCGGGCCTGATCATTCTGTTAATGTCCAGTGGAGGAGAGGGTGGACACTGCAGGGGATGGAAGCGGGACTCAGGGGACGGAGAGTGCCTATCACTAGCCTGTAAAGAGAGAGGGAGGCCTAGAGGAAAGTGCTTGTGTTGCCAGTAGCTGGAGGAGTCTGGGAGCTGAATCCAGGCAGGCAGACACAAAGCCCATTGACACTGAAAGCATGTGGAAGTGATGTGCCACACAACCCTGAGTACTTCCAAGAGTAACACAGAAGGCCTCTGTGTGTTTGGTTATGATGGGTTATTTGTTATGGAGGTAGATTAAAAGGGGTTGTTAAAGGAACCAGGCAGGAAAGGTAAAACAATAAAACAGATAATGCTCCATGAGAAAACAATGGCTGGGCTATCAGTGAGGAATAAACTACCTCTCTGGCTCCATCCAGGCTAGAATGGTTTACTCTTCCCAAAGCTAAGCGTGGATCAAAGTACATCTAAACCTCAAAGATCCTAGAAAAGCAGGCAGGGTTGCGTGAGCTTGAAGAGTCTGCCCAATGAAAAGCTGACACCAGATTGACAGAGACAGAGGTAGAACCTACAGAGGGGGCAGTCTGTTTTCTCCCTGCCAGAGCTGGAATGGACCTGGGCTTAGGGAAACATACAGACATATAAGTAAAAAAGTGTGGAGGCTTTTCATGGTTTTTGCCTTTTGCTCAATGTGGTTTGTGCCTCTGAGGAATGAATAAATAGTGCTTTGTTTTGAGGATACTGTTCCTTTGTCATTGCAAACATATGCTATCACAGACTCTCACAAGGAACCTTATAGGTGTCAAAACCAAGTTGGATCCGGAGGGCATATCTGATCGACGCAAAGCAGCGAAGGCACTGTGGTATGGCAACATAAGTAAGTCGACAGGAGATACGCAAGCTACTTTACGTGGATTGTGTATCTCCTGTCGGCCACTGACAGGAGTATAAACCAGGCCTCAGTCACAGTTTGCCTAGCACATGGGCACACACCTTGACATCACACATGATAATGTGGTATGGAATTAAAGATTTTTAGAAGTATGAGTTTGTGATGGCTAGCCAAATTACTCACAAATAGCTTAACTACTTACAAGTTACATATATCATCCCAAATGTGTGCCAGTAAAACATACACCATGACACATTCACATCATGTATTTTATAAGGGCCATCTATTTAATAGAAAAATAGAAAATTATTGATACTATTTTTCATATCCGTCTATCTGTAAAACCAGTACCATTGTAGTTCAACTGTAATTGCCTATGAGCAAAAGAAAAAATAAATAGAGAGAGTGACAAAAAAAGTGCTAATCCTAAACAGCCTTATCTGCTTCACCTCTCCTATATACTCCCACATGGAACTTCCTTACCTCAATGGACTATTCCCAAACTCATTGTTTGGTCAGTTTCATCTCATTATCATTCACTCATTCACATATTACCTTATTTATAAGAAAACTGAAAAGTAATTTTACAAGGCAAACATTCACTATTAACGGTAATCCTGTAGTTACAAAATACTTCATCCTGAAAGTGTTGGTAGTAAAGCTTGAGCTGCCAACCTTCCAAGTAAAGACAGCCAGCAGATCAAAAAGAACTCCATTAGCTTTGGAAAGCACAATCTTTGATACTTGATCCACGTTTGATATTCCAGTGAGTGAAAGTATATTTACTAGGAAAAAAACAAACAGAAAGGACCACTGTTGTGTTTAATTGTTAATTTTCCTCTATATTAAGGCAAAAGCTGAAGAAAGACCTAAGACAAAATGAATAAAGAAGAAGTAGTGTATTTGACAGAAACTAGAAAGCACTAATCAAGGACTAACAGTCTAATGAATGAAATGAAAAGAGTAATGTGCTTACTCGTGCATAACAAATGCAAGACACAAACAAGCGAGGGATCAATGCCCACTGCAGATGACAAACAGCCAGTTATTTTAACATGGAAGATTAATCTGACTGAAATTTTCTCCTGCCTGAACATTTTCTGACTTCAAAACAGACCAAGCAATTTAGTGAGCTGAGAGGTTAAAAAGGGCAGTGCATAAAAATCAATTTTGATGGGCACAGAACAAGGCAGATGCATGCCACACAAATTCAAAGAGAAAAATTGCTGAAAAGGTACACCTTTGTTTGTAAAGAACATAAAGCAAACTGATGACTGGTACTCACACACATATATATGTTTTGAAGCAGGGGAGCTGCTGAGGATGCTCTTCATTTGAGTGGTTTAAGATTAGCATCAATGGTGCAGCCAATCAGGTGATGCCAAGATCCACTGATTGGCACTTAGGTTCTGTAACACTATAACCCCCACCCAGGCCTGGCCTATTTACACAGGACTCTATGTCACTGAGGCACTGGAAGGGGCTCACATGGGCTCCTTTCTAACAAGGCAGCCCTTTGTTTCCAGGAAGAAGAATCTCAGCTTTCATTTAAAATAAGGTTTATAGCCCATTTCTTTGTCAAGATTTCCTTACATAAACTGGTCACCAGACAACACCCTCTTTATCCTGAGGAATCTATTATGAGTTTTACACTGCCAGAGAAGTGGAGCAGAGAGCTGGTCCATGCATCTTTTACAGTGAACGGAGTAAAATATTTTTATGGGTGTATCTCAAACCCTCCCCAAATTCCTTAGGCTGGTTCTGGGCACAGTACATGATAATGCTGTACAGTAACAGGTTACATTTGGGATAGGGGTTACTGTTTCAAAATCCCTCCCACAATTCTGTGGCTGGCTGTGCATATTAATATTTCCAGCCTGCTCTAAGATTGGAGAAGAACGAGCTGCTACACATTCAGCCAGATGCTGAACTGCAAGTAGCGACACATACATCAGCTACTACAAGAAAAATACTCCTGCATCCCACACCAGCACCACTTGGAACATGTGACAAATGCACCAATAAATAATACGAACAATCACTCCCGCAACCCAAGCACCCTCTACTCAGCCCAACCGGTCACTCTGACATGCCAAAAAGAGGACAGGGAAGGCCCAGCTAATGCTGTACTTAGAGGAAGTGCTGTATTTACCTCTAACTGCCTGCCCAATCCAAGCTTAGAGTTTGAACAGCCAGTATTGGGAGGAAGCCTGGAGGCCCATTCCCCACAAAATCCAGGGGAAAAACCAGTTTGGAGCCAGGGAAAAATGAGCAGGCAGATGAGACCAAATGAATTGCAAAACCACAGGAGACTCATTTGACAACCCATGATCCAACTACTATAAAACAGGCCCATCCCCCCATCCCATCCAACCATTCCACAGCCATGGACCACAGGGCAGTTTACTTGTCCTCAACAGCTTCTGTTGCTGAGGAAAGCTGCCATTTAGGCAAGCCCACAAGAGAAGCCTCCATGGTACTGGGCAAGTTTGGTGCATTGAAGGAGATGGGGTAGAGCTGGACAAATTAATGGTTTGGAATGATATAACCCAAAAAGCCCCAATGCCAACTGGCAAGGGGGTTTCTAGACTACCCTGATCCAGGTAAATGCATTCTGGACCAGCAAAGAACATTATGTGAAGTCTTTAATGAAGTTGGGTCATGCTAGTCATTTATATCATTGTGAAATGTATAGATGGGTGCTATGTAGAAAGTTACTTAAGTATACTGAAAATGTGCTTTAAAGTCTTTCTCAAGGCAGTTGTTTCCATTATCCTTACTCACTTGCTCTTGAATCTTTGATAACAAACTTGTTATTGTTTTCACTATAAATATATCTCTGTGCTATGGTATTAAGCAAGTGCTGCTCCAGAGCTGACTCATACAAGCTGATGTTTACACCATTCCCTTGGCGACAGCGGCCCTGGTAGTTCTGAAACATTTTGGTACCAGAGCTGTAGCAACTGCACTGCAGATAAGCTGAGTATCAAACTTTTATTACCAAGAGTTATTCTAACTAATTAGTTGAATTTTTTGGTATTAGGCTTTGAAAATATCATTAGAAAGTGGTTACTGGAGAACGGCTGGACATGAGAATGCTTCAAAAAGAGTTGGGGACTAGGGTACACCTTTTACTAACCATAAGGAAAGTAAGGTCTGGCATTGCCCATAAGAAAGTGCTTGGGTGGCTAATAGGCTGCTGGTCTCAGAGAGTCTCCTTCTCACTAGATTCGGGGGAGGACTCACAATCCTGGGTCCCCCAAAAACCACCACAGGTGAAAGAGTATACAATTAATGAGTTATGGGACTAAGAAAATGGAATTGATGGGTTTTTTGGAAAGTGGGAAATTTCTTTTCATGTGGTAGAAAGTCGAGCCAGGCTTCCAAATGAATGAGGCTAGGAGAGACCAAGCCACCCCTCCTTCCATGACATTCACATTTGTAAGAACACAAATAAAACTTCATCTCTTAACCCTCCTGACAACCTGCCCTGGTATTCTGATATTAGATGGCAAATAAAATGTGAGAAATGCCCTTTGGGCTTGATACATAAATCGTTGTGAGAAAATTGATACAGAGAAGAAAATGCATTGACTAGTAAAGCAAACTCATAAGTATCACTCTCTTACAGATTAACATGCTGAACAGTACTTTTGGAATGGCGACCTGGGAGCCATGTGCTGGTCTGTAATGGATATTTCATATTAGCATTGTGGGATTAATTTGAAGGAGTACTGACATTTATGTTGGTCTGGAATGCTAAGACTCTTTCTAGGACGAAGTACTGTTCTACCACTAACTGAATATTTAGTTTTCTATATGTCTTTTAAATATAAGAAACACAAATGCACTATATTAACTATCTAGACTAATTAACCCTCAAAACCTTTAAATAATAACAAAAAAAGATCTGTTGTACTACAACTGTGGTATGCCAGTTGGGAGGTGGAAGGAAACAAGGAAAGGAAGAGCTTATGATCCTTTTAACTGCGAACATGCCCAAGCACAAGGCCCGTTATTACACTACTGCTTTTGGGTCAATACAACATCAGTGTATGACTCCAAGAGCAGAGACCTCTTGCAAGAAAACAAAACATTTGTGTATCAGACCTATAGCAACTGCATTGCACATAATGCTGAACATCAAACTTTTATTACCAAGTGTTATTCTAACTAACAAGTTGATTTACCGTACAAGGCTTTTAGAATATCATTAAAAAGTCTTCAGTAAGGGGATGCTAATAATCCAATGTCTAATACTTCCAGTTTAACACACGTGGTTTTATTCATAGACATCTACACATTCTAGTAAGATACTTGCCCAGAACAATGTCTTTTCTCCACAGCTCTCTTTCCAACCATCTAACCTGAAAATATCATAATTTTTCCCTTGTATTTCTTTTGTCCCTTTAGATTTGTTTCCCATTTACTGCCCGATCACGGCCTATGCTACCTTGGTCTTTTGAAAGCGGAGATGAAGTAACTGATAAATACTTGATTAATATAACTCGTAAGTAACCCTGGCTTTAACAAAGAACATTAATTGTTCTACCACATTTGAGATAACAACCTCAAAGCACACTCTGAACAGAATGGAGGCTCCCCCTGACCTCTTTAAGAGATGCACTAGCCACCACTACTTGCCCTACACATAGCATGACCAGATGGCCTGATATTTATTCATAGCTTTTTCTTATATAGAAACCTATTACCCCCCACTCTCTACCCTGATTTTTCACACTTGTTATCTGGTCACCCTACCCCACACTTACTCTGACCCTCCCTAAAATTTTAAATGGCAGGACACTACTTAGTTACTTCTTGCTCAAGTTTGTTTTAAACCCTGACACTGAAGATAAGATAGAGATAGGACAGAACACATCTGTATCTGCTCCTAGGAAATGGAAAAAATATTTTAATTGAATTGGGACATTTCTCAAAGTGACCTGCCAAGAAGGAGAGATGCTTAAGTTGCTACACCTCTTTAATACCTTATGATTGACTTACACACATATATATTCATCTTTTTAATGGGTATTAGCATTACCGGAAAGCAATCTGAAGCAGTCTTTTCAGAGGAGTAACCTTATACATTGAAAATAACCTTATAGAAAGATTAATGCATTTAATATATGTCTTTCTATAAGCTTGCTGTGATTAAAATCTCTATTAAATAATATTTTTATGCTAATAAACAACCACATGACTTATATGCATCTTCTTTGGATGCAAATAGGCTGATTATTTTTTCTAAGATGCTTTCTTAATTAAGACTAAATGGATCTACTAGGCTAAGAAATTTAAGGGGTAATTCAGTAACCTGTAATCTTTGGGATCAGAATGCAAATATAACCTAAACAATGAGTTTGCTTACATCAACTCAGTTGTTAACGTGGATTCGTCTAGATACACAAAATCACAGAAAGCATAATTAAGAGAAACTTGGTTCCATGAATCCAGACTGAAAGTTCATTTTTAGATAAAGCGATCTTCCTTATCATAATTGCTATTTGTAAATTTGACTGTGTATTTATTTTTTAAATAAAAAGTTGCTGGAATCTTTCTTTGATTAATAATCTTTTGTGCCCTTGTTCTTCTTGGACAATTTTAGGAGTGTTTAAATAATGCAATTTCTAGTTTCAATTATATTCTTTGCACCAACAGCACTTAGATGGCCACACTTAAGAAGATTGTTCTGTTTCTAGAGATATAACCAATTCAAGTGGTATTCCACATTTTAAGTATAGATAATATCTCTAATACCAGAATGAAATGTATATATTTACCTACCATATTTATGAATGATAGCTTAACAGAGAAATGTGTATTTGGAAGTCATAACCAACCAGACATGCTTAAGTGTAGACTCATATTTAGGGCTAGCTTTTTTGTGGAATTCCTGGCTTTGTGTTTGAGTAACAGGGAACTGGAACATTTCCCACAGTCACAAAGTGAAGTCATTTTGAAGTCAGGGAGGAAGGGAGGTATTTATGCAATATCTTCTGACTGCCTGCCTGTAGTGATCTAAAGGCAACAGGAAGACATGAACGTGAAACAGTGCAATTTATAATAGACCTGAATTATCTGTGTAGATGAATTTGCTGGAACCAGACTGCCATGCTGAGTGATTACATGGTCACAAAAGATAAGATTAGAGCAGTGATCACTTGCTAGTCAGCTAGCATGGCCAAATAAAGACTAAGAAACTATGGTATCATCATCATATGTTGCTCAGATCTTTATTTAAACACTAAAGATCTCTGTGGTAAACAATTTTCAAGTGTTTATGATAACTGCTGATGGGGAACAGCTCTGAAATTGCCAGAAAACATTTTACACGGTGACTCTGAGCAGAACTCAGTCAAGGTCATTGCCCAAATTGGGAATCAGTGTAATCAATACAATGCAATATAAACTGCTGCTGCAGATGATTTTCAAGCACATCCAGCAGTGGCTCATACAAATAAAAAAGCAGACAAGCAACTTCAGATTCCATCTGATTTGAAACAATCATCCAGGACCTCACACATGATTTTTAGGTAGTTTTAAACTTTAAGTTGGGAGGGGAAGTGGGTGGCCATCCAATAAGTACCATTAGTAAGCATGATTTTACTATACTACAAAACTTAACTCAGAGAGAGAAAAAAGAATTGGATAGAAGCTGTCATTCACTATGTGTTTGTACAATGCTTAGCACAATGGGGTCAACTTGGCTGTAGTTTACAGGTATTACCATAATATAAATGTTAAATAATAATAATATAGTTAACACCTGTACAAACATCATATTTTAGTGTTTTGAAATAAAAATTAAAGTGCGTACAAGCCTTTTTATGACAAAGACTGATTTTTTCATCACCTTGGGTAAAACTGACTTTGAATATCCTCAATGGATTTTGAATTGTAACCTACATCTTCATAAATTCTACACACTTATTTCCTTGATAGGGATAGAGTCAAAATCTTACCTGACGTCCTTAGAAGCTTCGCTGCACTTATTAGCAGAGCCATGGCAACACAACCTTTTGGTTTTTTATGCATATGTATGTTTTCAATTTGTTTCCATAGCAGATATTTATTTTTATAAGAGTTATGCAAACCACTGGAACATCTCTTATTCATTTACAGTCTGAAAGGATATTTTTCTCTTCATTGAGAAAGGTGGCCAATCAGTCACCGGTTCCCTCATTCAGGGTTTTTTTCCATTTGAAATTCAAATATTTTATGTTGTAATATTGTCTAGTATAATCAGGTCATCTATTCTGTGCAAACAACTGTTAGAAAGTAAAGCTCTTAATAGAAAAAGTGAGCTCCCACAATTCTCAAATGTATAATTTTGTGCTGTGGACTTCACTAAAAAAATGACACACTGTGGTAAAGTCAGGCCAGAGGGCTACCAAAACATATACCAGGGCCGGTATGTGGGCCCTAAAGGGTTAAAGGCCCTTCACCCTGCAGGCAGAGGAGAGATTACAGCAGGGCAATTAGAGACACCTGGACTCAATGAAGGGTGACGCCAGGTGCACTTAAACCCTGCCTTCCCAAAGGGGTTGGGCAAACCAGGAGGAAGTTGCCAGAAGGCTTGTGGCAGCTGGAGGAGAAGGTTCCTTCCCAGACCAGGAGGCAAAGCTCCTCTGCAGTCAGGGGAGACGGGGTAGCTGGGGGCACCCCAGCCCAGAAAGAGAGGTAAAGCGTGAGACCCACCAGGGGGAAGCTAGCAGTTTGCCACAACACATAAATTAGGGCTGGTTGTTAGATATTTCAAATACAGCTGTCTCACTGCTTTGATTCACTTCAGGATTCCAAAACCCTCTGTCTTCTTCACAGTCCTTATATGTCCCCTTTGCTCTTAGGCCCATGCGCCTGTCTTTCTTTTTGTACAATGGCCTTTGCTTGCTCTCTAGCTATACCGCTCAAAATTCTACCTATATCTAGACCACTCTTCCTTAATTTTGACTCGTCTTTCTTTTTGCTCTACAGCATCTTTTTGTCTTTTATGCTATTACCCCCCAATTCACCAGACATTCAGTATTAGATGCAGGCCCTCTTCCTTTCCTCCTGACTCACCCTTCTCACTTCTGCAGGCCCTTCCACTTAGGTATCAAGCCTCTTTCTTTAGGAAGTTTACTATATGATTGCCCTGATCATCATTGTTTAACTGTGCTGCTATGATTAACAGTCTTGATACTGCCCTTTGCCATTCCCATCATCTACTCTAATGGACTGATGATTGGTGAGCCAAACTTTCTTTTTGTCTTAAAGACAGAATAGAATATGGAACTTCATTCTAGTATAATTCTCAGATAAAAACTATATTAAAGGCTGAAAATGTGAGTAATTTAAGGGTAAAAATATTACCCCCTCAAAAATTTACAAACCCAGGGAATCCAATGTTAAGAAGAAACTTGAAAAGAAACCCCCCCAACTGTAATGATCCCATAACCATGCAATTATTATTTGTGTGTAGTCCTAGATTAAATTAAACCCATTTTAAAGACATATTTGATTTTTTCCCCATTTTCCATCATGTCACTAAAGAGTGAAGTTAAGCTTGTTTGAGTGCCTTAAAACCATCCTCTGTGTTCTTTCCTCCTGTTCAGTAAATCTGTTGTAACAAGTAGATTTCAGAACCATACTGGAGATTAATGATAATTTTTATCATTATTCTTTATCACTGAAAGCTACTTCAATGGGGGCTGAAGAAAAATGAGCTTCTACACAGAATTTTATAAAGACTTATTCTATTTCAAGAAGTATGCCATCTGCTGTTATGCTCAATGGGGACTGAAGCCACAAATGTCCTCATCTATACCCCCTTTCAAAATGGCCAGTGCTTTCCATTGGAAACAATGGGAGCGAAATCAAACTGCCCTCAAAGAAGAGGTGGCCCCTAACCGCTTACAGGGCCCCCTTCATCTGATGACCCCTTGGCTTCACTCCCATTGTTCCTGAAACTGTAATTTTTAGGAGGATACATTGTCTTTTTCAAATGTAACAAAGTAGTTGAATCTTTGTTTTAAGTGCAAAACTCAGCTGAGCCAAACACCATAGACCCATGACTGGCACATGCATCCAAGTATGAGTTGAAAATCCTATGAAATATTTCTCCCATCCCTCAGGTTAATTCTTTAACATATGGTACACATGGAAGATACCTCACATCAATTCCTCTTCAGTAAAGATAGCCAGTGCAGAAATGGCTATTTGAAAAATGGGATTGATTTATTTTTATATGAATGTAATTAGATTTCATTACACTGAGCATTCAGGGGAAGAAAAAGACTCTCAACATGAAATCCAAGTCCTCGGATTCCAAAATATGTAAAGCATATTAAGAAAAAAGAGGCTGGTGTCTGGATAAGAGGCAACAGGTTACAGCTAGCCATATTGCTACTAAGTCACTAGTACCAATAATAATAATAGATACGTGACTTGCACTTTGTTATATATATATATAGTCAAATACTCTACAAATGATTCACACACATTTCCCTGCAGAAACATAACCACCTCTCTTTATATCTGCTTTGAATAAATAATTTTGTTATGCAAATTTCTTACATGGAGTATCTACCCAGTGCATGGAATGCAGAGCTATAGCGTACATATTTTTGTCATCTTTTGACATTAAAAGGTTTTGAGGCTAAATATTTCTATTTATTCCACAGATAGATTCTATCATGTGGCATAAGGGCAATAAGTCACAGGTTATTATCTGAATGTTTCTTAAAAGGATATCAATTTACATTCACGGTATCCAACTGGCTAATAACTAAGGATTGTGAAGGGAAAACACTGGAATATATTTAAATTGCTCTCTTTGACATCAGTTGCTAAAGAAAAACACATAGTGACTGGAGTAAACCAATTCCATATCTTACCTCCACACCATGCAATGCAACTTCACTGGTGGAGAGTGTCTCAACTAAGGGACTAAGCTGGTCTTTGGATATGTCCACTGAAATACTTGTGTGGGTGAATTTAATGCCCAAATTATAGCAGAACTATTGTGAAGAGTGTAATGCAGTGGTTCCCAACCTGTGGCCCGGGGGCCAAAGGTGACCCGGGGGGGCTTTCCCGCTGATTGTAGAAGGGAGCTGCTGCCTAAGGACCCAGGTGGAGTGCATTGTCCTGGGAATAAAAGATGGTGCAGGCTCCTTGCTGCAGCCAAGGGGACAGAAGATCAGCACTCCCCTCCCCCTGGTTGTAGCAGAGAGCACAGCAAAGTGCTCTGCCAGGGCCCCTAGGCACTAGGGTCCCTACTGGAGCCAGAGGAAGGGGAGCCAGGTTTCTCTGTTGCAGCCAGGGAGACAGGAGAGCCTCCTCGCTGAACTCCTTCCACCTGGTTGCAGGGGAGGAGGGGGACTGCTGGCGGAGACTGGTGGCCCTTCAGAGTAGTAAAAATTATATCTGTGGCCCTCGAGCCAAAAAGGTTGGGAACCACTGGTTTAATGTATAGAAGGGGTGGTTCTGCTGCCCCCTATATGCCACAGACATAAGTTATGTGAGAAGGAATGAGAGCATGACTAATGGGTCTCTGAACTTCAGTAGATCAACTAATTAAAAAACTTACTTCTATTTACTCTCTATGCATTTACATTTTGCTTCACACTGTAACATTTGCTAGCCACAGTGGGCCAAGTCTGCTCCAGCAATTTGTGGCTTTTGTAGTGACTTTGAATCTTCTACACCAGTGCCCTATCTTCTAGCTTCAAGTTTTTGGGAAGATTCCAATAATGAAACCACATATTAATCCCCTGTGCAAGGCTGATATACTTGGGAACTAGAACGTGGGATGAGAATTCCCCCACAAGTAAGTAAGATAATCAAGTTATCTGTAGCCAGATTAGTTTGGTGTTCGGTACAAGTTAAAATCATTAGCAAAGAATTATCAGGAGTATATTACAATTACCAGTACAATGCCTGGGAGTGAGTTCCTTAAATACACCGGTCAAAGAAAAAAAAATAGTATTTCTCCAAAGCACTTGAAAGAGAGGAAGTTGATCAGGAACAGTCAACATGGATTCACCAAGGGCAAGTCATGCCTGAGCAACCTGATTGCCTTCTATGAAGAGGTGACTGACTCTGTGGCTGTGGGGAAAGCGGTGGACATGATATACCTTGACTTTAGCAAAGCTTTTGATACAGTCTCCCACAGTATTCTTATCAGCAAGTTAAAGACGTATAGGTTGGATGAATGGACTATAAAATGAATAGAGAGCTGGCTAGATCATTGGGCTCAACAGGGAGTGATCAATGGTTCCATGTCTAGCTGGCAGACAGTCACAAGCAGCGTGTCCCAGGGTTGGTCCTGGGGCTGGGAAAGAATTCTCCCTCAAGTCACATTGGCAGAGACCCTGGGGGGTTTTCACCTTCCTGATGATCTGAAGGATGATCTGGAGGATGGGGTAGACTGCACCATCTGCAAATTTTCAGATGATACTAAGCTAGGGGGAGGGGTAGATACCTTGGAAGGAAGGGATAGGATACAGAGTGACCTAGACAAAGTGGATAATTGGGCCAAAAGAAATCTGATGAGATTCAACAAGGACAAGTGCAGAGTCCTCCAGTTAGGATGGAAGAATCCCATGCACAGCTACAGACTGGGGACCAACGAGCTAGGCAGCAGTTCTGCAGAAAAGGACCTGGGGGTTACAGTGGATAAGAAGCTGGATGTGAGTCAACGGTGTGCCCTAGTTGCCAAGGCTAATAGCAAATTGGGCTGCATTAGTAGGAGCATTGTCAGCAGATCGACGGAAGTGAGTATTCCCCTCTATTCAGCATTGGTGAGGCCGCATTTGGAGTAGTGTCCAGTTTTGGGCTCCCCACTATAAAAAGGATGTGAACAAGTTAGTGAGAGTCTAGTGGAGGGCAACAAAAATGATTACGGGGCTGGAGCACAGGACTTATGAGGAGAGGCTGAGGGAACTGGGTTTATTTAGTCTGCAAAAGAGAAGAATAAGGGGGATTTGATAGCAGCCTTTAGCTACCTGAAAGGGGATTCCAGGGAGGATGGAGCTAGGCTGTTCTCAATGGTAATAGATGACAGAACAAGGAACAATGGTCTCAAGTTGCAGTGGAAAAGGTCTAGGTTGGATATTAGGAAAAAGTTTTTCACAAAGAGGGTTGTAAAGCACTGGAATGGGTTACATAGGGAGGTGGTGGAAACTCCATCTTTAGAGGATTTTAAGCTGTGGGTTGACAAAGCCCTGGCTGGGATGATTTAGCTGAGGTTAGTCCTGCTTTGAGCAGGGGGTTGGACTAGATGATCTCCTGTAGTCCCTTCCATCTCTAATATTCGATGATTCTATGAAGGCGGCCCCCCACTCCCATTCTACCCCACTACATACACACTCTTTTTACATCTAATTACGTGGTGCCCATCCCAGAGACTTGTGAGTGCCAATGCAGATGAATTTTCAAACTGGTGCCTGAAGATAGATATTTAAATTCATATTTAGGTGTCTACATACCTGTTAATAATCTATAAGTGCACCAGATTTTCAACAGAGCAGAAGCCTCAGGCCATATGACTGTTTGCCAAACTGATTGCCATACTGGTCACTTATCTGTGTATACATCACAGATTTTATGCATGGCTAGAGGCTTCTACCATTCTGAAAATCTGAAATGAAATGCTAATTTTGAATAGCTGTGCAACAATTCAGTGGTTCATGCCATCCAGCAAAGCATTTAAGCCTTTGCTTAAGTTGAGTCACATGCTTATGTTGCATTAAGTTTGGAGACTGTCCTGAATAAGGTGGTTTTCCTTAATTTGCATCACATATGTATTTTATACCATATGTATTATAGAAACAGTCAGAGAAACATATTTTCCCTGTAAACTGCAATTACAATTTGCTTCATCTAATGAAAAGTTCCAGGTCAACTTTGACTAAACATAAACTTAGTCAAAACACCCTTGAACTTATGACCTTAAAAAATGTACAAGGCTGAAAGCTGCTACTAGATTTTATGAATTTGCAAATCAAAATACACCTGTTTGTAAAGCACTGTTTTGCCTCAGCAACTCAGATAGTTAAATAATGTAATGAATGTTAAATGACAAGCTAGTAGTCTCAAATTTGCAGCACAATAAGCAGACACTTGCTTTGACAATGCTTGTAATAAAATTATCTTTGTAATTACAGTGCAGATAATTTTTGTTAATGTTCATTTTTATTCAGACATGAGTATCACAGTCATATGAGAGAAACCATGCCATTAGACTTCAGCTACCGTATCTGAACAATTAAATTGTTTTAACTATTTGGTATACTATCAGCATTAATAATGGCAATCCAGAGAAGTCATATGTTACGTTTACTGGAGTGTTAGCTACACCAATTGACTTCTAGAACAAAAGTAAATATAATTTAGAGATCAGCCTGATCCAAACACCTTTACAATTTGGAGAAGTCTGGATTTGAACTTGGGGTTCAGGCACATCTCTAGTTTCATGATCAACATACACTAATCTGCAGTGTTTCCTATCCCTCAAAATGAAATGCCTACTATTGAGGCACTCATCTTAATGCTAGTTAGTACATACAGAGATTTCTTTCTGACAAGCACAATGAAAATGTACAAGTTACAGTGACTTTAACTGAAAAGACGACTTCATGTCATCTTTCCCCAAAGGGAAATCTCATAATGGGCAAAAACTGCCTTTCATTCATGCATTATTTGTCACTAAACATGCTGTCATTGGAATAAAATCTTTTTTGCTCTTACGTTTCTTTCAGTAGAAATACTTACAAGTACTAAAGTATCATCCACAACAATTTCACTGTTATTGCACAAATTGTAAATTATGCCATTTGAATTATGGATTGAATTTTTAAAAGGCTTCCATTTTTATAGGCTTTAGAAAGGACAATGAAATCTAGAAAAAAACCAAGATTACAATTTCCGTATTTAAAATGTACATCAAGTAATTCAAACAAATGTTATGACATTTAAGATAATGAAACCCTTCATCTATGCCAGTGTATCCTACTTCACATATAAGGAGTCAGAACAGATGTCCAAATACTGTAATGCCAAAAGAAAGCTAGGGCATATCTTGATTAATACCCCCAGAGCAGTCCATGGTGTCTCTTTAAAACTGGCATGCATTACTTCAAAACATCTATTCAAAATCCATTCTAGGAAACACAGCTAGGCAAAGTGTTCCCAAGACAAAAGGAAAACAATAAAGCTCTGTATAACCCTTTTAGCAATGTAAGCTGCATATTATTGACAGACCATTCATTGCAATCAGCAAATGATTAATTGCAAATTTGTTGCTAAATTGACCACGAAAAAGACCAGCTTCAGGGTACTGTTAAAGACGAAAAACTTATGTTAAAAATGATTGGAGACTTTTTGTAGTGAATTAATTCTAATCAATACTCTGGTTGACTACACATTGGCATAATGACTTCCTTAAATAGCATAGGTACCCATTATTGTAGACATTCAAATTAATATTTAACCTCGTGCCTTGCGTTTTTTACCTTCTGAAACAGCATTATTCTAACCCCACCTTTAGCAATTAAACGATCCACCTATTATCAAATGCAGCGCACAACAGATTATTCTAATTTCTAATATAAATCAGTTTGGGAGGCATAATATACATAGGAAATTTAAAATCTAACTGAGGAAGCAACAATGTTTTTAGACAATTTTGTAGGCAGTTCTCTGAGTCTTTTTTAAAAATTAAGGGTACTAATGAAGCAATGTAAAATAATTCTGAGTTTCTTAGTCAACAGCAGAACAGAGAGTTCACATAATTTGAAACATTCTGGCACTGATTACTATAAAGCACAAATTCATCCTAAACTTAGCACAAAAAAGATATGTTATGGCACTTTGCCTTTTGAAGCAGAGACACTGAGGATCTCTTATTTTGATGTGGTTTATGACTGCAACAGGACAAAGCAAAGTGAGGATATTTATTTCCTCAAATACAGTACATAGCCCATATATAGTATTTACTTTTTTCTGAGAACAGAAAGTAGGATCAAAGTTACACTTCACATTAGTGGTGCAGTAAGGTGGGGCTACACTTTCACTTATAAAAACCTCTTTGGGGATGATTCATATCTTCATAATTTGAAAATCCACTAACACGGATTTTGCCAAGGAAATTCTCAATCTAAAATGGAAGGTTTTAGTTTGGAACTAAATCACTGAAAGCTCTAATGTACTGCTTGGGATGCCACAAGGTGATTGGCCTCATTAAGGGAAAATGGGATCAGTCTCCATGCCATAGCCCCTTCTTCTCCCTGGATGAGGAGAATGGAGAGGGTCAGGTGAACCAAGCAGGCCTGGGGTAAATGAGGAAGAGGCTGGAGAGAGAAGAAGCTGCAGGTGCCTCCAGACAGTGCACAGAGTAAGAAGGCTTGTGGGGAAGTCACCATCCAAGAAGGAGGCTGTGAAGAAGGCCAAACTCCAGGCCAGAAATTCTGAGAGGAGGAAGCCAATCCCTCGCAGAGGAAGGGCTGTACCTAGCTTGGAACTGGAGTGGAAAAGTGTTTGAACTCTGGAAGGAAGACAGACAGACCTCAGGGAGGAGGAGTTTGCCCAGTGTGAGACTGAGGTGGAAGAGACTTTACTTTGAGTATATTTTATTTCTATAAGCCAGATCCCAAGGAAAGGCATTGTTATTGGACAAAAGCCTTTGTGCAATTATCAAGCAGCCTGAGAAATGGGGAAACAAAGGCAGCGTGATGCACAACCACAGGCTACAAAGGGCAGCAGGGAGCAGGCAGCCAATCATGGCGGGGGGGGGGGGAGGGAGGGAGGGAGTCTTTTGATAGATTATAACCATTTTTTATAACCAAACTCAAGATGGAAAAATACATAATCTTATTAAAGGAAAACTTTAAGTCTCCAAAGCAGGTCATGGTATGAAAAATTCTTATGTCTTCTTATGTTTCACAAAGTTCTAAGTTAGTTTACCTGACAAAGAGCCCGGTTCTGAAGTCCTTATTTTGGCAAAAATTCCCACTGAGTCATACACAAATTTTACTTGCAAAAGAACTGCATGATTGGACCCAAAATAATTAGCACCTGGGCCCCATTCCAGGAAAACATCCCTATTCAGAAAAGCATTTAGTATATGCTTAAGTCCTATACAAGTCAATGAGACATAACCATGTGCTTAAATGTTTCCTGAGTCAGGGCTTTGTTCTATTCTAATACCCCAATTCAGCAAGGTACTTAAGCATGTGCTTAACGCTAAATATATCAGGAATCCCTGATGCATCACACCACCAGAATATAAAACATTTAGTAGTGCACTGTGTCAGGTGCACAACCACTGTCAGTACTCCTAATGGTCAGGTGGGGCTTGGCAGGACGTCTCCCCATTGAAACACAGTCCTCCCCTTGAATGCCTCACCCCAAGGGATATCAGTTCTCCCTTTTAACAGATTCTTTGAGGGGTAGGCCCTTGAACAATCACTATTTTTTCCTGCTGGCCTCTCACCAGAGGTGAAGGCTCTTTTTGTAGTACCCTCACCGAATGGGTAGGGGACCCTGGACCTGCCCTCTCCTCCATGCTCTGGTCTAGGGCTCAGTGGTGGACAGCTATACCAAACAACTGGAGTGCCAAGCTGCTGTCCCTGAGAACCACTTCCTATCCCAGTTTCCTTCAGCTTCCCAGAGTAAATCGCTCAAATCAAGTCTCTGACCCACACACTCTCCCCTGCTTCTCTTTTGTGGGTTTGCACAAGTCTATGTTATCAGGTTCCAGGCAATGAGCTCCTGGGAAGTACTTTTGCCTCAGAGCAGCCTTTTGCTCACTTCCACTGCCTACCTCTGAGCTGTTCTGCTCCCCTTTTTAAAGCCTTACCTGCTTGTGCAGGCTTTCCAGGTGTGCCTGGGTGGGGCTGCCAGGGCCCAGAGATGTTCTTTAGCCCCTTGCTCTCCCCCTCAAAACAAAGCCTGGGGCCTTGTTCTCCGACATGGGTCCCCACCACCTAGGGAAAAGTAATCTGTGTTCTGATGGCTCTTTCCAGTGTAGTGACATACCTGAAAACTATATGTTTTTTCCCCACCACATAATGCTGGGTTTGGTTTCCTTCCCAGTGTTCAGCCAGTGCAGAGGAACATGATCTGTCACTAGTGAGAAGGGGTTTCCCAGTAAATAGTACTTGAAAGCATCTACAGCCCATTTCACTGCCACAGCTTCTTCCTCTATGACCGAATAGGCCATCGCTGGAGAAAGTTTCCTGCTTATACAGAACACCAGGGGCTCCTCTCTCTCAACTTCCTGTGAAAGGACTTCTCCAAAACCTACCTCAGAGGCATCTGTTTGTAATGTAAATCTTTCTTCAAAGTCTGCGTAAACAGTACCAGCTCCTGACACAGTTGGTTCATTAGAGTCATGAAGTTCCTGTCACAGTCTTCCGACCAAATGACTTTCTTGGGCCTAGTATCCTTCACAATGTCTGTGAGGGATGCAGCAATAGTGGCAAGTCTGGTATGAATTGTCTATAGTAGCCTGCTAGGCACAAAAAGCTTCACACTTGTTTTTTGGTTGTTGGAATGGGACAAATTGCTAAGATTGGCAGCTTGCCAAGTTAGTAACTTGCCCCCCACACACACATTGTAGCCACAGTACTTGACTTCCTAGTTCGCCATGAGTCCTGCACTCTTGAAGGCCTGTGGGAGAGAGGTGACCTGACATGTAACTGTCCCCATGATGGCTGTAAATCACCATGTCATCGATGAATGCTGCTGTATATTGGCCATGTGGCTGCAGCACTCAGTTCGTGAGTCATCGGAAAGTGACTGCTGCCCTGTGGAGACCGAATGGTGTAGTTCAGAATTGGCACACACAAAATGGGGTGGAGAAAGCTGTCTTCTCCTGAAACTTCAAGGTCAGAAGGATCTGCCAATACCCCTTTATGAGGTCTAGGGTGGAAATATATTTGGTGGCTTCCAATTTTTCTAGCAGTTTGTCCACCTGGGCATGGGATAGGCATCAAACTTTGAGATTGCATTTACTTTCCTGAAGTCAGTACAGAAGCGAGTGGTCCCATCTGGTCTTGACACAAATGTAATAGAATCATAGAAGCGTAGGACTGGAAGGGACCTCAATAGGTCAATCTAGTCCAGTCCCCTGCACTCAAGGCAGGACTACATAACAACTAGAACATTCCTGACAGGTGTTTGTCTAACCTGCTCCTAAAAACCTCCAATACTGGAGATTCCACAACCTCCCTAGGCAATTTATTCCAGTGCTTAACTACCCTGACAATTTGGAAGTTTTTCCTAATGTTCAACCTAAACTGCTCTTGCTGCAATTTAAGCCCATTGCTTTTTGTCCTATCCTCAGAGTTTAACGAGAACAATTTTTTTACCCTCCTCCTTATAATAATCTTTAATGTACTTGAAAACTGTAATGTCCTCCTGTCCGTCTTCTCTTCTCCATACTAAACAAACCCAATTTTTTTCAATCTTTTCTCATAGGTCATGTTTTCTAGACCCTTAATCATTTTTGTTGCTCTCCTTTGAACTTTCTCCCATTTGTCCACATATTTCCTGAAATGTGGTGCCCAGAACTGGACACTATACTCCAGCTGAGGCTTTATCAGCACAGAGCAGAAAAATTACTTCTCATGACTTGCTCATGACACTCCTGCTAATACATCCCAGAATGATGTCTGGTTTTTTTTGCAACAGTGCTACACTGTTAACACATATTTAGCTTGTGATTGACTATGACCCCTGAATCCCATTCTGCAGTACTCCTTGCTAGGCAGTCATCTCCCATTCTGTATGCGGGCAACGGATGGTTCCTTTCTAAATGGACTATTTTTGTGTGTTCTTATTGAATTTCATCCTGTTTACTTCTGAACATTTTTACAGTTTCCAGTTCGATTAAAACTTGGTTTTAATCCTATCCTACAAAACACTTGCAACCCTTCCCAGGTGTACTCTCTATGCTATTATCTAAACCATTTATGAAGATATTGAACAGAACTGACCTCAGGACTGATCCCTGTGGGACACCACATGATATGTCCTTCCAGCTTTACTGTGCACCATTGATAACTACTCTCTGGTAATGATTTTCCAACCAGTTATGCATCCACTTTATAGAAGCTCCATCTAGGTTATATTTCCCTAGTTTGTTTATGAAAAGATCATGAGAGACAATTTCAAAAATCTTACTAAAATCAAGATATACCACATCTACTGCTTCCCTCCATCCACAAGGTTTGTTACCCTGTCAAAGAGAGCTATTATGTTGGTTTGACATGATTTGTTCTTGACAAATCCATGTTGACTGTTACTTATCACGTTATCTTCTAGGTGTTGACAAATTTGCTTGATTATTTGCTCCATTACACTCTCCATGAACTGCATGACTCTTTCACCTCCCCCAGGTCCAATGTGGCTTGCAGCTCCTCTCGTACAGTGTCCCACATTTTCCATAGGAGAGATCATAGTTTTTCACAGACCCTGTGTCCTCATTCATTGGCTATATGGTGATGGGTCAGGTATATTCACTCTGGAAATGTTGAAAATACTGCTGGGAAGGAGCGAATCAGCTGTTGCATTTGGACTTTGTTCTCCAGTAAAAGCTCTTCTCCCATCAGTACAGTTTGGCAAATTTCTGTGGGCATAAGTTTTCATAGGCTGCAACCCACTTCGTCAGATGCAGCCCATGAAAGCTTATGCCCGCAGAAATTTGTTAGCCTTTAAGGTGCTACAGGACTCTCGCTGTTTTTGCTGTATACAGACTAACACGGCTACCCCTCTGGAACTTAACATTATCACTTTATCTATCCTAATTTTGTGAATGCTCTTGTTTATCACTAGAATGGGGGAGAATGCTTACAGGAGTCGTTTGCTCCACTCAAGTGAGAATGCATCTCCCATCGAGTTTGTCCCCACAGTCCTGCCCTTGAGCAGAAGCGATGGCATTTACGATTTTGTTTTGCAACAAAGAGGTCGACAGCTCGGTAGCCCCACTGTAGAAAAATCTTGTTCAAGACCTAATTGTTCAGTTCCCAGTTGTGCTTCTTCCCAAAGTGACTGCTGAGACTATCTGCGGTGCTGTTCTGTTTTCCCAGTAGATATGTTGCTGCGTCTATGTTGTGTTTTATGCACCAGTTCCAGAGCTTTATTGCCTCAGTGCATAGGACATTGGATCTTGCTCCTCCCTGACAGTTGATATAAGACATGCATGCTATGTTGTCTGTCATCTTTATTTACTTGTTTTTTATGAGTGGTAGAAAGAGGTGGCATGCATTGCAAACTGCTCAGAGCAGTAGTAATGTTTTAGTATGTTTATGTGTAGTTTGGCCTCGGTTTTTGATCATCGTCCCTGTGTCATATGGTTGTGGAGATGTGCTCCCCACCCCAGTAGTGAGGCATCTGTGGTGATCATAATCAATGGTGGGAGTTGTGCGAATTGGATTCCTGACATCATGTTGTTTTCTCTGGTTCACCATAGTAGGGAAATTTTTACTTTGTCCAGTATCATCTTTATTCTGTTTAGACCATGTCTGTGAAATCTGTATGTTGAAGCAAGCCATCCTTGAAGGCACAATGTGTTTAGTCTGGCATATTGGACTACAAATGTCATCGCTGACATGTGGACAAGGAGTTGCATGACCATTGAACTGTTACTGTTGGACAGTCTCTTATTAATCCTATTAGACCTATTATTGCCTTGAATCTGGGTTGTGGTAATGATATTTTGGATCCCATCGAGTCTAGTTGTGCTCCTATGAATTCCAAACGTTGTGTTAGGTTGAAAGCGGACTTGTCTTTGTTTATGCAGAGTCCTAGCTTTCAAAATAACTCTATTGTTTGTTGAGTAGCTTGTGTCACCTGTGTATTGCTGGATGCTTTTGTGAGACAGTTGTCCAGGTACGGAAATATTGTGATTCCCTGTCTTCTCAAATGAGCCACAACTACTGCAAGCACTTTGGAGAAGACCCTTGGTGCTGCTGAGAGGCCGAATGGCAAGATCTTGTATTGGTAATGATTGCCTGCCACCACAAATCTTAGGAATCATCTGTGTGATGGGTGGATCGTAATATAGAAATAAGCATCCTGAAGATTGAGGATTCACTACTCTCTGTAGTGCTGGTATTATGGTTGATAATGTGAGCATCTTTTTTTTGTGAATTTTTGTTTCTTCGTGAATTTTTTAGTTTTCTCAGATCTAAAATGGGTCTCCATCCTCCAGCTTTTTCTGAATCACAAAGCAGTGGGAATAGAACCCTTTGCCTATGTGTTGTGTGGGTATATGCTCTATTGCTCCTAACCCTACAAGATGTTCTACTTTTTGATGAAGTATTTGCATGTGAAATGGGTCCCTGAAGAGGGACAGGGATGAGTTGTTTGTGGGAGGAATGGATGTAAATGGGACAATGTATCCCAATTTGATGATTTCTAACATCCCTCTGTCTGTTGTGATTACTGATCAGTTATGATGGAATTTTTGGAGGCAGAATTTGAAATTTGTGGTCAATGATGGTGGTACTGTTTGAAGAGTGGGGTGTCTGAGACCCTTGATTAATGTCTCAAAATTGCTGTTTGGACACTGTCCCTTGAGAGCTCAAAGGTGTCTGTTGTCATTGTCTGTGCCTCTGGGTTCTTTGTTTGCCTCTTTAGACTTCATATTGTCTGTAGTGCACATAAAACAGATATTTGTGGATATATGGCTGAAACCTGTGTTGTTTTCCCTTTTTTCCAGATGCGTAGATGCCTGGAGTTCGCAGTGTTGCCTTCAAATCCTTCATGGATTGAAGGACTCCAACTTCTCTGCAAACAGTTGTACCTTGTCGAATAGGTCTATCTTTGTTTGTAGCTCCCTGAGAAGACCTGCCCAATGGACCCATGAAGCCCTGCACAGAACAATAGCTATGGCTGTAGTTCTGGCTGCCGTATCAGCTATGTCTAAGGATGCCTGTGCTGATGATCTGGCTACAAGTTGTCCTTCGTTAATGAGTGTTCTGAACTGCTCTTTTATTCTCTGGTATGTCATTGTTAAATTCCGATATCTTTTCATAGATGTTATGGTCGTAATTGGAGAGAAGGACTGAATAATTGGATAAGATCATTAATAGAATGGATGAAGAATAACTTTATGCCTAACAAATTTAGTCTCTTCTAATCTTTGTCTTTTGGTGTTAACTTGTAATTCATCTGTTTACCCCTCTGGTTGGCAATATCAATACCACGGTGTTTGGAGGTGGATGAGTAAAGAGGAATTCCACACCCTTAGCCAGGATATAGTACTTCCTATCATTTCTCTTATTAGTCGGTGGGATGGTGGCTGGTGTCTGCCATATGGTATTAGCTGACTCCATTAATGCTTCATCAATAGGAAGCACAATTTTTGATGCTGTTGATATATGAAGAATTTTAAGCAATTTATGGTGCGACTTCGTAACCTTCCAGTTTTTCTGCAACCCTCTTGAAGAGGTCATGGAATTATTTTGAGTCATTTGTCAGAGTGGGTGCAGGAGGTATTACTGCTTCATCCAAGGAGGATGAAGAGTCATGTGTGGGGAGAGAGGTTTCCTGCTCCACACTCCTGTCCTCTAACTATGCCTTTTCTGCAGCTGTTGTTGAGGGAGCTGCAGGTGAATGTCTGGAAGATCTCGCCTTGCTTGTATATTAACTGAGCAGTCTGCTGCATGGCTTGGAGTAGGCTGTCCAGGCAGCCCAATTTTGCCATTGAGTTTGATATGGCATGGGGGGGAGGGGAGTCCAAGCCATGGTGGGCCATACCGGGGGTATGGTCTGGTTCCCATGCAAGGCACATATTCAGATGCCTCTAATGATGGTATGGTGGGGTAGGAGTGCTCTGATGAAAACTGAGCTTTTTCTACCTTACTGCCTTCCCCACTGAGAGAGTACACTGGCAAAAATGCTTCATGGTGTGCGAAATGTACCGGTGATTCCATCCTCCCTATTGTGAGAGATTGAGGGGATGATGTGTGATGTTGTTTGTCCTTTTTCTTTAAGGGCGGTGCCAGTTTTGAAGCTGCACTGCTTGTTGGTGTTGTGTTGGTGTGTGCGGTCATTGGTGCCTTGGTGCTGGTCGGTGCTGTCATGGATTTCGGTGCTGTCCCTGGTTCCATGGTCTCAGTCGGTACTGTGCTTCCGCTCATTGCTGTACTCGGTGCTGTGTCCCCTGATTGTGTCGCAATGGGTGCCATTGACAGTTGTTCCAACAGTTTTTGCACTGTATCCCCTCTTCAGGGACATGCTGAAAGAGGCCCCTTGGCTCTTGACACCATACACAGACATTTCGAGTCACTTGGAGTTGTGGACCATGTTGTTCCTGAGGAACCTATTGCCTCCTTGATACTATGTGAGGGGGATGTAGATAGCCTTTTGGGTGACTGCCTTTTTTTGATGAGGTAGTTACTGGAGATATTGAGGCTCTCTTTCTTGGAGTGTGGTCCATTTTTTTCTGAGGATGGTTTGACCAGTCCCAGGTCAGAGGAGGATCTGAGGGATTTCTCCATAAGTATGAGTTTCAGCCTCAGATCCATATCTCTCCTGTCCCTGGCTTTGAGGTTCTTACAATGTGTGCACTTCTGTGGCACACGTGTTTCCCTGCTGGAAGAATCTCTGATCAGGGATGCGGGACACAATGACATCTAAAGTGGAGCACCCATAGGGACATCGCTCGAAGAACAACAACTTCAAATGTTCTGCCTCCAGCTTGTGCAGGCTTTGCAGTAGTGCTTAGGCGGGGCTTAGGCCAGGAGATGTTCTTTAACCCCTTGCTCTACAGTATGGGGATTGTATACATGCACGCTACATGAATGCATTGTGAACAATGCTGTCCCATCACATCTTTCAAAATTAATCTATTTTCAAACCATGTAATGTTGATTAGATTTCAGTAGGAAGCAGGTTCCTTCTTAATGTGCTGTGGTAAAACATCAGTGTTGAACTCATTGTATGCACTATATTGAATATTGTCTAAAATACTATTTATAGGCACTTTAAAAATGTATTTTAAAGAGCTTAATTAAGTAGCTTAATCTCAAATTTTCTTTAATTTTAACCTTTGTAAAGTTAGTGAGAAAATATTTTCCAAATTCTAAAGATCAATTTTCTCCCACTCCACCTGTACACTTCAGTCAATCCATTTTTTTAAGTAAACATTCTGAAAAATATCAATTTAAAAACATGGAAGTTCTCCTCTGGGTCCAAAACAAATTATACCCATCTCAAACCAGCACACAGATGAACCGGGCGGAGTCTAGAATCTGAAAGTCAAGTTCTATTTTCTCTTTTCTAGATGATGCACCGTCACCAGTAATAAAATACTTTGCAGACCAAAGTTTGCCCTGAATTAGTTCCATTGCCTTAAAATTCTCACATGCAGATTACATCTAATGAGGGTAGAATCTGGCTCTTTAATTATAATTTAATTAACAATTTTGTTAATAATGCATGTTTCAGAAGAGATTCCAGCTCACTTCCCCTGGAGTGTGCTGGATTTACAGAGATGGCAGGAGAGAAGAACAGTAAACATGTATGTTGTCACCAAAGTAAACAGATTCCAAATACTCAACACATCCGCTCCCTGGGTATAACAATGTGCCTTTTTTACTCAGTCATGTTTCAGGCTAGAATTGTTCTTAAATTTCAGGCCGATTAAAAACAAAAGTTTATGTGTGTGCCTGATAGAATGCTTAATCAAACTGACAAATTACCAGAGAATTAAAATTCACTTTCAAAGGTTATTATAAACATACAATATCAAAAGCTGTATAAAATATCTGTCCTTCACTTTTTCCACACTGAAATTTCTGCCTTGCAAAAAACTGAACCAACTTTCATCTCTAAATTAACTTTTAAAAATCTCCCATTTTTTTGACTAACACAGAATCAATAAAATTGATTTGCTTATTTTATGGGCACTACCCTCCAAAGACATTTTTTGAGGGTATTTCTTTGGTTTCTTTAACAGAGGATTGTCATCTTCTGTGTATGTATTCCTAGCATAGGCTTTCATTATTGCTTTTCTCTGTGACACTCCATGTTTAAAATTATACACTGCCCACAGGTAGAATGGTCTTTGGGTATGCTATCGCTAAAAGTTAAACATGATGCATTACAATAGTTGTGGGGTTTTTTTTTGGTTTTTTTTGGTAAAGAACTGGTATCATCCAAGCTCAGCAGCTTTTTCTTCTCCAATCAGTAAGAGAAAGTGGCAATGCATTCTCAAAAGTGCTAATACACAACACAATAAAAAGATGTTTTCTTAACTGAGAAAATATGCTGTGCAGTTATGTTTGGAATCAAAATGCAAATCTTACACATAGGCTCCATTAAATGAAGAGTTGTAAACAGTAGTAATACAGTACATCATAGAAGATATAAAACTTTCATATGATAAAATAGCCTTCATTTGGCACAATAATTTAACTTAGCTGTTAAACTAATTCTTTATGTAGATTCTGTTTTATACTAAACATTTTCATGGGAGCATCTTGTAATTCTGATATGTAAACCAACAAACTGACATGCTATGTGTATTGAGTAGCCTCTTTGGATACCAGCTGGCTTGGCTGTATGCCTTTCTAATGGTAATGAAGTCACACAGCTGCTAGGACAATCAGAGGGAGTTCAGATCATCACTAGCTAAATGGATATCCACTGACTGGCTTTTTATCAGGACTCATTAAAGTTCAGTGTTGACAAACTGTATGGTTACATAGGTTTTCATGGTTACAGCAATGACTCTTTTAAAAATGAACTTATTAGAACTGGAAAAAAACTCTCCTTTTTATCTATAAAAGTTACTTTGTGTTGGTCAATTCAAGCGGGTTCAATCCTGCCCACAATTAAGTGAAAGGAAAAATCCCATTCGCTGGAATGGGAGCAACACAGACCAGAACCCCAGTGTTTAAGAAATCTTTGAAAAATACAACTGTTGAGATTTCTTCAGAATGATTGGGCTACAGGGTAACCAAGTAATCAGTAATATCCAATTTTCAACTAAGAATGAATCCACACAATAGAATCATGTGAATATATCAATTCTTGCTTTGCTCAGCTTTGCATGGGAAACTGCAGGTGTGTTCATGAAAAACTGCACAGTTGTACAATGCAGAAATTTCCCTGTTCCACACAGGGACCATTTTCCTTGAAGAAAATACATCCCAGAATAAAATGCAATTCTTCACACTTCAACCCATAAGGGACTTTCACAAGTTTAAATGCAAAAACAGTTCATACCTTTGGAAATTGCCTCTCCTGTGAAAAATTTGAAGGGAAACCATACAACATTTTTATCTTCAGAAAACCAGCAAAAGTGCTGGTTTTTATTTACTTTTATCATCAGTGCAATTTTTGTTTCTGCACAGTTCTATTGCACACATCTATTGTAACATTTATTTATGCACATAGGATTTTCTTTTCACCATGAAACACACAATGTACCTTGCGACACATACTGGAGGGGAGAAAAGGCTCTGGCACCTATGAATTAATGCACAGTGCCTGATGTTCTGAAGTATACTCCACATATTGAAAAAAGATAAAGCCCTTACGTAAACTTTCAACCACTACAAATTATGGGCCAGATTATACAGCTCTTACATAGGTGAAATTTATATGAATAGTGACAAGGATTGAAATCCTGAGCCTATTAAAGTCAATGAGAGCTTTGCGATTGACTTCAATGGGGTCAGGATTTCAACCACTGACTTCATATTCATGATGGCACTCACCAATGTAAAATGCTTGCACAATCTAAATCTATATCAGGAAAAAAAAATCCTTGCTGTAAAGGATAATCTCTTGAAGTCTGAATTTATGAAAATTTATAAAAGCAATTTTTTCAGACAAAAAACTCAGTTCTGATCTATCATCTTGCCTTTTTAAGGCTTAGCCAGCTTTTTCCTATTGGGTTCCCCGTAGGAAGCAAAAGATAATCATTATTACTTCTGTGAAATTCAGACTAAAGTTTTGGCAATATCTCCAGATTAACAATCAGCAAAATATCACGCCTCCCACAAACCAATATATGGAAACTCACCCACGTAAATGATATCATACTGACTCAACTAAGCATGCTCAGACTGAACACTGACATTCATACAAAGGGAAAAGATCAGAGGAAAAATGACAACACTCCTACGATTAATTACACTTAAAGGGAAACATGCAACTAGTTCCTTTAGTTTCTCACACACTCTGGAATTTCCATTTCATACTGTGGAACTTGCTTGGTGCAACTCATGTTATTTTGTTTTTTATTTTTAAATGATTTTAATGACTGTCAAAGCTGCCAAGTTGATAGTGTTGGTAAGTAATGTTCCATATTTATCCACAGAAGAGGTGCAGAACTGGCAGTAACAGTGCAAATTTCTTCACACTGCACTACAAATATCCTTCATCTTTTGATCTAGGACCACTTATATTGCTGAAAGGTAAATTCACTCTCCATGCCAATGTAATCCTTGACCTCCCTGCTGAGACTGCCAACAGAGGCACCAACTGGGTGATGTGGACATTTGTCCACTAGGCAAAGGACCCAGAGCACTAGAACAGCTATTCAGTAGACTTTATGAATGTCATTTGTTAATAATTTTTGGTCACAACAGTCCTTAGCTCAATTTAAACCAGTGACCTAGAAGTGACAGTCTCTGCATCCCATTACTAAGCCCTTAGACACCCAAGTCCCCTGTTGCAACTTGCTACTGAGCTGATTCTATGCCTGAAAAGTGGGAGGCTAGCAAACATGATTTAGTGTTCTTCATGATGCTAACCCATTGTCTATTGAAGTCAGTGGAAAGACTCCTATTGACTTCAGTGAGATTAGGTTCAGGGCCTACATCACTAACTCCGTGACAAAATGAGGAAAAATCTGCGGGTTTGGTTGATATTTAAAGGTTTTTTGTGATTTGGGAAAGGATACCTTATTCCCTGTTAATGAGTTGTTATACTGTTTGGTTCCATCCAGAGCTAGCTGTAAACAAAACTTCTGTTTGTTTTCTCTTTCCACAATGACATGGAGTTGGTTAGCTGACCCAATGAGGCTTTTACATCTCTAATCTCATAATACAGGAATGTTTGTAGGGCCCCATATTGTGTTAACATGGTATCCAAAGTGAGGATCTTCCTACAGAAGAGATGCCACTTGCAGTGTTTTCTAGTGTAACCCTCTACATCAATTGCTGTTGGCATAGGTCTCACCGATTTGTGAGTGGGCACTATGCCATCTGAACAGACGGCATGAAGTAGAAATCCAAATAGCCATGTATGTTCATCAACTGTGGGTAGTGATGGCATGATTCCCAGCCATGAAGATCTAAACAGTTGTCCACCATGATCTTACATGCTTATGTTTATAGAGAATTGTCGTCAATAATCCAGCACTGAACTGGATTAACTTTCAAATACAAAAAAAATGTTCCTGTAGCTTAATGTCAGACATCTGAGTTTTTAAATTCAAGAGATAATTACTCTGTCTTCACTTCCTTGTAAGACAATGCAAAAGGAGGACCAAAGAATGACCTCAGCCCCATTCTGTCTGAGTTATGCTGCTACAGCATGAAGCAGCCAAAAACGTGGTGCATCTGGCCACCTGAGAATCCTGCCCCACTCACCTCCAGTTAAGCATTTCCTGTGTAGTACAGAGCCTCCGTAACTGGCTCTACATCCTCACTACCTTCTCATTCTCCAGAAAGGCAACATTTCCAGGAAACAAGAGCCGTAATCAGAGTGCTCTTGCACTCTGGTGATTTCCAGGAATGGCCTAAATGGTTAATGAGCAGCTGGGTGTAACTTCAGTTGTCCTAGGAAGCTAGGACAGCCCAAGTAACCACACATCATAGAGCCTCAAAGGTGACAAACACATCTTTGTGCAACATCCATTCAGTGAGTTTCTCTCAGCCAAAGCTGAGGATCTAGCCCAGGGTTCGGCAACCCGCGGCTCCGGAGCCGCATGCGGCTCTTCAGCCGCGGTAAGCTATGTTTTGTGGCTCCAGACTATTGGCTCTTTTGATAGTAAAGGTTGCTGACTCCTGATCTAGCCCAATGGTTTTGCTCAGACGTTTTTGATGTAAGTGAATCATTAATACAGTTGGATTAATAATTCATAACTTTTTTCTGTTTGCAAATTGTCCACAAGCAAATTATGACTTTTCCATATTAATTTGTTACTTTAAATTATTTCTCGATCCATTTTAGTGAATAGTTCTTAGCTTGTATTTTGTGCATAAGCCGTTCATTACACACATTCAGTATTCATAGCTGTATTTGATTACACATATAGGTTACCTGGTACTATTTCTACTTGCATGAGTTTAATTCTTATCATCAGGATTCTAGTGCAAATGGTTAATTTTAAGTTCAAAATTTGCTTTCTTTAAATATTTCCTAATTGTCTCTTTAAAACGTTTGCTTCTGTGAACTTTCCTTTTAGTAAACTCAATTTCCTGAAATGAATGGAAACTTAGTACTTACAGGGCCACAAACATGGATGACAATGTTACTTTGCTTTCTGAGTATAGGGGAGAGAAGCAAAAAGCAACAATTCCATAAACATAATTAACAAATAATTTGTTCTTCGTCAGGTACTAAATAATTTTTAAGCTTCATTTGAAAACCCACTGATATCTGTAGATGATTGTGATGCCATGTGAAATGGTGGATTCCAGACCGGCATTTGCACAAAGTGGGTGACAGCATTTTTTTTTTATTATTATTATTAAGAACATTATAGTATCATCTTTAAGGGAAACTGCTATTGTTCAGAAGGTTAGAAGCTTCTTCAAATGAAAGTGTATGTTTTACAATTGCACCCTTACAAATTACCAAATTAATTGATTCTGTATGGCAAACTTAGGGCTAAAATTTCAGAATTGCATTAGTGAAGCTGACTGTTCAATGAGATATGCAAGAGAATGTGAACTAAACTAAGGTCTGCTAAGTCAGCTTTTGCTGACAGATGCTTATTGTCTACGCCAAGTAAAATGGCAAGCAAGGAAGGCCAATTTTGGTCCCTCTGTAATCGACAAAAATGATTTAAGTAGACCAGGAATTGGCCCATAATGTGTTATGAATTCCATGTTAGCAAAATGAACATACAGTAGAACATCATGAATTTGTGGGGAGTAATTGTGGAGACAAAGCAGTGTGATTCTAAGTTCTCTCAAACAAATCAATATGTCTACATAGGTGAAGTTTGACTTTGTAATTTGGGGGGGCAAAGCTGGGACCCTGGTGGCAGCAGCCCCCTCCTGCCCTGTCTCTGCTCCGAGCTGGGAGGAGAGCTGCAGCCAGCCGCCTCCTGGCTGGTCCCAGCGCAAAGCTGGTACCATGGCAGAAGCTGCCTGCCTCCCAACCGGTCCTGGTGCACAGTGGGGAGGTGGGCTGCAGCCGCTAGCCTCCTGGCCAATACCAATGCAAAGTTTGGGGGGGCATTGCTCCCTCATGCCCCCCCAAACTTCACCCATGTATGTCTACTGCTATACCTGGAGTACCCAATGAGCATAGTGCAAATGATGCTCTCCAATGGAGAAGAGGAAGATATGGTCATACAGATACATGAGATCCAATAAACAGCTAACCATGGTATGGTCCCGAACAGACCTGTGGTTAACAGCCAGCTGAAAAGGGGGGGGAGGGGCATTAGGTTCCATTTCAGTGAAGAAACAATACCAAGATCTTTTCCCGCTCCATGTACCTGCAACTCACCTCACTTTCCCACACATTTATGTGAAAAGCTCCCCCCATAACAGGTCATGCATTCTGTTCAATGTAATTCCTAAATACTACTTACTGCTTTATTTGCAGGTTTGTGTTGGAACCAAATTGTCAAACATTTCTCTAGTTTGTTTTCTATTTTTGAATGCTGGGTCTTATTTTGCTTTTCCAATATGCTTTGATCACCTTGATTGATCAGTCCTTCAGCTCTCGTATAGATTGCACCCATTACAACACACCTTTCATTCCTCTGTTATCTTGGCCTTCCTTCTACATGTGCATCCATACCTTTTCATGACAAAAGTCTTTCCATCTCTTTGGAGGTTGGCTGAGTGGTCGTTCCAGTTCCCATAGGTACCACTCAGTGACAACTGCAGTCCACTGATTATCAGTGAGGCTAGCTATATGCCTGGCCAATTGCATTTTTTTGTACTTGTTTTCAACAATGATGTCCTGCCCTCCACTCTGCAGTCTGATCACTTCACTGGGTATTCGATCATAGATTGAAATCCCCAGAATTCTTCTCTCCATTGCCGTCTCAATGATGGACAATTGTTGCTCCTCTATCTTCATCAGCTCCCATGTTTCAATGCCATACAACATTGCCATCAGTACTGATGAGTTGGAGAGGTTGGCACATGTTACCTTATTTCCTTTTCCTTGGACAACATTCTTGATAGAATTAAATGTGCGCCAACCAGCTTTCTTTCTTTGTGAGAGTTCGCCTTTCCGATTGTGGCACATATTAATTTCTTAGCCCAAGTAGACGTATTGTTCAACTTCTTCTATTTGTTCTCCTTCAACTGCTATTTGGGCTTTTGGCAGGGCATCAAACTGCATACATTTAGTTTTGGAGTGGTTCATTTTCAGTTTGACATGGCTGCTTTTTGTGTTGAGTTCTCGCAGCATTTTCTCTAGTTTGATAGTGTTTTCAGCAATCAACATATCGTCCGCAAATCTGAGATGATTTAATTGCTCTCCATTGATGTTGATTCCACTCTTCCAGTGCATTCATCTCATTACCATTTTGAGGCAGGCTGTGAAGAGTTTTGGTGAAACTGTGTCTTCTTGCTTCACACTTTTTTTGATTGGGATGCAGAAGAGAGTGTCAAACAGAGTTAAATCTGTAGTGCAATCAGAGATTTCATCCTTTAGTAATTTGATGTAATCTGTGTCAATGCCTTGTTCTGTGAGAGCTTTCGGCACTGCCTTGATCTCAATGTTGTTGAACGCTTTTTCATAGTCGACAAAGGGAATGCATAAAGGGAATTTGTACTCACTTGAGCACTCCAGTAGCTGGTTTATAGTGAAAATATGGTCCGTTGTGCTGAAATTCCTTTGAAAACCTGCCTGATCTCACAGCTGCTGTTCCTCCATACTCTGTGAGAGATGGTTTGTTATTATTTTAGTGAATACCTTGTAGACATGTGAAAGCAGGCATATTGGACAATAGTTCTTTAGATCTTCCCAGTCGCCCTTCTTGTTCAGCAAAATGGTGTTAGACTCCTTCCAGCTACATGGTATCTTTTGCATTTCCAAGTAGCGGATAATCTCTGAGAAAAGATTTCCCAGAAGTCTTGGCCTCTAGCTCTTATTTTTGTCGTCAACCTATCTTTTCCTGGAGCTTTTCCTTCCTTCATTTGGTAAACTGCATGTCAAACTTCACTAATGAGGATTGGGAGTACGTGCTCTTTGGTCTTTTCAAGTATCAGTAATGGGACATTGTAGGAGTGTATGGCCTTCCCTCCTTGTCAATCTGTAAGGGAGGCCTCACCCTTGCGCTGTCAAACCTGTGTAGGTAGGCTCAAAAAAGGGGATTAGTGATCTCTGGTGCCCAGGCCCTAAGGCAGGGAAGGTCAACTAAGCAATTGAGGGCCGCAGCCCTCAGACAGGGCAGGCAATTAAGGGCAGGCAGTCTTGGGCTCACAGGTAGGGATGAGCACCAAACACAGTCTAGGGGCTCACAAGCAGGGGTGAGCACCAACAGGCCTTCTGGCCTGTGACAAGATAGCTGCCACCTCAAGGGTGAGGTTGGCAACAGGGGAGAGGGACCCAGCCGCATCCTACTCCACCAGGTTCCAGCTCACGGCCTTCACAGGGGCAGTGTGTTCCACTAATGGGACAGCAGGGCTCCAGCAAAAACACGTTGACATGGTTTTAGGCCACAGCACAACCAGACTATTGTCTTTTTCCCTTGGGCTACTTCCTACCTCCCCGCCCTGGAGTATCTGGGCCTCGAGGTCACTGTCCATCTCTCGAGGATAAATAGCAAGGGGTAACCTCAACAGTGCCTCAGTGGCTGGCAGTTCTGGCAGCTCCTGTGGCTTCTCTAAGTCCTAGGTGGCAAGCAGCTTCAGTAGCTCCTCAGCACTGCAGCAGTTGAGCATGTGCAGCAATGGCGGGGGAGAGACCTCCTTCTCCTCCAACAGCTTCCCCACAACTGAGCTAGTGGGCCCACCCTTTATATTTCCTGTTCCTGTCATAGCCTTCTGCTTCTGGCATGGGTGGTGTGGCCTTCCCAGCTCCACCCACCAGGGGGTGAATGGAGGTCATTCCTTGTCAGTTTTGGAGGGAGGCCACAGCCCCTCACTACAGACATTTTTTGGGACGCAAACAATTCGGTGTAAAAACCTTTTCAGACCACTTCCATCCCTGTTCTATCTATTACTGCTTTTTCCATCCTTGCTCCTCACCTCCATTATTGATGACCGGAACAGCATCTATTCCCATGTGCATTATTTGAGGCTTCTGTGATCTTCAGCCATCTTTAAGAGCCTTTTATTTCGGTACTTCTCGAAGTCCCCCTTTAGTCTTCTTCTCATCAACTTACAGAAAAAGAGTACTCGAGTTTGTCATCATCATTTCACTTCATATTCTTCTGCTTTTCTCACAAGTTCCTTGTTTCCTCCAAGATACTTCCCTTCTCTCTTTTTAGTCTTTCTTTCTTGGCTGATTTTACACATTGCCTCAGCTTATCAGCAAAATTTTTATAGTCCTTGTTGCAGCTATCTGTGAGACTCCAGTCTTCCTTGGAAATGTTCGCTTTCAGGATTTTTACATTGAATATTTTGGCCACTGTCTCTGATTTGTGATCTGTAGTGCTTTTTTCTTCATTTTCATCTTTTCATTAAAGTTAAGCCTCACTCTAAGCAAGTGATGGTCACTCCTGGTGTTAAATGACAGCACTACTGAAATGTCTTGTATAATGAGTCACTTATTGATGAGAATTATAGTCTCTCTCATTCTTGTTCTTTGCATTTGGTGCAATCCATGTCCACTTCCTCTTGACTTTCTTAAACCAAGTTTTGCCAATGAACTTTTCTTTTGTTTCCACCAATGTTGCCACTGGCTCTCCTAAATTCCGTTTGCCTATGTCATATCTTCCAATGAACTTTTCACCTTCTTTCCCTCTCCTGACCTTGGTGTTAAAGTCTCCCATCACAATCAAATTTGTGGATTTTTGAGCTAGGGTTTCCTCAAGCTCCTGACAGAATTCTTCCACATCATCTTCACCTCTCCGTGTGGGAGCATAGATCTGGGTAATCTTGAGGATGCTGTTCTTGTTCAGTTTGAGGTGTCTGCAGGAGATAATTTTTGAAGATCATTCCTTGTTGACAATAAAACCAATTCCTTCAACTGTCCTCATGCCTTCTCCTTTCCCCAACATGACAGTACTTCCATCTCTCCACTTCACTTCCGTTTTCTTTCTTCGTTGTGTTTCTCAGAGACCAACGTCCTTGCATTTTCCTCCATTAGATGGTTGATTGAGTCATCCCTGGTCAGTGTCCTGCAGTTTTAAGTACACACTGTGTGGGGTATCCTTTTTCTTTCTGGCAGCCTAACCCCTGAGACTCTTAGCAACTTTTCGTCCAGCGAACTCTGCACTGCTGCCATAGAACGTGTTATTTTTGCCATTTCTTCCACCACCACTGGCTATGCTGTCAGTGGCATATTTACCTCCTCAATTTAGCTGGCACCCAACCTCAAGAAGAAGGATAGCTGTCCCCTCGGGTTGGCAGTCTGACACCTTAATAACACGGTAGAACCTACTGGAGAATACAATCCACTATCATCACTGTTGGACAAGCCAGGGTCACTGCTGTACCACTTTGAAGTGTTGAAGTAGGATTTGCAGCTTTGATCACACATGACTTTTTAACCCTACACATACAGGCACCATTGGTATAGCTTGCTTATTTTTGTATTCATTATTGCATTTTTCTTGCATCTCAAAAAGTATTTCTTGCTGATTAAGTTGTATCAGAGGGACTGTTTACTAGGATTAAGAGACTGGTCAGGGACACAACGGGGACTAAGAATGCTCCTCGTGGACCCCTGTGAAGATTACAAAGACCTTGGGTCTAGGTGTGTCAAAATAAGCAGGCTCTGTGCACTTGCTATTCTCCAGTAGAACAGGTTAGTAGAGAATAGTTGTTGGCTGTGGCCCATATCAGCCAGGGGAGCTGATTCAGAGCAAGAGTTGTCACAATTTCCTACTCCTATAGGGCAGCAGCAAATTATCAATTGCCAAGCAAGAGCAAGGGAAGAAATGTCACCCAGAGAGGTATCTCATAGGCACAAATGCCTTGAAGGGCAGCTCCTATAGGGTACATCTTATGCACTCTCCCTTACTCAAGGCTGAACCTAAAAGCACAATATAATGAAAGATGAGGAGCTGGTGATTTGTTCTTTCAGCTACACAAGTACTGAGGAGGGAGTAGTGTCTGCGGGTCAGTGCCTCACCATTTTCAAGAAATTAACATGGGGATGCCTACACAAAGTCCTACTAGGACTGAGTAAGGTTAGCCCGTCCAATAGTGAAGCTATAGGTAGTTCCTGGTTCCTGGTTTATGATTCATGAAAACTCTGAACTTGTAGGGTTCACCTTCACTGGGTGTGAAGGCTAAATTGTGCCACTGGACTGTTGTGTAGGATCTGTGCTCCTACAGGCAGCTTGTATGTACCTCATGACAAAAAACAGCTGTGCACATGGATTATTAGTGTAAGGACCACCTGCCTAAAATCATGTCTATGTGATGATTCTATGTTACTAAAACTGGCCATTTAACTTGTCTCTATTTCAACATTGTAACTGGCAATGCTGTCACCTTGCTAGCTAGTGTTATTCCTCTAAAAGTCTTAAAAGCTGTAGCATTTCCTACGCCTAGTTCCAATATAACCTCACAGTGGGGAGGCAGGATACCTTGTGGTTATAGCAGGTTACTGGGAGTCAGGGTTATAATAGGTTACTGGGAGTCAGAAACTATTTTCCAGTTAGTGACTTACTTTGTGACCATGGTCAAGTGAATTAAAGGGATACTACAACTTTAATTCTCCCCCCCACACACACTTCTGGTTCAGAATGATTTAACTTCTGTTATTACAAGTAACAACTAAATTTACTACATTTGAGACAGGTGAGGGAAAAGAAAGGTGTTTTTACTATTTTTCCAATTAATTTACTTTGTGAATTTGAAAGTATTTAGTCTACAGCCAGTTCTAATGGCTATCTGTGGAGTTAATAAGTTTTCTCTTTAGATAATGGGCATGTCACACAGCAATAGGAAAAGCATTATAAATACAGTGTAAATGGTCCCATCTCCTCCACTCTCACTCCTGCAAATGCATGGGGACTTAAGTATAGGTGTAGTACCTGAAACTACTTTCAAGTCAATGTTTTAAACTTACCAGATTTCATGTTGACAGCACCCCTTTAACCTCTCTGTGTCTAAGTCTGCCTAGCTATAAAAAGGGAATAAATAATGTATTCCTACCTCTTGGGGGTTTGGTGGGGCTTAAATGTAAAGTACTTTGATATCACTGGCGAAAGGTGCTAAATAAGTGCTATTATACTACAACGTGCTATGAATACACTAGCTGTATAAACAACGGGATTGATACAGAGAGTGGAATGCAATATGTATGTAAGAGTTCTTTCTTTAATATATTTCTGTAGTTTAGGAAATTCTGGGAGTTTAGGAAATAATATAGCCAAACAAATGTCACTAATATTCAT
This sequence comes from Mesoclemmys tuberculata, assembly GCA_007922155.1. Classification (NCBI taxonomy): domain Eukaryota; kingdom Metazoa; phylum Chordata; order Testudines; family Chelidae; genus Mesoclemmys; species Mesoclemmys tuberculata. The sequence goes on from ML675603.1 coordinate 48,298,343, forward strand.
CTTGTCTATATATATGCCTGAATGACACTTTGTCCAAACAAAAATAAAAAAAATACAACCCCAACTGATCTACATATCAAGCTTGGCAATAAAAGGGTTATTCTAGTATCTTACACACATGCTTTTGTGATTAGTATTTGAAAGGAGATGAGTGCTTCTCTAGGAAGGCACAAAATGACAGGATTATAACGGTTACTGTTAATGACAGTATATTAATGTTTAATAATGCAGAGTGATTAAGACTGTGTCCATACTTTATTATTCTATCTTCCACATATGTCAGAATGGGTTGAACACCTTTTTGGCATTATATTTAATTAAAAGTAAAAGTTAATTTTTCTCAATCATATCAGATATAGGCCCTATTCCTTACGATTACCCTAAATTTCCTATAATGACTTTCTCTACTTGATTGTTCACAGTCAGTATTAATACAATTTTATTTTGGATACTCTTTTTTTTTTTTAGCTGTATGAAAATATTCAGGAAAAACTCATTCAACTGGGATTGAACATGACTGTTTCAATATCATTACAGCATTGTTTCTAAAGGATAATGGATAGGATTTTCAAAAGTTTTTAAGTGAGTTTGGAGCACATATCCCACTGACTTTCCTTTGGACTTGTGACTTTCAAAGGGGAATAGAAAGGTAGGCACCCAACTCTCGTTGAAAAAAATCAATGTAAGTGGAGCATCTCCTTTGAAACGCCCAGCCTGTGTCCCTAACTCAGTTAGGCACTTTTGAAAAATCCACTTAATTTAGTACTCGAGATAGTGCTATTGGCTTTGGCTCTGCAAAGAGGGGCCATTTGGAGCAGCTGCAAGCATAGCCTCACGGTATGGACCACGGTATGGACAAGCTACCATATGTCCAAGCAGGCTGAGGCATACCCTCACCGTGGTAACCAAGTGGACCCGTAAGCTGGCTATAAGCTTTGTCATTGCCTAGAATCTGGCGATGGGCAGCAGTACCCTGGCTTGAATAGAGTCTAGGACCACCTCCACAAACTCTATTCTCTGAACCGGCATGAGTAAAGACTTCTGTTAATTTATTAACAAGCCCAGTGACTGGCACATGTCTCATGATCTGCACATCTCGATGGACCTGCTCCCTCGAGTGGCCTCTGAAAAGCCAATCGTCTAGGTAGGGGAAGACCTGCACTCCCTTGGGCCTGAGGTGGGCCGCTACCACTGCCATACACTTGGTAAATACATGGGAAGCAGTGGAAAGGTCAAATGGTAGTACCGTGAATTGGAAATGCTGTGTGCCTACTGTAAACTGCAGGAACTTCCTGTGGCCTGGGAAGACAGTGATATGGAAGTAAGCATCCTTTAAATCAAGTCGCCTGGATCCAGCAAAGGCATGATGGCCGCTAAGGAGATCATGTGAAACTTTATCCTTTTGACGAACTTGCTCAGGGCCCTCAAATCTAATATGGGCCTGAGGCCCCCTTTCGCCTTGGGGATCAAGAAGTACCTGAGTAGAACCCTTTTCCTCTCAGGTTGTGAGGAACCTTCTCCACCGCCCCTAACTGCATGAGAGCTTGAATCTCTTGGATGAGGAGTTGCTTGTGAGAGCGGTCCCTGAAGGGGGACAGAAAAGGAGTGGGGGAGGGAGGGATCGAATTGAACTGAAGAGTGTAGCCAGTAGCCACCATGTTCAAAATCCAGCAGTGCAACATAATCACTCTCCTGGCTGGGAGGAAGGGGGCAAGGTAGGAGGCAAACAGGTGGAAGACTGGATCCGGCATAAAATGGTTAGTCGTCCTCAGGTGCACCTTCAAAAGCCTTTTTTTCCGCCTGAGGAATGGCGGCTTGTGCCTGCTTTCGAGAAAGATGCTGGTGAATTGCCATGGCAGTGCTTGTAACTTCTGTTTCTCCTCCTATAGGGCTCTCCCCTGAACTATCCCCTTAAGCACTGCTGCTGCAAAGGCCTGAAGTGTCTTCCTGATAAGGATGGGATACAAAAGCCCAAAGATCACAACATGATCCTAAAGTCCTTTAGACCATGTCGCCTGGAATCAGTTTGGTCTGTGAACAGAGTGGCGCCATCTAATGGGAGGTCCTGGAAGGAATGCGGTATCTCCGTGGAGAGACCAAATGACTGGAGCCACTTGGCCCTTCTCATAGACACCACGGAGGCCATTGCTTGTGCTGCAGTCTACACCATGTCTGAAGCTGCCTGTAAGGAGGCCCTGGCTACAGTCCTACTCTCCTCCAGGATGACCTTGAACTCCTGCTTTGTGGGCTGGGGGAGGGAATTGGTACATTTCGTGAGTGACTGCCATATGTTAAAGTGGTATCACCCTAGCAACGCCTGCTGGTTAGCTACCCTTAGCTTTGGGCTTGATATTGAATAAATTTGACGTCCAAATAAGTCCGTCTTTTTTGCCTATTTATTCTTTGGAGTAGAGCTCATTTGCCCCTGCCTGTCTTGCTTGTTTGTTGCTGTGACCACCAGTGAGCCCGGAGCCAGGTGTGTATACAGATATTCAAACCCCTTAGCGGGCATGTAATATTTCTTCTCTGCCCGCTGGAATGTGGGGGGCAGAGATGCTGGGGGTTGCCACAAGACCTTAGCCAGTGTGACCACTTCCTCATGCACAGGAAGGGCCACTCTGAAAGGGGCTGTGGATACTAGGATGCCAAAGAGTTCATCCACCGGTTCTTTGAGCTCCTCTATCTTAAGGCCCAGGTTAGCTGCTACCCTTCTCAGCAGGTCCTGATATGATCTATAATCATCCAGTGGGCCCTGCGAAGGGCCTGCTACTCCCTCATTGGAGGAGGGTGAGGAGGAGGCCAGCAGTTCAGGGGGTGCAGGTACCTCTTCCTGAGAAGGGGTGGTCACCAATGGGCTGCCTGACAATGACTACTCACGGTCTGAGTCAATGTCTACAGCCGGTGTTGCAGTGATGTCCTTTGAGGAGTGCGGCACCGAAGCTCCCATAGAAGAGAGTGGATATGACTCCACAGGGTGGGGGAACCCTATGGGTTCCAGTACTACCAGAGCCCAGACCAATGCCCTTGCAGCCAACCCCCCATCTGTGGTGGCATGGAGAAATTTGCAGGTGGCTTCATAGCTTGCTCCCTCAAGGGAAGTACAACTTCAGCTCTCGAGGTTAAGGAAGAATGCTCCAGTGACCAATGGGGTGCTGACCTCATCTGCTTCTCTGCATCTCGGCATCAGAGATCCGCTGCCAGGGAGTGGTAACCAGATCCAAATTGTTGTTCATGCCTCGATTGGTCCTTCTTGGTTCTTGGGCAAAAGCTCTTACAAATCTTACACTTCGCAGAGAGGTGGACTTCCCTCAGGCACCTGAGACATCTCTGATGTGGGTCGCTCAGTGGCATAGGCTTCTTAAAAGAAGTGCAGGGCTTAAGTCCCAGGGACCGGGGCATGCCCCGTCTCTGGGAGCTTACTAGCTGCAAACCTAGCTAACTAATAACCAAATAACTTTCTAGAACTTTCTCGAGATAGAACAGGAACCACTAGAAACATGGAGACTTGCAAGAGCAAGAGAGTCATTCCAGCACTGTCATGGGTGTTAGGAAGGAACTAAGAGGGAGGGAGCCGGCAGTGCCATATATGCGAGCGTATACACATGCCGCTGCAGAGGGCACTAAAGGTGAATGTGGGGTACCACCAGAGGAAAAACTTCCGGCACTGGCGCATGTGGCGCACACACCCACACCTACATCAGAATGGACATGAGAAAGCACTTGAAGAAGAAAGGATGGTTTTGTGGTACTGCCATTAGACTGGGTCACTGGACTGGCTTTAATTTCTAGCTCTGTCATTGACAATTCACCTCCTGTAATTTCTCATTGCATCAGCTGCTTTTCTGTAAAATGGGAATAATACTTATCCACCCCCAGTACCTCCCAGTGTGTTGTGAATTACATTCATTAGTGTTTGATATTGTTGTAAAGAGTGCCACATAAAAGCCTATAAATAAACAATACTATAAATCATATTCATTAGCTGATAATTCACTGAAAACATTTTAGAGAGTCCACTAGTCTGCTTCACAAAATACAATTGTCAGCTCAAGGGATAAAAGGACATATATTTTTCTCTTGTGTACAAACTTACAGATTGGAATGAATTAGCCCAAGAAATCAAAAGTGGGGTAAGAGGTATGATTTAGCTGATTTACATTCCTCTGGTCTAAGTGACTAATGACGATATGTTGCAAGCAGGTGCTGGTGAGGAAACAGCACAGGCTGGAGGTCCTTGAGAAAACTGGATCCCAACCTTACAGATCCCTGCCAGATATATGCAGGGGCTCACACTCTGTGCGCTCCTGGAGCTCTCGCATCAGCTATAGTAGCTTAGTGAAGCAACTGCTGGGCTAACAATGTCTTCTACTACACCCAATAACGGAAGGCATCACAGAATACACATCAGGAATTAATAACCTGATACATTACTGGCTGCTTATAGTATGTAGATTCCTTAAGAGAACATGTGATGTCAAAGCAATTATTGCTTGGCTCCTCCCCCCATGCTCTCAAACCACATCCACGAGTCTCAGAAATGTTTTGTGGAGATAGTGAAGGCAGGTATGTGGAGGAGGGAGATAGAATGTAACTGCTTTTTGCTTTTGCTCAGCCCATCAGTTTGCCTTTTCTGTATAAACAAGGGGAAAAAACAAAATCAAATTCAGGTACTCAATCTCTGTAGCAACCTTCATGGTGAAACTCTTTCCTCAAATGTATTTTTGATGTATGTGTTCAGCTTTTTCCTAAGGTGCCATTAATTCTTTTTTATAGAACAACTGGAAAAGTATGTTTAAAATAGGGTGTTTTGCAGCTGTTTATCAGAAACCCTCTCATCTATGTGGCACATCTGATGCCTACTGGCCTTGAATGTAGTTATACTCAGATTACATTTGATCCGTGGTCTCTTGCTATCACATGGGATGAAATGACAATCAAAAATCAAAATATCAATTATTATGGTATATGTTATGCTTCCCTGCTATTACCGAGGTACATCCTGACTTCTGGAGCTCTGAGTGGTTAGGCTTTGCACAGGGGATTCAGCAGGATAGATACAGATAGAATCCTACACCTTTCAAAGCCATGTCGAGCCAGGGAGCCACACTGGGGCCCAGCTGCAGCTCCTAGATTCTTCTTCTACAATGGACACTGACCAGTGAATTTACACATTCATCCTCAAATCAAGCCTGAACACTGGCATTGAGAGAGCCACCACTGATCACTCCAACACAGTGTGATAGGGAAGCGGAGTCCCCCTGTATGGTCTGTGCATGGCTGGGATCCTTTGCAGAATATCTGTTAGCATCAATACCATTTCAGCCGCTTTTTCAGCACACTACAGAATTGTCCATCGTGAGTAAGAAAAGCGTCAGTGTGGATCCAGGAGTTCATTCCTCACCCACTGCCTTCTTTTGTCAATATTTAACAGAGGTTTCTAGATTTGCAGTACATGGTGAGTATATCCATACTTATTAACGCATGTTCTCACCTAAAACTCATTACATCGCAAAGGCTGCTTATAATATATAGATATCCCAATCTAAACCATCCTAGTGCTACCACACTAAAAGCTTACAATAGGCTGAGTCCCCTGTGGACACTGACCTGGCCTAAAACAATAGAGAGCTTTGAGAGAGATCTGAAATGGGGTTAATATAGCTGGGAGGGGGGAAAAGTAGGATGGGCATGTGTATGGATGTGTCTTAACTTGTGTTTGGCAGGGCTACCATTTGCGATACTGCTCCTGGCTTATCCCTGGAGGCGACCATAACTGGGCTGGTGCAATCACACAACACACCCCATCTGGCAACTCAGGCCACAATATAACCACTCCAGAATTCTGTACTCAGGTATTGAAAATCATCTTTCTGCCCCTCCAACCCAAACAAACATATAGAAACACGTTGTCCCAAACTTAGTATTTTTGTTATAATTTAATTAGATTTCATCATCTGCCCATGACAGACCTAGACATCCTGAGCCCTGATTTTATGCCAAATCAACATAGCTAAATCACGTCATATAAAAACCACTACATCTTCAGTATCTGTAAAATTATGCCTTTTTATTGTAGTGTTTATGTTCCAGAGTCCTTCGGGTTATATTGCAAATTATGAAAAGAAAGGTGAGTAATTATATTTATTTTCCTAGGATATTTGGTAATGGGAGAATAAACATGCTCTTATCAGAATCCTACCACTAAAAACAAAAATCTGAAAAAGATAATAAAAAAACCTGAGGTATTTACAATGGTAATCCTTGTGGAATGGCTATTGATTAAACCCACAAGAACACCACATTATCCTCTACTTTCAAGGTGGTCCTCCAAAATATGTCAAGACATACCAACTTGTTAATGTCTAACCTAATCATCTACATAGGGCAGTAGTTTTCAACCTGTGATCCACAGGCCCCTGGGAGTCCACGCAAGGTTGTCATTACCATAGAACAGTGGTTTTCAACCTGTGTTCTGTGGATCCCTGCAGGTCTGCAGACTACATCTAAGATTTCCAAAGGGGTCAGTACCTAGATTTGAAATTTTTTAGGGGTCCGCAAATGAAAAAAGGTTGAAAACCACTAATTTAGGGTTTTATGCCAAGCTGATCACTATTGTATTTGAGCACTGTACAAAATTAAACGACCCTAGTGAGCTATCTGCACAGTGACCTGATTTTTTTATTAAATCTTCCTCCATCCAAAGGCAGGCAGGATTAGATAAAACTTGAATTCTCTCTCTCTGTCTTTCTATTCGTATTCTATTTTGTTCTTTTTCTCCTGACCTCGTCCCTCTACCTACTCCCTTTTGGATGCAAGCAACATAATAAGGGGTTGTGGGGATTTTGTGTTTTTATGGGTATGGGTGGATGGCTGAGGGCGTGAGTAAATGACTACGTGTATTGTATCAAGGCGGTGGGGTCCTGAAGGTGTTAAGTTCATTGTCAACCTGATCTCTTCTGGAAGGCAGTTTGGAATGTGGAAAAGCTTGCAGCCAGCATATTTCATGAGCAATATATTTATCAGAGAGGTTTTTAAATTTGAATCGTTTTGTAGACATTACAAATCAATTTCACTTTCAATAAATTCAAGAAATAATATGGCTTGAAATACAGCTGCTATAAAATAAGCCAGCGGTAGCTTCATAAGGTGCAATACCAAAAAGTGAAGGCTTCAGTTCTCTGAAGGTGCTGGCTGCTGCAGAACTGTATAGCTAGTAGTTCTTCAATTATTTAAATCAGAATAAAAAGAGTAAAATTGCTGGAACACTAAGGTTTTTTTTCTTTGATTTCTCCCTTACTCCTCCTTTCCCTAAGAACCTCCTCCCCCAGACACTCAAAGGCATGTTAATCTCATGGAGACTGATAGAGTTAAAGAGCTCTAAACTGATGGTAATGCTTTCATTTCTTGTTAACCAATAAGAATGTTCTATTTTCCAAAAGCATTTTATAAGATTATATAATTCTGACATTTAGATACAAATTATAGTGTTTCCATGTATCATAACCCTTGTAATCGTGAACAGCTTTAGTAAAATTCTCAGTGGAAGACAGCTTTGATAGAAAATGATTTCTGTCCTCCCAGTTAATTACTGATTTTTCCACCAATTAAAAATTTGAACACAATCCCACAGATTTATAATTTACAATCAGTAGCAACTGCATATAAATTATTCTTGCTACAGTTTTAAACACGACTATAAGGTGAATTTCTTGAACTTTAAATCATTTGCAATGTCCATAATGAAATACTCTTATCACTACTTAAAAATACAGATATATTTATTAATTTTAAATAATCAATCTTAAATGCTATCAAAGATTTTTCCAATCTGGATAGAAATAGATTTTTTGCATTCTATCATACTGGATATATATTACCACTTTAGATTTACATTCCATTTAAATACTAAATACACTTTTGGCTGCTCAAAAATAACTAACTAAATAATAATACTACAAAGAAGAACTGAAAATGCTGATAACAATCAAACAATTAACCAGCTAACAACAACAGGACAAGAAATAAATTAGTCCCTTATGTCTTCAAAATTCAACTACAAATAAATCATCATTACTTGTAAGAATGGTCATGCAAATAGATAACACATCTAGGAATATCCCCAAGGTTCAGTGTTGATAAAGGATAATGCAATCTCCATGTATCTCCCGGAAAGTCTCTTAATATCACATTAGCAGCCCTGATTGAAGTGCTTGTGCGTCTCTTTTCCAACTATTAGTAGATAATGGATTAGGGATATTAGCTATACCAAAATTCATTGAACGGGACTGATTTAACTGCGTTAAATTTAGTGACCACCCATACTGTATTTGAACAGTTATCACATATTTCATGATTAATAACCACAAACCGTATCTAATAAAGAACTACTAAAAAGCACTTGATTAAACAAGTTTTCAAGCAATTATTATGCAAAAAAAAAAATCATGCAATGAAATGCACAGGAATTCTTCTGTACAATGAAAAAAAATGTGATGTGGAATGCCTTGAAAACATCCCTTGCTCTGTATTTTACAAGGTTTTTCTTTACTACTTTGAAAATAAGTAGTTATCCTACTTCAACTAGTCGCTACGATGTTTTATATCTGTGAGGAACCCTCTCTTAGACTTAAAACAATTATTTGTAGCTCCAAGGTAGAAGAACCTTTAACATTTGATGAAAGGAGAATTTCCAGTAATGCTTACTATAGACTGCTTTACTCTTTTGGGGCTTCTTCTGAGAATAAAAAACATTTCAATGCTAAATAATATAAGTAGATCTTAGTAGCAAACTATCAGATCATTAATAGACTCTCAGTTTTTTCAATACTGGTGAATTAAGCTATTGCATTGCATTCTTCCAGCCATCTTGGAGCAGTATTTGTCACTTTTATAATTCAAGCAATCACCAGTGTTAGGGTGGCTAATGGGAATGAGAATATGGAAGTAGAAATTACCACATCCAAGGTAGAAGCCATACTCCAACAGCTTAATGGGACTAAATCATGGGGACTGGATAATCTCCATCCAAGAATATTAAAAGAACTAGCACATGAAATTGCAAGCCCATTAGCAAGGATTTTTAAAGAATCTGTAAACTCAGAGGCTGTACTGTATGACTGGAGACTTGCTAACATAGTTCCTATTTTTAAGACAGGGAAAAAAAGTGATCCAGGTAACTACAGGACTGTTAGTTTGATCTCAGTGGTATGCAAGGTCTTGGAAAAATTTTTGAAAGAGAAAATAGTTAAGGACATCAAGGTTAACAATAATTGGGACAAAACACAACAATTGGTTTTACAAAAGGTAGATCATGCCAGACCAACCTGATCTCCTTTTTTTAGAAGATAACAGATTTTCTAGACAAAGAGAAGACAGTGGATCTAATTTACCTAGATTTTAGTAAGGCATTTGATATGGTTCCACATGGGGAATTATGGAAAAGATGGGGATTAATATGAAAATTGGAAGGTGGATAAAGAACTGGCTAAAGTGGAGACTACAATGGGTCACACTGAAAGATGAACTGTCAGGCTGGAAGAAAATTAATAGTGGAGTTCCTCAGCGATCAGTCTCAGGACCAATCTTATTTAACCTTCTTATTACTGATCTTGGCACAAAAAGTGGGTGTGCGCTAATAAAGTTTGCAGATGACAAAGTTGAGAGGTATTGTTAATACCGAGAAGGATTGGGATATCATAAAACAAGATCTGGATGACCTTGTAAACTGGAGTAATAGAAATAGGATGAAATTTAATAGTGGAAAGTGCAAGATCATGCATTTAGGGACTAACAACAAGAACTTTTGCTATAAGCAGTTGGAAGTGACAGAAGAAGAAAGAACCCAGTGTACTGGTTGATCACAGGATGACTATAAGCCGCCATTGTGATGGGGCCATGAAAAAGGTGAATGTGATCCTAGGATGCATCAGACAAGGTATTTCCAATAGAGATAGGGAGGTGTTAGTACGTTATACAAGGTGCTGGTGAGACTTCATCTGGAATAATATGCAGCTCTGGTCTCCTATGTTTAAGAAAGATGAATTCAAACTGGAATAGGTGCCGAGAAGGGCTACTAGGATGATCTGAGGAATGGAAAACCTGTCTTATGAGAGGAGACTCAAAGAGCTTGGCTTGTTTAGCTTAACCAAAAGAAGGCTGAGAGGAGATATGATTGTTCTCTATAAATACATCAGAGAGATAAATACTAGGGATGGAGAAAAGTTATTTAAGTTCAGCACCAGTGGGGACACAAGAACGAATTGATAAACCGGCCATCGGAAAGTTTAGACTTGAAATTAGATGAAGCTTTCGAACATCAGAGGAGTAAAGTTCTGGAACAGCCTTCCAAAGGGAGCAGTGGGGGCAAGAAAGCTAGCTGGTTCAAGACTGAGCTTGATAAGCTTATGGAAGGGATAGTATGATGGGACAGCCTAATTTGGCAATTAACTGATCTTTGACTACTAGCAGTAAATATGCTTAATGGCCCGTGATGGATGTTAGATGGGGCATGTTCTGAGTTACTACAGAGAATGCTTTCTGGGTGTCTGGCTGGTGAGTATTGCCCACATGCTCAGGGTTTAGTTGACTGCCATATTTGGGGTAGGCAGGGAATTTTCTCCTGAGGTAGATAGGAGAAAAAACCCACAGGGCCTCTGCCATTCTCTGTAGCATGGGGCACGGGCCACTTGCTGGTGGATTCTCTATACCTTGAAGTATTTAAACCATTATTTGAGGATTTCAATAACTCAGTCATAGGTTAGGTGTCAATTACAGGAGTGGGTGGGTGAGGTTCTGAGTCCTGCGTTGTGCAGGAAGTCAGATTAGATCATCATAATGGTCCCTTCTGACCTTAAAGTCTATGATTCTGAGTTTGATTGGTTTTGCAATAATTCTGCAGTAGCCATGAAGCTACCATAGTAAAAGTGGAATGTGTACAACTTATAAATATATGAGTTGCATGTATACTTTCAGTGCAAATATCACTTCTTCCTCAAAGGTGTACCCAATACTGGCCTTTATCACTGACAAAAAGAAAAGGTAAAGAAATATCCCATCAAAGGTACTTTCCAATGAGCCCATGCCTTAACCTTTCGTCTATACAAGTGTTCAAAACATAAAGAAGCTACTTGAAGCATATTCTCTCCATATTTGTCTTTTTAAATACATAACTCTCAATGCCAGTGGAATTAACATACAAAAATCCCTGTGCATTAAATTGAAAGTACTGTATATTCCTAGATTTGCTATTTAGCCATTTCTTTTAGGTGTAGTGAAAATAATTCTTTGTTCCATTTAGTTACTGTTTTCATCACAAAATAAACAAGCTTGGTAATTCTTAAAATTATATTCATATTTGTTTCTTATAGGAATTGACTTAATTATCTTTCCGGTCTTTGCAAAATGGAGACTCACAGCTGAAAGTGAGCTGAATAAACAAAGTGAACACAGCAAGAACTGGGTATCCATAAATTCATATGGGTGAAGCGAAGGTGGAGTAATTCAGAGATTGGTTATTTTGTATATGTGCATAAAAGTTTTAAAAAAACCACTTAGTAATGTAAACCCTTTTTCAGTGTTATGGCTAAACAGAAGCTGAAACACTTTGCTGATAACATGAAATCCTAATATATTGCAATTTCTGTACATTTTTCAAGGCTTCACACTAATTTTCTCCTTAATGTAAGTTCACAGCCCCCAAGAAACTGAGATGAAGCATGGAGCCGGCCTGTAAGTAGTCACATACATTAAGTAGAATGAGGTTACAAACTGGGTGCATTTTATTTTTTTAAATAAAACAACAAAAACAGCATCAATATTAATAATTTCTTACACGTATATCAAAGGTTGATTTTGTGGCCTCACTGAAGTCAATAGCAAGACCCACATTGTCTTCAATAGGGCAAGAGTTCCACCCAAAGTGCATTACACAGGTCAGGAGGCATTATTATCCTAGTTTTACAGATGAAGAAACTGAGGCACTGAACTATTTCCTTAGGTCACACAGTGACTCAGAAGAATCCAGACCTCCTAACTCCCAGTCCAATGCCCTACTCACTGACAATATGCTCATGTTGTATCCTTTAGGATAGAAAATAAATAAAAGTTTGCAAAAATCACACTGTATAGTAAATAAACAAATAAAATCACTTACCTAGCCTCTTAGAGGCTAGTTCCATGCTACATCCCAGCATTCTCCAGTGAACCAAAACTACTGCAGAAACTGGAACTTTATTTGGCCATGACTGGACTGTCCATCATGACAGTGATGTCTCCAGTATAGGAATAATGGTATATCTCCTAGTACATTAGCCAGTGACCCACAGTTTCTGGGGGCCACATCAAAAGAAAGCAAGCTTAAAATCACCGATAAGCTATTACGTAAGTCTTACCTTTCCTCTTTGGGGAATTCAGCTCTATAAATTAATTGCTTAAAAACACTTTTAAATTAAAACTAACAATTCACAAAAAAAATTCTCATTTGGTCACAATTAATTTTTTAATCTGATCTTTTATTACGCTGGTATGAAGTTGCTACTGTACATTCACTCTTGAAAATATGCAGAACACAATGGTGAGCACATAATTAGATAGGAAAAAAATTGCCAGTTCAGAGGCACTGACCATGATTAAAATGCATATCTAATATGGAGTTTAAATATTACACAATTCTCTCAAAAATATCTGCCACATTAACCACTATTTATGTCAAACATTTATTTTTTCCCTGACATTGCTCTACCCTGTTGCCATGTTTCCAAAGGGCAAGGATTACTAGTTTCTAAGGTTAGAACCATAGGTTTGCGAATAAAAGTAAATCTAAATTAATCCACAAAAAGATCGGGATAAACTCAGACGCACTCTCCTTCGGTCACCGTGTCACCGAATTGCAGGATTAAATAGCCTTTAATTTAGTTCTAACGTCTAAATAATATTCTGGAGAAATTCCATCTGGTCTGGAATCTAGATCTGATCATAAAGAGCAGTACTACCAGTCCTCCACGGCTACCTTCTGTTGCTGAGTACATTGCGCCCACAGACACGTTTTGTTCTGGTCCTCCATGAGGACATTTGAGAATAGCAGGGCTAAAGCATTTATACTTGGGCAAACCCCTCACATCCGCGTTTGTGCTGAGTGTGCTGTCGCTGCCTATATTCATGTGGACTGGTTTTGACTAAGCTCATTGGAAATCCCATGTTCCACCACTGCACTGGCATATAACTACAACACTATTACTATCAGCAGCATGTCGTCAGGAAGGACAGGTAGCTAGGTAGGTAAAAGTTTTGTAAACCTTCATACGTACTATTATTTATTGTGGCTTTGATGGTGTTAAGTGCAATTTTAGAGGCAAGTGTTTACCCAAGACAAAGGTTCTCGTTGCCATCTGGCCACTATGCCAGGTAAAAGGGCCTGTGCAGGCTCTGAGAGCTCTGGATCCACTGAAAGAAGAATTCCTTCAGTGCTGTGGATATTGGGGACCTTGTCACGAGCCCTAGCACATGGGGCATTCTGGAAAGAAGTCTAGGAGTGAAAGGCATCTGTCAGGGGTGAGGCTGCATCACCTAATGTTACAGAGATTCTGGGCAGTGCTGCTGCCCATAGGCAACTGAGGGGAAGCTGCCAGAAACTTAGGCAGCCTCCAGGGTTGGATACTTAACATTCAGGAGTCTCCTGAGTCCTCACAGCAGCCTACAGTGGGAAGGCACAAAGGTGACTTAAATCCATGTTAATCACGCCTCCCTGTGGACTGAGAGTTCTACACTATGCCTCTTGGAGGTGCGAGGCTGAATCTCCACCCCTTCTGGAGATCAGCTGTCAATAATAAGGCCTTTTTAAACAGAGTTTGCTGTAGGAATTGCCCTGATTATGAACAGAATACTTCTAGGAAACATAAGAGTTATTTGTCTCCCTCGTAATAGCGTGATCAGTTGTGCAGTTATTTCAATGTTTTCACAACTAAATGAGTCTGACAAAAAATTACACAGATAAACAATTTTCTTCCACCTTCAGGCATAAAGGTTGCCAACTATAGAACTAGGAGATTAATAAAAGTCAAAGTTCCCCTGCCTAGTCTGCATGGCAGATCTTCTGTCCATTAATCTGTTTTCCCTATGTACAAAGGTCTCTCACTGACTGCAGTAGTTTGGCACATTTAGGTACAGCTGAATGTTAAAGTCAATTTTGCCATAAAAGAGTAAAATCCACATTTCAACGTGCAAATTTTTAACAAAGCTTTACTGGGAGAAGGACAAGCTGAGTGAGAAGGAAGGAAATCTTTCCCACACCCCTGCAATCCAAAACAGGGTACCCCACACCCCAGTACCAACTATTTTAAGGGAATGTCTCTACAGACATCACAGGTGTGATTACAGCTGGAGTAGGCACACTCAAGATAGCTTTAATCTAGATAGCTCAAGTATCAGAGGAGTGAAGCTGTAGCAGTGTGCATGTCAGCATAGGTGTACAAGCCCACCTGGAACCCTGGTAATTAATCCTGGGGTCTAGCCAATGCCAAAGCATGTGCTGCTGCAACTTCACCTCTCTGGTACCCCAGCATAGTTAGACTAAAGCTAGATCAGGTCCATCTACAGGAGCTGCAATCCCCATTGCCCATTCATTGACTCACCTGCAAACACTGTCCCAACACTCTAACAATGTCCCAGGGACTATGGAGTCCTCTTGCCCCTGGGAACAGAACCATGGAGTTCCACTGCATGTGACCCTTCCACTTCCATACCAAGGGGCCCAGGGGATTCTCCCTATGAAAATGTAATTGTACCCACCAATATATAAAACTAAAAGGCAAAAGATTGAAAATGTTACAGTTGTTTACTTTATTGATCAAAAATTATTCAGTTTAAAGAAAGGACCATAGTAACTAATACCACCATTTTACTCTGAAAATGAGTTTTTATTCATTTCTCTTTGGAGACAGGTGACTGAGTATATATCTGTGTAGCTTAGATTTCACCCTACTACTGAAAAATCAGTAAATCAGGGTTCCCAAGACGCAATCAACACTCCAAATGTTTCCTTTACTCAGTATGATTTTCACAGCCTCCTGAATTATTTCCCTAACCCTTTATTAGCTATGGCTTGCTCTCTCCATACTGCCACAGAAAATACAACCTTCTGAAACACGAAGCTGGAGATTTAGATCAGACACATATTATTAGATACAAGACATGTCTCTCCCCTGCCGATGACTTCTACTTTTATATTTGAAACCTTTAGTAAAAAGTTACGGTCAACATATTTTTGGGATCAATTATGATTATCTGTCTCCTCTGTCAGCAGGGAACACCACCAAAAATGTCTTGAAGATACATTTACTCTTTTATAATGTATGTGAATATTTCTTTACACTCCATCACCTGGGCTTTTATATTTTTCCCCTCCCAGAGCAAGTACAGTCCAGGATCAGAGTGCATCACGTGCAAATTCCCAGAGCTACAGCAACAAATGAACAACTGTACTAGGAGATCATCTCTATCAAAGTGGTTTCTCTATCAATCAACATCAGCCAGGTCAATATTTAAATGAAATTTTTAGGTGTGAGTCCAGTTCTTCAATGACTGTATTAGCACTTAATTCCACCATTAACTGTGTAAATGTCTTTGACGTTAAAACAGAGTTCAGACTGAGGTCAACTTGGTAGTGTGAACTATTGTAAATAATATATTATGGTCCTTGAAACTAAAAAAATGTAGAATTTTTTTATCATTTTGGTTCTGTATGCTACCTAACAGTCTCCTTCAGCTTAACCACATGTAAGGTTAGCTTGACATGTTAAAAAAATTTTGACTCAGACATATGAGCTTTAATGAATGTGGCAGAGCCACTTTTTCCCGTTGTTTGACTCTCCTGAGGTTATGGGAACTAACCTGACATAGTGTTTAAAAGCAGCTCGTGTCAGTCAATCAGTATATCTCAAGAGACAGCTGTGAAACTTGATTTGGATTCAACAAGTACTGTATGCCATGTGGATAGATGCCTAAAAAGCAGCTAGAATAGGCTACTTAATTAAAGCCATATGTTCCCAACAGTTACATGCCGCACACAGAAGCAGCTGGTCGCAAGCTATACAACTTACATTCAAAAGTGCTAGTAAACCCCTTACATGGGAAATTATTGCTTAGGTGGTATGCTACTAGCCCTGTATGGTACCCTGAAGAGTATCTGAATACACAGCAATGTCACCCAGGGTGCAGTCAGATGAACGGTGGGAGGAGTCAATTTCACAGATTATTTCACTACCTAATATAATCAACAATTTGATACAAAAAATAGCCTTAAAAGTTAGTGCTACCGGAAACAGCAATGTACTGCTTAATCATAATGAACCCACTAGCTGAGGCTAGCCACATTGTAAGACTTCAGGCACTTAGTCTAATGATGAGACTATCAGGTATGAGAAAGTAACCATTAAGACCCTGGTCCTGCACTGAAATTTGCATGGACAGAAGCCTGAACAGAACCTCACAGTATTGCTCAAGGCAGGACTCAGGTCTAAACTACCTACAACTCAGCAGTGAATTTGCTAATTAGATGATGCTATAATCACCACTGCTCTAATATCATTTTGCTAAGGAGCACATTTCAGGTGATACTGTCACAGTAAAATGTCAATCAAAGGGACAGAAGATGTTGATTACAGGATAGGCTTATTCAAATAAATATACATTCTAACAGGACATAAAGCAATGGGGGTAGGAAAAGGCTGAGATGGACAGGATTTCTGGGTCAGTGGGCTAATGGGGGGGGGGAAGAAATGAAGGCGAAAGAGAGGTTAAAGTAAAAATAAAGATATATTATTACAGCTTGTTTTCATACTGTGTAGACAGAAGAGGGGCATATGAAAACCTAGATAACCAGGTGATTTCTGAATTGTACCCTTCTGTCCTTCCATCCCCATTCCCTCCTTCCTTTTGTCCTCACCTGTTGCACAACGTCTCACTTTAGACTGTAGGTTCTCCATAGCAGGAGCTTTACTAGCACATTTGGAGTACTCCAATAATATAAGTACATATATCTCTGACCACCTATGTGTATAGAACAAGAATAGACAAAGTGTGACCCACAGAGTCCTGCAACATGGTCCACAATGTTTCTTATATACAGATGTGCAAGCTGCAAGGACTATGGAGCTGATTTTCTCTTGCCTTTTGCTCCATGTAGTCATCTTTTACACTTGTGGAAAGTGGTTGTAAAATGTTACCATGTGAAATTTACACCCACTTTGCACAGGTGTGAATGTCTACAAATGGTAGAAAGCAAAGGGGAGTCAGACCCTACATGTTCCAATATGTGATGCCCCAGCTTGATTTGAACAGCTAGGCTGCATTACACAGGCTGGAACACAGAGTCTCCCCAGAAGCAATTTCATATTAAGAATGAGAGTGACTGCATGCTAATTAATGTTATGTAAATTAAGTGCAGTCCAGGTCTCCCAGCAACTTGCCAGTGTCGTCTTGAGGTAGACAAACTTAGAGAGTATTTTGTGCCCATATAACTTGTAACTTACAATTTCTAGTTACACAAATACTAAATCCATGATAACCTCCTGGTGTTTTAATGATAGAAAACCAACCAAAAAAGCTAAATTAAAAAAATATATATTGTCTTTAAGAGAATCAATACTTCACAGTAGCAGGCCATAAATTAACAGAACAAGGCTATTAATAAACAGATATGTTAAAACTCAATGAGCATAGCCATCAAAACAGTCATTGGAATATTCATATTCTGTGAAACAAGGGAATTGTGGAAGCTGTCATTCTGCTTGACAGAAAAGAGGCAATATGAAGAGAAAAAAGAAAAAACACATGCTGTTTAACTTCAAATATAGTTAAAGAGATATGGTGCGCAAATGAAAGGATCCACACAGTGTGAGCAGCGAGCCAAGGGTGAGGCAGACCTGCTCACAATTCTTCCATGTTGTTTCTAATTGAATTTCACATATGTACATGCTCTTTTTTCAGCAACATTTTCCATTTATTCTTTTTCATTGAACTTCAAATTTATTCTTGCCTTCAGGCCCTACTTCTAAAATGCCATTTGATTCATTAAATGCTTTTAAAACCAGCATTCTTGCAGTATCTTAAATGAAGCTCTACATGCCTGAATTCCAACTATTTCCAAAGAGAGTACAAATAAAAAGGGGGAAAGGACTATAAGAGAGGGAAAAAAATCAAGAGATAATGTGACTAAAAGAGGACATTTGAAGAGAGATATGTTGTTTTAATTAAAGGTTTTTTTAGTTTAAAGCATCCTTGCTTCAATTGTACATTGCAATTATAAGAACCATAAAGCACAGAAGCTCATAATGTGGTTCAAATCAAACTGGTCTGTTGTTTTAAATATCAAGGTGCTGTATGTTTAAGCTTTGTAAGAAATGGAAGACTTGAATACTGTGCTTTTCCCATAATTTAATTTTCATAGAATCTTCTCCCAAAATGTGAAGAAGATGTTACTTAACAAGTGACTGATATTCTTCAATGGTATTGCTTCTAGACGACCACGCCTGCTGTGGGATGCACATGCATCTGGCCATAAGTCTGGAATCTTTTACTAGCGATAAAGTGAAACCATGCAGCACACAACCACGGAAGGCTATAATGGTGCCTGGCTCTTAACCACCTCATTTCTTTTCCTCTCTCAGAGCTTCAGAAGGGGAAACCCTGGCTCAATTAAAATAATCGGCAAAGCTCCCATTGACATTATTGAAACTAACATTACATGAATAGATTTTAAGGCCATAATGGACCATTATAGTCATCTGACCTCCTACGTAATACAGACCATAAATTTCACCATTTGATTCCAGCATCAGGCCTATAATTTCTAGCTAAGCTACAACATATATTTTAGAAATGCATCCAAATCTTAATTTAAAGATTTGAAGTAATAGAGAATTCATCATCCCTAGGTAATTTGTCCCAATGGTTAATTACCTTAACTGTTAAATATTTGTGCCATATTTTCCATCTGAATGTATCTAGCTTCAACTTGCAGCCAGTGGATCTTGTCATGTCATTATGCCAGGAGCCCCACAATGATGGTAGACTACCTGCCCTCCCTTACAGTAGGGGGTTTTAAAACCTCGGCACCCAACGCGTTTTAATCAAAATTAGAGTTGATTTATTTTCAGTCCCCTCCTCCCTCTTAATCTGAGTGACAGGGGGATTTCAATTCCCCTGGAATCTGCGCCCTCCATGAGCCTTTGATTCAACATATATATCAGCTATTTCTGCAGCCTCCAAAATGGTGGAAGGTTTTTTGTCACAGATGGCTGCCTTCACCTCATCTGTAACTACCTATAACAAGTGCTCCTGGGCCATCAGATCAAAGAGTTCTCATAATCACCTTCAGACCCCATTATCCATTTTCTCACAAAATGACACATTTTATGCACATATACGAATATGCATCACATGATATTGTCAAACATTTTAAGATTTCTGTGCTTTAATTGACAGTGTGCATAGGTAATCCTAAACCTTTGCAATACATTTTCTTTGAATTTCTTATACATCATAGCATTATTCTTCCATATCATTAAAAACTTGTCTCGCCTTCCCAGTTAATCTGGTCAAGAGAATAGACATCCATTTATCTCCTAGGATCTTGTAGATCCCATGCAGTCTCTCAAAGGTGGACAGAAATTCTATACAGTCAGTCTCTTTATACATTGGGCAGATTTTCTCTCACTCCCTTTTGTTGTGGGGGGTGTACTCATCGACTGAAGAAACTCCTTTTTCTGCTCCAATGCTTTGAGAAAGAACTTCTAGATTGATCAAGTCACCTCTTTACCTTCTCTTCCATAAACTAAATAGATTGCACTTCTGAAGTCTTTCACTGTAAAACAGGTTTGCCAGACCTTGAAGCACTCCTATAGCTCTTTTCTGAACCATTTCCAATTTTTCAACATCCTTTTTGAAATGTAGACACCAGAACTGGACACAGTATTCTGACAGTGGTATTGCCTCCCTACTCCTACTCAATATTTCCCTTCTTGTAAATCCATGGATTTCCAACGGCAGCAGCGCACTGAGAGCTCATGTTCAGATGACTATCCAGCACGATCCCTAAGTCGTTTTCATCTTTTATTATTCTCTGAGAACTGGCTCATACAGATTTCCAATGCTGGGCAATAAGCAAGCACTGCTAGTGTTGAGAAAAGCTGAGGAGTAAACTAACTACATAGTGATTGTATCACGCTCCCCCCTAAAAATAAAAATCCATTTGTACTTCAATGCTGGGACAAAAGAATAGTGCTGTGTAAAGATATGAGCAGAGCTCCATGTCACCCTGCTAATTCATAGCAAAACTGAAGATTGTTCATTCCAAATGGATAGAACTATCACAACAAACTGATAAGAATTCACCCACAAAAAATGTACTATAGAAGTAGCTTCCAGAGTATAACCCAGAAGCATCCAGGTCCAGAGATACTGTGCAGGATGTGAAGAGGAAGAATAGGCCAGCTAATAGAAGAGGAATGTTAAAGTGTGGTCTGTCTACATATATGAATTGCACTGATTTAACTAAATTGGTTTAATTAAAAATAGTGCACCTTACTTGTGTGGGCAGTTTTAAAGGGGTTTAACAGTGGCTAAAATTGATTTAGCTTAATTTGTTTATACTAAAAACTACTTTTGAAGTGAGCTAAGTGTCCATACAAAGCAGTTGATCTGATTTAATTAAATCTGTTTAGAAAATGATTTAGTTACATAGGTACAATTTCTGTGAGTAGAGAAACCCAATGAGAAATACTAACGAAAGTAGAGCTAAAAAGATGAGAGAGTAGTGAAGATGAGGTCAAAATGAATGGATAGGGTAAGGAATGAATGAAGAGAAAGGAAATAGAGGAAATAGAGGAATGAGTGAATGAAGGAGCAAACAGAAGGAGGAAACAGACAGACTAAGAGGAAAAGCTGCACTTATGGATTTTAAACATGCATTGGAGCAGCCATTCATTCTCCAAAACAAATGAACAAAAATAAAACAAACAGGGAGTAGTAAAAACACCAAAAAAATTGTAAATTGTATTTTAAAAAGCAACCCTTTATGCTGTACCCGGGCAAAACTCCCCTTGATTTTTGCCTATGTAAGAATGGAGCCTCTAATTTGGTTCTCAGAGTGGAAATTTACTAATTCTTCCCATGTACCATCTCACTGAAATATTGTAAGAAAGATGCTTATTATGATCTTTCACTAAGATGCCAGGTGGTAGCACTTATAACCTCTTGCTGTGGGAGTGGAAAAGTGATTTATTTTTGTTATGCATGAGTGCAGGTTTTTATTTTTCTTTCTTTTAAAGAGGTAACTAGTATCATGAATGTAACTCTGAATCAAGAGACATGAGGTGCATACGCTTCATCAATTACAAAATGAATCAAGGTAAGGTAGCTATCATTATGCAACCACGTTCACAGGGCTCTAAATCATTACTCCAATTTTTCTCCCTGTTATCAACATGTTATTGAAAATTGGTTCTCCATAGTGAAAATTTTCAGGAGTAAAACTGCTGCTGCTCTACACTTAAGAATGAATCTCACTTCCCACTACAAGCCCAGTTTTAAAACCTCATCCATAACTTCCACAAAAAGAAACTGACCTTCCTGAGATTTTCCATGTCACACAGAATTTTTATTGGGAAGTTTAATAGAAGTGAAAAAAGGGGTTTTAAAGTTAAGGGACAACATTTTCAAATCTGGGTGTCTGAAGTTAGCACATAAATCTAAATTGCCTGAAGACATTGGTAGCTACAGGCACTCAGCATCTCTGAAAAAAATCAAGCTGAGAATGCAGTTAGGAAAATTTTATCATGGTGTTTTAAAAACGTACCTACAGTTCACTTATTACATTTTCTCATAGAATATTAGAGTTGGAAGGGACCTCAGGAGGTCATCTAGTCCAATCCCCCGCTCAGAGCAGGACTATCCTCAGCTAAATTATCCCGGCAAGGGTTTTGTCAAGCCGCAGCTTAAAAACCTCTAAAGATGGAGATGCCACCACTTCCCTAGGTAACCCGTTCCAATGCTTCACCACCCTCCCAGTGAAAATTTTTTTCCTAATGTCCAACCTAGACCTCCCCCACAGCAACTTGAGACCGTTGCTCCTTGTTCTGTCATCTGCCACCACTGAGAACAGCCTAGCTCCAACCTCCCTGGAACCCCCTTTCAGGTAGTTTAAAAGCTGCTATCAAATCCCTCCTCATTCTTTCCTTCTGCAGACTAAACAGGCCTAGTTCTTTCAGCCCTCTCCTCATAAATCTTGTGCTCCAGCCCCCTTATCTTTTTTATTGCCCTCCGCTGGAATCTCTCCAACTTGTCCACATCCTTTTTGTAGTGGGGGGGGGCTCAAAACTGGACACAATACTCCAAATGCGGCTTCACCAATGCTGAATAGAGGGGAATAATCACTTCCCGCGATCTGCTGGCAATGCTCTTACTAATGCAGCCCAATATGTCATTAGCCTTCTTGGCAACCAGGGCACACTGCTGACTCATATACAGCTTCTTATCCACTGTAACCCCCAGGCCCTTTTCTGCAGAACTGCTGCCTAGCTCGTCAGTCCCTAGTCTGTAGCTGTGCATGGGATTCTTCCTTCCTAAGTGCAGGACTCTGCATTTGTCCTTGTTGAACCTAATCAGATTTCTTTTGGCCCAAGCCTCCAATTTGTTTAGGTCCTTCTGTATCCTATCCCTCTCTTCCAGTGTATCTACCACCCCTCTAGCCTAGTGTCATCTGCAAACTTGCTGAGGGTGCAATCTACCCCATCCTCCAGAACATTAATAAAGATGTTGAACAAAACTGGCCCCAGGACTGACCCTTGGGGCACTCCACTTGTGACCAGCTTCCAGCTAAACATGGAGCCATTGATCACTACTCATTGAGCCCTTTGCTCTAGCCAGTTCTCTATCCATTTTGTAGTTCATTCATCCAACCCATACTTTTTTAATTTTCTGATAAGTATACTGAGGGAGACCGTATCAAAAGCTTTGCTAAAGTCAAGGTATATAATGTCCACCGCTTTTCCCACATCCACAGAACCAGTCACCTCTTCATAGAAAGCAATCAGGTTGGTCAGGCATGACTTGCCTCATCATCATCTAGTCAAAATCGCTTGGCCTAGATACCCCAAACTTCTTCTGATGCACTTGGGTGAGAAGTGTCGTTTTGAGTATTATTTTTTTCCTTTTCTTTGGAAGGGGTGTGTTGCTCAGGAAAAGAGGATTTACAAAGACATATACCATGGAGCTATATAAAATATAAACCTCACACAGTGGTAAGAAAGGGTTTAATTAGATGCTCAGTATAGCGTGTCTATACAAACTGAAGACACAAGATATAATATTTGGCCAGATATAGAGCTTTTAATATCAAAGATTTCAGAGTGTTTTGCAAAGGAATGTAAATCTCATTCATTCAATTTTACAAATGTTGGAGGAGCCCCACAGCTTGAAAGGGGGGCAGTGTTGCTTACTGGACAGAGCATTGAAGTAGGATATAGAACACCTGGATTCTATTCCCAGCTTTTACACTGGCTTGCTGGATGTCCTTGGGAAAGTCACTTACGCTCTCAGTAAAATGAGTATACTGGTCTTTCTCTCCTTTGTAAAGTGCTTTGAGACCTATGGATGAAAAGCACTTCATAACAGCTAGGGGTATAATTGCTATTTTAAAAGCCCTGAACATTACAATGTCTATAAATGAACAGTTAAGGAATCCAAACCAATTCCCCATTACCACATAATTCTTCAACTCTCACTATCACAATACCCATGATGGAGTTCTAGAGTTCCCATGGTGCCAGGAGGCCAGGTCCTCTAGGGCAGTGTGTCAAGTTTGCATTACTTAACCAGAGTAAATTGGCCCTAAAACTAGCTTAAGCAGTTCAGTGAGGATCACTGCAGAATAATGCACCTGACAAAGTGGGTTGCAGCCCACGAAAGCTTATGCCTGCAGAAATTTGTTAGTCTTTAAGGTGCTACAGGACTCTTGTTTTTGTAGTATACAGACTAACACGGCTACCCCTCTGCAACTTTGAAGCATAATGGTGATATTCTAGTAACAGAGCTGAAACAGGGTATCAGCCTGTCTTACTTTCTGCTGAGGGTGTGGTCAGAGGAAAGGGGCAAATGCAGTGTCTACAGAGGGCCATAAATGCAACTTAATGAAAGAAACAATAGCCCTCATTGCTCTAATATAGCATGGGGGATTGTCCCACACAAAGCAGCAAACTGAGTCTGGGTCTACATTGATGGCAGCAAATTCGCCACCGTCAGTTCAATGTCTCTGGATCAACTGAGCGGTCTCTGTAGACCGGCTCAGTCGATCCAGCAATCAATGTAGGAAAACCACCCCAGCTAAGTGGAGTAGTGCTGAGTCGAAGGGAACGCCATTCCCTTCGGCGCAGTGCAGTGTGGACGGCATATGGAGTAGACGTAGCGAAGTCGATGGGAGATATGCAAGTGATTTACGTCACTTGCGTATCTCCCATCGACTTCCGCCAAATCTGGAAGTAAGTGTAAACCGGGCCTGAGTAACTCGACTACCCGCTGCCTTGTTCTCTGTGCACTTGAGCCACAGACAAAGATCTGACTTACAGAGCTTCTCCATTCATTTTTCCCCCAACACACTTTTGCATGTGAGAGGAGCGTAGAGGCCATTACCATAGATTCAAACATTGAAAATACTGTACATTCAACCTTAGTAGTAATGGGATTTGTCTAGGTGATGGATTAAATTACACTGCAAGTCTTAGCTTCAAATGTTCTCTCATACAATTAGCCAGACATAATTAGACAGTAAAGTGAGAGGTTATTAGTAGACATTCACTGATCTTGTTCATCTGGTGACCTGTGCAGATTCCCAAAAGGCAGAGGCCAAAATGGACTACAGCATTTTATTTGACTAGCATTTGTGAATTCATGTATCATTATCTAAATATTACCTTTGATTGAGATCTCATTAAAGGTCTCTCTGTCTCATATCAAAATGTCAATAACCCTCCTAAGATGGGAAATGTCATTTGACTAAGGCTGCACTTATTAATCTAAAAACTTCAAAAATGATCACAGTTGCTTTTCAGAAAATTATTTTTCTCATTAGACCCCCATTGTTAAGTTTATTTTTTCCCTTAAAAAATTAATGCACATTCTTCAAATATACGAAACAACTGGAGTCTGAGAAAGCTACTTTTTTAACATGATATAAGGGGAACAGGAATAACTCAAAGTCTAAGGAGAAATTTTATATTGTTACACAACCAACAGATAGGAATCATGGGCTACAGTCGGTTCCGATGTTAGCAGACCAGGTACCAGCTCATGTCTAGGTCACCCGTTGTCTCAACTGAACATTAAAATATATATAGCTGGAAACTGTTCAGCTCAGTTGTGGGTTAATATTGATTAAAGAGATACTAGAATTATAAGAAAATGTTTAGTGTTTGGACTCTATCAAATGTTTGTAAACTGCTGCCTGCATTAACCTTATTTGTAAAATCTGTACTGTAATGCAATAATTGAGTGGTTGTATTGTGAACCTCTGTGACTGTATGAATCGCCATACAGGACAGGAACATTAATTAGCATGAAGAGCTAGACTTCTACAGAAATTGTTATGTCCCACCCGAAAGAGGAGACCCATCAGATAGGTGATGGGTGAATCTTATAAATAGAAACTCCTTACATCTGTATTGATAAGCCTTCAACAAAATTACTAACATCTCTTCTTATTGTTGTCCTGCTATTCTCCCCATGAGATAAGTCATGCAAGTAGACTCCTCCCATCAGCTGAGTTTGCTGCTCAGAGTACATGGAGGGAAAGGGATAAAAACCCCAAACCAAAGGAACTAAGGATCTCCATTACTTAGATTCTGAGGGGACAAGGTGTTTCTATGCATAAGCAAGACATACCCCAGCTGCTTAGCCTGGGTAAGCCCTAAAGGTCAAATAAAGCTTGCTGATTATAGAAGCTTGTATTTCCTTTTGAACCCTAAAACTGACTCATTTGTGTGACTTTTCTGCTTGTCTTAACCCCATAATAATTCTAATTTCCTTTTCCTATTTATCAAATCTTCACATAGTTTACATGGCTACAAGTGTTGTCATTGTCTTTGGTGTGAGACCAAAAGTGCAACCGACCTGGGGTAAGTGACTGGATCAGGAATATTGCTGTGATTCTTAGTGTAACGAACTATCTATCACAGAGATACGCTCATGTGGGTGGCAAGACAGAGGTAAGTACACAAGACGACTGTATCTGACTCCATGCTAAGGCTGTTAAAGTACCTGAGAAGTCTGCACTTGGGGAAGTTGGTTGGTGGAATCTGAACTCACGATGAATTAAGGGTTGGCCTCTGGTTTTTAACAGTCTGAGCTGAGTTTGGTACTCATGCTTTTGCATCACCATTGGCAGAATTACACAGAGTATATTAATTTGCCTGAAGATTCTCTCAGCATTGTGGTTTGTTAGGTGGGGATGCCTCCCATCTCACCTCTAGCCCATACTGGAGTGGAGGAAGGTATATTGGAACTGCAAGGAGATGGGCTTTGTTAGATGGGAGGATGTGCCTTTAGTGTTCTGGGCCACTTCCACTTCCTGCTTAGAACTCACATGGAGCTTGCCTGTGGGTGGAAGAAGGCCTGATGGGGAGGGTCTCCATCTCTTTCAGCTACCTATTAGCTGATTCACAGGAAGAGAGGGAGCTTTTCAGCTCTTGACTCTCTCCATTAGTTAAGACTCTCCTGGGCCTGCATTAGCTGGCCAAATTCCGCCCTGTCCTATCAAGGTACTGTAGGAATCAGAACTGAGCTTCAAGACTTGCTTTGAATAAGGTTCTCTCTCTAGCCAAGATTAGCATGCTGTCTGGTGGGTTTTTCTGCTTTCCTCTCAGAGGCCTTCTTAGTTAGGATGATAAGGATAAGGGATAGTAATGATACATAAATAAGAAGTTAGTAAGAGGTAATATAAAAGGAATAATTATCATTGCAACTTGTGGCAGTGATGGAAAGATGTTTTAGAGGCCAGTTTCTTGGGAAAACCCGAATAAAAAACCAAACTGTTGGCTGGCATGGACCCCAATAACTTATGGAGCACAAGGAGATCTTACATCTTTCACTGACTGAGGCACTGTTAATCTGCACCCTCAACATCTCTTGTGGGGGAAGTTAGGGGGATTCAACATTTGGGCTCAATCCTGTCTTCAGTTGGATTTAGGGAGATTTAGTTAAAGATGCCAGCTCTAATTTTTTGTGGTTGCATGGCTTAAAGCCAGTTAACCTCACACTGAGCCAATTCATATATCAGGGGTGGCCAAACTTACTGACCCTCTGAAATACCCCTTCCAACTAGGCAGAATCCCCTGCCATATATACATTACAGGGTAGGGTCTCCCACTTTTAGTGTGTTTGAAGTTGACAAAGTTTGAGCCTGTTGCCTTGAGTCTGTCTTCATTCTCGTGTGTGCTGATCAATCAGCCCAGCCCACTGTCCTGTCCTTTCTGCAGACATGGTAATGGTAGTAGCAGTGGTGGAGGGTGGTGTAGATGCATAAGCAGAGTATGATCTTTCCTTAACTTATTAAAATCAATTCTGGACCAAGGAAGTGCTGTAATTTTGGGGAGGATATGCTGTATCCTTCAGACACATTAAAGGAATTCAGTTGCAAAACTCAACTCAAACTTATTTATGGAGCTTTCATGAAACATATTTCATTATATCATACTCTTATGGTGCCTGGCAAATATAATGTATTTAACTTATTTGTATTATTATTATTATATCCACATAGATTGGCCTATATATACACACCTTCTTTTGACTCTATTATGCACCTCATTCAGGTTATCCACTTTAAAATGGTCTCTAGATTTTATTTTATTTTTTTTACTGACTGTAACTTTGTTTAGCATAACAACTGAGATTAGCATTACATTAGTTACAGTAATCTTTGGCTGAAACTTTAAGAGTCCAAGAGTTAAAGAAAATGCGTGACAAAAATATTTCCCTCATCTTTCTCTTATGCCATATGTTGGCAATATATACAAACCATAGGATTACAATATATCTGACCAATATGAACTGAAGCATTTTACATTAGAAGCAGTAGAACTTTAATGCATGTGGCCTGGTTCTGGATGAAGTGAAAGGCATGTCACATGATGATTATTACTAGCTGATTTTTAAGTGCATGTAATAGTTTTGTCATAACAAAAGAGTAAGTTTTAAGCATATAGACAGCTAGGCAGAGGGAAATGGGAGAATTTTAAACTTATAATATTAAAAATAATTGAGCTTTGTCAAATATTAGAATCATATATATATTTATATTAATATTAAATTTTATATATAACAATAAAATGGTAACCCATAATTGGTTTTATGGACTTTAAGTCCTCCAGGAATGGTCACAAATGCAGAGGATGTGCTAAATTTTGCAAGTGGATCTCTCGTTTAACTAAAGGAACTGTAAAATCAGATACAGAATCTATTGACTATGAGGCTGCAGAGTCTCCTGAGCACAAACTGTTCCAACAAGGGCCTGGAATTAATTATGTTTAGTAATTTGCCTCTAGATCCACCTGGTTCAGATGGTAGCATACGACTAACTGTTTCTTGGCTCATCTGCTCACTTTTAGTTAAACCATGTTCCTTTTGGGATTTCGCCATAAAACATAGAAAACATGCAGATATGGAGAATGAGGAATATTTTTGTATCACTGGAACTTCACTTATGATGTGATCTCCTTAGCCATGTAAATAACGCAAAATGTCAACTAGTCCAAGGTGCTTAGAGATTTTAAGACAATAGGGTGTGCTTATCCCTCCGCTCCCAAGAAGCATTAATCAAAAAATCAATAATGCACATATTTGAAAAACAGCACAGGTTATTATACGTTTTGTGGCATGAAAAAATCCTCACACACAAAACAATCTCCCGGGGCTGAATAAATCAATCAATCTTTCTTGAATACCTTCTCTCTGTCTCCTGGTCCCCATGTCTCTCTATCTTTCTCTCTTTTCTGCAAACCTGTCCATCATTTCCAAAGTTATGTTTTAGGTACTTTCTCTCCTATGATATCTCCTTTTCAAAGGCCCAATTGTGCCAATTTCAGATCTCAGAGCTCTGTGACACTGTAGTTGCTGCTAACATTGTTTTGTAGCATCTAGCTTTAAAAACCAAAAAGGACAAACTAAACCAACCCAGCCCTACACAAAACAAAAGGACTTTGCAAGTTTCAAACTTTCTACCAGCTTAAATAAAGTTAGATATAAAAAAACAATAGGAAAATTTAGGTTTAATTTTCTGCACTTCTATCCATAACATCCTTCTTATGGCACCTGCTTAATAAATGTTTAGCATCTCATTACATTTAATTTAATGCAATTAACTTTCCCAATCATTAAATTTAATATAAACCGACTCAGAATAATTCCATAGATTGTATTTTCAAAATTCCTTAGAAACTAAAGATGAGGATTTAGGAACACGCTGAATGCTTTCTCAGTGGGTCTACTTATAGTTTTTACTGATTACAGGAAACAGCTCACCTTCTTGTCTTTGCCACTAGAATGTCAGAATGATTTTATATGACAGGAATCTGAAAACAAGAGAGACTTCCTTTTTCTGCTCAAACTACTCACTGTTGTATTAATCTAGTTGCAGGAAGTTCAATAATAATAATAATTAAAAAACAAATATCGATTGTTTATTTAGGATACCAAGGGAAACACTAAGGGCAGGGAAGATTTTTTTAAACTAACTGGGCATTGAGGATTCATGAAATAGAAAATTTCCTAAAATGTAACATCTCAAAATTAAGGTAGATGTGGTACATATATTGCAGCACGGTGCATTGCGTCACTTTCTTCTTGTCAGTTAAAACACTACAAAGCAATTTTCAATGCACTGAAGCATCAGAATGTGAAGGGACGTTGACTTGTTCTTTATCTACATCTTCTGGTTATGAGATCTTCCCCTCCCCCCCACTGGGAATAATGATTGTATGACTGGTCATTTGTATGCATGTAAAATTGCACTTCTGCTGTATATGTATATATATATATATGCACAAGCAAACACACACACACACACACACACAAGTTCCCATATATATGTATCTTGTGGTATTTAATCCACTTCAGTGCTAGCATGAAGGGGAACAACAGGCATTACAGGCAAACACTGGTTCAGTTAGCCCTCCAAGTACAAACCTACAAAACTTTCCAGGTACAGGTAATTGTAGTGTGTATTTGAGAGCACACAACCTGCATGCACACTGAACTTTGGGATAGTGGGGAGAGGAATTATTGACTGTGATAGAAGTTTATGTAGGACCAATAGGATATAACTAAAAGGTGGAAAAAATTGGCAAAGTATAAAGAAAAATATTCTGCTAGAAAGAAAAATAAGCAATGGAAATGGTAAAAGTCCAATTGCTCAGGATTTTGTATAATAAACTGCACAAAACACTAGAAATTGTGCTGCAGGGAACTATCCTGTTTTCCAAAAAGATGGACCGATTGTCTATAGTAGATTTTTATAGCAGGTTTTTATCATCTCTGTCTGCTATAATGACCTGTGATTCCATATGTAAAAAGTAGAGCTGATTGAAAAATGCCAATTTTTTTTTGTGGGAAATTTTGGAAAAAAAATTTTTCCCCATAATTTACTACATTTTTGGTGGTTTCCAAAAACAAAAAAGATTTTTTTTTTTGAGGAGGAGTGTGGAGGAAAAACCTTTTATAGTTCATTCTTTCACCAAAAAAGGGGTGAAAAACAGTAACAAAAAATTAACCCAAAACTGAAAATGTCTACTGAAAGAATTCAGTTTTCAGCTTCTGTTCTTTTCTTGTTGGAAAAACAAAAACAAAAGAACCCCACACACCAGAAAATTTCCATCACCATGAACATTTTCTGTAAAATCTTTTGCTAGTCTAGTGTATGATTTACCCTTTACTAATATGGCACTTTTTATAAAATTTCACATTTGTTCTTGGATTAACTATTCTTTTTCTAATTTAGCTTCTTCAGATTTAAAAAAAAAAAAAGAAGAAGTGTACTGTGTCAGAAGGATAATATGGTTTATTCTGTATTGTAGTTTTCTTTCTGGTAGCGGAAAATGCAATATATCATAGCATTTTATTAGCAATAGGTACACATTTTGGCGCTGATTTAGCAAGCACCAAACCACATGCTTATGTTCATCCCAATTCAGCAAAGCACTTAACACTGGGTTTAATTAAGCATGTGCATAAATCTAACAATCATCAATGGGATTTAAGATCATGCTTAATGATAAGAATATGCTTAAATCCCCCTAATATCTAAGGGATTTCAGCACATGCTTAAATACTTTGCTGAATTAAGATAAACTCAAGTTTAAGTGCTTTGCTGAACTGGGATGAATTTAAGCACATACTTCAGTGCTTTGCTGTATCAGAGCCTAAATGCTTAATTGGTACAGAAGTTATCCACAACCAACAACAAGATTTTTCTCTGGTCACCATAAGAAACAAAGTCTCTTGAGCCTCCTAGTTACTTTGTAGATTCATTGATTCATAGATTCCCAGGCCTGAATACACCACTGTGATAATCTTGTATGACTGCCTGTATAACATCATTCACAGAAACTTTCCCAAATAATTCATAGAGCACATTTTTTAGAAAATCCAGTCTTGATTAAAAAGTTGCCACTGATGGAGAATCCACCATGATGCTTGCTAAATTGTTCCAAGGGTTAATTATCCTCAAATATTTAAATATATACCTTAGATATTTACACCTTATTCACAATCAGAATTTGTCTTGCTTCAACTTCTAGGATTGTGTTATACCTTTCTCTGCTAAACTGAAAAGACCATTATCAAATATTTGTTCCCTAATTAGATACTTATAGAGTGTAATTAAGTCACCCCTTGGCCTTCTCTTTGTTAAACTAAATAGATCAAGCTCCTGGAGTCTACCACTATAAAGCAGATTTTCTAATCCTTTAATCATTCTCATGGCTCTTATCTGAACCCCCTCCAATTTACCAACATCCTTCTTGCATTATGAACCCTGGAACTGGACACAGTATTCCAGCAGCAGTCACCACAATGTCAAAAACAGAGGTAAGAAAACTGCTCCAACTCCTGCATCAGATTGTCCTGTTAATGTACTCACAGATGTATTAGTCTGTTAGGAGACAAGTTTGCACTGGATGCTCATGTTCATCTGATTTCCTCCACCATCCCCAAATCTTTTTCAGAGTCACTGCTTCCAAGGATAGAGTCCTCCATTCTGTAATTATTGCCTAGTATTTCTTTGTTCCTAGATGTACACATTTACACTTAGCTGTGTTGGTTAAAATGTATACTGTTTGATGACGACCAGCTTACCAAATGATCCAGATCACTCTCAGTCAGTGACGTGTCCTCTTCATTATTTACCACTCCCCCAATTTTTGTGTCATTTGAAAATTTTATCATTGATGATGTTATGTTTTCTTCCAAGTCACTGATAAAAATGTTAACTTGTGTAGGGTCAAAAATTGATCCCTCCTGGACCACACTAGAAACAACAACCACTCAATTAAATTCCCCCATTTACAGTTACATTTTGACACCTTTCAGTTAATCCATTTAATATGTGCCACATTAATTTTATATTGTTCTGCTTTTTAAATCAAAATATTGTGTGGTAGAGTCACATGCCTTAAAGACGTCTAAGTATATTTCATCAACGCTATTACCTTTATCGACAAAATTTGTAATATGTAACAAATTAGTTTGACAATCTTTTTTCCACGAACCCATGTCAAGACAAAGCTTAAAATAATACTGTACTTGAATATTATAAACTAGAATACAGTAGTTTGTAGAAATCAGTATAGCCTGAAAGAGGTGGGTGGAATGCAAGATTGAACAATACAAATCCTGTCTTTAAGTAAAGGTCTCATGGTTGGCAGTGGGAAGTCCTCACATGGAACAAGAGTAAAATATGCCACAAAGTTGTTTTAGCTGAGATTTTCCTCTACTTCTGCCAGAAAGAATTACAGAGATGTATAGAAGAGAAGGCTGACAACTTAGGGATCGGGAGCTAGTCCCATAACTTCAAATTTATGATTATGAGAAGTAGGCAGTCATATTTTTTTACATTGGCAGAATGAGAGGCTCTTAGTGACTTGCGAAAGCTGAAAGATATTAAATCATGACCATGCAAATATCTATTTGATAGTGCATTTGTATGGTAATATATTATGTGTAATAAAAGTACACTTGTCTTCATTGTGGATCTTTGCTACCTTCTGACAATAATTTCGCAGGAAACACATTCTGATTTCAGGTCATCAACAGTACTGATATGAATGAGGCTTCCACTCAGTGTGATGACTGTTTTTTTAAACAGCATGTAATAATGAGTTGTTTCTCAAGGAACCTGGAGAATATTTTGAGATATTTTTGAATCTTCTCGCTGCCTTACTCATATATACTTGCAATGAAGATTTTTTTCATGTTGAAAACTATCCAAATAGAATTTACTAGGATGATTAATAGTTGTTAAGAAATCTATATCGCATGTTGTGAAAACAGAACGAGGGTAAGGTGCTCTACTAGTACAAGCACTGTTTTGGCATTAGAGCTGAGAATCCATTGGTATTAGCAAAAAATGTTATTCACTTTGGCTCAAATACTTTCATTGCCATTTGCACATGGACCACTAGTTCTATATTTGGATATAAAGTCACGAATTTACCAATCTTCTGTATCTGCATTTACACTAGGGTGAAGTATGTTTACAATGCCACCAAATCAGAACGATAGCACTCAATAAACATTTTGTGATCTTGCAAGGTCCCATTTGGACCTCAGTATACCTTGGGGGAATTAGGAAGGTACCCAGCCATGCATTTCAATTAAATGCAATTATATACAATGGTTGACACCGTGCGAAGTATGCTTTTGGGAATCCCACTGTTAGAGTCTAATCTTGATAGTAGCAAAATCGTAGCACAATTTCCTTCAGTAGTATTATATACATAAATGCAAAAAAAATAAAGGTGTATGAGTACCTGCACCTGAAGTCAATGGGAGCTACACAAATGCATTCTGGGGCATATACTGAATTTATTCTTGTTTAGGCTCCAGTCATTTATGTTACTCTAATAAGACCCTATTTGTTTACTTATGCACTTCTTCAACTTCAGATTGTTTGCATAATAAATATGAGATACCAGTGAATGCAAAATTCCCTTTGATAGTCCAACAAAACTGGATATCCCTGATGGATATCCCTTCAGGACTCAATTGGGTATTTGAGGTGGGTATGGTGGGTATACCCTTACCTGAAACAAGGCTGTCACCAGGAGTTTTTAGTGTTTCCACTGCTACATACTTGGAGGAAGCAGAAATGTCTACTCCATAAGTTCAAAGATCTTGAGTCAGACCCCAAAAATCATGGTTTCTGATTTCTGAACTCCCCTTGCTCATCCCAGTGTATGTCAGGCAGTTACATACAGCCAACTCTCCCAAATGTACAGAGTAAGGTGATTTTGGTCCTCGTTCAGGAGTTCTTGCTAGAAGACCCAAATAAGATCAAATTACAGAAATCTGTAAGAAATGCTGCCTAATGGTGTGGAGCTTCCAGCTTCACCGTAAGTCCCAAAATGACAACTAATTAATTTTAGAACACCCCACCAGCCTTATATATCTGTCCACCCCAAACTCAAATCAATTAATAACTCCGCAGCCTATACCAGTACTTTGCCAATCCATTCTTGCATCGGTTCTGCACCCTTTGCCCACCCCCCAATCATCTGTCCCTTGCTGTTGCCCCCTTTCCCACACATCTCTGCTCCACTAGCACTTTAGGGCAAGTCTATACTATAAACTTACATTAATATAACTACACTGCTCAGGGGTGTGAAAAATGCACACCCTTGAGCAATGCAGTTATACCGACCTTTCCCCAGTGTAGATAGGGTGTGTCGGCAATAGAAGTCTTCTTATCAACATAGCTACCACCTCTCGCAAAGGCAGATTAATTATGGCAACTGGAGAAGCTCTCCCGTCAGCATAGTAGTGTCTTTACTGAAAAACTGCAGCAGTGCCACTTCCGTAGTGTTTTAAGTCTAGACCTAGCTTTACTATGCCCAGCTGCAGGAAGTCACTTCCAGGGGTTCTTCAATCCCCAGACTCAAACCTGGGGCAGAGAAACTCCAGAAGTGGCCCCTTCTACGCCTTCCCAGGTCTGATGCTGATGGATTAAAAGAGGCGGAGCTGAACCACTTTTCACCAGAAGAAAGGGAGGAGAAGGGAGCAGAGCCACCCTGAACGGCAGAGATCTTTTCTGATCTCTCATCCCCTCCTGTGAAAAACGGTATGCGTTCAGTGTTCAAGCATGAAAAGAAAGAAAGCCAAGACAGTGCAACATTCAGACTTGTTTCCTTCCTCCTCATGTGCTATTCCCTCTCATCAAGCAGAGTTTGAAGTTCCTGTATATAATCATACTATATCACTCTTGATTGGGAAGCTGTTTATCGGAACACCCCTTTTGCCACATTTACTTGAGATAGCAAAATTAGGCATGAAGAGCATCACCTGCTAACATACTTAATATGCTAGTTTATCCCTGTGACAAGGAGTATAAACCCCACTCCAGAATGGACGCCGTTAAGGAGCTGCTTTGGGCTGGGGTAGCCCTGCTCTGCAGTAAGGGGCAGCCCTAGGAAAAAGGCAGGCTACTGAGCTTCCATGCTCCCAGGAAGAGGACTGGTAGCTAGCAGAGCCTCTGCCCTCACAGAGATAGAACACAGATCCCCTGTGCTAAAACGGGGGAAGAGACTGTATTCTATGACTTGTGCTGGAGACTCAGCAAAGTTTAAAGCAGACTGCGACCTATCCTGGGTCACTTATCAGGGAAGCTGCTGCATATCAGTTATTCCACATACCGGGTAACTTTGCTACTTGAACTGACTTCCATTTAAAATGGGGGAAAATCTGATTTACCGGTGCCCTGTACTAAGAATGAATATTTGAGAACAATCCGTACCACGTGCTGGTGATCCATGAAAACTAGGAACCAAATCCTACTTTCAATAAAGTCAGTGGCCACCCCTTCCTCCTTTGACACCCATGGAGCAGGAACAGGCCACAGCATGGAAGAAATAAAGAGATAGTGCAAAATACTTTCTAGAATGGAAGATTCTTTGAATCCAAACATAGGGGATTGAATCAAAAGATACTTTGGTTATTTTGTTTATTTGAGAATTGCCCTAATGATCTGATAGCAGAGCTGGAGGGTAAAGGAGAGAGGGAGGGGAAGAAGCAGCATACTTAAAGAAAGAAGTACTAATGAAAAAAAACCCACTGTTCTTCAGCATGATTTTGAATGTGTGAATATTAACAGACAAGGTGACTAAGAGGTGTTAATAATGCTTAGACTTCTTTTATATTTTATAGGGTCTTTATAGTGACACTCCTAACGTAGTACTACAGCTGCTCATAAACCATTAAGAACAACATGATCATCTCCTCTACACATAGGTGGGTGGAAGATTCTGAAAAATAATTCTAGTTTGAATGTGTAAGTAAATTTATGTAAATTGTTGTCAGTCACCTATGTATTCATTTTACTAGCAAAATGACATCATAAATTATCTCTACCCAGTCATTCTTCACTCAGACATACAATGCACACATTTATTCAAAGGAGAAAAAATATCACTTAAGGCTAAGTATGACTCTTACCACGCCAATAGAAAAGTAATTATTGATGATGCTATAAGGCACTGGATCTCCTTTCTCATCTTTATCATTGGGTATGACTTCAAATTTCCATCTGTCCAGCAAGATCTCTGTGCTGTTCTCAATGTCTTTCAAGATCTTCATCAGATTCTCACCTTCATATCCTAGCAAAAGGTCAACACAATGATTCCGAATAAATGTGACAATCTCTGCTATTGTTCCCCCACTCCTGACTCCAGGAATTAGGAAAATGTTATCCCCATGCACAAAAGTTAAAGCACAGAATTATATTTTGCTCTATTAGCAATCTTTCAGTAACTATAATTAAGGGAAATGCAACTACAGAGCTAACTTCTGCACTCAGCAACACGAATGTAAACTGAAAATACTCCACTGATTTTAGTAGAATTTCGATTTACACTCAGAATAACTCAGAGCAGATTTGATCTACTAACTTGAATTTTCCAGTTATTACAGCAGTTACCTGATTGTATTCAGATAACCCCAAGCTAAACTTCATAGCATGTTTTTGCCATACAGTGAATGTTAACATTTAAATTACTTTCATTTCCAAATATACATACAAAAGGTTGACAGAGCACAGGCATTGCCCTACAAACGTATGATAGTATGCCGAGGAGTTAAAAGCTATCACTAAAACTTTTGTTTGTGTGTCTCTTTTTTGTCAGTGTTTCCAAAGAGATCTGTGTTAACACAACCAAATGCTTGGAAACTATTCCAACTGAGAAAGATAGTGATCAGCAAAGTAACTGGTATTCCATATTTGTATGACTTCTGGATGAACTTTCAAGACTGCAGAGTCACTTCTCCGTTTTTGACAGCAGCAATACAAGTGCGTCCCCTAACAGGGGGAATGTGTTTTCTAAATAGAATTCAGAGCAGTGATTTTTTACCAATATAGGGTTACTTAGCATAACCCTAATAAATTATGGTGTTAGTATATTATATGAAGAATGATCCAGTCACTTTTATTCTACGCATCCTCCCTTCATCTTCCCAGTGTGCACACACCTTAGTCCTGATCCTGTGGTAGGATACAGAAGTCTACTTCTATGAGTGGACGACTGGCTTGGCACTTCTGAAAACTAAATAGGCCCCCCACTAGAGTACTGACTACAACATATATTGTATTGTGTAGAAAGGACTTGAGCACCACCCGCTGAGCCCACATTACACCCTGCACAACAAGGAATGGGAACTGCATTGGCCAACTTCACATACCATTCAGACAAAATGGCTGTGTGGCAGCAATCCTGGATCTCTGGATTTATTTCTTCTCCAAAACAAGATTAAGTGCACATTCACAACAGTATGTATAGGCTGGGTCAAGACCAGTGACAGCAATAAAAGCATACGTTCACAACAAGCAATGGGTCTATTTTGCTGTTAAAAGTATGGTAGAAGGTGACAAATATCAACAGTTCTATTTATTTATGCAAATACATCTGATTTGAGATCCCCTTTTGTTTTAAAAACAAGTAGGTGTGAATGTTTTGAACCTGCAGATAGTAGCTGGCATGAACACAGGCAACCACATCTGTTGATTGTTGCCAAGTCCTGCACTTGCACTGATTGTGTCCAAAGCCATTCAAACCCCTCCTGGACTCTTACAGTAGTGATATATACTGGTATGTAGAGGCATGGAATATTTTTACTGTTAATATGGAACTAATAAAACTAGCTACTGCCAATCTCCACACATAGCAGCAGTGTGTATGATTCTTGGAGTTCCATAATCACTTGTTTCACTATTTATACTCCATGCCAGGAGTCTGCATCTTTAAGAAGTGAAAATCACTCACCGATAAGTCCGTATGCAGAGGTCTTGTCTTTTCTCCCATCCTATGGATGGTTCCAGAAAACCAGTGTTATGGTGCTGTTTACCAGGAAGCAAAGAGGCAAAGAATAGTGAAAGGCAGAGAATATTTAAGCACTTCCCATCATCTGATCTGTACATTCCCAAACTGATATCTCTCAGTCCAGATTGGATAACACCGAACAAAGGGGAAAGAGAGAAAGTTGTCTGATGGGAGAAGAGGAGGGACCCTGCCAAACTGAATTACAAGTGAGTAATTTTTCATTGTTATTTGTCCCCATCTTCTTCCATCTTGCAGAAGATTCTAGATAATCACTGGATATAGCAAACAGATGCATTAGAGTAAATCTGTTGGGAAACTTTACAAGATAATTTTGCCTTTGCTGCTTATGGCCTCTTAGTGAGACTTCTAAGACATCTAAGATATCTAAGATAGATAGTATAGATGGATAGTATAGACAGATGTTCTAAGACATCTAAGATAGTATACGAAAGCAGAAGACAATTTCCACTGAAATTACATTGGCCTTTTTGGCACTGAAAGAAGAAATATACCCCAAGTATAGTGGGTTTCCCTGGAAGAGGTGGATTCTTCCCCATCGAGAGGTCAGGTTAACAATGGATCTTTGTCAACAACTGAGATCTATATGGAAGCCAGAGACTTGTGCCTTGGTTCTTGGGAATGGACAAGCAGCACTGCAACATGCCTCTCATGGGACAATGGGCAAGCCACTCCACACCTCAGTGTCTCAGACTCACCATTGGCAAAACATGCACACAATCTATATCAGGCTGCTGTGTGATACCTGACTCATTAATATTTGAAAAGTTCTCTGATACACAAAGAGAGAAGGTGCTATATAATGCAAAATATTGTAGAATAATACTTTGACCTACTATGCACTTTGCCATAGCTCTCATAGAAAGGATGCATCATAGATAAAAGCAGTTCTCTCTCCAATGTGCAGTGCTTATCCTGAAAAATGATGGTTAGACCTGAGATCTACAAGTAAAGAATCTAAGAGGAGAAGTAAGTCCAACCTCTGAGCCCTGTAGAAAATCAGCAAGAGCGATAAATGAAAGGGACAGTACAGAGATCTCAAAAAAATCTGTAGAGAGCGTTCTGGCAATCTAAGTGATAAATTCAGTAAGAATGGCCATAGAAGCTGAAGGAAACACTATCTTAGACAACTCTAACATGTTAACTTTATGGACAGAGAATACAAGATAGTAACGGGGAGGTTTTAAGGACAAAATGTCTGAAAAGTGGGATTCTGTTCCTGAGGCACAGCAGCATAAGATATGTGGTGTCTAAGTTTGTAGCAAAATTTGGCTGACGGGGCTGGGCAAGATTCTTCACATTCTAATAACACTTTGTCTAGAAGTTGCAATTTTAAACAATCTCTCAGGTATTCTTCCTTACTGATGCTCTGATTGCTTATATAGGACCATTAATATAGGCTTCCATTCCTTCACAAACTTGCTTCATCGTGTATCACACCCATTTTTGGAATGAATTCTTCATCAATATTTTTAAATAATGTCATTGTTATTTTTACTTCTTTCCATTAACAAAGGCAAATGTTTTAAAAATATCTTCCTGCTTTGACACTCTCTCTTTATGGAATTAGGGAGAATGTAAGTCTGACCTACCGTATTGTTTTGTCTAGGGGCAGCAGACAGTTATCAGGCACTGAAAAGGGACCAGAGAGGAAGATGAAAAGTCCCTGATATGTCTGGATATTCTACAGACATTGTAACTCAGAAGGGAGCATTGTAGCAAACAAGCTATTGACTTTTCTCCAAAAAACCTTCTCATAGGGGAGAGATACTACAGCAAATAAAGACACACACACACACAAAATGGAGGGCAACCTGTCACCATGGAGGAGAGGAAATAAAATGAACCTCAGTCAGTGACAGACAAGAGAACAGAAGTTTCAAATGAACCAACAGGCAATACAACCTGCCTAAGCTAGAATGGAAAAACAGGAGGGAAAACAGCCACTAAGGAGAGATGGAAGAGAAAGATGTACTCCAGCCAATGTCAGAGACCAACAGAAATTCCTATTAAACAAACAAGCAAAAAAGGATGGAGGAACCTAGATCTAGGACTTAGGCATTTTGATGTTCAGTGTCTGGAACATCACAGGAACAACACTATCATCCACAATGACTGAGTTTGGCACGTAGGCTCTCTACAGAATAAATGGGGAGAGATGGGCACCTTAGAATGTGATTTGCCAGCACACAAGGCAAGGAGCTGCCCAAGCTAGCCAATCTGAGATGCTGATGAGAGGAGTGTGTTCTAAGCTCCACTCCTCTCTCTCCAGAATAGGCATCTAATTCCTGGCTGCAGGCCCACTGAAAGCTGTGGGAACTTAGCACATCTGAAAATCAAGATACTCATTTATTACCTAGTCTTTTAGAAAAGGGAAATGGGATCCCCAAAGAAAGACCAGACACAGGAGCTGTGCTCACAGCACCCAAAATATAAGGAAAGGCAGGCAGGAGCTAGCAATGCACATGCTATGTGGCAGGTTGATGGAAGGGGTGCCTGCTAAAGAGAGCCATTTTTTACAGCAAATTGACAGATGAAGTCTAGATTTAGGGATCATGAGATAGGAGGGAGTCATTGTCCCATAACTCACTGGCTATTTGCACAGCTGTTAGAGGGCACTAATGATATACTTGCCCTGGATTTCCTAAGTAGGGTCCTGTTTCCTGCTCCTGCAGAGGGGGGCATGGTTCTTTGAGTTTCCCGCCAGTGGAAAATCTGAGAGGGGTCATGAAATGAGGAGAAAAACCCAGAGAGAAATCAAATTGGCCTATGAAATCTATGCTCAGTTTTGTAGACGTGAGAAAGACAGCCACAGGAGACAAACTGCTAAGGGTGCCTAGCAATGCTCTCTACTGAGCAGGAATAAAAAGCCACTACACTGCAGAAAGGTTTGCCATCGCCGGAGAGGGTTACAAATATCTGCACCCAGGAACCAAGGAAGGACAGAGAAGAGGGGGAAGATAAAATAATCCCAGGACATTACTTACATTTTAGGCGTAGGAAGGTGGAGTGAGGGAAATGGAAGGAGAGAGCAGCAGAAGCTGAGGGAGCACCAGAAACAGGACAGCATTCAGACCAAAGTGACTGGGGGGAGCTTAAATGTAGTCAGCACTGGATCCCAAACTAAATCCACTGGAGACCAGCAGCTTGGGATCAAATCCATCCGTCTAGAGGAAAAGAGGAATCTGAGAGGTAAAGCTATTAGCCCCCTGGTGAGAAAAAGCCTGGACAGCTGGATCTCATGAAGGGGTCTCTCCAACACTCTTTTTGATGTTGTGAGCCTGTGCAAGTGGCATACAGACACAAGACAGGTGCTTAGATGTGGATGAGTCCTTCCTGTTCTTGTCCCTTTTCTTCTGGTTGCGCTTGCTCTTCTTTTCTCATCCTGTCAGGAAGGTACTGGAGGGGAAGCAGTTATTGAAAGAGCTGAGAGGTAGGCTCCACACTTCCAGGAAAAGAGGCAAAGGATACTGAAGGTCAGACTTTACATCTCCTCTTGCTTTCACTATTCTTTGCCTCCTGGCTTCCTGGTACATGACAACATCATGCTTATTTTCTGGAATCTTCTGCAGGGTGAGAGAAGAGGCAATGAACAGCAAAGAACATTCATATCAAAGTTACTAATTTAGTGTGGTCTGACACTTGTATTTTTCTTTAATGTTTCTGAATATATTAAAAACAATTAGCCATTTGCAGTAGACCTCCTCCTCACATTTAAGCTTACTCTTTTACAATGTACTCATCATGTGAAAAACTGCAATAAAAAAAGGTAAAAAGCCAGGCAGTTTTAAACCTTCATGATCATATTGTGCTCTTCTTCAGTCTACAGAGCTCTCATTGATGTCAACGGGTGTTATAAGCAAAGTAGTAGAACATGGACCTGTAAGGAATTTTGATGTTTCATTTCGAGACCAAAATCTGGTTTTACTCCACAGTTTACACACACAATTCATTCCAAGAGGCAAAAGAAATAAAATTGACAATGCGTCTTCACACATCATAAGAGAGAAATCAATGTTGTGAGTAGATTTTGTCAGCAAACTTCTGTTTCTTTTGTAATAACATAATGCAATATATTTTAACTTGTGTTTACCTCCTCCCCATCTCAGACACCTCGCTAAATCATTGCCAGTCCCAAGAGGCAAAATAGCAACTGGAGGATGTTTAAGCAAGTTTGCCTTCTCTGTGAATAAAGAAAAAGAAAAGGACATAATTAAAGGGACAAAAAACTGATAAGCCAAAATCAAGTTGTACATTTAATGCTTAAACTTATGTATAGGTAACTGGGTTAGATTTTGATTTTAAAAAAGACAGTGAAACATGCTTTGTAAAGGAAATGCTACCCCCCATAGATAGGCATTTTATTGACTGCAGTGCAGCCCCTCCACAGCTACTACTATTCCAGTCTATAATTACATTATTATTATTATTATAGGCATTTCTGGCACCCATGAATGTGGTATTTGGCTTAAACAGAGATATTCAAGATCTCAATAAGACTGCACATCATGCTCCCTGTTGCTTTTAGCTTTACCACTTAGCTAGAAAAGCAGAATTTAATCAGCTGAGAAGGCCTGGACAAATAATTTAGTCTTGTGTATTTTTCTTAAAATGCCCAGGTTTGCGTTTAATTATATTTCCACATGGAATCCAGCACCCAAAAGTTTGGGAAATCAAGTTCCAGCATTCAGGATAAGCATTGATTATGTGATTAGTCAAAGATAGGTGATCAGGTCTGTAAGTTGGTCTGGGACTAAAATGTTTAGGGCTTTACATATGAAAACCAGTACTTTGAAAATCTATAGGCTGGAACACAAGCAGCTTTTGACTCTGCACATATCCCTTCATTGGCTCCATAAGGTAGAAGCATAGATCCGGTGGTCTCACCCCACACAAACTTCTATGCTCCACTCCTACGCCCCATCCTTCCCCTCCACCAACAAAGAGTTATCACAGGGTGGACAGCCTTTTGTAGGTCCTTTAAATGGGATAAATTTCACCCAGAAAGAATATATGAGATTCACATATTTCAAATAAATAATTTAATAAAACTACAACACAAAACAACAAATACTTTCAAATTAAATTGCACAAAACACAATAAGTAGTAATGAACAGCACTCCTAGACATAAACTGATATTTGCATGAATAAGGTAAACAATCAGCTATTTGGTTACACAGGTTGAAGGGTATACTATCAGTAATTTTCACCAGGAGTTCACATATCCAGTAGATATGAGGGGAACATGGTGTTATTTTACCAATTATCCATCTCTTTTGCAGAAAGCTTTGGAGGATTTGGTATTTACAAGTGGATTTTAATACCCTGAGCTTTTTGGAAAAAAATTAAAAATTGAGTTTAAAAGGCTCAAACTGTATAGATAAAAATTTGGGATTTTCTCTTGCTTTAATCCAAACTATGATTCTCCTTTTTATGTTGGGGGGCTGTGAGGATAGGAGTGGGGGAGAAGGGAAAAGCAGCTCAAACTGAAAAGGATATTATATTTCCCAGATCAGATAGTTTCCTAAACTTTATATATACCCATCTTGTGGCATTCATAATCTCTTTCTTGCACCAGTAAGCTTGACTGATCCAAAAACTGCTTCTTAAGTCTACAACACTCAAAGCCGTGGAAGCCAATACTGTAGTTATCCAAAATATAATATTTTGTTGAGATAATTCCACTATAATAGAAAGAAGACTGCATGGAAATCTGAGGCATTCTCTGTGATTACATAATGACATGAGAAGAGTTTAGAACTTCACACTTTTGGCAGTATGTTTATGATTCAGGTACAATGATTTATGACTACGTAGGCTATTTTGTTTTTACAAAGTTTTTTCATCTGGTTTAGAAAACTATCTTCTCTACCACTCATACCACCATCCCATTCTTCTTTCTTTGCCCTTAACTTCAAAAGGTTGTCTGACCCATTTGTTTTATACCACACCCTCCAAGAGCACACTCCGGCAGCATTCCTAATCAAAACTCCAACTGACTCCCCTAGTGCCTTGTCCCATCAATACACACTTCCTTTTCATGACCTCCAATACCATATACCTCCAGCTCTTCCTTCTGCAGCCTTCCTAATGTTGAATAACCAATCACTGTTTTCTCTCATGAGCCTTGAGTAGTTCACAAAGTTCAAATTTCATGATCTCAGGGCTCCCTCATTAGATTATTTCCAAAATGCACAGTATGACTG
Source organism: Mesoclemmys tuberculata (assembly GCA_007922155.1). NCBI lineage: Eukaryota > Metazoa > Chordata > Testudines > Chelidae > Mesoclemmys > Mesoclemmys tuberculata. The sequence goes on from ML675603.1 coordinate 48,343,190, forward strand.
ACTGACTATAGGAAACCAAAATTCAAAATAAAGCATGTGGCCAGACTGGGGATCAGTGGAGAGACTAGAGAGCTGCTTGGCCCTGAAACAGCCCCTTTCAGAGGTACTTGGGAGGTCACAGACAGAAAGCCAGAATATGGTACGAGAAAGGAGGACATAAGCAATGGGACCTTGCAGAAACTGGCCTAAACTTTGAAAATGGTTCATGTTTGATTCAGGTTGAAGATGACAAAAGCAAAAATTAAACAAATTCTATCATCCCTAGTCTGCAGATAGCCCAAGCAATACCAGACAGAAATTAGTGACCCAAGTATTCTAGATGTCCTTAATTATTTTCAATTACAGTAACTCTTAAAAGGGAATGGATTTCATACTTCAAAGAATCTGTTTTAAGTGACTAAAATGTTGTTTGACATTCTTGGCTCCACAAACCGATAAATGAGATATAGTTTTATAATGGGACTCCTAAAATATAACAGGTCAAAAGCAAGTATAAAAACACCTCCTCATTACCTATGCAATCCAAAATCCAACCCACTGTTCCATCTCCACCACATGCCAGTACCCGGAAGTCAGAAACATCTCGGAAAAAATTTAACCTGTAATACAATAAGTAAATATACTTGTTTAATTTAAACGAACAATTATACATTGCAAAGTCTTTCAATTTTATGATGGCTAATTTTTGTGATTTGTCATGAAAGAAATACATGCCTCATCTAATAAAAACTGGTAAGTTTAACAGTTCCCAGTAAAAATCACCTATATACACAATGCTGATTCTTGTCTTTTGAACCAGAAAACAAATACACACACAAAAATCCAAGAAAAAGTTCTCCAATAAATCTAGTATGAAAATACTAACTCAGAGATTTTTAAAACACGTTCATTCTTGATTTTAGAACATTGTGATACTTTACAAATTGAAGAAATCTAAATGTGAAACATTTGAATCTGTCTGTGGAAAGAATGGGGAATACATGGCTGTAAAATTCTGTATTTGTTCCATTTAAAAAGTAATTTTTACCGGAGGCACGTGATTAAAAAAATGTGTTTTCTAGATCTGCTTTGAAGCACCTAAGAAATAGCTATGTCAGCCCTCAGACCCACTGTAAAATAAACCAAAACAAAATTTAAAAGTAGCTATAGCCTAATGACCTAAGAATGCCCACGTTCAATTATTCATACTTGTAGTAGCCTTTTTTTCATCACTTCTGTTTTGCTGGTGGTATAGCTTATTCTTTTTCAAAGTACAAAACACAAACAATGTTTTGTTCACCCATCAAAAAATACTACACACATACTCAACAAGTCATCAGATCAGTAATTTATATCTATTACACATGAAAACACAGACAGGAAGACTCAAATATCCGACATTTGTTTGTTTTTAAGGGCCCAATCTTGCAATCTTCACTTAGTTCCTACAAATAAATGATGGCAGGACAAAAATGGCAAGAATGTAGAATGTTAAAGCGATTGCACAAATGCCCTAAATGTTAATACCCAGGTTTTCAGTTTTGCTTTGTAACCTCCCCACAAACACACAAATATAATTGGAACACGTAAATTACAAAGTATTTTAATTTAACCATATTCTGAATGAATGTTCAGGTCTATTCTGAGGTACTTTATATTTACACACAGTAACCTCCCCAAACAATGCACCATTCTAGTTATAGCTTGAACTTCACATAACATTTCTGCAGGCTTTGGATAAATGAAGTATACATACAGCCCATTAACTACAAATACAATTTTCAATCTTGAACTAATGGTTAATAATAGTTCCCATATGGTTCCCATATGGTTTCACTCAAACACAGTAAGAGTCATTATTGTAAATAAAGAATTGGATGGATTTGCTAACATAGCTTGAAGGAAAGTATAAATATGGTCTATCAAGATTTCTCTAGTCAATTAGCATGTTACTTGCACCTATAGCCTCCAATCCACAGAACAGATTTTTTAAACAGTTTGATGGAAAATGTACGGCCTGATTCTCATTTATACAAAGGCCTTTTGCATCACTCTGGCAATGTAAAGTGGTCTTAAAGTGGAATTCAATTTACACTTGCTTTAAGGCCCCTGTGCGCTGTCAAAGCAGTATAAATAGCCTAACTGTATGTAAGAATCATGCCCTTTATCCTTAACTTGCTCATAAAATAGTACAGTTACCATTGCTTAACATATAATAGCCATCAGTTAGCATAAAAATATAAAATACTTGATTTATAGTGGATCTAAGTTTTAAAAAGAAATTTGTGTATGTATGTATTATTTCAGCTCTTTCAACTCTCTATGAACAGACTTACATCACCATTGTATAGAGATATGACCAAGGAAAATTTATTTTGTTCATTATATAATGGGATGTTTTAAAAATGCATTAAAGATAGCTGATAAAGTAGACTAGGCATATAAAAGCAAGACTGTTCATCTGTCAATAATGTGTTTTTCCCCCCTGTACAACATACATACAAATCATATTGCAAGCATGTTGTTAACTATTATGGGCAAACATCCATTACATGAGTTATCCCCCAGAGAAATTAAACTGACCCAGAAAGAGTTGTCTGGGTTTCTTAAAAATATGCATCATAGTGTCAAATTCAGCTCTACTGAAATTCATACTGAGTTTGCTAGTAGATCTAACTCTATTTGATACCAGATTTGTTTCTTTTGGTGCAATTAAACTTATTGCCATTAAAAAACATTGAATGCATTCTTTCTAGCTGAGATACTCCTTTTTTTTTTTATATATCACTTCGCAAAATGCCTTGTGCCAAGCACTGCTGAATCACATAACTTGTCTTCACTAAAGATCTGAATCATTTGCAATTGAGCCAATTATATTCAACTGGCTTAAGAATATATAGTTTCATGTTTCCACACTAGCCAGGTTGAATCATGCTAGGAACACTTGCAGATCTGCCCCACATCCACACTAGCTCTGTCTTAAACCATTGTAGTTGTAATGACCTCTGAATACCCATGACACAGGTACTGGTCAGCTGCTGGAAGTAGTTTTCTGCATGGAAAAATCACAAGGCCAGCACTGCAGTATGAAACAGTAGCAAAAGACTACTGCCAGTCTGCAACCATAATGGCAGAGAAGTGGCTGAGATTGGAATGATGTAAGATCAGATAGTACTGATCCTGATAACGAATAGTCTACTTGGACTGGCACTATAGCATGGTTGGTACTAAAGCAGTTGTGTGTGTGAATAGAAGGTACACCACAATCAACTCAGGGAGTAAAAATGTTATTTAACATGGTGTATTTCTCTAGTGTAGACAAGGCCGAAGAGCTAAAAAGAGAGTGAAATAGAAGGGCCTAGCCTACATTGGGGTAATTCTCCCACCTCTCAAATCCAAACCAATTTTAAAACTGGTTCAGCTCTTGTGGCTTAAACCAGGGTGCCTTGAACAGGTTTTAAAAACAGGTTTTCCCAGGGCAGATCAGGCCCATGTGTTTGGAAAAGGTGTGCAGTGTTAAAATAAATACTCACTGTAATTGCATTGTTTTCTAACCACATTTTTACTTTGTACTGTTATTATTACTTTCTCTCTTTTGTGCACATACTGTATCAGCTACAGCATTAATTTCTAATTCCAACTAATTACAACGATCTGATTTATAGAAAAACTGTTTTAAACGTTACTACTACTATTACTTTCACTCAGCAACCTGTATACTCAAGGTACTCTGAGACCTGTATATTCATGGTAATTAAGCAGGCTGGCTTTATGGGTAGAGGAATAATAAAATAGCACTGAACCAATAAACATGTTTAAACTCCAAAATATTCCCTAAAACAACTTTTCTGTAAAGTCTGGCATAAACCACATCCACAGATTTTACCTGCACTTATCTCAGATGACCTGCACAGCTCTTTCATGTCTTTGTTATCTGTAAGTAATGTAACCTAATAGCTCAGTCACACACAGAAATACAGTCTGGTGTGTTTTTACCTCTATGTAGTCTGTGGATGAGGGGTGTGTGGGGTAGAGGGGAAGAAGAGGAAAGCTCACCCTTGACACTTGCTTCAGAGTAAATTAGAGCAGGTTTCCACTGAAGCACTGTGAAGACCCTATGGGTTTCTCCAATGTTCAGGTGATCTCTGCCAATTATTCACTTCTCCTTCTCCATACACAGAATGCTGGGATTAACTAAGTAATCCAACTGATGTATCTTTTCTATCTAACTCTTCTTTAAACCCCCTTAAACCAAGCACCAGTAGAGCAGAACAGAGCCCAAAGACACAGCAATGAGGTTGTTGAAATATTTAATTCTTGATTATATTTACCGTGCCATACAAAAACTGGATGCTAACATGAATATCAATGCCTGAAATTGCTTATTTTCTGGACTCTGTTCTACAAATGGAAAACTAAATACAGCTTTTCTCTCCGTCCAGACTGCCAAAGCTGGCTCGAGTTGGCCATGTAACTGGACAGCACACACTCCATCCTCATTAGAACACTCAGTTACAGTATTGTCTACACTGTAAAGACATTATTCATGAGATGATAATTACAGTAAATCGCTCTAATAAAAAATCACTTTAATTAAACATGCAGTTTATTACAGCGAGGGGCAAAATATTCCTCTCCTGAGGACTATATTTTAATGTGAGAAGATTAACTGGTATGTGGGTGCCAAGCAGCTGAACAGTTGAAAAATACTGGTTTTCAGACAGCACTGTCTGCAACCTAATGGTGCAACATTTTTCAACATAACAGGCTTTAGAGAACTAATTTAACAATGTATTTGCAAATGTAAGACCCCAATCCTTCAGAGCATTGTGCACAGGGAAATCCCTGTACTTGTGTGGAGCCTTACTTAAGTCAAAAGATTCAATGCAGGTGAAGGGGATCCGCTCATGCAGAATGCATTGTAAGGTCAGGGCCTAAATTCATATTTTGGTGAACAGTTCAGGGCAGTATATGCTAATTAGAGATATACCACCAGTCAAACATGGACATGCAAGGATAAGCCTGATCTAGAATCTGTAAACTCCATTTGGGTGAAATTCAAGTAACCTGATAAAAGCCTGAGTCCAAACACATAGTAAAGAGGCACTGTACAAATATGTAGTAAAGAGACACAACATGGTCTAAATTCGTCTACAATCTAAGGGTATGTATATACTGACGGCGGCAAAGTTGCGGCCATCAGATCGATCTTTCTGGATCGATCAAGCAGTCAGCGTAGACCCGCTCAATCGATCAAGCAGTCAGCGTAGACCCGCTCAATCAATCAGGAATCTGGCATAGTAAAACCATCTCCTCAAGTGATGTAGTGCTGCGTCAACAGGAACAGTCCCCGTCAGCGCAATGCAGTGAAAACACCACGCAGAAGGGAAGCACAACAGTTGACGGGAGTTACGCAAGCTACTTTGCATAGTTTGTGTAACTCCCCTCAGCTGCCACCGAATCGCCAGGTAAGTGTAGACCAGACAAGATACAAACAGTGGCTGAAACAAACAAGTATGAGTGGGGAAAGGGAAACAGAGATAACAATGGCATGGCCATGTTACATATAGACTAGGGGTGCACACAATGTAGCTCACCCACTGCCTAGTCATTAACAGATAGTATTCTGTACACATCATGGCAGAAACCAGTCTTAAGGAAAGATTTATTCAAAGGAAAATGGCACTTTACAAATTTTGGAGAGAAGTTTACCACACACATGGAGTTGTTTGTGGGAGGAGAATAATTAGTGAAGGCTGGAAAAAAGGTTGCTGGATTGAAGAAGCTTGTTGATGATGCAGGAAGGTGAGAGGTCTGGTTGGCAGAGCACAGCTCAGTTGTGAAATGCCTTAGAAGTGCAGATTATCAGTTTCTGTTTATATGTGATATGATGGAGAAAAGGCACCAATGGAGGGTCTCCAAGAGGAGAGTGATGCAACTGAAGCAATCAATCTGATGATTTTGGCAGTAACTTTTCAAATGGACTTGAGAATAAGACGGTTACGGTAGTGAGGCCAGAAAGGAGAAGATTGCAGTAACTGAGATGTGAGTTTAAATGACCCTGGATGGGTGCTTTGGCAATCTGGACAGACAAGCAAGGGTGGCTCATGATTCTGCTAAAAATATCTGACAAGTGTATTGTTTATATTAAAGTTACATCAGGTACATACTGCATATTTGTGCATTTAATACTATATATATATACTCCCTCCCTTTACTGAACAACAGGGTAAACAAGTCCTTGAAAATATACATGTATGGACAAGGTTTAAGTTACAACTATTACCATTTATTCTGAGTCTTTTTCCATTTGTATTGTATTCTTAGGGTTTTAACTATTAAAGCAACAGGGAGCCATGGCAGGCTACAGATTTTCTTTGGATAAAACATAACTTTTTGAAAGGGAGGGAACCTCAAGAAAAATCATGGACTCACAATTTTATTTGGAAGGCTGTGCACCACCACCTTTACTCAGTAACATTTGTCTTCTAAGAAACTTGTTTTGGTGTATATGTACTTGTTTGAAAGTCTCTATAGATCACTGGATTTATAACAGCAAAATGAGCAGAAACACAATGGATTTCAATAATCAAGGAAAAACTGTCATGCTCAAAATAGCTCTGTCATTTGTGAAGACACAAAGGTCAAGGTGCAATAGATTTCCCACTGCACTATACAGAAAGTTGTGAGGATTCATGCTGCACACTTATGGTGTCTGTTAAGTAAATGGAAGGGAAGTTTTTTAAGTTTTTGAGGTACAAACTTGTGTATGAATTCCTAAAAATGACATTTTACTGAATTAAGTGGTTAAGATAGTTAACACGAGTACAGGTTTTGTGAACATAATTCCCATTATCAAGTATAAAAATAACATTTCAAATACAGCACTTAATGCAATATGGAGTCTTTTCAGATAGGCAAAGCTTTTGAGAAATGGTGACCTTTCTACAGTGTCATGTAGGTCTACAGTCCAACTCCTATTCATCCAGCTATTATTTACCTCTCTGTAAATTCTTCAAAATCATTACATTCACAATAACAGCTGTTGACAGAAGTAGAAAGCTCCTATAGAGATATAACAACCAAACATGGAGACTCTTTTCAAGACTAAAAACACAGGTGCTAGTCACAAATTACACAATGTATCTGCCTGGCAATTTTCATGTCACTTTGTTAACTGTGGCAGTCTATAACTGTGCAGTACCTTTTATCCTTGTCTTCAACTGCAGTGTTTACAGGGTTTCTCTAGTGCACCCGTATCTTTCTGCCCCAAATAAAGATTTTCTAAACTATTAATTAATGTGCCAACGCTGAGAGCACATTGCTGCTCCTAGGCTGAGCAGCAGTTGATTTTGGGACTCTGCAGCTGGTCTTTGGTGAGGTACTAATGTCCCTGAGTGAGAAATGTTCATTAAGATTGTGTACATGTTTTTATCTGCACTGTGTACATGAGTACTTTGAGTCCTCTCAATGATAAGCTGAGACAGACCCAACCACAAAAGTTCTGGAAACCATAGCTGCGAAGCAACCAGGCTGTTGTAGACCAGGATCAGCAAGTTAAAGTAGTATGGGTTGGATGAATGGACTATAAAATGGATAGAGAACTGGCTAGCTCATAGGACTCATCGAGTAATGATCAATGGCTCCATGTCTAGCTGGCAGCCCCAGCTAGTGCTGGGAGTGCCCCAGGGGTCGGTCCTGGAGCCTGTTTTGTTCAACATCTTCATTAATGATCTGGAAGAGCGGGTAGATTGCACCCTCAGCAAGTTTGCAGATGACACTAAGCTAGGGGGAGTGGTATATTCCCTGGAAGGTAGGGATAGGATACAGAAGGACCTAGACAAATTGGAGGATTGGGCCAAAACAAATATGAGGAGGTTCAATAAGGACAAGTGCAGAGTCCTGCACTTAGGACAGAAGAATCCCATGCACAGCTACAGACTGGGGACCGATGAAGTAGGCAACAGTTCTGCAGAAAAGGGCCTGCGGGTTACAGTGGATAAGAAGCTGGATATGAATCTGCAGTGTGTCCTGGTTGCCAAGAAGGCTAGTGGCATATCGGGCTGCATTAGTAACAGCATTGCCAGCAGATCGCAGAAAGTGATTATTCCCCTCTATTCAGCATTAGTGAGGCTGCATTTGGAGTATTGTGTCCAGTTTTGGGCTCCTCACTACAAAAAGACTGTGGACAAGTTGGAGAGTGTCCAGCAGAGGGCAACAAAAATGATTAGGGGGCTGGAGCACAAGACTTATGAGGAGAGGCTGAGGGAACTAGGTTTGTTTAGTCTGCAAAAGGGAAGAATGAGGGGGGATTTGATAGCAGCCTTTAACTACCTGAAAGGGGGTTCCAGGGAGGATGGAGCTAGGCTGTGCTCAATGGTAGTAGATGACAGAACAAGGAGCAACGGTCTCAAGTTGCAGTGGGGGAGGTCTAGGTCAGATGTAAGAAAATCTTTTTCATGAGGGGGGTGGCAAAGCACTGGAACAGGTTACCTAGGGAGGTGGTGAAATCTCCATTTTTAAAGGTTTTTGAACTGTGGCTTGATAAAGCCCTGGGTGGGATGGTTTTGATGAGGTTAGTCCTGCTTTGAGCAGGGAGTGAGGCTAGATGACCTGCTAAGGTCCCTTCCAACTCTAATATTCTGTGATTCTATGGAGGTGGTTAGATCTCATAGTCAGAGCACTGGTGCGCAGGAGCCAGGAACCAGAGGTCAGAGAGAGTCAGGAGCCAAGCCAAGGGTCAAAGGGTCAATAGCAAGGATTGGGGCATAAAAACAGGGATCTGAAACAAGGCTGGAAGGCAGGATTCAGAACAAGACAGGGCTCAGGGGTCAAGTAGCAGCCACCCAGGGATTCACTTAGTTGTTCAAACAATTTCCTATGTCTCCGTCTTGCTTAAATAGTGAGTCTGAGTCAATTGGAAAGGCCGGAAATCTCCTCCAATGGGCAGCTTGGTGAACGGTGCCTATGTTGAGCTATGGTCCACTAGCCCACATTTTCCGCTGGTACATGCAAGTGCCCGGGTGGTGGGTCAGGTCTCAGGACTACCTGGGAACTTGTGTTTGAGACCTCTGATTGTTCACTGTGGAGCATCTGCCTTTGTCCTGGTCCCTACATCCATCCTCTGAACTTCTACAAAACATCTCCCTCCTAGTAGTCCCAACCATTCCCCTGTCAGGATACAGAGAGCAGCAGCAAATTCAATACATTGCCCTCTGCTGACTTGCACTACTACTTAATGCAGATTCATTATCACATGTACAGTAGCTATTGTTCTAAAGCACACAATCTTCTTCTGAAATGCTTTGTTGAATGAGAGAGAATGAGTTGGGAAAGTTGAATCCAATATTTCAAGAATTTATTTAAACTCTTCAAAAAATTTCAGATACAGGATTCCATATAGAGGCCAGCCTTGCCCCTGTCTCCACCTGGGCTGAGGCTCCATTGGTACTGCTGCTGCTCAGTTCTGTGGATGGGCCCTCTGTTGCAATATTGCTAGGGAAAGGCTATGGCATTCCAACAGAAAAGTCAGGTCAAGGGACCCAACCACTAAGTTCTAGTTGCTTCCACAGAGTGCTATAGCTTTAGACCCACTCTGCTAGCAGGGGTTTTCCTGCTCTCCTGGTTCCCCTGCATATTTGTTCAGTGCTCTTAACAGCACAAAGATTCCCAGAGCAAATCAACTTAAAACTTTCAACTAATATTAACTGAACAGAAAATTGAAAACAACTGAAGTGTCCAGCAATAATATAAACATTACATAAGTCTGGTAAACATATCTGAAGTGAAATGAAATGCTCAATAAAACAGTCCCAAGAGAGACAATTTAAATGGATTATGGCGATCATGAAAAATGTGACTAAATAATTTAAACAATTATTTGTGTTCCATTTATATATCCTTTTTCTATTTAATAAGAGTTGAGAAGTGTATGCTTCTTGATTATCTCTCTTTATGGTATTCAACTCCCCTCCATATTTCCCTTTACTTGAAATGCAATATATGGTGAAATTTAATAAATGTAAAGATTTGACTGACAATCTAAAATAACTGGTTTGTGTTTGATAAAACGCCTATGTGAAGACAAAGAAAAAATGGGTAAATTAATAAGAATATGTTTATTCAACTATCTGGATTTTCACAAAAGCCACTACCTGTAAAGGGAACAAATTATACACAGTCCACATTCTACAGCCTGAAGTTGGCAAGAGATACCTGGAAATGTATGATTATTCATTTCTATGAAATGAATTTAAAAAAAAAAACTTGATTAATGAAATGCAATGCCTACTTGAAAATTCATTAGACATTTCTTCACAGACACTAAGTAAACTGTTTAGTTTCCTAATTAGAAGAGAAATTCAAAAGAATCTAAAAACCACTGTTATATTTCAAAGAGAGATGGAGTTTAAAAGTTGAGACTCTCAGTTTAGGATTTTGAGTCTGCATTTAATACTGCCCTCTTGTGCTGATGCCTTAAAACACATTCTCTCTTTATGTCATCACAAGTTATCTGATAAAATGTTACAAAGGAAAATATAAAGTGTAAATACTGTGCAGTACACAGAGGCTCCAAACTTGGTGTGATTTTTAAGTCTCAGAGAAAATTACAAAATAAGCTAAGCTTGAAGAAAGCTATTTCAGTAGTTTTAAAAGTTGTCAAGTTGGAACTCAATCTGAAGTGTGCAGTCTGAAGTCTTATACAGTTCATAAAATGGTACAGGGTGTTCATCATGCCCTATTTTCCTTTTGCAATAACCCCTGATATAGCATATTATAATTTCCTAATCCATTCATGTTTGGTCTATGCTCCAAGGTTAATAAAACACACCCACCCTCCCCCAAAGTGCTCAAAACAAAACAAAAAAACAAAACCAAGAAAAACAAAAAACAAAAAAACCTGCCTTCACATCAGATGCAGGAGAATATCATCGGCAAGAAAAAATATATCATGGATCCCATAGTTTCAAGTGCTTTCAATATATTTTTCTCCATTCCACATTCTAAGTTTCTATTTTCCTTTAGAAGATGCAGCCAACACAATGTAACACATCTTGCAAACCCAAGTCTTGAAAAACCTGGGCCCAATTTGTCCTCACTTACACCAACTGTATATCACTATAAAACTGCAATGGTATTAATGGATTTACACATGATTTACAATGGTATAAAAGGAGATTTAGGCCCTGTGTCTCCAGCCTTCATAATGTCAGCAGCAGTGGCAGAATCTCTTTACCATACCATTCTTCTCAGTGATTTAAAATCTGTGTAGTTGGTTATATGCTACCCATTCTGCTCCTTCCACTGGGAGCTTCTTGGAAGGGGAAGCAGCAGGGAACGGGCATGTTGGGGTGGAGTGGAGTACTAGTGGGAGTGCGACAGCCAGCATTACCTAGATAAACCCTTAGGCTGTTCTAAGTTAAGTCAAGTTCTGTTTTTGTCCCCACTGTCCCAGGATCTATGGAGTGAGTAAGGTGCCTTAGGGCCAGTGTCATTTTGGGGAACAACATTCCATAGTTAGGAGACAGAAGGAAATATTTCTACCGCAGTTTGCTCTTTGAGACTACTCAGATATGTGGAACATTAGAGGTAATCGGGGGGAGGGGAGGAGAATGCAGATTTGACAGTCAAAGATGCAAGTAGATTGTAATTTATCACATAATGTTGTAGTGTATCATAGGCTTATCAGTACCACCTATTTGATGTGTGGTTTTATATGTAAAGACACATATAATTTGTGTCATTTCTGCAGTTAATACATAAATGTGTTGACACATTCAAAACATACTATATCTATGTGTATCAGTCTGTTTATTTAATTATGCAGTATTATATTAAATGAGTTCCTGGTAATGCTATTAGCCTTTGACTTACCCTGGCATTGGTCCATTTCCAGCAAGAGTGTAAACTTGACGAGGATTTAAAAGGTACTGAAATTTTCTGTAAATTCTGCAAAGGCAAAAAAGTTGGGAGAAAAGTGTTTAGTATTTTTTTAAATGAATAAATTATGCTTTCGGAATTTAAAAAACAAAACAAAAAAAACAAATGAAAGAAATTTTGATAAAAGAACTTAAGCAGTTAACATAAGTTGTACCTTAATTCATTTAATAATTTGAGATAAAATCTCACTGTATTACAATAAAGTAAATCAAATATATGATTGTTTCTATTATAATTTATATAATTCAGTAGCTGTGCATAGTGTTTTGCCAATATAGCATTGAGACAAGGTTCTTACTATAAGCAGATAACAAGTAAATATAGAGTATATAAATAATGGTGAGTAAAGACATCATCAGCACATAGGTGGGACTGGTATGGTGACAAAACAAGGGAGGAGGCAAAAAACACTTGGGAGAGCATTTGGGTACAAAATTTTAGAGGCGCAATTTTATACCTGCAATTAATTACTGGCACAAAATTACAGGCATAATTGATTGTGGATGCAAATGCTAGCATTTAGACATCTGACTACTTGATTTGAGGGTGCAATCAACAAAGTATTGGTGTTTTTACCCACAACAAATTACAAAATCATTTTTATTTTTCCCATTGTTTTATATATGAGAATTTTGGGTTGTCATCATTTGACCTGTCATATTCTGATCATTTATTAAAAATATGTAGGAATGCAAATGAGGAACACTTATAGGGCAGGCTGATACAGAAATAGGAATCAACATGAAAAAGGATATGGAGACAAAATTAGTATGAAATTGCTGAGCAGAGGTACACTGGGAGAGCACAAGTGTAGTAGGAGAGGAGAGCAGAGATGTCTGAGGCAGTCATGAAGAGCCTTAAACATGGCCTTAGTTAAACTTAAGTATGCTTTCCACTAATATCAATGTCATGGTGAGACTTACTGATAAATTTATACACAGATTTGTCATATCCCATACAAAAACAGCCATCAAATTTTTATTAAGATAAAGAAAACAATTTTCAAAAAGGTTGGCAACACTTTTTTTGATTGCAAACTCTTTGGGGATGGCACTGTCTTTTTGTTCTGTGTTTGTACAATGCCTAGCACACTGGGAATTCATGTGCATGACTGGGGTTTTAGGCACTATGATAAATAAATAAATAAACAAACAGTAACAATTACAAACAACAAATAATAAGAATAAATTTTAAAAAATTAGTGCTGTGTCTCCTAAAAACAGGATACATGTTTTGTTTTACAGTATTGAACTGTTTAAATAATTTCCAGTAATGACTACAATAGAAAGAATTGTTTCCTTGTCATAAATATTCTTTTCCACTTCTCACTAAGGGATGAGCAAAGACCTCATGGAGTTTGAGGTTCTGTGAGCCTCCAACATGATGGCTGGGATCTATTTTACTAATCTGAGTTCATAAAGCCTTTCCTCCTTGTAATTTAAATGTATATTTCCTCAGAATAATTGATTTTTTGAATAACACATTTTAATACTGTATTAATTTTTTTTACTCTAATATCTTTCTCTTCCTTATCTGCTCCTTTTTTAAAAGTCTCTGTTAATTGTTTTTTTCCCCACTCTGCTCCATTTTCATTCTATTTTTCCATTAGATTTTCCCTCTCTGCTCCTTTATTCACAGATGTTCCCTTAAGCAAAATTGGAATCTAATAACAACTGAGCTGAACTTTTGAACTTACAGTATTTAAATGGTTTTAAATTATGAAAAAAAAAAAAACAAAGTTGCCTGTACATAATCTCTCTGTACCTTTTTAGTAATAAAAGTATAATTTACTAGGCAGAAGAGGGAAAGGCTATATATAACAAATCTCAAACTATGGTAATCTGTAAATTTACTGTATTGAAGAATTTCCTTAATGTACCCATTATTTATCAATGTTAGCCAGTCCCTAGACAAATCACCCCAACCACTTACCCACCCACTAATACAGCCCGGGTGCCAGTCATGAGAGAAAGTCAATGAGGGTGACTGGCTTTATTTTGACGATGGGCAAACTACTCGGAGTTATCATGGTGACTACTAAAGCAGAAATGTGACAAGTGGATTTTAAAATGCTGTGTGTCTTTTCACAAAAATTTAGCTATAAGGAGTGCAGTATCTTAAACATGAGAAGACAAAGTACTGCACCTTTAATTTGTTGGCTGGTCTATATATGTGCCATTGCTCCCTGATGGGTGGAATCTGTCCTAAAAGAACACCAAACCAGAAGATCCAATAGTCCAGTTAGGACGCAACAGTCAGTCTCTCTTTCAATCTCTGTCGTTAGACCCGTTGTGTAAATAATTAAATATTCATTGGCCCACCAACAAGAAGACTTGGACTTTTTGGCCTGGTGATTAGGGTACACCCAGGTGAGTGCCCTGAATGGTTGTCTATTAGCTATTTGGGATGGGTCAGGACTCATCACTGAACCATTCTGATAATGCTGATTTTAACCAGTATCTGTGCACAGTATACAGAGAGTCCAGTGACATTCTTAATATTTCCATCACACCAACTATCTTCGCCCTATCACATTGTAATGTGGAGACTAGTGAATATTCTTATCACTCCCCTCTTACTTGAACATATTTTATTACAGCCCATAGATACATTCAAATCAGCACTATCGGAACCATTCAGAGATGAATCATGCTGAGCCCACACACCCTGCTTTCTACTATCATAATGCTAAGATTTTGACAACTTACGTGCATTTATGCATGTTAGTCTTTGTGCAAAAATCAAAACTCAGGAATGATTAATTTCAGTTCATACATTTACCAAGGAGGGGGAAGGAACTGCCTGTAAATGTTTCCCTTTATGCTAAACTGTAACTGGCTGAAACAGTCTGAGTGATATACTCAAGATTGGGGAATGGACAGTTAAATAATTTCTGTGCCCCAGTTTGATATATACAGTAGCAAGCAGCATAATTATACTGACATGTTCAGATCAAATACATTGCTTTTACACATAGAGAAGGGGAATTAAGGCACCCGGCCTCGTGACTGGGCCTGGGGAATGGAGGACTGCAGACTGAATCATGGGGCACAGAGGCAGGCAGCACCACTGCACAAAGCTCATTGAGGCCGACTACTAGGTTGGGTTGGGCTGTCTTACTTGGGACTAAAATCAAGCCTTTAAAAAAAATAAAGACAGACAATGATCTACTAGGATGCTTAAAAACATCTGTCTAAAGAAAAGGTGGATAGACTGGGAGGAGAGGTTGGTCATAAGAGTGGTGCATCAGAGGCATTCGTATTTAGGTAAATTTAAATCATTCAGGCTGACACAGAGAAAGTAGTATAGCATTTGGCCTATACCTTTCATTAAAAATGTAAAAAGTAGAGCAGTGTTTCCTGCTAGACAGTCTGAATTCAAAGAAGCATATTTTTAGATATGACACCAAAACTATTTCAATGCCAAATGGGAGTTTAGGAACTCATAGTAGTCACAAGCTGGGATTTTGGTTAGGATGGCCACTTTGAACCAAAGTTATCTGAAACAACTGAAGTCAAAGATCTCATCAGCCTGTACTGCACAGATACTGAATGTGGAGTCAG
This sequence comes from Mesoclemmys tuberculata, assembly GCA_007922155.1. NCBI lineage: Eukaryota > Metazoa > Chordata > Testudines > Chelidae > Mesoclemmys > Mesoclemmys tuberculata. The sequence goes on from ML675603.1 coordinate 48,358,672, forward strand.
CAGGAAATGTCAGTGAATGGAAGGTGATCTCCTGTGCATACGTCCGTGCGCTTGTCAAGGAAACAATTGTGCAAACTCACTTGCTGGCCAGACAGATTGGAAAATGGGGAAAGGGAAATGCTTGCGTTGACTATCGCATAACATCTGTACAATTTAGTAATGATGTTACATGAGAAACGTAACCTCTAACAATAAAGATTCTTGGGAAATAATAGGTGCCACATGCGTAGCCATTTGTCTGAAATCACTTACTGTTGATTAAACTATTTTGTCAGTGATGAAGTAAATCTACGTATTTTATTTACAGAAAACGGAAAGTTGTTTTGATTAGTTAGATTTTAAGGATCTGCATATAGAAGTGTTGTCAGCTCAGAGATGGATACTAAAACATCTTTCAGACTAAGTGTATTCTCGACCATTTAATATCCATTTTATACACAGTATTTTTTAAATTCTATGTTATGATTTGATTTAATATGTGAAGGCTATCTTAATAACATTAATGAGATTCACTGCACTTCTATGTAATCTAATTTTTAATGTCAATATATGTTTGGTACATGAAAAGTTTGGAGTTGTCAATTAAATCTTAATGTTATTTTCCTTTTATTATACACTGAATTATACTTTTTTCTAGTCCTTTATAAACACATTTTCTAAACAACTGTAGTGTATGCTACGTCCAAGTCAATGTTAAAATGTTGTACATTGAGAGTCATTATCTAGTCCACCATTGAAAAAGGAAGTATAATTGGAGCTGTTTCATAGGATCCTTTAATTTATAAAGTGAATATGTATCTACTAGTTGTTCAACTTTTTTAGTGTACTGGTATATAGATTTTTAAAACCTCAAGAATAAAATTGTATTAAACTATATAAAGTTGCCAAACCACTCTTATTGAAAAGAATTTGACTTTTGTTACCTGTAATAACGTTAATACAAGACACTGTTGAAGTAAAAGAGACTTGTAGCCATAGGAACTTTTGTTCTCTAAATGTGTTGCCTTAACAGGTTCACACACCATATGAATGCACCATCCTGTGCCAATATTCAAGAAGATACACGCATGCCCTAAACCAAATTATTCCTCAGTCCTTTCCCCTCAATTTCAGAGATGTGGCCAGAATAAGAAAAGGACTAAGGAAAAACAACGAGAGTTCTGTAGCACTTTAAAGACTAACAAATTTAATTTTTGCAGGTGTAAGCTTAAGCTACCCCCACACAGACTAACACGGCTACCCCTCTGGAACTTTTCACAAAAGAATTAAGGGAAAGTTATAAGTATTTATCAAATTAATTATATAATGCTGAAACAGAAGGGTATGTGTACATTTCCCAAAATGCACTGAAATGGGTTGGTACCATTTGGCAAAGGGGTGGGGGTCTCTGGGCGTGAACTTCCACACTGCTATTTTTAGCTCCATGGCACAAGCTCTGTGAGTCCAACCAGTTGACACAGGCTCTTAGACTCGCTGCCAGGGGCTTGGGATTTATTGTTTTTTGGTTTTTTTAATGTGTACATACACTCACAATCTCACAGCAGAGATTCACAGAGAAACACCATAAAGAACTATCAAATTCCTAAGAAAATCTATGACTAGCTTTCCTTATTGAATGAAAGTCAATTAAAAAGCATAGCTCTGTTCATGAAGATCCATCGAATAAAGAAAATCCTAAGTAAAGATTGTAGAACTGCTTTCAGTAAAACATCACCTTAATCTGAGTGAGCCAAGACAATGAAATTCTAGTCTATAACAATTAGGCATTTTTATACTACTGTAATTTCTATTTGGAGAGTGGGGGCTTAGCTCATAAGCCTTACATTTCAGCCACTTGAAAGTACATTGCTGCTGCAGAAATAAGTGCATATACTTCTATACAGTCAGTATGGCTCAGTAGAAAATGTTCTTCTCTCTAGACCAGAAATTTAGGGATAAAATCTCATGCAAGGATCTGACCTATTTCCCAAACTTGACATTGCAATGTAGGAAAGAGTTCTATAAAATACTCGACTCTTCAGATGAGATGTTTAGCTGACACAGTGTTTCTCCTCCAAGTTCTTAAAAAAAACCCAAAAACCCTAACTACAAAAAACACACTCAAAGCATGTTTCTTTTAGGAGACCTGAAAACCCTAGTCCTCCTTTCAAATACTATTTTTACTAAATAAATAAATCCAGCCTCAAAAACCAAGTGACTAATAGAGATAACAACAAACACTGCTGGTCAGTCAACCTGGTTTTGTTCCATCCTATCCTCTATTCTTTGGCTACATAATGACTGGCGCACAAACCATGTATATGATTCTATACTGCCTTGCACTTTGTGTAGTCACATTTACACTTGTACAGAGTGAGTGAAAAGTGGGTGTAAATTGCTATCACTTCACCTTGCACATGTGTAAATGATTATATGAGGTCAAAACAGTAGAGAAGAACACCCCAAGTTGCCTGTCTGTGCAGCCCCTTGTGCTGTGTTGATGATACGGTCTATAATTATCTTCTGCCTGTCCCTGGTTGCTGTCCAGATAGCAATTTAAAAAAGGTATTCCAGGAAAATTAAGAAAGTAAACTAGTACTACTATTACCAGGTCCTGAGGATTCATTCACACTAAAGAATTAATCCTTCAACACGATATATGCCCTTAATTACATTCTTGTTATTCTTCTGAAATATTACTTATATGAAGATGAAATGACCACAGCAGTACACCTTAAAGATATAGAGCAAAATCCTCTTCAGAGGATATTCTGCATATGGGCCAAGAGCACATTTCTAGCCAAGTTAGGCCTGCTTATGGTGCAAAGATAGCTCTAGTCTCATTTGTGGACAGCCTCCTTGTGATGATTAATTGGGAGGTCTTTATGCTGGCAATTTTAGATCAATCACCTGCCTTTGACACAATTATTAACATCTGTTTGGGCTATGCCAGTGATTAGTTAATTCACTTGAGTTGCCCCATTTTTCTTTTCCCCAGAGGCCTCTGAGGGTAGTTTTAGCCAATTACTTATCTGCCCTGAGAATCTCTCCAGTCAGGACCACAGGGTTCTATTCTGTCACCTTTGCCAGTATGAATTAGGAGAGAATTAAACGGGCTGCGGTGCCTTAGAATGTTGACAACATGCTGCATCACTGTTTCATTAGACCCAGAAAGAACAGCTGATCAGCCTCCTTAATGTCTACAGGCAAAATTAAGGTAATGTTAGTGTTCTGGGGGGGAAACAACAGGAGGAAATGGCAGAGATTATATATACTCCCAATTGGGGGGCTGTTGGATCCTTTGCTGCTTCTGGATATCCAAATAGCTGCAGTGATCAAGAATGTTTTATGTAGCACTTGATTAGAAGATTGCAACCTAGCCTTCTAGGGGAGGTATCAAGGCCAGATCAAGACATTAGCACTGCAAGCACCACTCTGGTTTCTAGAGGTGCACAATGACACTAGAAACTCAGCTTTCGTTAAAAATAAAATTATATTTTTAGCATTTGTAGATTGGAAGTAAATCTTGAAAATGCCATATAGGTGCTTTCTGTGTGAGTTTCGAGACTATCCAACAGTAGTTTTAAGAGGTCTAAGCTACCCCATGTATTTTAATGGGTGTGAACTCTCAAACTTGCTACTTTGGGGGGGCCCAGCAGACACCACCTCAGCTAATGAGTTGGGGGCCAGAAGGAGCTCCCTGCCACCACACCATCATGGGTCTGTTGAAGAAGTGTCACTGCTAAGCTAAACTTACGCACATGCTTACCTTTACACCTGCGAATAGTCCCATTAAAGTTAATATGACTATTGACATACGTAAAGTTAAGCACATATGTAAGTGTTTGCCTGACTTGCTACTTTAAACACACTGTTCTAATGCTTCCCTTTTATAGTCCTCATAATACTTGGCCATTGTGATCAGTGTTATGAGAGTGGAAGCCTTTTTTATTGTTCAGTATAAGGGTAGATTTACATCAGAACAAAAAGCATGTGTATTGCTCTTGATATAACATTAGCCTAAACGGCCAACTATTTTGGGAATTATAAAGAGAATTGTTAAAATATCAAAATTAGTACAAGAGATAGAAGCCCAAATTAACTTACATACATAAAACATTGGATATAGTTAATATTTGGGGACTTGAAGTGAAAATGTTGCACAGAACTCACTCATTAGTAACTACTGTACTAATACCTCTGCTGAAAAGGGATGACCAAATCTAAGGCATCACATTATTAAAATAGATGCCAAAAGTCATTCAGATTACTTGCTTTTCAATTGCATTCTGACACCAAGGATCAACAGATTAGAAAAACTGACATACCTAAAATAAAAAAAACAAAAACCAAAAAAACCATACCTTTCTCCTTGTTTCCCACCACTTTTAGGGTTGACAAAAACTAAAAGCGGATGAGTTCCTGGAACTGGAGTGATCTAAAAGTAGGGAATAACACGTGCATTCATTAATGTGCGTTGCGTTCAATTTATCCTACAGCAGACAGAAATAAACAAGCTCATTGCAAACTCAGGCTGTGCTCTTATAACTATAATCCAGTTGGAAATAATTTCACAATTTGCAATAATTCTCTTTTGACTAATTTTCTACAAATCGTGTAATTTATTATTCTCTCTCTGGTGTACTGCTGTGCTCTCATTTTAAAGGAGAGTTCCTCTGAAATCAATTCAACATTGACACTTATAAACTATATTCCTAAATAAAAGAGATATGCACCTGCTGATGCAAGAAATGAATGACTTTGATTTGACAGAGCAGGTACATCCCAATGGAGAAAAGCAATAAAGAAAACACAAGGTCTCAAGGAAAAAAATTCATTTTTTTAAAAGTAAAATGAGCATTTCTAGTAGGTGTTTATGCACCTAAATTATCTGAAATGTTGAACTTAAATGTGATTTCACAAGTATTTTTTTTCATATCACTAACCCTCATTAGATGAAATGAGATAAAACCATGCATTTTTTTTTTTTAAAAAGTCTAGCAATCAGTACCAGTCAGCTCTTTGAAACAACCAAGAAAGAAGAGGAGAAAAAAGATGAGATAGGAGGAAGAGAACAGAGGGACAAAGACAGAAATACTGATACTGGAGAAAATAATGCTCTCTGCCTGCTTCCCCCTGACCCCTCATTTGGGGACTGGACTAGATGACCCCTTGACATGACTTCCAGTCCTATGATTCTATGATTCAGAGATGTAATATGATACTTACTGACATCAGTTTTTAGCATACAAACAAAACTATCATCACCTTAATAGACAATATAATTGCTCTTCCCTTTCAGTTATTATGGGGCACATCCTTAGCTGATGTAAATTGTGATAGCTTGACTGACTTAAATGAATTTACAAAAATGTTTTACCAGTGGCAGATCTGCTCTTATATCCCTTTTCAATCCATTAAGCAACACTTTTACATTAAAGTTAACATCTTTTTACACACATATTGCATTAAAAGAACATGGTAAAAGAATGTTGTTTGTAAAGTGAAGCACTCAAAAGTTAGCAAAAGCCATAATTAAGATTGTCCCTGCTCCCAACTGTTGTGGCTGATGCCACACTGACCCATGGCAGCTGGGAGGAGCAATTGCAGATAAAGTCCGGTTCAGCCCCCTCTAGGCCTGGGCTGGAGCATATTCAGTGCAGATGGAATCTTTGGGGAGTTTATTTACTAAACTCTAACAAGTCTCCACTGAATATGTGCAAATTAAGATTTTTTTTCAGAGGTTTATAAATTTGCCAGATTAGCATGATTTTTGATGGAGACAGCAAAAAGCACATACTGAACAAAAAATTCAAGTCTTCTACCAAAATTCAAGTCCTTGCTCCAAAGCATGGAGGTGCTAGTGCTTTCCAGTGAAATGACCACTATATTTTTTTAAATTAGCAAGATAAAGTATTTCTCCTTAATCTCATTCTCTGCAGCATGGGACACAGGTCACTTACTGGTGGATTGTCTGTATCTTGAAGTCTTTAAACCATTATTTGAGGATTTCAGTAACTTAGTTGTAGGTTAGGGATCTATTACAGGAGTGGGTAGGTGAGGTTCTGTGACCTGCGTTGTGCAGGAGGTCAGACTAGATGATCATAATGGTCCCTTGTGACCTTAAAGTCATGAGTCTATAAATGGCGAAACCCATTCAGTGAAAATTTTCAAAATACTCCATCTAAGACAGGCATGCACCATGGAAAATTTTGGTTAAAGTTTGGTAATGCAATAAGGAACTGAAAACAGTCTTAAAATGTAAAGTGTCATACAACCTTACCTACAGAAAGCACTACCAGTTCCACCTATAATTATATACAGAGTGGGTCTTATTCTGATCTAAATTACACCAGGGTAAATAGGAGTAACTCCAGTGAAGTCAACGGGGTTACCCAAGTGTTAAACCAATACATCATCAGAATCAGGTCCAGTATACCTGTACAAGAGTATGCACTGGATGTTTGTGCATGAACATACATTGGATATAAAATTGCAGGATATATTAAGGATTGTCAGATATTTAATTCTTATCTATAATTTTAATCAATTTTAGTTGTTTAGTCCAATTCCAATGATGTTTGTTCCTATGAACTACGTGTAAACCAATGGTGCTGACTGTGACAAAGACGGACTACCTATCTGAAATCCCTTAGGACTCAGGTTAATTAATGAGACTCATCCTAAGGTTACACATGATCTATTACTTCCTCTAATTAGAAATAATAATCCTGATCATTATGCTGGTTAGCTAGAAAGAAGTAAGATTAATGTGCTTAACTATGATTAATAATCTTCTCTAAGTAGCACAGATATCCTTTGCCACTGAGTTACCTGCACATTCTTCTGTGACTACATTTTTTTCTTGATACTTGTCTAAACAAACAAACAAAAAAATCTCACAGCTGCAATTATTTCCTTTTCAAAGCTGTCTTTTTTTTTTTTTTTTTTTTTTTTTAAAGTCCAGGTAAAAGTTCCTGGACCATCTAAATAGCCTAATGATAAATTTCTATTCTATTCTATTCTGAAAAAATAAGGTCTTTCAATTAATTTCTTACAGCTTCTCTAAATGACTTTTCTAAATAATGTAGACATTTCCAGATAATTCAAAATGCAACCTGAGATTTAAACTAAATTAGTGAACATTTTCATGCCTTACTTTAATTTAAAGAAGGCCTACCTGAAGTTATAGAACATATCACTTAAATGATCTGGGCTCAATCCTGCAACAGAAGTCTTGCAATTGTTTTCAATAGAACCGTACCAGATATATCCAAATTCCCCCATCTTTAAAATGAGGACCATACTACCAGTGTCACAGGGATTTTGTGAGGATTTGTAGATAATGTTTATATTGTTTCGAAAATATAAAACAGTAAATAAGTTCTTAAGTGTTAAGTTTTCTGATCCAGATACTAGTCTTCCAAATTAAACTCCCTGAACACCTATTTTGAGTTAAATTACTCATGGAAGTTTCAATATTTTAAAGGGAGGTGGCAGCATTATACAAAATAAAATATTTGTCTTGAATTACTATTGATCCAACAAAGTATAAGCATTTGTTATCTTACTGTGTAATTAAAGTAGTAAAAATAGCAAATTGACCTTAATTATCCAGCTTCAAAAATTTAGCATCAATTTGTCTTTACGCAAAAAATTACAACACCAATATGAATGGACAACCTACTATATTTATTTAATTTGTTAACCAAATCTGAGTCCTTATATAAACTTCATTAGGAAGCACTATAAAATAAGTTCGAACACTGAAACACTCACAGATCTGGAGAATCTCATAAACTCATAGACTTTACAACGAAAAGGGACCATCATGACCATCTAGTCTGATCTCCTGCACAACACAGGAAACAGAACCTCACCCACTCACCCTGTAATACACTCATAACCTCTGGCTGAGTTACTGAGGTCCTCGAATCTTCATTTAATGACTCCAAGTTACAGAGAATCCATAATTTATTCTAGTTCAAACCTGCAAGTGACCCGTGCCCCGCATTGTAGAGGAATCATAGAAGATTAGGGTTGGAAGGGACCTCAGGAGGTCATCTAGTCCAGTGTTTCTCAACCTTTTTCATGCTAGGGGCCAGCTTGCTGCTTTTCTAAACTGTGCCTAATCTGTGCCAAGGAGGTCTCAGGGACCAATGCCAGTCCATGGACTGGTGGTTGAGCAACACTGATCTAATCCAACCCCTTGCTCAAAGCAGGACCAACCCCAGCTAAATCATTCCAGCCAGGGCTTTGTCAAGCTGGACCTTAGAAACCTCTAAGGGTGGAGATTCCACCATCTCCCTAGGTAACCCATTCCAGTGCTTCACCACCCTCCTAGTGAAAATCTTTTTCCTAATAGCCAACCTAGACCTCCCCCACTGCAACTTGAGACCGTTGCTCCTAGTTCTGTCATCTGCTACTGAGAACAGCCTAGCTCCATTCTTCTGGAACCCCCTTTCAGGTAGTTAAGGCTGCTATCAAATCCCCTCTCATTCTTCTCTTCTGCAGACTAAACAAGCCTAATTCCCTCAGCCTGTCCCCATACATCATGTGTTCCAGCCCCCTAACAATTTTTGTTGCCCTCCTCTGGACTCTCTCCAATTTCGCCACATCCTTTCTGTGGTGGGGGCCCCAAAACTGGACACAATACTCCAAATGTGACAGCACCAGTGGAGAAGAGAGGAATAATCAATTCCCTTGATCTGTTGGCAAAGCTCTTACTAATGCAGCCCACTATGCCATTAGCCTTCTTGGAAATGAGGACACACTGTTGACTCATATCCAGCTTCCTGTCCATTGTAACCTCCAGGTCCTTTTCTGTAGAACTGCTGCCTAGCCAGTTGGTCCCCAGTCTGTAGCAGAGCATGGGATTCTTCCATCCTAAATGCAGGACTCTGCACTTGCCTCTGCGGAATCTCATCATATTTTTTGGCCCAATCCTCCAATGTGCCTAGATCATTCTATATCCTATCCCTATCCTCCAGGGTATCTATCAATCCCTCCAGTTTAGTGTCATCTGCAAACTTGCTGAGGGTACAATCCATCCCATCCTGCGAATCATCCTTCATATCATGAGGAAGGTGAAAACCCCTCAGGATGTCTGCCAATCTGACTTGAGGAAGAATTCTTTCCCAATTTCAAATTTAGCAATCAGTTAGGCAACTCTGAACATGTGGGTGAAACTCACCAGAAACCTGGGAAAGAATCATTTGTACTAACTCAGACCCTTCCCCATCTAATATTCCATCTCCAGCCATTGGAGATATTTTTTAATAGCAGTTGCAGATGGACCATATAGCATTTTAGGCAATCCCATCATATCATCCCCTCCATAAACATATCAAGCTCATTCTTGACATACGTTAGGTTTTTGCTCCCACTATGTCCCTTTGAAGGTTATTCCAGAACATCACTCTTCTGATGGTTAATATCGATGGCCAATTTATATCCATTTGCTCTTTTGCCAACATTGGCCTTTAAGTTAAATGACTCCTCTCCCTCACTGGTGTTTATCACTCTGATATATTTATAGAAAACAATCGTATCTCCCCTCAGCCTTTGTTTTCTTAGGCTAAACAAGCCAAGCTTTTTAAATCTTATCTCATAAAGTAAGTTCTCCATTCCCCTAATCATTCTAGTATCTCTTCTCTGCACCTTTTCCAGTTTGAATTCATCTTTTTTAAACACTGGATACCAGAACTGCACACATTATTCCAGATGAGGTCTCACTAGTGCTTTGTACAATGGTTATAACATCTCTCTCTCCCTACTGGAAATATATCACCTGAAACATCCTAGCATTTCATTAGCCTTTTTCGTGGACATGTCATATTGGCAGCTCATAGTCATCCTGTGATTGACCAGGTCTTTCTCCTCTTCTGTCACTTCCAACAGATACGTCCAAAGGTTAGCAAAAAAAATTGTTGTTAGTCCCTAAATGAATGGCCTTGCATTTCGCACTATTAAATTTCATTCCATTCTATTACTCCAGTTTTCAACATCATCCAAATTAAATGTGTGGTATTCTTGTCCTCCTACATGTTGACAATACCTCCCACACTCCAACTTTTTGTGCCAACATCATTAATGAAAATATTAAATAAAGTTGGTCCCAAGACTGATCTCTGAGGAAATCCACTAGTAACCTCCCTCCAGCCTGACAGTTCCCCTTTCTGTTTGACCTGTTGTAGTCTCCCCTTTAACAAGTTCCTTATCCACTTTTCCATGTGTGTGTTAATCTCCATCTTTTCCAATTTAACTAATAATTTCCCACATGGAACTGTATCAAATGTCTTGCTGAAATCCAAGTAGATTAGATCTAATGAATTTCCTTTGTCTACAAAATCTTTGCAAAAAAAAGAGATCAGGTTGTTCCATCCCATGAAAACAGCCCTCTGTCCATGCATGCCTCCCAGTGTTGAATATCCCAAAGCTCTCCTTACAGTACCATTGCCTGAGCCATTTGTTGATCATCATAAACTTGTTTCATTTTTGCTCTCCTCCTCTAGGGACAGGTAGAACCCCACCAAAGATCACCATTTCTTTAAGAGTCTTCCCCAGCCTGGCGTAGTCTTCCTTGAAGAGTTCGAGAGAGTATATAGCAGTATCATTGTTCTGATATAAAGGGCAATCAACGGATTCTTTTCTGCTCTGATTAGGATCATTTTCAGCTGCAGGTCCACGCTGCTCCAGCAGGCAACTGGGATCAGTTCAGGTGATCTGCCTGTCTGTTCTCCTTAAAAGGGAATTCCCAATCCAATCATGTAGTCCTGCCTCTTGCAGGTGCAATTCTCCGGCCTTCTCCCTCATTTTCTTTCTTGTTGCAAGTGTTCTTGTCTTCTGTTCTCACTTTAAATCTTCTGCAAGTCATTCTCTACCCTCCCACGGCTCCAAACCTTGGCCATCTCCATTGATTCTTCCCCTGTTCTTGTAGGACTAGCCACTTCTATTGTTTCCTTGTCCTCCCATTTGCTGTTACTGCATGCCCCTCCCTTTTGTTTTCCAACTCAGAAAACCTGTTCCTCAGTTCCATTTCTTCTTCCCTAGCCGGTCTTTTTATATGTCTTTTTGTAGTCACATGCTTCCACTGGCCACTAGCCTCATAAAGCAAACTACCCTCACAGTTTTCTGGTCCAGCTTTCATCTGCAAGTCTTGATTTTTCCCTTCCTCCTCCTTCTCTCCTTCCCTCCATCATTCAGAGAACTCCCCTATGAAAATCAGTGATCATTTCTAGCTACATTTCCAAACCTTGGGTCTCCTCTTTCGTCAGCTCTACCAGGTAGCACTTCACTCAAATAAAGCACCTTTCAGGTGCCCTCTTCAGAATCATATACATCATGCAGTTGCCTTTCAGTCATCATCATCTCTTCCACTTTTTGGATCCCTACTATGGCTGCTTCTGTAGCTGCCATACTCTTCCCTCTTAAGCTCCTACCAATAAAAGAAAAAAAACCCCAAACAAAAAATGAAAACAGTACACCACACACTCCCTCCTCCAAACTCCCCAGTTTTCATCTCTGTTTGCTGGCTCTAAACTTCTACCAGCCTATCCCATTGATCCACCGAGTCCATGCCTTCTCAGATCCTCCCCACAGAAAAACCTGGGAGAAAAGAGAGAGGCCCTGCAGCATGACTTTAAGGTCAACAAATCTAGGCTTTACAAACAAAGAAAGTCAATTCCAGAACAAAAAAGCCTCTCTGAAAACATCTTGCCTCTAGTCTCCTTTCATGTAAACCAGAGGACTCTTAACTTGAGCACCTCAGTTGATCCCAAATGCTGCAGCATCACCAGGAGAAAAGGATCTCTAAAGTACACAGGATGACACAAGCCATTTAAAACTTTAAAAGTTAAACCAATACTTTAAGCTACATATAAGTGCTTTTGAAAATTCCAACTGAAACATTCAAGTGGGCTCTAATGCACTACTTGGGTCATGTAGGTTCCAAGAAAGAAAATGCTGCAGCTTCCTGGCCAAAAAAAATAATAAAAATACTTTTCACCACTAGCACTATCAGGGCATCCTAAAGTAGCAAAGAATCCAATAAATTCCCCAAGTTTTGAACCTGCAGGCAAACTCCCTCAATTGAAGGAGTAGATATCACCTTTGCTATATCTTCTGGTGTTTCCCTGACCTACCACCATAAAGTCAGGCTCATATAAAGTTCCAGTGGTTGCACCTTCCACCAAGCTTGAGTCATGATGAGGAACAAAGTATTACTCTTTTATTGTTCATATAGTTCCACATGTGTGCATGGTGCTTTAGAAAATAAATACAAATTGAGTCCCTTCACTCTGTTTCAGATGAATGGAAACATAGAGCTAAGTGTTATCTGCTAATTATGGACAACGTGGAATGTACCTATTAAAGGGCCTGAACCATGCTTCAGCCCAGTACTGATATATTTTTGTGGCTAAAATATTTTAAAAGCTTGGTTCCACCACTATCATTCTAGAGAGTTGAGAACCAGGAGTGAGAATCCTACGTAGATGACATTCTTCAAGAAGGAAACATTTACCTTATTGTTTGGTAAACTCCAGTATTTTCCAATACTTAGAAGTACTGGAAGTATTCATACTATACTGTGGGAAATGGTTCCTTTTAAAGGTGGCGCAATCTATAAATGCCCATATAAAAAAAAACCCAACAATAATCACACCTGAAGACCTTGTCCATCTACAGTGACAGAATTTGCTCTTTGCATCTTGTTCCGTTCTCCCAATTTGTTCATTTGCTGGGGGCAACTCTTTTCCTTTTTCACAGTTGCCTGTCTCTCCTAGAAGAAAAGAACAAAAGGGCATTTTAATTTGGTATAGATTGTTACACTATTTGACATAGAGGATCCAAACTTCTAACCTTTCCACTAGAGGCAAAGATTCAGATCCTGCTTTAGCAAAAATGAGATCTCCACCAAGTCACTATATGGTATTTGTCTACTTCACAGAACATCTATTTATGTGCCTAGATATACCACAGAGGCTAGGCAATAGATAGATGACAACTGTTCAATCACAAAACAAATTAATGCAATGATGTGAAAGATAATCTGATATTGTACTATCCCCATCAGCCAGGTCTAGATTCTCTAACATGAAGCTAATCACATCAAATCCTAATAATTTTAAATTAAATTCTTTAACAGATCACTATCTCTAGAAAACTGTTTCTGATGCAAGATGGACAGTTTTAAGGACACTTTCATTGGTATTTTCAGGTACTGTAATAAACTGACTATATAGATTTAAGAGTAATATTTTCAAATTAACTTTTATAAAAGATAAATGTACAGAGAGCATAGCAGGCTGCTAACCTACATCAGAATTTCAAGAGCTGGCAACTTCTGATAATATTGACGCATAGGGTGTATGGGTGGGTGAAAGAAAGAGAAAACACAACTCTTTTGAAAGAGAAATACTGTGAGATTTGGCAACCAGATTTTCAACTGGTTGTCAACTAGTTTCACCAAACTTTGTGATACCATTAAAATTAAAAATAGGCAGAATTCTCCTTGTTTTCTATATTATTAATTTATTTTTCTATTTATATAATACATCCAATTATGTGCTTATTCACATGTCCACCAAATACAATGCAAAATGATATAGTAGATCTTGATTACTTTAAATCTGTGTCCCCAATCCTGGGCAGTGCTCCATTAATTGTATATCACTCCACAAGCGCAAAAGGGGCTTTAAACTAGCCAGGGGATTAGACTGGCACAGAACTACCTCAGCAGGAAACCGCATGAAGGACACTTTTGTGCCACTGCCCCCACTCCCCCCAACTGTGCTCAATAAGCAATGTATTAAATGCCACAGTTTATGTTACGTACTGGGGCAAATCAATCCCTGGCGTACTTTCAACAAAGCCAATGGGGTTTCACTGCAATTATTTTGTCTCACTCTTTCTAAAACAGTTTAAACTAATTAGTAAGAGATTTTGACACAGATTCTCTGGCATAGCTGACATGCATTCAGCCTAGTACAATGCTTGCACAGCACTATTGTTATTGGGGTTTTGTTGGGGGACAACAGCGGCTTTATGCCATTACTGTGTTCCCAAAATCAGGGGCTAGGCAGTGGTCATTCTTGCCATGGCAGAAATTAGTATTCCAAGTTGCTTCAGGACGCTCTAAGTTGTGCCTGACTCCTATGACCACAAAGAGATCTTTCCAGTAGCCAGGGATTGCTGAAGTACAGTAGCACTCTGACCTCCAATAGGCACCTGCAGGTGTATGGCACAGAACAGACATGGCACTTGACACTAGCTGGTTATTTTCTCTATACAGGGGGAAACTTCAAGAGGCCAGTAAAATTGGCCTTTCGGATGCTTTGCACTACTGTACCACTACAATAGGATTATAGTGGGGCACAGCGGGACTCCTTGGACCCCCCAGGTCCCAATGTTCGTTGTTTACCATCTCTTCTCCCTCAATTAGTGGCACTTGGGGGAGTTTTTTGAAACATCCACACATGGGAAGAGGGTTGGCTCCTCCTCTTCTCTTCCCCATGAGAGATGAGGATCAGTTTGGAAAGAGGACCAGCCTCTCAGACAGCCCCTCAATATCCAGCTCTAAGGGTTTGATTTCTCAGAGTTTAATGCCCCTTTGCAGGGTTTACCTTCTACCTGGGTATATTGCTTTGCTGTCAAACAGGATAGCTTTGGGTGCAGTGCATCTTGCATCTATCTTCTCGACTGGACTGGACTGAACTACCTCTGTTACCCTCAGTCTCTGGGTGGCACAGCCTTCTTTCTGTTCCCTGCCCATTGCTGTGGTAAATTCCCTCTTTTAAGCTCCTCCTCCCCTTCCAGGCTGAACAAGCCTTGCCGGTGCATCTCGTTAGCGTGGAAAAGGCCCAAAAGAGCTTGTTAGTCTCCTCCACACCAGCAAGAATGTGGACCATAACTTAGTTGTTTTAAATATCAAAGTACATTTAGTGCATATTCAAGGGACAGACTAACAGTGCTGGCCAGGCATTGTACAGCATTGACAATGCATCTCAGCACTGGCCTGAAAAACACACATACTCTCCATGCTGCTCCAGAGACTGCCAACAGTGCATTGTCTTTATGATTTTTTTAAATTGGGACCAAGATGAGACAACTAATCTGATTTTCATTTTTTAATCTAATGCAAGAGTTAAATTCTGATATGCATTGCACTAATCCACTGTGCCACTCATTCTAGGATTTTTTAAATAGGAAATCTCTTAGTGCTACGAGAGAAGAGAGATACAATTTCAAATATTAAACCAAATCCTGTGCAAGAAAAAACATTCTATATACTAAACAACTTTGGAAATAATTATTATCATCAACATGAATCAGTCAAAAATGAATAAGAGCTACATAAAAAGAAAACACCTTAGCAAGATTTTGTAATACCTAGGTGCAAAAGATCAAATATGTCTACTGATGTTGCAGTATTTTCAAATATCAAACCATTTGTAGCTGATATTCAAAAATTGTTTAAGGACAGAAGTCAAAGGATTGGAGAGAATTCAAACTCTGAACTGTTAAACAGAGCAACATATTGTGTAGTAACTCCAGAAGATAAGGGAAAGGGGTAAAAATCCAATATATAAAGGGGGAAATCATTTCAAAAGAGAAAAAATAAATTATTTTAAAAATGGGTCTATTCCTAATGTGTGCTGCTAAAAATCTCTTTTTACATCGTGCTGTTTCTCAGAGGAAAAGTATTTTTACATTGCTGAGAAGGATCTTAACAAAAGGGATGTTTACCACAATGCCCAAACCTGATGTTATCGATCATTCACAAACTAGAAGCAGCAAGTGATGATTACCTCAAGCACAGTTGTTGGCTTTTTTTTTTTAATCCCAGCATGAGACACAGATAACGGCAAAGCCCTCCAGTCGCCACTATGGCTGATACTTCCCTTTCCAGCAACATCCTTTATCCAGCTTTTATTACTTGTTTTCTAAGACAAACTACAATTTGCCTAACTGAACAAGAAAACTTCTCCTGCACAGTTATACTATAAATTTTCTCCATACACTGGAAACAGAAAAATCCTATAGGCTTTAACTGAAATATATGATTTTTCTATAGTATATCTATACCCAATCGAGTATAATGGAAAATTTATATTCCTGCTACAGAATTCTATTTGGTGTTATGAAAATCTACAGAATAGATATCTATTATAGTCGTATTGTTTTACAGTGATTTCTAAAAATTTATATTTATTTTATATTAACTTCTACAGGACCTTCCCACAAGGGATTGCTTTAGTGAATCTAATATTTGCTTCGGATGGTGTTGCAATACATCCATCAATGCCAACTGCAACTCTAAATATCTCAAATGTACAGAAACAAAACAGTCTCTCTCTATTATCTGGCACCTCCCATCACTTTTCCAAGTGGATACAGGCACAGAACTCTCTTAGGTACATATAGGATACCAGAGTATGTCTCACTGAGTGCCAGAAGTGTGACCTATCAGTAATATTTTGGAAGGGGAAGATAAGGGATTGTCCATCTTCTATCCTGCACTCCTGCTGCTAGGCACAGGTTTTTTATGTGCACTGCATCAACAAGGATTTGGCCCATTGTATATATACACATTTATACCACGACCTACATCTTGACCATTTACTGTATATATGCATTAATACAAATACAGAAAGAAATTTACATTTCACCACCAAAAAATATTTTCTCAGATGCGCTGGCACTGATGTTTTGTATATTTCTATCAAAGAACATCTAAATGAAGATTCCTTTCTAATTACAATTAAAAAGGGATTTTTTCAAGAATTGTAATATTACCATTATATCCAAGACTTTATCAGAAACTAAAAAATGGCATTTAAAAAAAAAGAGGATTTCATAAAATGATCTCTGAATAATGGTGCACAACTTCTAAATTAATATTAGGCAAGGCTGACACTTAAAATAAATGAAATTGCAAAATGCAGATTTTTATTTTCAAGGTGGCAGACATTTACACTACAACTATTTTCTATTTAATGATTTTTTGTATTAGGACATATAAAATGAATGATACAGCTGTAAATTATTTTGCCTGATGGACATGGGTGAAGTTGAGTGAGAGTTACGCAATGTAGCACTTTGAAAAGTTAATGTACATTTTGATGGCTCAAGGAACCAAATTGTTCCTTTTTTCTGTCATTCTTCAAAACATTCAAAACAACCCTTATTACACCAAGATGACATTTTAATTCTACCCATTTTTCCACCTTTCATACTCCCTTCTTTCCCTCTCACAGTCTCCACTTCATCACACTATCCTTTGGCTCTTAGATAGGATGGAATTTTGACCACTCAGGGAGTTACTGTTGAGTACCATAAAGCACTGCCTCTAGAATGCTCCTGTCCCCTGCGGATTCAAATAAGAGAGAAAGAACCTGAAAACTGAAATAGGTCTTCTGAAATGACAGTGTAGACCACAACCACTAGGCCAGCCCCAAAATGCACTTTATTGCAAGAAGAATGTTGCAATATCATGACCCTTTTACACTTGTGTATATGTGGACACCTCTGTTACGCACCTCAGGGAGTGAAACTCCTAAATTGGGTAGAGTCTGTTGGAGAAAAAGAAGTTTCAGCTAAAACATTAGAACAATTGGGGGGGGAGGGAGAGGGATCCACCAAAAGAATGTTAAGAAACAACAGTCATGAACAAGTAATGAACAAATAAGTAAGCTGGTTGATCTTATTTTTGACACTCTTCCACAAAAGTATATTCTCACAGCATTATGGCTACCACATCATATGATTCATATTTCTGAGAATGAGACTGAGAACACTTGGTTGCAGCTTAAAAGAAAGAATGTGGAATGTCTGTGTTGCCTGAAATAGTTTAAAGAGGCACCTTTTGCTTCTTGTAAATATTTCCTCTTTTTTTGTCCTTTTAATTCTTTGAATCCTAGTCCAAAGCCAGGAGCTTCTGATAAAAGGCCTTTTTCTACTAATTGGTTAACAAACTATACAGTGTGCACATACTGAAAGAATTTCTGTTCTCTGTTGATATGCAAAGGTATACATTACTACACCTTTCTAAAAAATGAAATTATGACATTCAGAAACACTCTGTGCTGCCATATAGTGTTACTTGCAGACACACTGGCCAAGAGGGGTAACAACGGAACTTCGCAGCACCCCACATTTGTGGTCCATGGAGCTGATTGGCAATCACCCAACATTACCCTCTCTTGTTGAAGGTGAAATTCATCATGCGGAAAGGGGCCAGCTCAAGTCCTATGCAACACTTAAGCTGTATTATGAAGGTTTAACGTCACCTGAGCAGTGCATACGGCTTGTGGAGTCCACTGGAACAGGAGTGAACTTCACCCTACAAGACAAGAACAAAGGGCAGCTCTGCCTACTCCCACTAGAGTGTCCAATCAGCTGTACTGAAGGCAGCTGATAGAGGCATGGGAATCTGATTTTCATGAATCTCCAGGAGCAGATCATCAAATAATCCAGCAAAAGCTGTCTCTGTGGAACCCAGACTAATAAGGGTCAAGGAAACCTGAGTTATTCATTTATTGTGAGAGCTGTTTTATTACAATATTACCCTAACATGAATGGGGAAAGATCAAACACTGGACAGATTGTTGACATTCACATATTTTTTTTAAAAAGCAAGCAGCTCTGATCTTGCACCAGCTGAATTCATTCCCAAGGGGTATGCCAGCAACCTGGGATCAGTCAGGTACATAGACATCTTGGCCAAACCTCTTTCCTTTAGCTACATGCCTGTACTGGAGGCAAGACAGGGGACAGTGCCAGAGCTGCTATGAAAGGCACTATGCCTCCTGAGGATTCCCTCAACTGTCTGGTTACATTAAATATGAGACAGCTTTGCAACAGGAGAGTAGCACAAAGCAGTTGGGCTGTACTGGTGAATGTGACCCAAAAATTGCAGAGGTAAGTTGTTTAGAACATTTTCTCTGTTAATATCACTTTCCCTTGCACTCTTTTGTGTGAGCTATTTTGAGAACAAGGCTATCTTTGTGCAAAATATGGAGCCTGATATTTTTGTTAAATTTTTAGATATCAAGTTACAAAATAAACAGGAGTCCCACTAAGATCACAAACAGTTTTTTTCCTGTGTTCATATTTTTGGATCATTGTGCACTTCTTGATCACTTGAAGACAGTTGGCCTTTGACCTCACATACCGCACAGTGCACTGAAAGAGTGCAGTAGCAATAAGGCCCAAAACAGCATGGCTCATTACTTTAACTTAAAACCTAAAGTAAACTTATACCGTAGTAGCTAATAATACCTGATCCCCTAAGAGAGAAGATAGAAACAGAAAAAGTAGATTTAAGATAAACGTGTATTAAAGTCCAATGGAAGATGATCTGAAAAACAAATTTAGGAATGGATAACAGTGATGGGACGGGCAGGCAGCAAGGTATAATTCAAAATGATTGAGTATCTGCCATTTCAGTTTACCAGCATCTTATTCATTTTAACATTGAACTGTGTTTGCAATTCAGATAATTAGTTGGAAAGATACATTCTTTCCTCCAGGGCAATTATTAATTTCAACCTGACTTCAAAGAAATGAAAACGCTCTTACTGTAGATAAGAACACCATTATATTTCAACTGTTTTAGATTTATAGAAAACAGACTCTGAAATTTGATACAGTATGATTGCGAAGAAAAAAAATTACCTCTGTGTTTCAATCTCAATCTCAGTTTCATTGTATGGTGTGTAACACTATTATATACATTTTGCTGCACAAGGACAGACACAAATAATTCTTACTAGTGTAAATAAAAGTTTCTTAAATACAGTGAAATTCACCCCTCTGCAGAAGCCTTGAACAAGACCTATGAATCAGGTAACATCTTTTTGGAGCATTTAGATTGTACTTAACAGGCGCATATGCTTTCAGCTGACTCTCTGATCAAGGGTGACTTTCACCCATACATTGTGTATGAGAAGAACAGAAGAATGGTCTTGAGATTAAGGCACAGGAATAGAACCCAGAAGAACTAATTCCCAATCTGTCACATTTTTTGTCATGTCACTGACAAGCCACTTACCTTTCCTACACATCAGTTTCTCCATCTGTAAAATGGAGGTAATGTTTACCTACCTCAAAGGAAGGCAGTACAAGGGAAAATATTGTTATCACATATGTAATTATAATAAAAATAGCACTAGGTTGCATTAGTTCAATCTCTTTTCCCCAGATACTCAAAGAGAGAGAATGCTCTAGTACAGCATCAGCATTTGATTTTGAAGTGCATCTTCCGAACAGCACAATACAAAATACATTTAGTATAAAGTACATAATGTATATGTGTCTGTTTCTGTATTTTAATTCAAAACACAGAAGAGACTGTTTGTCCAAACAATTCCGCCAAGCAAGGCAGGATTTTTTAGTTAAAAACTTGTTGTCCTAGTGTTTCTGCATACTAAACCTTAACTATTTATAAATACACAGTCCTTATCTACTGTCATTTATGTCTCTGTCTGACAGTGATGGATCCCAATATGAATCAACTTTGTTCTTTCATCAGTGGAAAATATACTTTTAAGTACTTCAGAAAATAAGAAGAGGGCATCTTAATTACATGTACGTTGTAACTTGTGGTTTTATATTGTATTGTATGCACATAGGTGTACACACACACACACACACACACACACACACACACACACACCCTCCCACTATTTAAATGGATAAAGTTTGCTTTTTCATCTGTATTTTCACCAGATGAAAGAAAATCTGAATTGATTTATCCAAAAGAATGTAAGATAGTAAGAGGTATTCTGAAGTTTTTATTGCAATAACTTTAGGAGTGACCAAATTACTCAGGAATGGCCCAAAAATAAACTAGGCAGGTAATCCCACCACACTCTGACTTTATGCTGCTTATTGATCCACTTTCTACATTTTATTTCTTTCACTTTCTGATGCATCTTAATGTCACTCCGCTTTCCCTTTTTT
The DNA here is from genome assembly GCA_007922155.1 of Mesoclemmys tuberculata. Lineage (NCBI taxonomy): Eukaryota > Metazoa > Chordata > Testudines > Chelidae > Mesoclemmys > Mesoclemmys tuberculata. Next base: position 48,379,615 of record ML675603.1, read on the forward strand.
AAAGTTGATTAGTTATTGGGAAACAATGAGTGTGGCATTTCACAATATACCAAGTGTAAAGTCAATGTACATAATGGTTTACAATTTGTATCATGATCTGAAAATATACAAAGTTTGGATTATGGTTTTTAAGATCACATATGTGGATTGAAGTAATTCCAGTGAAGTAAACAAAGTTTCATCAGAATGACAGTGACAGTAGCCTCAGATTCATTAAGTATTAATCATATTGTGTATTTCGGTTTGTTTGTTGTTACACAGAGGAACATATATGATTTAGAGTGGATAAGAAGAAAATCTAATTATTCTATGACTTATTTGCACTGATAGAAAGAACGGTGTGGGTGTGCATTGATAGAATGAAACAAAGAGAGAGAAGGCACCAAAATGGAGAAGTCAATATGTGAGACACTCTTGCTCCTTTTCTGTTGTGTATAAAAAAGCCATATTGTAAAGAGAAGTCAGCTATCCTTTCTTCTTGGAGACTCACTCATCTCATTCCAATACTCCATTTCTAACCTGGTTGTAGTCTAATTCTATACTCATTCTAGGCTAGAATTAAATTGAGTTAAAGATTTTTAAACTCACTGCCAGTCAACTTTATCATGAACTTTCATTATATGCATGTAATTAATTGAGTCCAATGAACAATATCAGCACTGAGTTATAGACTTTTCCCCCCACCATATAATTAGAATATAATTACCCACAGGATATCAGAATGATGCAAAACCTTTCCTCTAAATGTGCCCTCATTAGGAAACAAGTCTCAATGTACATTTATTCAATCAGTGTGAATTAATTAAAACGTTACTGAAATAAAAGAGGGTAGCAATAAAGTGTAGCTGACATCTATTAAAAGACTATCACTTGAGATCTGCATGCACAGTTTATAACTAAACTGATTTAAGTGAAGCAAGAAACTTCACCATGCAATATACAATATGTACAGTAAACTGGAACTGTGACTATGGCTCATTTTAAAGTAGACAAAATAGGTCTTGTTAAAACATAAAACAGATGAGCCAAGACAAAGTGCTGCGTCTTTGTATGATATGGAATCCTGCAAAGTCTTCTGTGGATCTATATTAAATTTTGTGGATCTATACAGTTGTTTTAAAGAATACACCATGGCAATTCCCAAAATGTGTGTTTCTCATATTTTTCAGCTGAGTACTTGGCCTACTAAATGTATGGGCAGAATCTGGTAGGCCTCGTTTTTAATATTTTGAAAGATACTTTGTGCCTGAATGGGAGATTTGAATTTAATGTGTTCCCAAACTCTCCTTCTCTAACTGGCGGTTAGACTCACATGTAAGAGGGGACCCTCTTGCATCCTCTTTGGGAGTGAGCACATTTTTTTTTTGTTTACATATTTAACAATCTTAACATTTTACTATTGCTCAAAACTGGAGATTTTATGAGACCCTATGAAGTAAAAGTTACATCAGAGCTTATTCAAATTACTTTATAATAATTTGTCAGAGAACGTGTCATTGAAAGTCTGTGGGTTACAGAAATTGGTCATGATCCTGAAAGGTATTCTTCACGAGTGGCCCCATCAGCTTGGTGGTCGCTCCATTGAAATCAGTGAGATTCTATGTGGGCACAGGGATTTGCCTATGCATTGTAACTTGCAGAATTGGGGCCACAGACTGTAACCTTTATTACAAATAATAAATGGGGCTATGATGTATTACAAAGGACTTAATTCATTTAAGGAACATACATCCAGCATACAGAAAGTTTGTAAAATGGCTTGAATGAAACCTGTGATCTGATTGGCTGATTTACTAATATGTAAAAAATAAAAAAGCATCTTGTGTTATTTTGAATGCAAGCGTGCATTTAAAAAAAATGCATAAAATCAGTTATTTTATACTCATATAATTCAAAAACAGCAAATGGATTTGTATCAAACTGTCCCAAACACCTAATTTCTGTGCTGAGAACAAATATAAGAAATTTAAGACCAAAGGACAGTAGTTGAGAAAAGTCAAAAGTGGCCTTAAATAAGAAGTTTATAAGTGTCATGTCAAAAGCCTATTCCAGAGCTTAACTAACCTTGTAATTAGAAAGCTTTTCTAACCTTATAATTAGAAAGTTTCAAATTTAACTTAAATCTCCCTTGCTGAAGATTAAGCCTGTTATTTCTTTTTCTACCTTCAGTGAACATGGAGAATAACAGATCACAGTCCTCTTTATAACAGCCCTCAACATATTTGAATGCTGTTGTCAAGTCTCCCCCGCTAGATAAAACCTCCCAGTTTGTCAGCAAAACACTGATGACTACTCTTTGAGCAAGACCTTTCAACCAGCTGTGCAGCTACCTTATATTAATTTTATCAAGACCACATTTCCCTAGTTTACTAAATAAGAATGTCATGTGGGATGATAATGGCAATAACAAAACTATAGGATTGCTAAAAAGACACGCTCTTATGCAATTGAGATGATGGGAAAGAGAGAGAATTATAGAGCTGAGGTCAGAGACAGAGGGGCCATGGGCTATGGCCCATGTGATGAAATACCTTTACTGACTTCTACAAGCTCCATGAAGCACATGCCAGTTGATCTTAATCCCTCCTTTAAAAATGAGCAGGGAATCCCCATTGCCATGCTATAATTCCAGGGTTTGGTGTCTCTCTCTCTCTCTCACACACACACACACACACACACCCCCTGCTCCCCCCCGGGGATGAAGGGAATAACCCAGAAGAACCCAGGGCAGAGTAAGAAGCCTGGGTGCTCACAGTGACGGTGGTGCAAGGCTTCTTTCTTTCTCAACCACAAGGGACCCTGGGAATATAATTCCATGGCTTCTGTAATTTGTCGGCCTTGCCAGCCAAACAGAGCAGGAAAGGGGAGAGGATACAACCTGCCTCATTCCTCAAAACAGGATAGACTGTGGAGGGAGTCTGACCTGCTGGCAGTCTTTCCACAAGATAAAGAAACTGTCTGTCTCCTTTGAACTTTGTCCATCAGATCACAGGATAAAATCTGAACTCCCAGCAATGATGCCCGGGAGGAGGAAAACCCTTGGGAGGGGCTGTTTTCTTTGTATGAACTTGATGCAAGAGTTTTCAGTTTGCTGTTTGGTCTTTGCCACCAGACCTCTGGAGAGAATCTGGGTTCATGGAGGAAGGCCTAGGAAAATGAAACCCACAAGTAAGGGGTGACCCTGAATGATCGCAATGGGCATGACTTTTACAAACAGCAACCTACTACAATGTTTATTTGCTTTTTCTTTTTATGAAACACCAAAATTCTACTCACAAGCGATAATGCAAAAAAACAAACAAGCAGTTTATCTGGTGATCAGTGAGCCCAAAGTAGTATACTGGATAAGAGATCCACTCTCTTCCTAGTACATAATGTACTGTGTCTGGAATGCAACATTTCTTCTTATGAACAAACGACTATGTTCACTGTTGCACACTTAGATGATTACATCCCGATGGTTCTTCCTGACACGCAGGTATTCACTGCTTTGCTGCAGTTATTGATAGAACTGGTTTCATATCCACTGAAGTATTACATTCATCAAGAGCAATCTCCATAACAAAGAGGAAGTGGGAGAAACCAATTTTAAAAATTGCCAAGACAAACAACCTAGGCACTGTAATCAGTCATATCCAGGAAGAATTCCTGCTATCCAGGTTAGCAATGTGTGATCTGTAATGTGAGTGTACATAGTGCTGTATTATTACACATTTTTGAATGACCAAACATATTATATTGTAAAACAGTAACATTTCAGTGAAATACAGTGCACCAAAGGCAACCATCTCCTTCCCATGACAATGTACATGTACAATACTGCAATGTACTGTTCAAATTAAATTACTTGTATTTAGTTACGTCAGATCTGTTTAATTTAGGTCAAAATATTTCTCACTAATTTTACTCCTTTTAAATCTGCAGATTCAACAAAGCTATGCAAGGAAGAAATAGGTTTACATATCATCAACAGAATATTAAACAAATTCCAACTGCAGGACCAAAGTCTGCCTTCTTTACACTTGTAAAACACCATGGAAAAATGGAGTTGCGCAAATGTAACCAAAGGCAAAATTTCACATGCAGAAGCTTTATTACCGGTGATGATACATGAGTATTATTATTATTATTATATATTAAAATCAGAAATCCAAATTGGCTTTCAGCTTTCAGACTGAGTTTGCAATAATAAACAAAAACAAAACCTCTTTCTATGCATAAACGTGAATGATCTGGAATCATTGAAACAATAATCACAGAAATCAACACACCATTACAGATAATCTAGGTAACTACCATTTTGCAATTTCAGTTACTAACCCCAGCTCGACATTGCTTTGACTCCAGTGACTGCAATGGAGTGATTCTTAATTTACATATGTGTGGGGTCAGACTCAGGCATTAACCCTTTATATTTACAAACAACAAAAAGAGAAAACAGATAATTTACAAATCATTACAGAATATTTAATAAGCAGAAGCATTTTAAAGAAAATTTTAGAATGTAGAAAGCCATTTCTCTTAATTTTTCTGACTACTGTATATTTCCTTAAATTTAACCATTATTTTTTTTATGAAGTGTATTTAAAAGAAGTCCTTGTGTCCATGTATATCATTTCTGTTATTACCATTAACATGATGATGCTGTCACGTTCATAAGCATAAAGACTCAATTTAATGTATTGTAGTCAGTTGTTGGCTGCGTGCGTGTTCTCTGTGCCTGCTACACTGGCTCTGAGTAGATAGCCAGCCCAGCAGACCTCAATCGAACCACCCAAAAAGACCACAGACTTGGTTCAATAGCGAAGGCACTCGACCAGGTTTACTGTCGAAGCACGGTCTTTGTATCCCGTAGACTCTACGTGCCCATTACAATGGACCAGCTCAGTGAATGGCGGGACATTCCATTCCCCCCTTGGCCAGACAAAGAACCCCCTCAGAGACCCCGCTTTATACACTGATACAAACAAGTTACATATTGCCCCTCTGACATAGTTAATGACCACCTGGTACATGTTGGTTCGATCAAAACATCTCTCTCTCTCATAATGTCATTCTGACCTTATCTTTAGGAGGAGTCAGTGCATCCCTGTTATCTTTGGGGAGTGTGTTGATGCCATACTTGGTATCGGGGTGTTCAGGTACCACCCTTCTGGAATGTATTTGCAATGTATTCTTACAAATGTTCGTGTTTTTGCAATACCAGCCCTCTTCTTGCCAGGTTCTGTGAACTTGTAAACAAGCATGTTTCGTAACAGGGCCTGACTTCTGCTTATAGCCTGACTTTTGTTAGCGTTGCTTTATATCAGCTGGGCCTGACTACTACTTTAGATCAGGCCTCAGACCTCATACCAGGCTTCATGTCTCAGGCTCTCTCTTTTTACTACATTTATTAATATAGACGTTAACTTTGAAGGTCTTTCTCCCACAAGAAACTGCACAGCTCTTTTCAGTGGTACCTATGTAGAGCGTGCATTTCTAGTTTCATTGAACTGAGTAATTGTTTTGTGGACAGTGAAATTTACTGTCCACTCCTGCAGAATAAAATACACTATAATGTTGATTCATAGGTTGCTGCAAGGCCAATGTCATCATTGTAGGTAACCTCCGGCTTAGATAAGAGACCTGAGCACTGCAGATATACAATATGCATCCCAAGCAAAAATTGCCCATAAGAATAACTTCATTATTCTGGGAAGTTGAATCTATAAAAGATGTAAAATGTAGAAGTGTTCTGACTATACAATTTCTGGTAAGTACAGCATGACTAAGTGATAAAACCTGAGTCAGCTTCAGTTATAGCATATCCTTCAGAAAGTACATTGTCACATGAAGGAAAATGCAATATATTGGAGGAAAAGCATTTCTGCCTGTAAGTCATGAACTAGAATTATCTGTTCTGTTTTGGGTTTATACAGTGCTGTCAAATTAACAGAAAGCTAAAGCAGACAAAGCCTTCACTAGGGTTGTTCTAGTGTCTATGACACAAGGTATATCAGAATAGAGCATATGAAGAACTCACCAATACTATTGGGCAGATTGCTGTGGGTGGTAAAATATGGTCCTTCAAAGGGCCACAGTCACATTCAGGCTTTAGATGTGAAGCACATTTATTATGGAGCTGTGGGGAAAAGACAGAAAATTAAAAATCACCACTGTAACTCAACTGGAATATTTCTGTAAAGAACCTCTGCCCTATCTAAAATAGTGTGAATATGAATACACACGATCAGTCCAAGAATCAATACAGGAAAATATTTAAGAATTGTTGTCAAGTGGTAGAAGTATTTGACTCATATACAGTATTCTAGGAACTCACTTTAAATATTTTTTCCTAGTTTTCAGAATTCTGAAAATTAATTCTCCGTGTAGATCAACCAATCCTGAACAAATGGACTGCCCTCTTTTTTAAGCACATATAGTAGTGAAAAAACTGCTTTTGTTTGTTTCACTTTTGGAAAATATAATGTGGACATATTTTCAGCCCTTCCAAAGAACCCAGCAGGAAGGGCAATTGCCTACAAGTACTTTTCTAATAGAAATGTAACTGGAAATGCCTTACATTATTTGTTGTAATATCTCAGGATACAGACACATTGCTACATGAACACAGCCACCATGAGAGGAAGGGGAAGCAGATGTTTGACAGGTGCTGATTATATATGGAAATTAAGTCATCATCCTAACAAGAATCAATACAAAAAAGCTTTAAGCAGCAAAGCAGACATTGCCGCATTCAGTTGGAGGGAGTAAAATCGGGCTCAGATGGGGTCATCCTCTCCCCACAACAGTTCCTTGGATCCACAACTCTGCTAGGACCCAGTTGGTGCCTTCAGTCCTCCCCCTAAGTGGCCTTAGTAGAAAAAATTCAGAGACATGTCAGACAGAGAATCTAACAGATGCAGCCAAAGCAAGGATCGTTTTCACCTTTGGCCATTCCTTTCTGAACTGTAGTGTTCTCGGATTTTCCCTGCCCAGTGTTGATTGGCTGTTTGAACCATCCTGCCCTCTTTCAGAGTCTTTTCACCACAGCTTCACACCACACCTGCACTGTCCCTGTGATGACCTCTCCTTTCCTTTTCCTTCCATTTAGCTGATCTCCTCCTAACTAAACTCACCCTTCAAAAAGAAATCTGGAACTAACATGCTGTTTGGTGCCAACACACCATTCACTCTGCTTGTGTATTCCACCCCCTCCTCTTCCACCCTGCGTGTCTGTCTTGTCTAGTTAGATAATAAGATTTTGGGGCCAGTGACTTGTTAGAAATAACCAAACAGGTTGTCCCGGGGGTGGATTGGGGAGATGGAACCTTTTATTGCCTGCTCATATTAGCCCAATGCCGCGAGTGAGCGACGAGGGGGTTACTTTACAATTCTTTTATCCATAACAGTATGTAAATGTATATATTTTAGCAACTCCACATAGACCCTTATTTGGTTACATTGACACCTATGAAATGAATATTAACAACTACATAATTAATATAATTATACCCACCCCTGTTTGTTGTTTACAGGATTTACATCACCTTAAAACCTATAAATTTTACACTAACATTCTTTCAAGTAAAGGCATGCCAGGTGGGGAAGAAAGATAATGGTTTCTTCCCACCAAAGTCCTTGTGCAGGAGTGGCAATAGTTATTTTATTAGCCTCATTCTCAGTGCAGATGGCCAGGAAGGGAGGAAAAGAAGAGAGACAGACTAACTAGAATTCATACCAATTAGCAGAAACAAGGTTTGCCCATGTCTTAACCTCGTTCCCTGTAACTTAGGCCTAACCATCTGTTCAGCTTTTAACTGTTTACTTTCCAACAGGACTGTCTATTACTTAGTATCTGTACAGTGCCTAGCACAATGGGGTCCCAGTCTTGGTTAACCACTAAGCTCTATTGTAATAAGCCTAATTATTATTATTAATAATAATATACAAAATGATGCCCTGCATCACAATATATTCTGTATAGGCCACATATTGTTCAAAAACTATTTTTCAAGTGTTTGGAATGATACAAAATTGTTACTGGAACTATTCTTCATACAATCAATAAAGCCATTTACCTCTCACTTTGTTCTCTTTATCCAATTGTTCAATTTCTATGCGTTTCTGATTCAGACTTGACTAATCTGCATTTATTCTTTACCATTTTACGGAGTCTTCAGTATTCCCATTTTTCAGATCTCGATCTTTGTGGTTTTACTTTTGTTCTTTCATCCATCAGAGCAATGATTTAATCTGTTATCCATGGGTTTTTCTTAGTTCTTAACATCTTCCCTGAATGTTTTTCTGCAGCTTCTTTAATAGCTTCTTTCAGACATTCCCAAATCGCTCGGTCTTTGTTTTTATTAATGATCTGCAACACTTCATCTTGGTAGCATCTTTGTATCTCTTGATTCCTCAGAACTTCAAGGTTCCATGCTAGATAGCACTTGACTTCCTGTGTCTCTCACAGTTTGCTATTCAGTCTCATCAATGCCAATCTCTGAGCTAATCTACAATCTGCACTTGGCATAATCTTAACCTTCATAACACTGTTTCTATACCTATGACTGACTGACATAAAATCAATTTGGTTTTTATACAACCCTCCTGGTGAACCCCATGTATGCCTTGCACTTTCTTTTAATTCAAAGTAACTATTACAGATAATGAGGTCATGTTTCTAACATGTTTCTCAGTTGTTTCTTCCACCCAGGGCAAATAAACCAACTGTGACAGACATTTTCCTCCCTTATTTTGCGTTCCTGTCTCATATAAGAATTACCACTCCATTTTTCCTTCCACCACTGGTTTCCATTATTTCAATGTTTAAATAGAATTTTTCAACCTCCTCATCAGAACATGCAGGTGTTTAGGCACATACTTGAATAATCATATCATTTGGAAGTCTTTTTATTACTATTATAATTACACATTCAGATAATAGATTCACTTCTGTTCTATCCTTCCAGTTACATCCTATATACTATAACTGCAACTCCTTAACTACATTGACTTCCACTCTGTTGATTCAGTCCCCTCACATTCCATGCAGTGATCCCTGTATTTGCCAGTTTCACACATCTGGCCAGGCAGGGCACCAGTTCACAATGAGATTCAGTCAGTTTGCATGGCAGTTAAGTCATGATATCATGGTATAATTTGGGGCTATTTGGGGCTATTACTGCACAAGGACCCCAAGAATTAAGTGCAGCCAGTTTTGGGGGTTTGGAACTCTTTAGCTTTTAACCAAAAGGCTTAACCCACAAGGCAGCAAGGATTTTGGCAATGGGCTTATTGAATGGTGGCCTGCACTTGCCACATCACAGTACCATCTTTGGACATTTGGAGCATTTTATAGGGGCAGCAGTGCCATCTGCTGCTTCACCTCTCCCTGTTAATACTGTAGTCAAATTGCTTAAGACTGCTTATTTGACAGGTTTTCCTACTCACATCACAGCGGCCTCCTCCTCATCTACAAGCTGTTCCACTATCCACAGCCTGTGGAGGTGCTCGGTGGCGGAAGACACTGCTGCTGGGAAGTTTACCCACAACAGAACAATTGGATAAAGCGATCAAAGCGAGATGTATCAGAAGATGGGAATCATCCATTACAAAAGGTGACCAATCCAACATTTAAGGACAAAAACAGACAATATTTGACAGCCCCTAAAGACAAGAATGAGGAATGGGGAGAATATCTCAAGGAACTATATGGTGGTAAGTCTGAAAAGCCTCAACTAGAGATTAATCAATTAAGCCCATCAATAATGGGTGAAGAAATCACAGCAATAAGATGTGACTGAATACTGGCCAAACTGTTAAAAAGCATTGGTATGAAACCTTGAAAGTGCTGTTAGAGGTAACAAAGAGTGTGTGTGAGAAAGAAGAATTCTTGTTAGAAAACTTTACAACCTCATTCTGCATCCAAATCCAAAAACGATATGGATTTTAAAGAGCACAGAACAATCATCCTACTAGCTTCACATACTTTCAAGGCTACATCTAAACTGGCATGCTCCCCTGGGTATTTGTCCTTGTACTGCTAAGCACACGTAGCCCGTGCCTATGCCAAGTGTCTACATTTGCTGTGTTGGTTGTGGATATATACCATTCACAGCCATATGCCTGTGTCCATACTTCCCCTTTTCAGTATGCAATGGTAGTACTGCCATTTCAGGATGGTATCCCAGTCCTTTGTGTCACAAGCGACACTCTGGAAACTGCCTTGCTGGATGTTGCTGCTGCTGTATGCAGCCTTCACACATTTGATGACAGCAGCTCCCAGTCATCTCTCCCTTCTGCCAAACTGCACTGAAGACATGGAACAAGTCCATGATGATGTGGTTCTGCTCCTGCTACACCTCGTGGGACAAATGTTCATGTGGTCCAGTATTGGATACTGGATAGACTGGGTCCAGAAAAAATGTAGGATGCCAAATACAGCTGATCAAGAGTGTGAATGTGAATCTCTGGTGTCCCATGGAAAAGATATTTTCAACATCAGGATTACAACAATATGTCCAAGGTAGGGCCGCTGCTTCTGGTCCCAGAGAACCAGCATGGTGTGGTGAGACCACATCGTCTTAGAAACCTGGGATGATGACGAGTGGCTGCAGAACTTCTGAATGAGGAGGCAGAGCTTCATGGAGTTGTGAGCAAAGCTTGCACCAATCCTCCAGTACCAGACCACTTGTTTTCAGAAACCCATACCAAAGTGGGTGGCTACTGCCCGAAGGAAACTGTCAACACCTGAAAGCTACCCATCTGTTGCAGATCAGATCAGGGTTGGGAAGTCAAGTGTACTGGTTGATTTGCCATGCTGTCATGTAAAGATTTGTCATGTTATTAATATTATAATCCACCCACAAGTGGTTGCCATAACCGAAGTCCGTGAAATTATAGTGGGATTTCAAAGAATGAGGGTACTGAACTGTGTGGGAACCATTAATGGAACACACATGCCAATACTTTGCCCACTGAAAGAATTACTACTCACTCATTCTCCAAAGTTTAATGCACCACAAGGGTCAGTTCATGAACACAGACACTGGACATACAGGAAAGGTCTACAATGCCAGAGTACTCAGGATGTTGGGATTGTACTACAAGGGGGAAGAAGGGACTTGATTACCAATAATCAATGTAGTTATGCATGGTGTTTCTATTCCAACATTTATTTTGGGGGAGGGGCCCACTTACCCTCTCCTAATGTGGCTCATGAAGTCATACCCCGACATTGCTGACACAAGAAAAGGTGAATTCAACTATAGACTGGGTAGCTGCAGAATCGTGATGGAATATACCTTTGGGCTCATTGGCAATGCCTTTAGACTTGTCAGGATGTAAATGTAGCCTGCACAATGCACATTATTGTGGTGTGCTCGACCTTCTGCACAATATGTGATGCTAAAGTGGAATACTTCCAGAGCAAGAGTGCACAGGAAAGATCAGGTTTTCAAAGCCTGTACAAGCAGTCAGATGCGCCCACGGGCACCCCGCTCCTGGTTCCCAGCCAGCAAGGGAAATTCGTGATACTGTGTGTGGACCAGCATGGAGCCAGAAGGTGACTCTGGTTTATCCTAATGGACACTCTTGCAATGTTACAGTACTACCGGAAAAGCTCAATGAAACATTGCCACGTACTTCTGTTGCAACATACCTCAGTGGGTTTTGATCCCCTGTAACAAACATTAACGTATTACCTGAAAGCAGACAATTGGGAGAGGGCATTCAAAGTTAACACTTTGGCCATAGTTTTGTGTTGTAGAGAGTGTAGTATATACACTTTAATGACATCATGTTAACTGGTCTGTTCTGGGTGCTTTATGGAGAGCAATTAGGTACTGTTAAAGTAATTTAAAACAGCTCTGAGAGGGGTTTCATACATGCTTTTACCTGTTTTCTGACACCATTGCTCACAGCACTTTTCAGGTGCAATGCATGATTACTCCCAGGCATGCAAGTGGTGACTCTTTGGTGGGGGTGAGAGCGGAGGGGTCATAAGAGTACCATTCAGTGTCAGATATCTTCATTGTTAACTTCCTTTTGTTTCTTTTTGTTGTTGTTGTTAAAGCCAATTAATTTATTTTCTGTTTTTCTGGTGCTTTGGACAGTAATAGAATTTCATAGGTTAGTTCACTGTCATGATTTTTTTTTAAAAAAAACAGTAGGAAATTTATGGCTGTGGCAGGTGGGAAGGGAATATGAGAGGTTTAGAATTCATTGAATTTCTTTGCTGCCTACAAAAGTCACAGTAGTATGCTGTGAAAACCGCTGAGCAATCCCAAATGTGTGGGAAATATGTTGATTGTATTTGGAAAGCAAGGTGCATACACCAGTGAAGTGAACAATTACCATTTATTTGCAGACATATATTGTACATAGAACTACAATGGTTTGTAACAGGAACAAATGAGCAAAAAAAAAAGTCAAATTTCCTGAGAAGTGGACAAACATTACTGTCTGTGGACATTTCTCCTTGCTTTTCTCATCCCCCTCCCTGTGACGGAAGGTGGGGAGAGGGGAGAACTGCTGTGGAATGTTGTGGGGGGGGGGTCAAACAGGTATGTCTCCTGCATGGGGTTTGGGAGCTGAACACAGGCTGGGCTCCTTTTTCTTCTCATGTTCTGAGGGGTTCCCCTGCAAGGGGTTTCAGGTGCTGGCAGAAGATGTTGTGCTGGGTGTCCAGCATGCTCGTCCCTGTCAGGAAGGCGGGTGGGATTCACTACCTCAGCAGAAGCCTGGGTAGCAGTTGGAGGAGGAAAAGAAGGTGTTGCCTGTTGCTGAAGAGGAGCAGCAGCCACAGCAGCAGGCAAGCCCTGAAAGTGTTCCACTACCAGTTGCACCAGCGACTGCATGAGTGCAGGGTCCTGTTCCCTCTAGACAAACTCCTGCTCCATGAGCTGGTTTATCATTGCCTCCTCCCTGACTCTATGGAACTCCAACTCCTCCTGACTCCCTCTGTTTATGCCAATATCCTTTCTCCATCTGCTATATCTGTGGTACTGCTCCTGCCCAACCAGAGGCATATTTTCCCGTCACTTGAACGCCCTGGCAAGTCAAAGACAAGGCTAGTATTACATTACATTTCTCCTTTGAAGGAAGCTAAGAAATGTCCCCACATAATAGAAATGTGCTACTGAAGGTCACAATACTAATACTTTTGAACATATCAGGAATTATACTGTTACAGCCTTTTTCCTTCAGATTGTATTTGCAGCTCACAAGCTGAGAGTAAAAATGTTCAGATACCTGCAGTACTGTTAGTAAAATGTTGCACTGTTTACAGTAAATCAAGGGGCCAGTTGGCATGGCGTTTGGTTCCCTCCAGGGATTATGTAACTAGTTGCGTATTTCTTCTTTAAAGGCTGGGTATCATTTGGGGAAGATAGCAGTGTTCAAGGTACTGAAATTGAAAACAGAAGCGGCTTTCCAGCCCTCTGGAAGACACCCAGCCACCTATGTTAGAGAGATGTTCCTGCCAATGGTCACCCTTCTACACATTGCTTTGGTGAGTTATGGAACAGGACCAAGCACACTTACTCTGCCGTTAAACCTGAAGAATCAGCATGAACTTCTGCTACACCAAAAGTTTGCTGAAATATACTTAAAGGATGTGAGGAACTCGAGAGGAAACTGACTGTATTCTAAGACAGCAGGTGGAGTTCCCATGGATAAGGAACAGAAAACCACAGAAAATGTTTGCCCTGCTGACTTGCCAGAAATCCCGGCCCCTGTGTCCAGTATAGAGCATTGAAAGAGACAGGGAAACAAAGAAGCACATCACAAGTATATTTTGTTCCCTAAACTTTTGTATTAATAACACAAGCCAGTAGCTTCTCCACTGCTAAGGGACACAGCATTGTGTTTGTGCAACAGCTGGAGTGTAGGCCCAAAGCTTGATTCTGTTATGCTTATTTTATAAGAAATACCCTTTTTTTTTTTTAGTATGCAACAAACCACCACAGCAGTTTCTGTGAGGTTTTGCATTTTGGGTATGTAGGGTGATCTGTTCACTATTGATAAGTTTGGTTAAAACCACCATCTGTTTGTCCGAAACTAACATCTGGTCATTAATTATCCTGTTTATAAAGTTACCAAAAGTCATTCTGTAAAACTGTTGCTATTGTTAAAGTACACCTGTTTTAAAATCACTGCTTAAAGTAACATCAGCAAATGTTCTAAAACAAAAAAATTCAATGTTAAATAAAAATAGTTTTATAATAGTAAATGTTTTAAATTAAAAAAAAAGTTATTGTTTCTAAAAAACACTTGTCTTCCAGTTACAAGTTTTAAATGTTAAAAAATTAAAATTAAATAAATAATATATATATATATAAAAAAACTAAAAAGTAACAAAAATGGCGCCAGCCTCAAATATTAAAAACAAAAACAAAAAACCCCACAACTTTTACAACCCAAACAGCCACAGACTTCCCACCCTAATGACCTTAAAATCCACCTCAAAAAACAAAAACAAAATAAACCATAAAAAATAACAACAATGGCTATGCTTGCAAAGCATGGGTAATTGATAATCACACCAGGATGTAGATGCAGCATGACAAAGCAAAACCCATAGAGTGGCATAAAAGCTTACCCCTATAAAAAATGGATGGAAAGATAAGGACTTTGGGTTTGGTTCTACAATCATCCTCCAGGAGCATCAGTGCCCTGCTCCCTACCTCCTGTCTTAGCCACCTGGCCAGTGGATTAACACAAGCTACAACTGCCAGTACCTATACTTCATCTTTGTAGAACCGTGTGCTAAATACTTTACAGTGGTTCATGGAATTTCAATAAAGTCATTGATTTATAGCCATGTCTTGCTTGGGGACCATGTTGGGGCACAGCAAGGGTTTGTAGGGGGGCACCTTCAAGCATGTATTACCAGAGCAAGAGGGGATATTTTTGGATGTATTATAACTTACCAGCCTCAGGTTCTGAATCTTGCAGTGCCTTGAAGTCCTCCTCAGGCTTCTTACCCAGTCCACCCGGTAGAGGTGCAGAATCACAAGTTCCTCTTCCTCTGGGTCTCCCAGAATTTCCTCTGGGAATTCCTCTGAGGTCCCTGCTGCCTCCTTGCCCTGACCCTCATCAGCATCATGTCATACAATGAGTCTGGCAGGGGTAAGAAGGGGATCATGAGTCAATTCAGGCACTGTCTCAGAGCCCTGGAAAGCACCTGGTCCAGCTAATCATAGCATGGACATGTGCTAGGTCCCTTACTGGGTAGTTTGTTGGAGTCCTTCACCCTCCAGTACAGAAGACTCAGGTGCTTCATATGCTCCCAGCACTGGGATGAAATCTGGTGAATGCTGACCTCCTCAAACCTCTGTGAAATGTCCCAGTATAGGTGTACGTTCTTGCCAGTGTGGACGAAGTTGCAGAGGACAGTGTACTCTGAACACACATTTATCAGCACCCAGGTGCGCATCAGAGACCAGGCAGCAACTCATGGAACATGACCCATGGTCACCTATGCCAATCAACAGATTTCACAGGAGAATGGGATCTGAAGTGCTCTACACAGTTTGCTAAGGGAGCAGGGACCTTTATACAATTGGGTAAGGGTCAGGCAGCAAAGTGATCAATACACTGTGGTAGTGGCCCTGGAGGACTATTGATACCCATGACCTGGTACACATCTCTTGTCCCCAGTGCACACTCAACTATCTAATTGGCATGGGGCAAGGCCATAGTGAAGACAGGTACATAACTACATCCCTTATGCCTGCTGGCTTTTGCACTGAGTGCTCTCCTTCAGGAATGTGTTTTAGGGCTTCAGACTTCACAATAAGGTGGTTAGGGCACAACAATGCACATGTAACTGTGTACAGTCACAAGTGCAGACATAGCCTAAGATACTTTTGCAAGTTGTTCAAGACCAAATATGAGGAAAGATTCATAAGGAAATAAGAGAACAACTATATGGCTTCAAATATGGAAAGGGCACAACAAATACCATTATGAACTTGAAGCTCATATTAAAAAGATCAACTGAAATGGGGGAATAGTATACTTGTGTTTTATTGACTTCCAAAAGCATTTGATGGAATCTATCATCCACCAATATGTTCAACACATTAAGATCTGTGAGTATGAACTCCAAGAACTAAAACAATTATAGCGGAATCAGTACATAAGCAATATAATATCAGCAATATAATAGGCAATGAAGAGAAAAAGCAAGTAGAGATCAAGAGAGGTGTGAGACTTGGGTGTATAATGTCATCATCTTTATTCAACATCTATAGCAAATGTTTGATTACGTTAATCAGAAAAAAAGAAGGTACAAAAATGAATGGAAAATGAGTGAATAACATTCTCTGTGAGGATGACACTGTGCTATTGGCTGAGTCAGAAGAATGTTTGATGAAGTTAGTGGAGATTATATGCAAAGAAAATGCTCAAGTTGAATGTGGACAAGGCAAAAACTATAATGGTAGGCAAGGATCCTGGGAAAACATGCAGGATTCCAGTGAATGACACAGCCATATATGCAGTGAGAAAGTATTGCTACTTAGGAAGCATCATTACAGAAGATGGAAGATCGGCTACTCAAGTCAGAACCAGAACAACAAGAGCAAAAGAAACATTCTGGAAGAATAAACATCTGATGAGAAGGGATACAAATCTAAAGGCTAAATTCTGACTCTTAAAACTTACATTGGTCCGCGTTAAATTGCAGTTGTGAAACATGGACATTAAAATAATCAACAACAAAGAAACTACAATCCTTTGAATTAGGGAGTTATGAAAGAATTCAGAATGGAGAGACCATGTTACCAACAAAAATGTGTTGGAAATGATTAGCAAAGGCTAGTCAGAGATTTTAACAAAAGGAAGATTTGATCTGCAGGGCACATTTTAAGAGGTTCATTGGACAATGCATGTTTACAGGAACTGCTATCAATTTTCCTTTCTAGAAGAACACAATGCAAAAAAAGAAGATCTTGGATAGATGATGTGGTACCCTGGGTGGATCACTAAGTTTCTAGCCCTCTTGGTTGGGGACAAATGCTTGAAAACATAGAGAAAGTGTGAGCTAACGGCTCAGAATTCAGAAGACAAGCACAAAGAACCATAAAATTGATCCTTTTTATTAAAAAATACCCCCAACCCTTAGGCTTGGTGTTCGCTACCGACTTATGTCAGTATGACGACATCACTCAGCAGTGTGAAAAATCGACACCCCTCAGTGACACAGTTACACCAATTTAATCCCCTGTGTAGACAGCACTATCTTGTTGGGAGGTCTTCTTCCACCTCTAAGGGAAAAGGAGTACCTACGCTGGGCAGTGTGTTCACTAAGAGCTTGTGCGGCACAGCTGCCTGGGTGCAGTTGTGTCTCTGCAGTACTTTATGTGTAGACAAGTCCTCAGGAATTTTTAGTTAACCTCATAATTTTGCTAAGGCCTGACTCATGATTTTTGAAAATTAGGATCTCTACATTTAACATGATCTAACTATAAAGGGCTCAGCAAGAGCCATAAAAATCTTCTA
This sequence comes from Mesoclemmys tuberculata, assembly GCA_007922155.1. Lineage (NCBI taxonomy): Eukaryota > Metazoa > Chordata > Testudines > Chelidae > Mesoclemmys > Mesoclemmys tuberculata. Next base: position 48,397,102 of record ML675603.1, read on the forward strand.
AAATTAACCTAAAATTGTTTCTGTATGTCCATCTGTAAGATCTATTATCCTGGGGAACATGTTGCTATAGGGGCAAACATCTCTTAGAACATATCCAGATTCTGCTTCACTGACCATCTCCACTAGAAAGTCAATCTGCAAGGCCCCAGTCATCTTCCACCATTTGGGAGAGGGGCAAGGCTGGTGTCAGAATGGGTCACTAGTATCAGATGGGCTGTAACTGCAAAAGTAATCTGGGGAAATTGCTTCAGATCTAACTGGGCATGCCCTCATACATAACTGACAAGTTTTGAGGCATCTGAACGACTACTGTCACAGAAACGAGTTGCAGTTTTGTTCCCCCCTTTTCTGCACCACTCTCCTCAATCCTTTTTTCCCTATATTTCGCCTCTACTTTCCTCTCCCCATTTTAATCCCCCCTATTTCTCTTACTCCCATTTCCCTTCTTCTCTATTGTGCTCCCTCAACTGCATCTTGACCTATCTCCATCTCCAGTTCTCGAGAAGCACTGCAGCAGCAAATGACTACTAGACAGGTAGTTGATGTGGCTGGGATGAGTGCCAGGGCAGTTGGGGGTGCTGGTACTGGGAATACCTGTGGTGGATGATAGAGAAGTTAGATGGATGCTGCATATGTCTGGGGTAGGTGAATGGCTGGGGGGGGGTGCATGGGATGGGTGCTGGTTGTCTGGGTAACGGGGTGTGAAAATGGAGGATTGAGAAGTACAGCCCCTGGAGATGAGTGACGGGGGAGGCCTTGTTTATAGCTGGCAGAAGGTAGAGCACAGTGGCACCAGTGTACCGACTCCTCACCTTTGCATAGCCACGTCTGGCCACTGCCTCCTCCTGGATGGGATCCCAGCTTGCTTGCCAGGAGGAGGAGCTAAGGATAAAGGCAGAGACACCTAGCTATGGTGCCACAGAGGCTCCAGGTGGCTGGGAGATGCAATTACATGCAAAAGCCAGGCTCCAGGTGGCTGGGAGATGCAATTACATTCCACAGTTCAATGGGATGCATGAGAGCGCAACTGAGATGAGGGCAGGCATGTCAGAGGGCATGAGTGTCATTGATGCCCCCAGGTGGCTGAACACTTCCCAGGTCATAGCAATCACGTATGCATAGCTTAGTTCAACTGGCCAGTTTTGGTGCTGTTATGAACTCACTCCTGGATTTATCCCCATTTACCTCAAAATGCTTGGGAAATATGCAGGTTAGCTTGGTATTCAGATAATAATTAAAGGCCCTCAGTGCTTAGAGCATGAAATCTAATTTCCTCCACATGTGGTGAAAGCTCAAGGAAAGTTACTGGCAGATTAATGATCTGACAGCTGAAAATCAGAGACAACTTTAGACAGAAATGTAAGGTAATAATACACGAATAATACAGGTAATTCTTACAGTGAGCTCTATAATGGAAATCAGTCATCAAGGCTTCAATTTCACAGAACTACTGAGCTGATATTGGGAATGGTAATTAACCACTGCAACAATTTACCAAGGATCACGGCGGATTCTCCATCACTAGCAATTTTTTAAATCAAAATTGGATTTAAAAAAAAAAATGTTCAAATTCAAAAGGAATTATTTTGGGGACTGTAGTCCAGTGTTCTGTCCGGGCTGGTCACTGTGGCCCTTCCTCGGGCCCAGGCTCTGAAGAAGGCCACTACACCTTTCAAAAAGGGGGAACATTAGCATCTCTGTACCTGGCTTAGCCCGGGTCCTCAGGCCATGAGGGCAGCCTAGTAGCCCTTTTCCCTAGCCCTTGGTGGGGTGGGCAACCAAGCAGTCTTTTGTCCCGGTCCATGGCAGGGCGGGCAAGCAAGTAGTCTATGGCACCGGCTCGTGGCAGGGCGAGCAAGCAAGTGGGCTCACTGTAGCAGCAGGGAAGAACGCATTTTCCCAGGGTGCCTAGGGAAGGGGGACGCAGGCCCACTTCACTCCACTGCGTCCCAGCCCAGGGCCCTACCAGTGGCACAGGTGTTGCTCCCACCGCAACATGCTGATGGGGTCATGCCTTGAACTCAGCCCCGGTTATGGCTGTCCCTGGGCTACTTCCTCCCCATATCCCCAGATACCGGCTTCCTCAGGGTCCTTGAGGTCGACGGGGTACTCATCATTACCTCCTCGTCGACAGGCAGCAAGGCGGGGAGCTCCTCGGTGGAGGGCAGTTCCTCAAGGTCACCAGGTTTTGGAAGTTCCTCTGCTGAGGGAAACTCCTCCAGGTCGCATGGCTACGGGGGTTCAGCGTTGGGCAGCTCCTCCAGGTCACAGCCGGCCTTCTGGAAGCGTCTCCCATGCTGGGGTCTCTGGGGGCTCAGTCCAATCAGAAGGCCTAGAGGCCTTCCCCAGTCCTTGGGGTTTGGCAGCCTGGTCCAGCCACTGGGGCCAGGAGGCCCTACCCAGTCCCGGGGTCGTTCCCGGTGCCTCCACTCGGGGAGGTGCTCGCTCGTGGCAGCTGCTTGGTTGGCGCCAGGCCAACGCTGCTGCCTGCGGGTCGGTACATCTGCCTCTGAAGGTGGCCACCATCCTACTGAGCCACAGGGCCTGCCTTTTATCCTCCCAGCCATGGCAGAAGCCCCGCCTCTCTCTGGATGGATTGGCCATTCAGTTGGACCTATCGCTGTCTGGCTCCCAAGTTGCCAGGCAGACTGCCCTGCTGGCCCTTTCACAGTTCGAGCTGGTCGTTATGGCCCTTCCTCGGGCCCAGGCTCTGAGGAAGGCCACTGCACCTTCCTACAGGGACGTTTCCTGGACTGTGTTATACAGGAGGTCAGACTAGAGTGATCACAATAGTCCCTCCTGGCCTTGGAATCTATGATATTATGGCTAAGAGGAGTGACAGGTTTCAAATGCCCCCAGTTGTGGAAGTAGACCATTTGAGACTGCAGAGCAGTAGCAGTGCTGCAGTAAGAGGAAGGCAGCATCATTTGCAGAACTATTAGTGGTCACTATCTTTGTTATAGAAGTTATATTCTTGATCTATAAGTTCATCAGGATGGGGACTGTTCCCAACTATAGCGTGCAAAGTGCCTTCCACAAAGGGTTACTATTTCTGAGTGAAGTCTTTGAGCATTTCGGAAATACCACTACTACTTGAATTAATAATGCCACAAATACTAAGAGGCTATCATGAGTGATGATGTAATATAGAAGAACTCTAAGGGCATGGGTAAAATTCTGGCTGCACTGAAGTGAATGGCAAAACTCACGTTTTCATTTTTTCCTAACGTGGTGATTATTTTGAGAGCAATGATAAGAGTTATACTCTCAGAACAAGGCAAGAATCTTCCAAAAATCTTTTACTAAAAAGCACAGATTTACTGCTTTATTCAAAGCGTGGCAAACAGCCGACTTCTCCCTAGTGGGTCTCACACTTTTGCCTCTTGTAGTGGGCCAGGGCGTCGCCGGTTACCCTGTCTTCCCAGGGAGGGGGGTAGGGACCCAGGCCCGCCCCGATCCTCCGGGTCCCAGCCCAGGGGCCCGCTGAGTAGCAGCTATGTGCTGCTGGCACCTTACTGGCAGCTGCAGGCTTTTCCCTTGAGCCGCTCTCCCCCCTCTGTCTTTCTGGCTTCTTGAGCCCAGTACCTTCTTCAGGACTCCACCTCTCTCCCACACACCGCTGTACTCCGTTCTGTTCTTCTTCACGACTCCACACACCACCGTACTCCGTTCTGTTCTCCTCCACTTCACACACTCCTCTGCTCCACACTGTCTCTCAGGAGTAGAGGGTTTTTCTAGGCACCTGGGTGGGGCCTTAATTGGTGTCAGCTGACACTAATTACCTTCTATTGACTCTGGCTTGTCTATAGGGAATAAAGCCCGGATCATTCAAGCACTTACATAGCGCCCTTCCAGGACTTTCCTACTGCCCTCGCTATACCACAAAAGAAAGAAAGATTGGAAAATGTAGCCAACATGAAATATTAAGAAGTACAACTAGTGATATAAACTGTTGGAGGAAAATAGTTGGAATTAGAACTCTGGGTTTCTTGTTGGTACCCTAGAATTTAACTTAATTAAAATTTCCCTAAACCTCATATTTTTAATCTATATACCCAAATACACAATACAAAGCTATAATGTTATCTCTGGTTTGTAGAGACAGATGCAAACCACTCAAGTTTCATTTTCATGGTTTACAATATCACCAGACAATCACAATAAAAATACCACTTTATATTGTGGAATTTGGTACCGTTTATTATGTCTACATTGATTTAATATACTGCATATTAAGATTGTCATTGTGTGTGCACTTCACATAAAAAAGCATGATTCCAAATTGATGTGTTATACCAGCAGATATATTTTAATTGATGGGGGTATACTGGTGTACTAAGCATCTAAAACGTTAAAAATATATCTAATTTATTTATTAAATGTTCTATTAGGTAGCATACAGAATCTAGCTCACGAGGTGATATTTCATTCAGCAACTGATATAAAATATGTAGTTCAACAGTTGTGCCTATAAATCACATTTTTCCAGTGAACGAGTGATTCATTTTTCTTTAGATGATTTATCCAAGTCAGCATTAACTGTATTAAACTTACAATATAATGAATTCTGTAGGTGATGTATACACTTTACCAGTAACACACTTTTGATAAAGGTATCTAGCAAAGTGTAATGTCGACATAGTATTTCTGAATTTTGAAGTGAATGACACCCAGCATTAGTCTTGTCTGTATTCTTTTATACTGTAAAGTTACCTTTTCAGGCAGTTACTTAGCAACAGAAAATAAAAGTTAACGAGCTTGAATTTACTTTGAGTATGAAAGCCTTATTGTGAGGGTATTTTGGTAGCCCTGTAATCTAAAGCATTTGTCATGCTAATTCCCTGCTTCAGTGGTAAGGCTATTTGTACCATAATTAATGCACACCAGGCCATGTAACATTAAATAAAAGTATCTTCACACACTCAGTAATAATTAGCAGCTCTGCTACTCAGTGGTATGCAAACTTATCTCTGAAAAAAATAGCTTAATCTTCTTATTAGTCTCTGCTGATCTTTGACAACAGAAGTGAGGTATAGGAAACAAAAGGAATAGCTGAAGATGTACATGCTATAATTAATAAAAACAACACAGTGACATAGTAAAGTAAAATATTAAGCACCTCATACTAAAAAATAATTTGTTTTATAAACATTTTTGTATCATTCCCCCTGTAATAATCCCTGTCCCCAAAACTAGCTACTTTACATTATCTCACAACTGGAGGCCTAGGAGATGTGGAAATGAGAAATTGTAGTGAAAGCCAAGAGTTTGTGGAATAGCCTGAAGTAGGATGATTTCCCTTAGGGAAGAGGGAGGAAAGTCTGGAGGTCAGTGGAAAAGCCTTGAGAAGACAACCAGCTGGGGGAATGCAGCTGTGAGGCAGGACACAGCTGGATAGGGAGTTATGAAGAGGGCCACAAAAGAGGGAACCAGTAGCCCAGCTGAAGATTCAAGGAAGGAGGTCTCCTTAGCCAAACTCAGGCCAAAACACTGAAAAGTTTGTGATTTGGTTTGGAGATAGATCTGATGTCTAAAATGGTTCTTTTCATGTAAGAATTAATCCATACATTCTAACTCTTGTTAATTCCAAAAATAAAATTAAAAGAAAAAAGCCCAATTACAGTCAATATTACAAAATACTAAAAAACATATTGTACCTCCATCCTGGACAAAACCCACAAGAGGGGAAAACTTGCTTAAAAAACTACCAGGTGAATGGCATGAAATTTCTGAGCCAGCAACCCCTATAGAAGAAGAGTTTTCTGCCACTCAGAGGAGAAGTGGGCCTCTAATTGCAGAGAAACCCCAGGCTGCAGTGAAACCTGGAGACCTATGCACAGACAAATGTCCATACTCTTCCTCCTAGGCCCCACTCCTCCTCCTCTTAGAAGCCATGCTAATGCTGCTGGTTTGCTATGGTTATACCACCCACTTCAGAGAAGTGAAGAGCAGAATCAACTCTTGAAGGGAAGCCTTCAGTCTTCCACAAGCTCAGTTGCTATATATATATATTAATCTATTTTTTCTCAAATTCCACAGAGCTGTCTGAATTCTGATTTATGCTCTTTTCTGGCAACTGAGTAAAATTTTTGTTATTTAAAAGGTCAAGAAAAAACAAAAAGATAATGAATTAATCACTCAGTCTCTAGAACAGAGATTGGAACTCCTGCCTCTCCATGGATGTTTTGCTGTAAGAGCAAGAGTGGTTGATTCAACTCACTTTTTAAAACTGTAGCCTTCTAAGCGCTGATGTTGCAATGAATGGGGCCAAAAGGGAGAGATTCAATGTAGCTCACTGAGTTGCAATTCAAAACATACAGAGACATTGGCTTGCTAAATGCAGTGCTTCTTAAAGAGCATTGTTACATTGTCAAATTCTTTTTCTCTGTGTATTTCCCTGGCCTCACCTACATTACAGACTTTTGTTGACCAAAAAGTTAGCTTTTTGCACCAAAACAGTGTTGGTGTACATACTACAGTCCCCTCTCCCCCAGCCAATCCAACTCCCCAGATTTTATGACAAAATAAAACCACCTCCAAGAGAGGCATAAAGCTTTTTGTGCCAAACTTTTAGCAACAAAGCATCAGTGTAGACACTGTCCTTGGCTATCTTGCCACAAATAGCCTCCAGAAAGCGTCCCAGAATGCCCATCCTGACAGCTCTGACCATTAGTTTGAACTCTGCTGCCCTGCAGCCATCTGCTCCATCCCCTTTAAAGTCTTGGGAATTCTTGAAATTTCACTTCCTGTTTGGTTAGGATAGAGAGCTCACAGCCATCTTCCCAGCTGAGCATGGAGGCTCCACAAACCAAATGCTCTCCCACTTGGAGCGCACTGGAGCTTCTGGATCTGATCAGCATTTGGGGAGAGGAGACTGTGCAGTCCCAGCTGGGCTCCAACTGAAGAAACTTTGATATCTACAGTCAGGTTTCTCGTGTCATGGCAGAGGAGGACTATGAAAGGGACACCCTGCAGTGCCATGCAAAAATCAAGGAGTTGTGACATAAAAGGCTAAAGAATCAAACCATTACTCACTCTTGTGCAGAGCCAAAGACCTGCCACTTCTATAAGGAGCTGGAAGCCATCCTTGGTGGCGACCTCACCTCCACTGTCAAGAGACCCATGGATACTTCTGCAGGCCCAGAGACAGCGGACACCAGTTTCAACCCCAACAAAGTTGTGGACAAGGAGGTCAAGTTGGAGGATGCAAGATGGTCTGGGGCCAAAATTGGGATATGTGTGCATATATCATCCCACCACAGTTAGGGAATCCCATCGCTGCAAAGCCATCCACTATTTCACGCATATTTCCAAGACTCACAGTCCTTCATAGCGGAATGTGATTAATGGCCTTGCATACTTGCGATAACAGAGCTAATGGTGGACTTCCCAACTCCAAACTGATTAGCCACCTGCTGGTAGCAGTCTGGGGTCGCCAATTTCCACACAGCGATCACCACGCACTTCTCCACAGCAAGGGCAGCTCTCATTCTGGTGTCCTTGCACCACAGGGCAGGGGCAAGCTCTGCACAGAGTTCCATGAAGATGGCTTTGCGCATTTGAAAGTTCTGCAGCCACTGCTCATCATCCCAGACCTGCAGACGATGCAATCCCACCACTTAGTGCTTCTTTTACATGCCCAAAAGTGGCAGTGCACCATACGCAATTGCTCCATGAATGCAAAACAGTAATCCGGCACTGCTTGTTTGCATGGCACACAGCAGGTCAGGCGCCTCAGATTCCAGTTCCAATTGGGAGCTCATGATATGCTGCATGACCAGCCGTGATGTGTTCGAAACACTAACAACAACAGTGGAGAGCAGTGCATGATCCATCCTTTCAGATAGAGATAGCTGGTGCACAGGAAACTGGGGCCACTGAAAAATGCTAAGAAACACAGTCAGAATCCCATGGAATGACGAGATGGAAATCACTGCATCATGGGACATTGAGCCCACAAACGTGATGCGCTGTGATCCTCTCTGCCTTCCCTCAACTCCTAGCGGCACAAGGGGGCGAGTTGCACAGAGGAATAGCTGTCCACATTGTACTGCTCTCACTTTGGTGACACGACTGCTGTGTGAACAGGCACAAGCATTTTAATTATAGCACTTTTTCATTATCGTTGTAACTTCCATCAACACTCTCTAGTGTAGACAAGGCCTCTGTTTCTTCATTGATAAAAAAGGAATGCATTTAAAATGGAGGCAAGATAGGCAATTCTGAACCTGACAATTTCTCACACTGTAACTAAATATATCAGCAACAAGCATCAGGAATGATGTATATAAGCAGATAAAAAGATATGATTGCAAAGAGAGTGGTGATAGTTTAAATATCTTCAAAAGGCCATTCAAAAGTACCTTGTGTATCTGTTACAGATATATGGGGTTTATTTTGGTTTTAAATTGGTAGCTTTAAGGCATTTCAGCAGGTGTCTGTACTCCACAGTAATAGTTACAGGAGAAGAAAGGGTTAAAAAGGGGTTCTGAACTGGAATTACAAGGGAAGCGATTATAGAAGTGGTATAAAAATGAAGAAATATTTTAAAGGTTGGCAAAACTAGTACATATTTTACTAATGAACTATCTCCAATTTACACCTGAAATCATAGAACCAAACGGAAAACATGAATATACTGAATTTGAAAACAAAGCTCATTATTTTCAAAAAAAGCACTTATAAATAGCTAAAATATTGGCAGATACAGAAAATCATAATTGACCTATGGAAACTACAGGGCCAACATTTTCAAATTTGGGAGTCTAAATTTACAGATCCAAAGGCCAGATTTTAAAAGGCATTTAGGCACCTACAGAAGCACCTAGACACCTGGGTGATTTTCAAAAGCACCTAGGCTCCTAATTGCAATAGGAACTAGACACCAAGGAGCTTTTGAAAATCTTCCTGGGTGCCTAGATCATTAGGTGTCTAACTACCTTATAAAAGCCAACCCTCACACCATAAGTAGATACCATATTAATAAGAGTGTGATTTCCAAAAGTGCAGGGCATTTGCAGCTTACTTTCACTTCAGTGGGCGTTTTAGACGTTCAGCACCTCTGAAAACATCATACCACTTTTACTTAGGGACCTAAATACAGATGATAATTTCCTAACTAGCTAGTTCTCCACATTTGCAAAATTTGGTTTAGGTGTTTTACTCTCAAAACAAACTACCCAAATCTTGATGACAATCTGAGCTATATAGTTCTTCTTTTTGAAATATTGCTAGATCTTTTGTCCTAACGCTATATAATTGAAAATAACCTGAACCGATTGAAACCTTTTATGTTTCAAAGTTTGTACTAATCCTTGTTAAAAGAAAATGTATCTTAAATTTTTCAAACATTCACAAATGCATTGTCCCATGATATTCTTTAGAACACTGCACAAATGATTAATCTTTCAGAATTAGGAAAAAAAATAGAGTGCTGACTTTTTCCACATTTCGAATCAAATCCTGCAAGCACAGTGACTGGGAGTAGAGATGCTGGATGTTGTTTCTTCTACCACAAAGGTCCCACCAACAAACACAGTATTTTCTTGAATGGTATTGGCCCCATCTTACGGTTGATGCTGCATACACATTAGCTAAAGAAAAATTGGATTTGGTGCATGGATTATCTGGACCTCTGTTTTACTAATCTCATGTGCAATGAAAACACTCTGCCCTGCTGTTTATTCAGGAACCAAGATGCAATCAATGACCCTTCTTCTACTTGTGAGTCAGTGCAACATACGGGGTGATTTTGCTCTAACTTCACAGAGACCGAGACCTTGCCCTTTACTTTTATCCACAATGAAAAACATTTAAGATCTTTCTATAAAAAGACAGAAGGAAGCAGTATAATGAATTCTATACTTCTGCAGAAGGGTGTGTTCAGCTCTCATTAAGTTTAACAGATTCACATATCGGCACACAGAAGAGAATATCTTTCAGTGTATTTAGGCTACACCACCTAAAGATGCTCATAAGTATTCTGAGCGTGTCAATCTCATGGGCACCTGACCACAACTGACGGTAAAACTGAAACAGACTTTTTGCATTATATATCTGTAGAGGGAAGCTGCAGTGTTTGCACTAATCTGTTCACTTGTAGGTACTCACTGTGATCTGACACCAAACACAATGAAGTCCCGTCAAGCCTTGGTAACATTTTATATTTTTGTGACACTTATCACATTTTGTCGGACAGTTTCCTTCTACCCAGTAGTGGTGCATTACCTATGAAAGAAAAGTGCAGGTGTAGGTAGGATTACCAATTTTAACAGCTACATGCCAAAGTAAATGCTACTACAGGCTTACGTCAGTGTTCTTTTTGGACTTCACATATGTTTTGATACAAGAGGCTGGGGCTCTTGAGACGCAGCGTTCATGGACTGTGTACTTGCAAACTGAAAAGAGAAACGTGTTGAGACTGAGTTAATGTTTCTATGAAAAAAATGACATTAGCAGAACTCCATTTCATATCTACTACTATTTAATCAATCCAATCAGTCAATAAAAACTCAAACTAGGCTGTTTTTTCCATGCAATACAAATGGCCAATTAGTACAGGAAATATTATGCAAGTGAAAAATCCAAGAATGCTCTATCATGGCACAGCAGGAAATGCTTAATTAAATCAGTCCTCACTAAAATTTTTCACAATAATTCCCAAACGACAAAAATATTAAAGACAAATTGATGACTGCCAAATGGTTTGGTGTCATTTGCTAGTAGGAAGAAATCTATATTTTACAAACTATAGGAACAAGAGCATCTGGTAAGCATGAAAATAAAAGCCAATGAGTTTATGTTATTCTCTCTATTGATTTATAAATCTTAAATGGTTGATTAGTTCATTTCCAGATACCTATTGTTGTCATGCATTTCATATAATCATCCAAAGTTCAACTCTTGCTTGCCATAACAATACTCCAATACAGAGAAGTTTCCTTTTCTAAATTCACTCACGTCAGTTTTACATACTTGTCTCTATTGACAAACCTTGTCTATAAAGATCACACTAACTTTAATGGGGGAATATAAAACTGTCAGTTTATGATGCACAGCTCCCCTGATTTCAATTATAAAACTCTACTCTCATATTTCTGTGATGATTGAATAGTTAACATTAGTACATCACTGTGCTTTGATGAGGAAATAATGCTAGTGCTTATAATGACAGCATTGAATAGATTCAACTATTTAAAGCTAAGGATGAATGTCTGCCTGCATCAGATAAGTCTCATGCTTTTGGCCTTGACGACAATTAAGCACAAAGCACTTCTAAACACCTTGCTTGAACCTATTACACAGACCCAGTGGGAGATGCAGCCATTAATCAGACGAACTGCAGGGAGTAACATTGTTGATTGGGCCATGGAGGGATGGTGGGGCCCCCTGCAGTTCCCTAGTTGTTTTTCCCCCCCTACACAGTTTATACAAAAAAAAATGCAATCTATAGCAATGCTTCAACAATATGTGTGAGGGGTATCATTTATTAGGTTGAAGGAATAGAGGTGGACATCAGAAAAACATGGAAGCGTAGAAGTGGTTTCATAAGCAAACTCAGGCCCTTCCTACTTGGTTATTTGAAGAAATTGAAAGGAACCCCATGTGTTCCCCACATTTTTCAGTAGTGATCATCACTCACATCAACTGAGTATCAAGCAACATTTCAAGAAGAAAAAAGAGAGGGATATCATAGCAAAAGGAGAGGTCATGGTACACATAAAGCAAATGAGGAAGTTTACAAATAGGAGCACTCTTCTTTCCCAAAGCTGTTTTATTTTATACAGGAAAAGTCTATTTTCATACTACAAATATCTACAACAGAACAGGCTATACCTATCACAAACTGAGATGTAGGCAATGCAACCTGGTGGTCAGAACAGGAACCAGGCTTAGTGGTCGGAAGAGAGTTGGCAGGTGGAACTGGAGTTGTGGTCAGGAGACAAGACAGTGGCTGGAGTCATGAGTCAGGGGGGATTGGGAGGAAGGTAGAGGTTATGGATAAAGTGCAAACAGACACAGGTCAGAGCAAAGATTAGTACAGGAAGCAGATGTGGCACAGCTGCAGCATAGAACATATTGAGCAGCTAATGTGCTACTGTTGCTACAAGGCTTAAATGACCTTATCTTCTGTCCAGCCAGGGAGCACTGTCTCTTAGTGAGAGCTTATTGGGCTTAGCCATGCTCATTGTGTTGCCAAGTGAGTGTGTCTGGAGCCATCTGAATTCCTGACATTTAGCCCTCCCTCCCATCCCATCCCCCAAAGGTTTCTCCTAAGAACACTCAGCCCTGGCCTGTCAAAATATCTTTGGTGAAATTCTCACAAGAGATTAGGAGAGTGAACATTTTCTTTTGGCTCCCAGGATCACTCCTCTGGACTGGCATGCCTTCCAGTCTCTCTCATACTGGGGCTTCCCTTTGACTCCTTAGGAATCAAAGACCTAATGGGTTTCATATTCCTCCTGTCCCTGGACTAGTAGTGGGGGTGTAGGAGGGCCTACCCAGTCAGAGAAAGGGTTGCTAACAAAGCTTGAGGATGGAAAAATGAAAGACAGAGTGACACCTGAGGTATTCTGCGATAAGAAGCTTAAAGGACTCTTTGTATATTTCTTCAATGATCTGAAAAGGATCCAAGTATTGGTCATCGAGCTTGGCGGAATGGCGGTGAAGGGATTGAGCTCCTGGCAAGGAACTGTGAATTGCCTATCATGAAGTCCAAGGCACCAGTCTGGACTCTGAAGGCCTTTATGAGGTCTGGATGGATAAAAACAGTGCAGAAATGAATGGCGTTTTCAAGCAATCAGAATTCACCTGTATGTCAGCAACCAGGAGAAATTAGCCTTCTTTTTTAGGAGGGACATTATCAAGTGATCAGCTTTAGATAAATCGCCAGCAAAGATTTGTGAAATCAAGGAACTTCTTCATCCCATGTACGTTCAAGGGCACCTTTCACTCAATGATGCCACTAACCTTGCTGGGATCCACGGCACGTCCTGCCAAGGAGAAGACATAGCCCAGAAACTCCATGTTATCTTTGTCAAGTTTGCAATTCTCAAGCTTTGCAAAAAGTTAATTTTGGTGAAGCCAATCAAGAACAGTGCATACAAGGTAGTCAAGAGCTACCTTGATTCTCAGAAAAAATGAGATGATCATTTTAACTGATGATCATGAATCACAGAAGATTAGGATTGGAAGGGACCACAGGAGGTCATCTACTTCAACCCCCTGCTCAAAGCAGGACGAACCCCAACTAAATCAGCACAGCCAGAGATTTGTCAAGCTGGGCCTTAAGAATCTCTAAGGATGGAGATTCCACTGACTCCTTAGGTAACCTATTCCAGTACTTCACCACCGCACTAGGGAAAAAGATTTTCCTAATATCCAATGTAGACGTCCCCCCACTGCAACGTGAGACCATTGCTCCTTGTTTGGTCATCTTCCACTGCTGAGAAAAGCTTAGCTTCATGCTCTTTGAACCTCCCTCTTCAGATAGTTGAAGACATACTGCAGAGCTCAACCAGTCACTGGCTGGAGCTGGGGATGAGAAGACATACTTATCACAAGGAACAGAGAAGTACAGATTGTGATCACCAATTGATTCAGGCATAATGAGTGATAAACCAGGAACAACCAAGGATGACTGGCAAATGCAGAGCACAGATACTCCCCAACTGCAAGATCTCTCAGTGACTGCCAAAGGTAGTGACTTCCAGGGAAGCAGTCTGATGTGTGATGAGGCCTAAAGAAAGGGGTGACCTGTCAATAACTTTGATGAGCTCAGGAAAATTCTTGTGAAGAATGGGAATCTGATGCCCTTTAAATTCCACTCAATGAAATTGCTGGAGGTGCCCAAATCGACCAATGCTTCTAAGTGGATGTCAGGTATTGCAGAATGCCAGACACAAAGAGGGAGATGAAGAGGGGCAGTGTGCAGAACAGAGGTTGCCAAGATTCTGATGGATACGTTACAGGCTGAGTAGTAGGTCATGATCCCAACTCGAGTCCCCCTACTGGGTCTGGGCCCTGGCATTTCCTGACCAGGAGATGGACCAGCACAAGGCCAGACATTCTGCTAAAATGTGCCCTGATATTCCACAATACAGACATGCCCTCATGCTCTAATGCAGTTTTCATCAGCATAGAGGTGGAGCCAGACTCCTTTGACTTGTATCATTCAGGGTCTGGTAGGGCAACTGGGGTAATGGGAAGTTCTGGCCAACAGGGTTCAAGTAGCATGATGTCTCTCTTGGGCTTGATCTGTAAGGCAGTCTCAATCCTAATGCAAAAATACATTAAAGCTCACAGGTTAGGCAGAGGTTCCATCCTTGCTGGTTCATCTTTGATAGAGTCATTGAGCCCCTGCCTAAAGTGGTGTTGTTGCATGGCCTCAGTCCAGTAGGTGTTGCAGTCAGACATCGAAATTCACAGATTGCTTAGGTCTGGTCTACACTTACTTTCCGGATTCGGCGGCAGTCAATGGGAGATACACAAGTGATGTAAAACACTTGCACATCTCCCGTTGAGTTAGCTTCGTCTGTTCCACGTGCCGTCCACACTGCGCTGCGCCAACAGGATTTCTGTCGACGCAACGCTACGCCATTTAGTGGGGTGGTTATCCTCTATCAATTTCTGGATCGACTGAGCGGGTCTACACACACCACTCAGTCAATCCAGAGACATCGATCTGACGGCAGCGAATTTTCCGCCATCAGCATAGACCCAGCCTTTGTGACAGACTGGGGACCCTGCCAAAGGTCATGGAGAGCTGTTTCTGCTGTACATTCTCAATTAGGTTTGCCAAAGAAGACTTCCTTGCCTGTACAAAATTCTCAAAGTGTTTAAGGAAAAGACTAGACCTCTCCAGAAGCAGAGAAGCCCACTTCAGTTCCCCTCAGGTAAACAGACTAATTTCTAATCGCACTCAAGACCAATTCTTGGGATATGTCTGTGGCCATAACAAGAAATGAAGATGGCACCACTTAAGGAAACACCAAAACTTGGCACAGTCCCCATCAAACAATCTGGTCTGGAGCACACTGGGCTCACAGGATGCAGATGCAACAGTTGGGAGAAGAGGAACTGCTACCTGGGCTTGTACCTGGGCCTGAAGGAATGCATTCTGGTCAAGAAGGGCTGCTACCTGAGCCCGTCTTTCTTGCAGGACCCCAACAACATTTATGAAGGTGAGATGGACTCCTGCTAGGGCCCTTTTGGGAGGACCTCCATTGGGTGATGTCCCTTTTTAATAGGCTGCTCAAACTGTCACACACTGGGGTGTAGATGGTTTGACCTAGTGGTCAGAACAGGAGTCAGGCCTAGTGATTGGAGCAGAACCAGATTGCAAAAATGGAGTTGTGGTCAGGAGACAAGCCAGAGGTCAGAGCCTGGAGTCAGAACAGAACCAGAATCATGGTCAAGAGACAAGCCAGTCATCGAAGCCAGGGAGTCTGGAGGAATGTAGAGACAGGCTGGAGCAGGAACAGATGTGGGTCAGAGCAAGGACTGGTACAGCAAGCAGGGCTGGTGCAGCTGCAGGAGTAACACACATTGACCACTGTGCTGCTGTTGTTACAAGGTTTAAATGATGAACTGCTGCATTTTTTGTCCAGTCAGGGAGCATACTGACTTAGTGGGAGCTTATTGGGCCCAGCTGAGCTCATTAGGTTGCCAGGTGACCATGACCGGAGTCAGCTGAGTTCCTGACACTATGTTCTTTGCCCAGGGGACTCTGCCTTTCTCATCCATTACCAAAGACAACTTGTTTCACTGGGTTGAGATTAGTGATACTGAAGAAGATATAACTGCTCATTATCTTCTGTTATCCAGTTAAGAATTTTAGGAGCATTAGGGTTATTGTTATACTATAAATATTTATTAATTTGAAGTTGCTAGATTGCAATTTGTTCAAAATATTTGGAATAAAGGGGGCTATTTTACTCCAATGCATTGTGTCTGATTATTTGATATGGAAACAAAGATATGCAGGATTCATTTCCTAAATGTGTCCTAAATGGAACAGTATCCACCACTGAAAAAGATGGATATCTGATTCTGGAACCCTTATTCAGAACAGGTAGTCTCAAGTTCATCAGTAGGACCACGTGATCAGAAAGGTATAAATCAATATACCTCTGATACTTTTGACTCAAAGGAAGGAGAAAATGTTTTACCATGACAGAATTAAAGATCTTAATCTGTTTAATTTATCAAAAAGAAGACTAACAGGTGACTTGATTACAGTGAATAAGTACCTTCACGGAGAGAAAATACTGGCTAGTGAAGGACTCTTTAATCTAGCAGAGAAAGTTATAGCAAAAACCAATGACTAGAAGCTGAAACCAGACAAAATTCAAATTAGAAATCAGTACTGTTTTTTGTTCTGTTCTGTTTTAAACAGTGAATATTACCCACTGGAACAAACTACCCAGGGAAGTGATAGATTCTCCATCTCTTAATGGATCTGAATCAAGACACGATGCCTTTTTTGGCAATATGCTTTAACCAGACACAAGTTACTAGGCTCAAGATGGGGCAACAGTGAAATTTAATGGCCTTTGATATAAAGGAGGTCAGAGTAATCGTCCCTTCTTGCCTTAAACTCATAAATGTCTGAATGTGAGGAAGAGTGGCATAAATCAAGCCTTATGATTGTACAAGAAATTATAGCATCTATGAAAATTGATTGCCTGGTCCTAGGAACCTGGGACTTTGAAAATCAGGTCCCAATATGCTGAATTATGAGGAAGCTGGGCTAGTTGATGACTAAGGAAGAATATGAGTAATATAACTATTTACAATTATTCAAAAGAGGAAATACCAAAGAGGGAGAAGAAATATTTATGGTCACATCACAGCTAGGATGTACAGGAAGAAATTAAGCAAAGGTATGTTTAATTAAGCAAAAATATGAAGGGATACTCTAATACTGAGGTCCATTATGATACAGAATACTCTCTCATAGGAGGTTTTGAAGGTCTCACTACTTGAAGACTTTAAAACTGGATAAAGCACTGAAGTATAACACACAGGAAAAAATCAATATGTTAGCAGGTGTCTGGATACAGAGGATCTAGTAGATCTTTGTAATATTGTGAATGTAACACAGCAGTACTAGAAAATGCTCACTGAAATGCATATACTCACAGGAACAGCAGAGACCCTGCTTGCCTACTCCTATTAACATGTTCAAGCAAAGGTTACAGTAGGCAGGCTTGTTAAAGTGTTTCAGTCTCCATACATGCTGCCCATCATCCTTCACATTCTGCACAGAACATAAAAGAAACAGATTTAATTTAATGAAATAAATAGTGAAATATAAGTGCCAATAAAAATTGGAGATTGACTCTGGAACGTAAAAGACAAGCTGTTACTTCATTTAATGTTTCACGCCAGATCACAATATAACCCTTCTAAATACACTCAGAAGCTCATAAATGACTATGCATGTTCAAAACCACGAAGAAAGGTAGACACCTTTAGTTAAGGCTGCAACAGAGCTTGATCCATAGATGCAAGAAGGAAGCTATTTAACTACACGGGAGTTAGCATTAAAATATATATTGCTGTAATTTAACAGCTACAGAATTGTTCAAATTTCAGGAGATTTGCTTTGGTGGTCTTTGAAGGTACAACATGCTCCCTGTGGAAATCATATGGTCTGTGTTAAGCAAGAGGTCAGACTAAGATCATAATGGTCCTTTCTGGTCCTACATTCTATGAATCCACATCCTCCTGTCTATCAAAGAATCAATCTTGGTTGAGTCGATAGCGGGATTTATATCCTGGACCTTCAGCACTAAAGAATGAGCCCCTGGCACTTGATCCGAAGGAATAAATCCTCCCAGTGGAAGCAGTAGCAAGCTCATAAATCTTGTGTGTGGACCAGCCACTAGATGGGGCTATACCTACAAACTGAGTGTAGATTACATTTGTCTTTAAAAATGAATGAAAATATAAATGTTTAAAAGGTTTCCTCCCTGTTTTAATAAATACAACCCCCTCCCCCCACTGCAAAACACTGTTAAATACTGAGAGTGGTATTTTATGGGTTTTTTTGAAATTGTAGTATTTTTTTAAAAATGTTTGCTTTGTGCTGCTTTCATGGTTGTTAATTATAGTTTGTAACTATTTGTGACGATCCCAGATTCCTTGGCTGGTGTGTTGGCAGGATTTTTTATTTTTCTAAAATTAGTAACTATTAAACTTGTTTTAATAAACAACTGAGATTTACCTAATATATACCAACAGCCTTATGAAATCTACCTTAAATTCTTTTTTGAGACACTTCATGTCATCATCTGTATTTATATATATTTATAAAACAGTATGCAAGATAATAAAAGTAGTGAATCGCTTTCATTTAAAAATGGGCAGCAGGAATTTTTCAAATTTTTGTTCTTTGATTTTTGTGTTCTGTGTGTTCCTATTTTGCTGTGGGCGTCCTGGCCATTTCTTTACTAGAGATTCAGTACTAGCATGCTAACAAAGATTATAATTATATAAGGAATACGTAATCTCTGATTGAAAATGCAGGGTCTGAACAAATTAACTAACGTTCAGGTGACCCAGAAATTCTATTTCTGAGTGGAGCAAAAAGCAAAACTATACCCAATATTTATGAATTGCTCTAATTCTCATTCTAGCTGTACAACCAAACCCAAAGGAGATGTAGCTCAACAATACTATATACATGACCAAAATATACTACAAAATGCTGGGCCAAATTCAGACCTGGTGCAGCAGGATGCAACCGGACTTTGCCTAATCTGAATTTGGACAATACCGCTTAAGCACTTTCCACTCTGTTGTGTTTTGACACATACAAATGTGTTCTGAAGAAGTAAAGTAAATGAAGATCATCCTCAATATGTTTGCTGGACATGAAAAAAATAGCTATGTGCAGGGCTGGTTCTTATCCTCTCATTGATTTATGGTATCAAAGACCACATGGGTATCACAATGCTATATATAATAGCCCTGATTTTGAATGGGCACTGTGAGGCCTTAGTCACAGTAAGTCATTGGACGTACAATGGACGTAATACAACCTAAATGTCATGTAGCTCTAATAGAATTTACACATTAGAGTCTAACTTTACTAGTTAAATTCTTAAAACCACAGTATTGTTCTATTCTTTAAACTCGAGTTATTTGTCACTCATGAGTTAAAGTTCCTGAGGATTTATTCAACATCATGAAGACAACAATGTCCTTGTTATAAAGGGCAGTACATCAGTGAAGTAAGAATTTCTGTATCTGGATCAAAGCCAAACCCTACTTAGAATATAGCTTTGAATTATTTCTTCAAAATACCTACACTAACTAAAGTCAATAGAAGTTGAAATCAGTAGGAATATTTTTGCTTATGTGGAGACTTCTGGATCAGACCCTGGATGTCACTTTCCTGATATTACCATCAGGAGTTCAAATGCCTGGGCAATGTCAGAGCCTTCTTTCTGTAGCGAGAGCAAGGAAGATGCCTAATAAGGGACTTTAAGGCTGACAAAGAGTGTGGAAGTTTTCCAATATTCCCTGAAGAATCAGAAATAGATTCTGCAGCTGTGGACCCCCGGAGTCCTGTTGAGCTTCTTCAGGACTGGCAGGTGTACGGAGCATGTGTCATTAGATTGAGCTCTAATTTTTAACCATTATTTTAATACCCAACACACATTTTTAATATTGTTAAATTTTACTATACTGAACACATTTCAAGTCTTCTAACAGTCACTAGCCATTGGGAAAAAAAAGATTGTGTAAATGCTTTTTTAATAAATAATTATAAACTGTAAACATTTTTATTCTAAGACATATTTGTGTGGTCAATATGTGCAGGAATAAGCTAAAAAGCACCTAAAGTCCAAACTGATCTTTTTCACAAAAACTAAACTATTTATTCTTTAATAAAGTTAACATAAAATTAATTATAATATAATAAATAATTTTTTTTGTTTCACATTAGTTTCATTATATTTTATTTTTTCATTTTTAAGAATGGCCATTCCATGTGAATGCGCCTCTTCTTATTTGAACAGAACATATGGACTAACTTAGCTGGCATTTTCCTTATCAGAAAAACAAACAAGTCTTGATGTGGGTGTTCTGCCAATTAAAAAACTTAACTGTATTACAGGCTGCAACTGATGCAGAAATCCATTACATAAACACAATGCACTTTTAGAAAATAGCAAATTAAATTTTTGCTCTTGTGCACTGCCAAAAATCAGCAATAAAGTACTGCAGATGATTATGCATGTACATAACTTTTTAAAACATTGCCTGGGGGAAAAAGGCCCACACAATCTGAAACAAGCCCACCCAGTGCAAGACTTTAAATATAAATAAAATCCACATTACTGACACATAATGCACTGAGTGACATTCAGTCATTTTAATTCCATATCCTGAAAAAGAATTGAAAAACAAATAGTCATTTAGAAGAACTCAAACCAGGACAGCTTCAGTAAAAATCTCTTCCTCAGTTCATTATGCTGCACTTAAAATGTATCCTCCATATGGCATACACAGACGCTAGCACACAACAGTAACCGTAACATTTTTCCACTCACACCAATTCTCATCACGGACTATGGTCCTGCTTCTACTTTCACTGAAGTCAATAGGAGCTTTTTCACAGAATTTAAGGCAGAAGAACTGGACCATAAATAAGCAACCAAACAAGGCAGAGCCATCCCTAAAAATGAAAATGTTGCACACAATCACTAACTAGTCTTCCCTATATTGATTTAATGTTAATGCTCACTTATTTTAAGGCATAGTGTCTTGAAAAGGTGTGATCTGAAGCCCATTTACCAGCTTTGCAGATTTCTGCAATAGGAACATCTATTAATGGAGCAACAGATGTGGATTGAGATCTGGTAGAATGAGCAAGGATCTTAGGAAGACACAGCACATTAACAGCTGATAGCAGCTGAGATAAAGCCAGAAACCCAATTAGAAGCTTTCTGGGTGGACATTAGCATCTGTTTAACCCTGTCCACAAAGAGCCTTAGAGAAACTTAAAAAGATTTAGTTCTATGCAAATAATATGCTAGCGCTCTTCTAACATATAAGGTGTGAAGGGAAGCATTCTCTAATGAGATTTAGGGTGGAAAACTGGCAGATGAATTGTCTGATTTACATGAAAGTCTGAGATGACTTTGGGTGAAAACTGTGGGTGTAGTCAGAGAGATACCTTATCATAGAGGCCAGAATAGGGAGATCCACCATCAAATCTCCCAATTCATCAACTCTTTGAGCAGAGGTAACTGTCACTAAAAGGGTAGTTTTCATGGAAAAGTTTAAAAGGGTACAGTGACTCAAAGGGAAGTTTCATCCAAGAATTAAGAACTAAGTTCAAGTCCCAAGTTGGAGTGGGTTCTCTGACATTCAGGAAGAAGTTGGATAACTCTCTGATGAACCTGGAAGTTACTTACAGGGTGAACAAATACCGTGAAAACACAGGAGAATGAAACACTGTGATGGCCACTAGGTGAACTTCAATGGAGCTCAAAGAGAGACCTCTTTGCCTGAGAGTGAAAAGGTATTCTAGAATCTCCAAGAGACTAATGTCAACAGGAAATAGATGATGGTGCGTGCACCAGTAGCAAAATCTTTTCCATTCCTGAAGGGAAGTTTTCCTGGTGGACCACCCCTCAAGCAGAATTTCACACGTTTCCAGTTAACAGCAATGATGAAAAGGTCTATGTTCAGAAAACTCCAGGTAAGAAATACCTGCCTGATTACAGACCTGTCAAGGTCCCATGTATGATCTTGGGTCAAATGTCTGTTGAGATCTTTGGCAATAGTGTTTTGGAGGCCAAGCGAACAAACTGCCAAAATAAGGATTCAATGGGCTCTGCATTAGTTCCATCATCGGATTGCTTCTGAGCAGAGGGAAGAGGATCTTTTCAATTTATATAGTACATACTGGGCCATTATGCTGTCTCACTAGGTGAACAGATTCATCTTCTACCATGGGTAGGAAGTGACAGCAAGCATATCTCACAACCCTGAGCTCCAGTGGGCTACCTGCCGTGGATAGTATGGTCTTGTAGATGAGCTCCCCCACTCTAGGGAGATGCATCCAAAACTACTCTGATAGTGGGAGGGGTATGTTTGAAGGAAACCCCCAAGCACATCTTGGCCTGATTCTTCCACCAATCACGGGAAATTAGGACACGGCAGAGAACAGAGAGTAATTTGTTTAGACTATCCTGATTGGATGTATAAACTTTCCTGAGTCATGTGGATGTGCAATTTAACAATGGCATGCTGCCATGTGCCTGAGGAGCTGCAGACATGATCTGGCAGTGACCTGTGTGCTCATCTGGATTCATGTGAACAAGTGTGTCAGAGTGAGAAATCTGTCCTCTGGTAGGTAGGGTTTAGATGTCATGGCATTGATTGTGGACCCTCTAAACTCAATCTACTATAGGACTTTATAGTATTGAGATGAAGGCGGAGTGTGTGAAAGGGAAACAAAGGGAGTAAAGGAGGCACCTTCTTCACTACTGTTTGAATTTCAGTGTGGGAACACCCTTCTAGAAGCCAATTGTTGAGATGGGGAAGACAATTACTCCCATTGGCAAAACTGTGCAGCAACTACCACCTACCTTTTGTAAACACACTCAGGATGGTAGAGAGTCCAAAAGGGAGGCCTCTACACCAACAGAAGAGTTGGTCAAGAGACCAACAAGAAAGTGTAGAAATATTTTGTGAAAGGGATGTACTACAACAAAGGAATATATGTCTTGAAGGTCAAAGGTCATGACATAGTGTCCCAGATCCAGGGGTGGTATAATAGCTGTGAGTGTTAACATCTTGAATTTCTGTACCTTGACAAAGGTATTCAGCATCCAGAGAACTTGAATTGGTCCTTGTTTTTGGCAATCAGAAAGTACTTGGAGTAAAAGCAGCTTTCTTTGTATTGAGTGAGAACTGGTTCCAAAGCAGAGGAGGGAAAGAACCTCTTGCCTCAGAACAGGCTTGTGAGATGGTCCCTTAAAAAAAAAGAATGGGGAAGGCGGGTAGGAGGAATGGATGGAGAGGAAATGGATGGAGTAGCCATAGCCTGACGTTATAACCTACATCTGTTGGAGGTCAAATGTCCCCATGAGCTGTGGAAATGGGAAAGACATTCCCCAAATGGTAGGAGGAAGGAACATGGTAGTACAGCACCGAATCTGGATCACAGGGGTGCTCATGGCCCTCAACTGAGGCATCAAAATTAACACTTTGCAGATGATGGCTGCTGTGCTGATCCAGGTGCAGCGGTTGAGAAATTTCTCCTTTTTATTCTGGGTTTTTGGCACTGTATTGTAGGTGGAAAACTGGGCTAGGTGAGATCTCAGACCAATTAAATCTCCTCTTATTTGCAAGTATATATACACCCAGTGAGTCAAAAGTCACCTTAGAGTCCCTTAGAGAATGTAGAGAGTCATCAGTGGATTCACTAAATAATTTAAGACCACCAAAGGGTAGGTCTTGTATAGTGTTCTGGACTTCACCTGGATATCCTTAAGACTACAGCCATAAAGCTCAATGCCTGACTACAGCTGTGGAGATTGAGCAGGAGGCTGTGCCAAGAGCATTTGGAGAAGTTTGCAAAGTTGTCCTTGCAAGAAGCTGTACCTCTGTAATGAGGGTCTGAAATCATTTCCTGTGCTCTTGTGGGAGATGTTCAGTAAAAGGAATAAATTTTCAAATAGCTAATTTGGTTATTCTTTGCTAGAATTGCCTGGTAACTAGCAGTTCTGAATTTCAGGCTGCCAGACAAGTAACTGTTGCAACTATAGAGATATAGGTGCTTTTGATTATCACCATGTACCGTAGTTTTGGAATAGCATTAGCTGTTGAGTTCATTTACTGTATCCACAGCTAAGGAGTTAGAAGTAGAAGGGGAGAATAAAAATTCTGAATCCTGAGCTGAAACACAGTACATTTGTCTGTCTTCTTAGCTGTTGGGAGGGGTCTGCCAAATAGTCTTGACAGGTTCTAACAATACTTCATTTACAGGAAGGGCTACCTGTGCTGAAGATAGTGTGTAAAGGATGTCCAGCAACTTGGACTGAGTACCTTGGACTTCTTTTAATGGTATCTGAAGAATGTCTGCCACTCTTTTAATCAAATCCTGAAATTGTTTAAGGTCATCTACTATATATGTAGATGGCATACAACTTCATTCAGGGATGATGAAATATTAATCTATGGCATAGTTTCTTCATTAGCTCTCTATTCTTCTTCCTCACACATCACCTTCTGCAGTAGAGGGAATCAAAAAGAGCACTGACCCTGGAATGTCCTGAGTACGTTGGACAACTTGACGGTAGACAGCTCAAGGGTCCCAATATGGCCATTAGGAAGGCCCATAAGAGAATGGGGGACACATCCAGGACTGATTGTATCAACATGCTGAGCAGGTTGAGACCACCCTAGCTATGAACGTCCCTCAAAGAAATAGGTTCAGAATATGGTGGTCTACATAGATAATACTAAGACCCCTGAGAGTCTGAAGAACTATCATCTGCACAGTGTAATAGAGGAACAGGCAGAGAAGAAGTGAGTTTGTCTCTCCATATGTATGAGCACAGGGGCATCAGACAGTTCCATCAATAGATGAGGTACAAGAAGTATGACTGAGCTCAATAAAGGAGACTCAGGCGCTTGAGAAACAAATCTGTGGAAAACCTGATCTCCTACAGTGTCGGATGCAGAAATGCTGTGGCTGCAACCAACCAGGCTCCTGTAAGGAAGTCTGTGGTACCGACAAAGTTGTGAGAGGTGCCAACAACTGCTAAACAGCCAGTCAATTCATCTGGAGATATCAACTTCTTCAGTGCAGTGTCCTTGGAGTTTGTACAGAAGGCTTTGGTACCAATCATCGGGTACCATGTGATTTAGATGAGCATGAGGACTTCCATTTAGTACAACGCTGCTTGCACCATCCACGGAAGCCTTTGAGGAACATGGGGTTTCCAGTACAGCAGATTTCTTAGAGGTATTCTCTTTTGAAGAGATTTAGTATTTCTCTTGGTGAAAGTCTTCCACATATCACTTGCAGATCTGCCAGAAGCAGATGAGATGCTATGGTCACTTGGCAGCCACTGTATTGAGGGGAGAAGAGAGGAGGTCAAAGGGAGCACTCCATCATATAGTTGATTCCCTCTGTCCCTCCTCAAGCAACTCTTTAAGCTAGTGCATATTTTCCACTTTGAAGGAGCTTGTGTATCCCCGAGGCAGCAGACAGAACGTTAGTGGCTGTCACTAACTGGCAAGGATTCCTGGCAAGTGAGGTAATGTTTGAAGCCTGGGGACGTAAGCATGACAACAAAACAAAACAAATAGACTTCTTCTAATGGTGGGGAAGGGTGGAAGAAGGAAGAAAACACCTCAGGTCAATGAATAAATAATCCCCAAAGAAATAAAATATGAACTAAATAAAAGATTAAAAACGTAATGATAAAATAAAAGAAAACTATAAGAGTAAAATAAGCAGGTATCTATAAGCACTCTGAATGTTCCACCTGTGTCCAGGGCACTGGAGAAGGAATCGAGGGCAGTTCATCTGTCACAACCCTATATACACTTGAAATGGGGCATAAGGATAGCTTGGGTGCATACATGGATCAAATGAGAACTGCTGTTGAAAATCTCTGATACAAAGGCACCTGGGGCACATGTGAACAGAAGTGGAACACCCAGGGACATTAGAAAGAAGAAGAAAGCCTTATATTAACCTTGACCCAGGACCATCTACCATCTTGAAGCAATGCAGGGGAGACACAGGCATTAGCAATTGCCCGTTCAAGTGGAAAATAAACAGGTGTATAATAGACTGGGGAGCACAGGAGGAGGGAAGCTCGTTTGTGTGAGCTTTTCTCCCGCAAAAGCACACCCACAATTCACCACTATACCACCCTCTTTATAGCCTGAATAGGTATGTTTGCTGCAAAGCCAATGTACCTACTGTACACATAGCTTGGAAAGCTGCAGATACTTTTTAATGCACTGTACAAATATGGCACGAATAAAAAAGCGAGTTGATATAATCTGAGGAAGTATAATACCCATAATGTATATTTTATTCACAAAGAATGAGCTAGAGTTATTCCTGGTTCTACAACGTCTACCACCATAAGCCTTGGCAGATGGCTTCCAAGAAGGAAAGTCAACCAGGGAATAGGCTGTAATGGTGGAATTTGACCACAACATCCTTTGCAAAAGACTCTGAGGAATTCGTGCAGGCAAAAGTGGACAGCCCTGACAAGAAATGGTTTGTACATTTTTTCCAATAGTTCCAGGTAAAGTCTCCAGGAAGGAATTGCAGTTACTCCCTCTGGTGGTAAATCTAAGAGTGCTGTGGTAGAACTATAGTACCAATTGTTTCTCAGAGTGAACCCATCCCTCTGACAAAAAAACCTCACAGCATCCTATGTGCAAGAGTCAATGAATTTAGCCCTATGTCTGGAAATGGTACACAATCCATCTATGCTTCATTTGTTAAGAAACTCACTTGATAGTTATGACCTCAAAGCCATGAATTATAAATTTAATGTTGAAATAAAAAGCAGATTATCTCAGTTCTAAATAAAGAAAAGGATAGACTCTTATAAAATCATAAATAGTTGGGTATTATTTATATGCATTTTTGCATTTCCATCTAAGAAGTACCACTCACAATACCACAGGCCCTAAACAATTCACAACAGATTTTTCAAGACATGCTATAATGCATGCTGCGAGTTCCAAATACAATTCTTGTTCAACATATACAGGGCTCAAACAACAAATGACAATAACATATTAGACATCACAAGAAGAGGCATTTTACACAAAGAGGTTGAACTCAGATTAAAGGACTTGATTTCACATTTAATCCCAAAAAGGGTAAAATACTTAAGTTTTAAATTCTCTGTGGTAATAGTGTAATACATTAGATGCTTGTGGATATGAGTGAATCTCATTCACAAGGAAATGGCCTTACAGTTCAATCGTAGCTTTGTCACGCTTGGGTTGACAAAGTATTTACCTCACTGACATTATCTGTTCTGTATTTTACAGATGTTCAGTGTGTGTGTTTATTTCTTGAGTGTAGGTGTAATGGGTTAGACTAATAGGGGTAATTTTTAAAAAAAGAAACATGATGGCTTGCTTTCAGATTACTTGAGATACAAATAAATATTGGTTATAAGGCATTGCTCCTGTTGAAATTTTTCTTTTACTTTAGAAAAGCAAAGATCTTTTCTGAGCCAACACAGCAGCAGCTATGGTACAATTATGACATCTAGTGGCAAACAAGAGAAGAGCAAATGCAAAACAGCTCCAAAGTGACTAGGGCTTTTGCATGCAGAGGTGGTGTAGCTCTGTTGGTCCATGGTATTAGAGAGAGGTGGTGTATGAGATAATACCTTTTACTGGACCAACCTGTGTTGGTTAGATAGATAAGCTTTTGCGCTTTCACAGAGCTCTTCTTCAGGTCTGCGAAACTTAATCAGAGTGCCACAGCTAAAAACAACAAGGAACAGATTGTTTAGCATAAGTAGTTAACACTTATTTCAGGGGATCACTCAAGGCGAAGTGGCCCATCACACAGGGAGGAAAGGACAGGTGGGAGAGGAAGCAGCTTGGATGTGGGGAGTTGGTTGGTGGGTTATAGATTGTTGTAATAAGCCACAAATCCAGTGTCTCTATTCAGTCCATGATTTTTAGTGTCTACCAGAATAATGAATTTATGCTCCCAGACTTGTCTTTTGAAAGTATTGTCCAGGTTTCCTTTGAGGATGAGGGCTGATAAGACAGTTATAGAGTGATCACTTTGGTGATATGGTGTTTGTCTTATCATTTTCCTGTGTAAGTTCATTCAATAGCATAGTGGTTGTCTAGTTTCACCCATGTAATTGCTAGTAGGACATTTAATATACTGGATGAGGTACACAACATGCAATAGGCATGCGTAGGACCCATGGATTTTGAAAGAGGGGTGGTTGGGGTGTTGATCATTGTAGCACTGGAGAAATGTCTGCTGGTTTTGCATCTGTTGTTCTGACAGGGTCTTTGAGTTGGTATGTCCTGGTCTGTGGAGGGCTTTCTTCTTCCGATGAACCTGGAGAGGTTGGAGAGTTGATTGAAGGCTAGAAAACAGGTTTCAACAGTGTTGTAGCTGTGGCGCCCTCAGGATATTGGACATATGAGGTGGGTGAGGCAATATCTTTTATTGGACCAACTTCTGTTGGTGAGAGAGACCAGCTAAAAGAGCACTGTGTAGTTTGAAAGCTTGTGTCTTTCACCAACAGAAATTGGTCCAAGAAAATGTATTACCTCACCCACCTCATATCTCCAGGTTTTTGTAAGTAAATCTAGTGTTTGTGAAAGTTGTTAGCCTATTGGCCTTTCTTCTGGGAGTCCACAAAGAGCAATGACAGTAACCCCACCACCCACAAGAGAGAAGAGACAAACACAAATGGGTGTAAATTGACTCCGGGTGACAAATCAAAAATGCAGTCATGGGGATGTAAACAAAGGTATAATAAAAACATGCTAGTGAGGGATACCAAGCAGGGCATCCCAGACAATGCCCACTGCTCCAAGCAGAGTTCTAAGGAGTAACTGGACATCCCTCAGTGGAACTTTACCCAGATGTCTGAACAAAATGAGGGCAAAGATAATGGTCTCTAAATGACACAGAATCTCCCTATGATTGACCTTTCTTTTCCTGGACTTGTACATGCCAACTGATCAATTCAAGAAGTTGATTAATGAGGAGGTACAGGTGTTGGGAGGAAGTATGGGAGAAATGCAGCCAGAACCTTAGAAGGAAGTTCTGGAGGAGAAAAATAGGAGCTGCAGCCTGGCACTTGGGAAGAAAGTGTGTCAGGCAAGGTCCTACTCTCACTTCAGAAAGAGTAAGTATTCGGGTACTCTTTTTCTATGAAGGAGTCACCAACTAATCCCTCCCCAGCAGGTTGCAGAACAAGGCCGGAGTGGAGACGCCCCACAGGGAAATCTCACTTTCCATGAAACTTGTTGGCCTATTTGAACCTAGCTGAATGGTAGAGGCCCTGCCCTGGGCATAGCAATGGCCCACCCCTCAGTCACAGGGGAGAAGCCACAAGGAAACCAGCATCAAATGATCTGGACAAATGAAATACAAAAGTGTGTGGATGGTAGTGGGTATCAAATGGTTAACAACATTGTGCAAGTGGGGGATACCGAGCAGAGAACCTGAGATAATATCCATTGCTCAGAAAAAAGATCATGGGAATCAGTGCTCATAGCACAGTTGAACTCTGCCCAGATATGGAAATGGAGGAGTGAAAGGAAAACAGCCCTACAGACCCAGAGAGTCTCCTATTGCTTGAGTTTCTAGATGGACAACTTGGACAAGGCCATGAGGAAGTTCCTGAGACACAATCCATTTTGTGCTCTCCTGAGGGTGATGAAGCTACACTGTCTGGACCTGTGAATTAATCAATGTATGGGGCTTCCACGACTCCACTTCAGAGATTACACCAAATCCTAATTGACCTTATGATCTAGAAGCTGAAGATCACATCACAAATCACTGGCAGAGCTAAGAACAGAACTCCTGGCCAACAGACTACACTGCCCACATTTGATTTGTTATATCTTTTCATACACTGTCCATCAAATCAACAGAGGATTCTTGTGACTAAATACTAAGTGCATATTAGGATCAGGTCTACACTATAAACTTACACTGATATAACTACGTCATCCAAGGGTGAGAAAAATCAACACAAGAGCAATGCAATTATCCTGACCTAAGCCACGGTGTAGATAGCCTTCTCCCCTTGACATAGCTACCACTTCTCACACAGAGGCACAGCTCTCCCATCGGCATAGTAGTGTCTTCACTGAAGTGATACAGTGATGCCACTGCAGCGTTTTACGTTCAGACCTGCCCTAGGCATCAGAAGATCTGGATTCTATATTCAACCCTGCGACAGACTTACTCGTGACCTTTGACAAATCACTTAAACTGACTGTACTTCAGTACCCCTATCTGTAAGAGAAGGATGAACATGCTTTTGCTACCTCATTGTGCTATTGTAAGGCTTAATTTATTAGTGTTGTTAAAGCACTTTGAAATCCTCAGTTGGAAAGTATTATATAAAACAGGTGCAAACTATCATAGTGGTGGTAGTAGCAACAATCATTAGAATTAAGGCTGTACAGCGGCTTCTATTCTATCTCCCAGTTTCATTCACTCAAATCATTCTGAATTTTCACTTAATCAGGTAACTTGTAACCAGAGCTACTTTACTGTAATATCTCCAAGGGACCCAATTTAAGCAAATGTTATTGAATAGCAATTAATGGTTTTTAATGAGAATAGTTTTAGTGGATATGATGCTTGATGGAAAAGCATTCAGCCAGTGCTAAGGGGTTGACTGGTGGTTAACTAGATAGAATATTCTAAGATCTGGTCTTTTAATACATAAATTACAAAACAATATTTATCATACACAATAGGCACAACTTGCTCTAGATTTTCAAAGCATTGTATAAAACAAGAGATAATTAATTATCAATTACAATGTAATTGCATTGTGTTATGACTGTTTGTTCAGCATGCTGATTGCCTTGGCAAAGGGTGTCATACAAATACAATTACTGGTCTCCATTTTGCAGCTGCTGTACAGGCAAAGTTCCCATTTTTTTCAGTGAAAGAGTTGCCTGCAGTGCAGCTGCAGAATCAGGCACTAAAAAAGAAAGAGGAAAGGGCATAAGCAAATTAAGAAAAAAAAGATTTTTTTTTAATTCTTGGAATTTATGTAATATAGTTCCTTGTTTCATTTAAACTCTTTTTAGGTAGCTATTCCCCTAAGTGGGTCAGCCATATAGTCAGTAAGAAAGACTAATTAAAAGGATTCTACAGTATTTTAAGGTTATACATATATTGTTAGTGATTTAATATCTTAAATAGTTTGTATGTTAGCCTTTTAGTTTTTCTTAAAGGGATATACACCCTTATATACATCTATATGGTAATATACCTATACCATGACAGAGGTGATAAAGATATCAGGGCAGACCCCCAGTTGATATAAATTGTCATAGCTCCATTGAAGTCAATAGAACTATGACAAAATACTCCAAATCTGTCTGATCAATTGACATATGTATGTTTTATACAAAATGAGAATGAATATCTCAGCAGAGAGATAAAACCCCTGAAGACACTCAAAAATGAAACAAGCAACCCAAACCCTCCACCCCTATTTGTTCCAATATCAAGCAATTATAAGACTTTAGGAACCTATTTGAGGAGATGAAGGGGGGGAAGGTTAAGTGGTGACTTGATCTCGGGCTAAAAGTACCTACAAAGGAAGAAAATATCTGACAGAAGAGGACTTTTTAATCTAGTAGCAAAAAGCATAACTAGATCCAATTGTTGGACGTTGAAGCGACACACATTCATAGTGGGAATAAGGAACATATATATATATTTTTAACAGTGAAGGTTATTAACCATTGGAACAATTTACTAAGGGATCTGATGGATTCTGCTTCATTCACTTGTAATCTTAAATCAAAATCAGATGTCTCTCAAAGATATTGACTAGTTCAACCACACATTATTGGGTTTGTGGAGGAATTACAGGATGAAATTGTGTCTTTGTTATGACGATCACAATGGTCCTTTCTGACCTCAAAATCAATGAATTATGACAATCAATACACCATTTTCTTTCAGATGATGTCAGATAGTGGAAATGCACTGAGAAGCCTCCAGCAATTTCTGTCAGGCCAGTCCCAGAGACAACTGCTTAAGCGAGTTCCATTAAGCTCACTGGTCTCCCCACTTTTATACAGCTTCATTATGGAGACAGTAATATATAGAGACATTTTAGATTCAGAAGCAAGTATATACTCAGGTCTCTCTCGAGTTTCTTTTATAGTATCATCCTCATAGTATCTAATTACCTATGACACTAAACTCTACTGCTTTTTGACATGTAGTACACTATCAAGGGAGTTTGTCTTCAGATCATCCAAAAAGTTTTTCACCTGCAGTTCTTCTGGACTCCCCACTGCTCCCAGACACTAAAATAGCTACTGTTGTGAACGACATCTTGTCACACCTATAGCTAGTCAGGAGGTTGTGATCCATCCTCTCACCTGTTAACGTCTTTTAAAAATATTCACATTATCAGGACTTCCATATTTGACCACTGAGTCCAAAGCTTTCTTGCTTCAGTTTTCATTATAATATTTATGCAGAGAGATAGAAAGGCAAACAAAAAATAATATTGAGGAGCCTGGTAGGAGAAATATTACTGAGTTTGGAAAGAACTTAACTTTTCACTGGTGAACTGAATCAGATTACATAGTGTCACAGTCATGCAGCGTCCTTATCATATAAAAATATTTCTCATACCATTCCCACAATTATGTCATCTATCATTCTGCCATCTATCTATGCAAATTATTCTGGAGGACAGAGATTAAAGAGTTTCATATTATTTTACTTTTCAAGTACCCAAAATTATATCTAGATTTCATCATTAGAGATGTACACAAATT
Source organism: Mesoclemmys tuberculata (assembly GCA_007922155.1). NCBI lineage: Eukaryota > Metazoa > Chordata > Testudines > Chelidae > Mesoclemmys > Mesoclemmys tuberculata. The sequence continues at coordinate 48,429,646 of ML675603.1, forward strand.
GTAAACCTAACAGTAAAAGCAAAATAATCTTTTGCTGACTAAATGGAAAATGTACAGTGTTGGCTTTCTTCTAGAAACAGATGAATGATTCATTCCATTGAACCAAAAGGCCCTTAAATGTGTAATTTTACACAACTTTCTCTGGTATACTAGTGATACAGCTTGTGTAGTACCCCAGTTGGTGGCCTACCCATCCATTAACAATAAATGTAGTGTAAAGCACTACAATTCCCATTAGCCATCTATACTAGTCTTCAATAAATAAAACTTTACAGAGACCCTCTATGGTGTTTTGTTTTGTGACCAAAAATATACTTCACATAAGTTATATAAGTATCTGTTCAAAACTGTATATTTAGGTTTCTCCCACCTAAGATTCTTGGATAGACAAAACACTGATACAAATCCACACTGATATGTACTTTGGAATGCTAAGGAATTTTGATTGCTGGATTGCCTTAGGAAAATATTAATTATCAATTCTTTCCTTAATAGAAATATTGAAAAGGAGAAATGTCTAAATAAGATGTGACAGTCTATAAGTCATTTGTTCAATCCAATTAGCATTTTCCAGGCCTATGTTCAGTATGTACACCACTGGAATACTTCAGCTTCTGCCTTCAACACACTAATGAAATAATATTACAGAGAAGGATTTACATTAATCCATAGATGGAATTTAGGCAGTTCAAATTCTAAGAGTGAAGTTTTCCCAGTGAAAACTATAGTTTCTTACTATCTCCCAAAATAGCTATTCCATATTGCAAAAAAAAAAAAAAACTAGGGAAAAGCAGCATATAAGAAAAAAAATTATTTAAAAAGGCTTTCTATACCCTTTATATGAGAGACAGCATTGCCTAGTGTTCAGTTCAGCTAAACAGCTCCCAATCTGGTACTGTTGCCAAAAGGGATAATACAATCCTTGGATGCATAAGCAGGGGAATCTTGAGTAGGAGTAGAGAGGTTATTTTATCTCTGCATTTGGCACTAGTGTGACCACTCCTGTGTCCAGTTCTGGTGTCCATATTTCAAGAAGGATGCTGGAAAATTGGCAAGGGCTCTGAGAAGAGCCACAAGAATGATTAAAGGATTAGAAAACATGCCTTATAGCGATTGAGTTCCTTTAGTCCATCTATTCACTTTACCATAGGGTATGTCTACACTGCCCAAATAAAAACACAAAACCCACCCACAGCAGTACTCAGGTCTACAGACTGAGGCTAACACTACAGTGCTAAAAATAGCAATGTAGACATTCCCACTCAAGCTAAAGATCCAGCTTTGAAAATCAGCAAGAGGGGTGGGTCTCAGAGCCAAAGCTTCAGCCAAGAGGGAACATCGACACCGCTATTTTTAACATTGTCGCATAAGCCCAAGTCTGTAGACTCGAGTTCTGAGACCCACTTCTGGAGGTGTTTTTTGGTTTTGGTCTGGTTTTTTTTAGCATAAAGATAACCAAAAGTTAAAGTGTGACTTGATTAAAGTCTATAAGTACCTATTTAGGGAACAAATATTTAACAATGGTCTCTTCAGTCTAGCAAAGAAAGGTATAACACAATCTAATGGCTGGAAATTGATTCTAGACACAGTCAGACTAGAAATAAAGGGTAAATTTTTAACAGTGAGGGTAATTAACCACTGAAACAATTTATCAAGGGTCATCGTCGATGCTCCATTACTAACAACTTTTAAATCAAGACAGGATGTCTTTCTAAAAGATATGCTCGAGGAACTGTTGGGGGGATGCTATACAGGAGGTCAAGCTAAATAATTATAATGGTCCATTCTGGACCTGGAATCTATGAATCTATCTACCTATGAATCTAGGAGTATGAGCCAGGAAAAAGGGCAACCCATTTCTGACAGTGATTGCTTTTGTGACGTTGGGCAAGTAACAACCGTTTTGTGCCTCAGTTCCACATATGTAAAAAGGAGAAAATAATATTTACCATGGAAAACTTCCTTCACAGGCTTAATCAATTAATATTTGTGAAGAATTTGGAGATCCTGCAATAAAAGGTCTTATATAACTATTATATTGTTATATATTTACCAATAGAAAGCGATCAACTTAACTGACCTTCGTAACAATGCCTTATAACTGACTGCATGATTGAATATTCTGGACTTGATTTGGGGTGGGGGGACTTCTTTAATATCTCCATTTAAGTGTCTGCAAAGAACTACAGAAAATTGTCCATACAGATATTTTTATATAACAAATCACACACACCTGAAACATATGCGATGACAAAAGTGCTCAAGGTTTGCTGACGTGCAAGAATGCAGATGGCATTGGCAGTTTGCCAACAGCTACACTAACTGATATAAAATTAACAATATTACAGCTGTTTTCATCCTTAATATGAAGCTGTGGCCTTTAGAGATAATAGGTGTCCTTATATGATTTTCCATCCTTGGTACAACTGCTCCCCCGAAGTAGCTTCTTATTGGATAGTCTTTGCATATCATAGTACAATAACTAAGATGTGGGTGGTAGCAGGTTACATATCTGTTAGTTGGGGCCCACATCTGACCTTCAGATTACCCATTTGGAAATTGCTAGATTAATGCTCACATTCTCTAATCCAAGGAGCACCAGGAGTGGGATTGTCGTCATTCCTCCCTGGATCCATTCCTCCAGAGATACTGTGCCATCATGATCATAGTCAATTTCTTCCATCATTTCATGAAGGATCTGTAGCATTTAATAAAAACAAAAAACAAAAACAAAAACAAAAAAACACCTATAAATTGAATATCTTAAGACAACAAGAATATGTATTAATCCTGAACCATCCACTTTGTGAAGGAAAAAGCAAAGCAAAGCTTGATTTCCTTCTCTGACAGAGTAACTGATTCGGTGGATAGGGGAAATGCAGTGGCCATAATATACCTGGATTTCAGCAAGGCTTTTGACAGTATCTCACGCGACGTTCTGATAAGTAAAGTGGAGAAATGCAGGCTCAGCAGAACTACCATTAAGTGGATACATAATTGGTTAAACCACCAGAAAGAGTACTCAATAACAACATTAACAGAATGATGTTGGATTGGAGGGAGGTCTCAAGTGGGGCTCCACAGGGATCTGTTCTGGTGTTGTTTAACACCTTTATTAGTGACTTGGATGTAGGTATAGAGAACATGCTGATCAAGTTTGCAGATGACACAAAGCTGAGGGAGTTGCCAACACTTTGGAGGACAAAGCAAAAATTCAGAGAGATCTTGATAAATTGGAGAACTGGACTATAGACAACAAAATGAAATTCAACAAAGACAAATATAAGGTGCTACAATTAGGGAAGAAAAACCAAATGTACAAAAACAGAATGGGAGAAAACTGGCTTGGCAGCAGCACTGCTCAGAAGGATCTGAGAGTCACGGTGAATCACAACTTCAATATGCGTTAGCAATGCAGGTTTGTTGCAAAAAAAGAAAATGTAAATTTACGTTGCATTAACAGAGGTACAGCACATAAGTCACGGGAGCTGATAGTAGTGTTATACTCAGCACTGGTTAGCCCTCAGCTGAGTATTGTGTCCAGTTTTGGTCACTGCTGTAGAGAGAGAAAGTAGAGAAACTGGAAAGGATCCAGAGGTGAGTGATGAAGATGATCAGAGGGATGGAATGCAAGTCATATGAGCAAAGGCTGAAGGAACAGGTATGTTTAGTTTGACAAAGAGGAAATTAAGGGGGGATATGATAGCAGTCTTCAGATACTTGAAAGGATGCCATAAAAAAGATGGAGAAAAGTTGTCCTCTTTTACCACAGAGGCAATGGATTCAAACTACAACACAGCAGATTTAAATTAAATTTCAGTAAAAACTTCCTAAGAACAGGACAATGAAACAGACAGTCTGGGGAGGCTGTGGAAGCTTCTTCATTGGAGTTTTCAAAAGGAGACTGGATAGCCATCCGCCTTGGATGGTTTAGACAACAAATCCTGCATCTTGCCAGCAGATTATACTAGATGACCCTTGTGGTCTCTTTTAATCCTATGATTCTAAAATGTATCCTATGTGGCAACTTTGGAAGAAAGGTATTAAAAGTCTTTTCACCCCTTACTGCCCCCACCAAACCATACTTGGGTCCTTTTTAGAACTGGTAACACTTATTTTTTCCAATTTAAAAAGGACTTTTTAAAAATATTTTTGTGGAAAGTTTTTTTCCCCCCAACATTTTCAAATTTGGAACAAAAATATTAAAACACCCCAAAATTTTTCAGTTACACCTATATTCCCCTCCCTCTTTCTTCCATTTTGCCTGTACTTACCATTTTTATTCAGCTCTAGTAGTGACAGTATGTACCATAGTTTCATATTGTCATCCTTGTACCATTACTGATTCTTACAATTCTATGGAAGGATAAAGCTTAGGGAAAAATTCACCCTGGGCCAAAGGTATGAATCACTTCAGTTCTGTTTTAGGGCTTCTGATTTTAGGTTTTAACTGATAAGCACTGATAGAATACTCCCAATAAAAACGAGCAAAAATTTACATCAATGTTTACCTAATAAACCCTGAAAAAATACCAAAAATGGATATTTGCATCTAAAGCCTTGTCTACACAGAGCAGTAATGCAGAGTATGGGAATGGAGGGAAGGGGGATTCTAAGGCACATTAACATGCCGCACATCGATTGGTCTGCGTAGACTCTGATGATGCACACTAAAGGTTCCCTAGTGTGCTCTGAAGTAGTGTTATTTGAAACACTAATACTTTCAAGCGCACAGGGGAGAATTAGGAAAAGATTATTCATTACAATCTATACAAAGAGAAAGCGCCAAAACTCCTGATTTTTGGGTATCTCCCTAAAACTACAAAATTGTTAAAAATATATACCCCCGTTCAAAAAAATGTAATATATCCCAAAAAATAGAAGAGCCACATATTCTAAGAGCTTAAATGGAACGTAAATGGAACATGGCCTTGTACTGGCCTTCTTTACATTTCACTTATATGAACGACAGGAGCATAAAACAAAACAGAACGAAGTTTAGCTTATACAGTTGCAGGGAGTTGTGTGGCTCTGCAATATTATATTGTTATATAACATCTAAATTGGGATAGTGTATAAAGACCTCAAACCAGTTTGTGACCCATTGTAGTAAGTGTGCTATGTTGTCCTCATTAGAAAAAGGACTAGGAAAGGGCTGAATGGCAGCCCCATAAACAAGCAACAACTATTATTATTTGTATTACTTAATACATGTATTACTATCCCAGGTATTCATGGAGCATTACACAATGATTTAAAGCAGTGCTTAGGAACTTCCAGAATTAATTACATCAATATCTGAGAAAATGCTTACTGGACTGAGTTCAGTGACATCCCATTCAAGATATTCTGCAACGTGCATCATTTGAGTGATGATATTTTCTAGCTCCTAGGCAGGAAAAGAGAAAGAACAAAGACATTTTAATACACTATTGTAATGGCTTATTTTATAACAATTCAAGTACAAAGTCTACATTAAAACAATTATAAACTAACAGTGTATTTGGATGTACCTTCTCTCTGGGTGAAAATATTAAATGTAAATTTTAGTAAGCCAACCCTGTTTAAACATTAAACCATATAATGCATAAAAGTATGTGGTAAAAATACTTACTTAATCACAAATTATGTGCTGTATATTTGACTATCAATATAATTATAGCACAATTGTAAAAGTTAAAATCAGTAAAAAACATCCACTCGGGACTCCATTAAGCAGAATAAAGATGGTGAATCTTGTGTGTGTGTATATGTGTTTGGCCTTGAAGAAAGGAAACTTTTCATAGGAAAAGGAGGACCAGAACTCACATTTGGCAGGTATAATTTATGCTCATCACTTAATTGGGATTACTAATGCTGTTGGAAGTGAGACTAAGAAGGATTTGCTCTCACTGAACCAAATTCCTTCAAATTTGTGGTGTTAACCCCACTCCACCGTGCTGATTTCAGTTCCACAAAATGTGATTAATTTAAATACATGGATGTGGTTCACCAAGGTTTGAATCCCACAAGGTTTACTTGAATGCTTCAGTATCACAGGAATTTACTGTATGCAAATGGTATTTTAATATTTTTGGATAATGAATATTTTGCAGATATGATAAACAGTGCTGTATCACAAATATTACACTTACCGTTTCAATATTTGTACAAATCTGGGGTCAAATCCTTTTGAGAAACAAAGGCACTTAATGCCTGAATAACCTAACAATTTTACTTTTACTTAGTCCTTAAAATGTGGACTTAAAATGTGATTTTTAGATTCCAAAAGCTCTTCACATTATCATAATTACATTTTTATTAACATCCAAGAGTTTTTTAATCCTTTATGAAGGGTGATATTTTAATCAGGGATATAATTTTTGTATCTGATTAAATTGTAAACTATATTCTAACCTGCATATTAACATTGGACAGCACATCTTCTCTCTTTTTACCTGTCACTGAGCCTTACTTAATTTAATGAAAGGCATATTTCATAGAATCATAGAAGATTAGGGTTAGACGGGACCTCAGGAGATCATCTAGTACAACCCCCTGCTCAAAGCAGGACCAATCCCAACTAAACCATCCCAACCAGGGATTTCTCAAGCCTCACCTTAAAAACCTCTAAAAATGTAGATTCCACCACCTCCCCAGGTAACACATTCCAGTGTTTCACCACCCTACTAGTGAAAACGTTTTTCCTTATATCCAGCCTAGACCTCCTCCACTGCAACTTGAGACTATCGATCCTAGTTCTGTCATCTACTACCACTGAGAACAGCCTAGTTCCATCCTCCCTGGAGCCCCCTTTCAGGTAGTTAAAGGCTGCTATCAAATCCCCCCTCATTCTTCTCTTCCGCAGACCAAATAAGCCCAGTTCCCTCAGCCTGTCCTCATAGATCATGTTCTCCAGCCCACTAATCGTTTTCATTGCCCTCTTTCTCTTTCCAATTTGTGCACATCCTTTCTGTAGTGTGGGGCCAAAACTGGACACAGTACTCCAAATGAGGCCTCATCAGTGCCAAACAGATGGGAATAATCACTTCTCTCAATCTGCTGGTAATGCTCCTACAAATGCAGCCCAATATGCTGTTAGCCTTCTTGGCAATAAGGGAACACTGTTGCCTCCTATCCAGCTTCTTGTTCACTGTAACCCCTAGGTCCTTTTCTGCAGAACTGTTGCCTAGCCAGTCGGTCCCCAGTCTGTAGCAGTGCATGGGATTCTTCTGTCCTAAGTGTAGGACTCTGCACTTGTCCTTGTTGAACCTCATAAAATTTCTTTTGGCCCAGTCCTTTAATTTGTCCAAGTCACTCGGTAACCTATCCCTGTCCTCCAATGTATCTATTACTCCCCCCAGATTAGTGTCATCTGCAAACTTGATTAGTTTTCCCTCTTCTGAAATGTGCTAACATGATGCTCTCCCACTGGAAAATATCTGTTTGTATCTCTGGGTCAAGTCCACTCCACCACATAAAGTCTGAATAGGTAAATGGACTGGAGTGTAAAGTAGCTGGGTGATGAAATCTTGCCCTACAGCACTTTTACAGCCTGTGAACTGAAATAACAACATAGAACCCATTCACACTCATTGTACAGTGTGCTAGAAGCTTCTAGAAGCTAATCTATGATCCTACCTTCTATCCCTTATGCATTAGTTGACTGATATTAGTTAAAACCCCCTATTGACTATTACACTACTAGTATCAGTTTAAGTGTCTGTATGTCTCCTTTCTTTCTTTCTTCCTATCTGCCAATCTCTTTTCCTGTCTTTGTTTTTGTTTTGTCTTGTCTTGTCTTGTCTTTTTGGGGGGGGGAAGCAACAGACAAAGATGCCCCCCCAATCCCCATTTCCAATAATTTACTAGTCTTTGCTCCTTCCCAATACCCAAAAGCAGAGCTAGCGTTGCCTCTCCCCACCACTCTACTAAAACAGGCAAGTTCTTATAATAAAAAGCAAATGGGGGGCTCCTTAAGGTTTACCTTTCTTCATTCTCAGTGAAACTCCTGCAAATAGCTATTTCATGTAAAGTTCCCAATAAGTACAAAGAGGTTTTGGGAGCTGAGTTAAGTTGCCTCCTGCAGTAAAATGTTATAACTAAAAACCAGAAGAATGATTTCACAGTGGGAGATTCAACACTCTCTATAGCTGAGGGGGAAAGTGGAAATGCTCAGTGGCAGCACAAATTCTTAGAAATAGCGTCAAAATATCCTGGATGACAAATATTTTTATTGCACATAATTATTATTACTTCTATTTATACAAAGTATGTGTTCTGTATGGATTCATACAAATACATTCTTATTGTTCGTGTTATTATAACATGTCAATATAAATAAAATTACCGAACTGTCCAGGTATCCATTTCCATCTGTGTCATACAAGCGAAACATAACTAAAAAATAAAGAAAGGACAATTAAACTAGAGGAAAAAATGCAAGATATACATCATTTCCTTTAAAACATGAATTCCAGAGCAAGACAGAGAATTAATATCTGAGTCAAAACTGATTATAGCTACAGAAATCAGGATCCCAATGAGAAAATTTGCTGTCCCCTCCTGCACTCTCACTGTCCTTTTAATCCACTATGGTGATGACTGCCTTACACATGCTTACTGATTGGTAATTGTACCAGCGGAAATTATTTATATTACTTTTCAGGTCAGCTGAATGCAACAGTAAATATTCCTTTCCTTACCTGCAAAGTAAAATTTCCCCTGGTTTCAATCAGTTCACAATACTGGTATATAACAGAGCTATTGGGCGCAATCCTACTCCTTTTGCAATCCATTGTAATATTCTCTTAGAGCATCCCACTCAGTTTATTGTCTGGAATTTTGCATACAGGTCTGAGCCCAATTCAAGAGTTCACTCCTATTCAGCACTTGATTATGTGCTTATCTTTAAGTAAGAACATAAACTGGTTCTACTACAGAAAACGGAAAGAACTTAAGCATACATTGAAGTGCTTTCCTGACTTGGTGCTTGAGGGCAACTCCATTCTGCCCCAAAGGCAGTGATTAATTCACACTGTTTAGCTCATTGTGAGTGTAAGTATCTGAAGGGCTGCAACTCACATTCCATTAGTTACAGTGTAAAGACACTGTATATCATAAATCTCTGAAAAGGTACAATGCCTATGCATATTTGTGTCTGTCTTTATTATCTCGCCCCTGGAGTAGCCTCTGATTATATTCTGAGGAAACTGATTTAGGATATGTCTACACTACAGCCTATGTCAGCATAATTTATGTCACTCAGGGGCGTGGATAAACTACCCCCTCCCTCCCGAGCAACATAAATTACACAGACATAAGCACTTGTGTGCACAGCGCTATGTTGATGGAAGAGCTTCTCCCACTTACACAGCTTCTGCCGCTTGCGAAGGTGGGTTTTTTATGCCAGTAGGAGAGTTCTCTCCCATTGGCATAAAGCATCTTCACCAGATACGCAGCAGCGGCACAGCTGTATCGGTACAGCTTTGCTGCTGCAGTGCTGTATGTATAGACATGGCTTTTTTTTTATGAAACCTTCCTGAATCTCCCATACTGAAAGACACTCATTAGATAATGTTAATTAAAGAAAAAAATTTCTTCTTAAAAGTTCCCAGTTTAAGGTAAGAAAACAGTTTCATCATCCCCCTTCTCTTCCCAGAATGGATTTCATATTAAGTCCTGCCGTGTCTAGGAGTGCCATCAGCTGTGGAATTTTGTACAATGCTGGAGTTGAACACATGGCACTGGAATAAAATGCAATGAATCATGAAAATATGTATGTCTGTACAAAACATAGATAGCTATTGATATATAAGCATCAATACATAGCTATAATAACCAAATAAAATCCCAATAATGTTAACAATTTTAAACAATATAGATTCAATCAGGCTCATGCGCTACTTAAATACTAAAATGAGGACCTAAATGGGATTTAACTCTCCTCTGCAAAGCGATGAATTGCCCTGATTGACACTAACATATTCAATATGAATCTGCAGAGCTTCAATTCTTCAATCAGTAATATATTCCTCTCTGATCGGCCACACAATTTTGGATAACCCTTTATATTAAAATTCCATTTATAAATAGTTTATAAAGGGTTATTAATAGACGTTTTAAGCTCTTCACAGATATGATTAGTAACGTTAAAGATGACTTTAAGCACATCAGTAGAAAGTATAAATGGTTATAAGCCATGGTTATAAGCAACCTATTAACCTGCTGGACTTGGTAACAATTGTGACAGGATCAGACTAGATGGCTACCGGAGAGTGCTACTATTTGAATTCCAGGAAGTGTGCCCACCAACTACTAAAGGCCCCTCCCCCAGCCTAAGGGGAGGAGCCACTGAAACCAGGACCTATGGATCCTGAAAGAGAGCAGCACAGTCAGATAACTCGCCATCTACTGTATCTGTTCATGTGTGTATCACGCTGACTGGATGGGAGGTGGAGGGGAATTTGGGTTATTTGACATCAGTATGTCAAAATCATAGTGATTCATGTAAGACATGCCATGTCAGGTTCTGTTAGAAACGTTATAATGTGCTGAGTAAGAAGATAATATTTGTGTTCATGTGTGATATGTGTGAGGAAAGTTATGGAGATCTCTGATATACCTGTATTTCAAACTATGCTGTATAAGACACACCCCAGACAGAGAGGCCACAGGACAATAGCCCGCTTAATGGCCCATCAAGACCTTTACAGAAGCAAAAGGCCCAGGAAGGAACCAGGGGCATAGCTGAAGAGTTACCAGTATTGGCCCATGTGACTCTGGACTCCATTTTGGTTCCTGTAAAGTTCTACAAGCCACATGGCCAGAGACAGAAGGTATATAAGATCAAGCCACTGAAACCATTTTGTCTGTGTTTCTGTCCAACTGCGGACACACCTCTGGATCAACACACTTTGCAACTGAACTGAAGGACAAACCCATCCAGGTACTGGATGTATACCAGAGGGACTATACAAGCCTGCAACTCCACAATTCTTCTAGAAACCTGATGTATATGGACTTTCAAATCATTTGTATGTGTCTGATTGCTTTAACCCTCTGACACTTCTCTTATTGTTTGTTTTTCTTTTTATAATAAACCTTTAGTTTTAGTTACTAAAGGATTGGCTGGCAGCGTGGTATTTTGGGTATAGTCCAAACTTATAGTGAACTGGTACTGTGGCTGGTCCTTTGGGATCAGAGAGAATCTTTTAAGTAAAGAGCATAGAGTTTAAATGACTGGTCTCTTTACTGGACCTGATGGCAGTTTGGGAGCCAGAGACTGAAATGCAGTAAAGGGGGCTGTGTGTATTTACACAGTGGCTTCTTGATAACCAGTCTGGGGGAATCAGAAGCTGGCAGGGGGAGTCCTCCCCCTGGGTGACCGGGGTCAGAGCCAGGGACTCGATCTCTATGACAATGGAGCCAAAGTCTCCATCTGCCAACATGGGGTCCACCATCCATCTGGAAGCCAAGGCTGCAATTGTCTTGGCGCCGATGGGGGGGCACAGATGACAAGATGGCGGGGGCGGCTCCCTCTGAGGCCTCCCCAAAGAGGAAATCTAAAAAAGCCTCCAAAAGGGGGGCTGTGCTACCTCAATTCACTGCTGCAGCCTCCTCCTCAACCAGCACTGCCCGCTGGACCTCATCGGGGTTCTCGATGGCAACCCTCCCCAAAGATTTTCAGGGAGCTTCCTCCCCATCCATGTTAGCAAAGAGGTTCTGTGCTTTTTTCCACTTGCTGCGCTCCCCTTAACGAGCACCCAGCCCTCCAAGGGCCCCAATGCCTGCACATAGGTCTCGAGGCGAGAAAGCCACCAGGAGGCAATGGATGCCATGCCTCTTTATCAGGATGGGGAAGGGGCCCTGGTCACTAGAGATGGTGCTAGAGGAGGTGGCGGCAGGGGCAGATGACGAGGCAGTGGGTGCAGAGATGGCGGCTACCTGGGCATATGCCCTGGGAGCCAAGACAGAGGCACTGCCAGAGCTGGTGGAGGGGACAGCGGGGCAGAGGGTGTCTGTGGCCGATGGTGTCTGCCGCTGCCGATGCCCCCATGGGGGCAATGACGGCAGTAGATCTGGCAACGGCAGTCAAAGCGGTACCCATAGGGTAGATGGGGAAGCAGGCTGATGGGGTGGGACAGGGTCGACCAAGGGGGCCTCCTGAACCATTTGGGTGGATGGATGGGAGCAGATACCAGGGATGAATAGGGGCAAAAGGGTATGTCAGGGCTGACCACTCCTCCCCGCTAGGCTACCGGCAGTGGAGGAGGGTGATGACAGGGAAGTGACAGGGGCTGTATTTGGAATGTGGGGGGTACCAGCTCCTCAGGCTGCACTGGGAAAGGGGGATTAAAAGAATATCAGGAGGTGCAGTGAATGGGGGGCACAACGAAAAAGAGCTTGTGGGGGCTCACAGGCTCTAAAAAAGACGGATGCACAGAAGAGGTGGGTTGGGGCGGGGTGGAGTCAACAGCAAAGAGGTGAGGGAAAGATCTAGCACAGGTCAAAGGTGGGGCAGGGAAAGTCAGAGGACACCCAGAGACTGGGGTGGGACAAGGAAAACAGTAAATGCTGGAGGATAGGGGTGGGGCAGGGAAGCCAACAAACACTCAGGGGCTGGGGCGGGGCAGGGGAACTAAACAATGGTAAAGGAACCTAAAGGAAAAAGGGGGAGGGGGACAAAATGGGCAGCAAGGGGCAGGCAGAGAAGAAGGGAGAAGGGAAGGGCAGTAAACTGCCTCAGGACAGCTGGAGGGCAAAGCAGAGGGTGGGGGGAGCCCTCCTCAAACGTAGCTGGGGAAGGGAGGCAAAGACCTGGGGGGGAAGCACGTGCGCCCCGGTGGGCCTGCGTGGTGGAAAAAAATCCCTGCTCCTGCAACAGTCCCAGATGGTACAGGAGACAAAGCGGCCAAGCTGAGGGCAAGGAAGCAATGCAGGCGGCGACATTGGTGGTGGCCGGAAGGAGGTGGATTGGGGGAGGGCTCCACGCCGCTCCCCGTTCTCCCCACAGAGACAACAGGACCTTCCCCCATCAACACAGGAGCAGAGATGGCAGTCACTCAGTCCAGAGAGAACAAGCCTGAGCATTCCCCCAGCAGCAGTGGTAGTGGTCATCCTCCTCCTCAGAGGCAGCAGCTCCCAAGCAGCAGCAGTAGCTGCAGGTGGTGGTAGCTGCGGTGCTGGGGCCACTCACTCACTTCCTCCCTCCCCGCAAGGGAGGCAGACCAGCAGAGCCCAAAAACAGCAGCCAGGGCTGCAGGGGGGCTTGCCCCCATAAGAGAATGCTAGAGTGAGGGCCGATGTATCAGCCTCAGGATAAGCACGTCCCTTTTCCCCTGGTAACTGAGCAGGGGTTACCCACATTAATTAAACACACCTGGAGCCAATCAAGGCCCCACCCAGAACTCCTTAAAAGCCTCCCCTCCAGAGAAAGGGCGTGGCTGGAGCAGTGAGAGTGAGACGACCTACCAGAGAGTGTGTGAGATCAGGCAATACGCTGTCAGAAACCAAGAAGGTTTAGGAGAAGAAGCAGAACGCTGGCAGAAAAAAACCCTACAAATACAAAGACTGGCGGAGGAAAAAACCCTGCCTGAAGAGGGCAAAGGACCTTTTCCAGACCTGGAGGCCTGAGGGAAAAGTCCCTGCCAGAAGGGAAAGATAGAACTGGACATTTGGCTCAGCACTACCACACCCAGTGGGGCTGTCAAAGGTCAAGAGACTCCCCTGGCAAGGAGGCCAGGAAAGGCCTCTGTCCGAGCAGGGTCCAGACATTAAGTCAAGGGGCACGGGGAAGTAATCCAGGGAAGCTAGCACCTTTCCTGAAGCCACAGCACAAGGCTGCTACTTGTAGGGTCCCCCCCCACCAGCTATTCACTGGAGAAGCAAGAGTACCAGGGAAGAGACAAGGTCCTGTGAGAACCAGAAACAGGGCTGGGACCCAGCAGGGAGCAGCCACCTTAGAAAAGCTGTATTATCCTCCCCCACAACTAGAGGGTGGAAGAACACTAAGGGCTGAAGCAGTTCCCTGACCTACTGCTGGAAGGAAGCACTAGACGCACTGAGGTAGAGAAAGACCTTTGTCACACAATCTATAATAAATGATTAAACATTTATTAAAAACATCTATTAATCATTTTTCATTATATCATTCCTTTATCTCTCTTCCTCAGCGGGTCTGCGTCTTATTTCAAATTTTATCTGAAAGCATAACTTCTCTCCTCCTTTGCATGTTTTGGGTCTGATTTTCAAAAGCATCCAGTTTTGATCCTAACTCTGCTGACACTGTAGACAATGAGAGACCCACTGACTTCATGATGGGCACAGTTAGTTCTATGTACCCCTTAATTTTTCTTTTTTCTGCTACTATTTTATATTGAATTCTGCCACCGCATTATTTAACTCTAAAGTTTTTTCACTTTAGTATGCACTTTGTTCCTGATTCTATAAACATTTACTCTTGCTACAAATCCTCTTCAACACAAACAAGGCAACTCACACACAAAGTTTCTCAGGTGCTTAAATGTTTGCAGGATCAATGTTGAAGGTGATAATCAAAAATACAAAATCTCAGTGTTAGCTTCATATGCTTATCTCATGCAATTTATTTTAATTTCCAAAGGCCATCCAAAGCATATATTTAAACTATTTATTTACAGGTTTTTGTTTTTCTTCTGTAAATTTAAAAAGAAGGTGGAATTATGTAAACTATCATTTTCAAATGCTAATAATTACCATAAATATCTCAATCAGGTTCTCTTATGCACTACTCTTTGTAGCAGAAGAAAAGTAGAAGAGCAAATAAAATCATGATAAACAAAAAACAACATTTCAAAGAAGCAAAAACAAACAGTTATGTCTACATTAGACTAGGTTTTGGAGCTGTTTTAGATAACAAAAGTAATGTGTATGAGGATAACAATCCAAATAACTTTTTAATATAAAATGCATTGTGATCAGTTTTTAAAACTCTATGCACCTGCATTTGGAGATTGTTTTCTCAAACCACTTTTTACAGCAAGTGATTGTATTCTGCACGATGTGTCAGTTGATGTTCATGATTACACATTGATCTCCATCCCAAATAAATTATCCCAATCAAATCCCTTCAGTATTAAGAACAATTTTATAGCACAAGAGCTGTGATTGCAATTATTGGACTACAGTGTGTGGCAGAGGGCCCCAGGGGATGAAACTTCTACAGGAACCCCTCACAGATAATCCTCCATGTTGTTCAGTCAGGGTGGGATTTGCCTCAGAATAGGCCATGGGGACCATTCTGAAAGCTGCTAGATGCCAGGGGACTGGTGAGAGGACAGCACTATCTGGGCAGAGGGCTTATTGCCTCTACAGTTGCTCTGGACCCTGACAAAGCCCCGTTCCCTGGCAGCAGGCTTCCACTGAAGTCTTATGACCAGGGAATTCCCCTGGCCACGCAGCTCCTGGGAAGGAGACTACATACAGAAGATAACACAGCCCCAGATTGGAACATCTTTTCTGAAGAATCTCTGCAGGACCATTGGAGAGATGCTTATCCTTGCCCTGGAGCTTGACAGGCACTCAGTCACTGCACTCTCCCACACTGCAAATCCCTGGGATCAGCAGAGGCATTTTACCCCCCATTCTGCATATGAATCTGAAGGTGATAATCTGGGTTTTAGGATTCTGGAATGGCCTTCACAGTCAGCCACTAGGATGCGCTCAATGTATTTTCTGCTGAATTAAGACATAGAAATTTATCTTTTCCTATTCATGGGATAAACACATAACCCACAGATTTTGTTCTGAGTTACAGAGAAGCATCCAATACAGCATTCACCTTGGAATGTAGTAACATTTATATGATAGCAGAGCTATGATATTGGCAATTTGGGGCAGTCATTACTCAGGCAAAACTCCCACTGATCCTATGTTATCAGGTTTAGGACCTTGGATGTTGTAGATATAAGCTCGCTTTACACAAGAAAACATGAAGAGGTTTAGAAAAGACATGGCCATTAAAACTTGTAATGAATATAAACTTCCAGCAGATAGAGCCTAGCGTCTATATTTTTGCAGCAGTGATGCTGAATATTTACCTTTAGTACAATATAAGGGCCTGACGTTGCATTTCTTATGGAGACAAACCTCCCATCAAAACCAATATGAGTTTTGCCTCATTAAGGACTCCAACGCCTTTAGGCTGTGTCTACACTTGGAGCTAGGGTGTGATTCCCAGCCTGAGTAGGCATATTTGCGCTAGCTCTCATTGAGCTAACACACTAAAAATAGTAGTGTAGCTATGGTAGCATGAACAGTGGAGAGCAGTGGCATAGGCTATCCACAAGAAAAAACCCACCTGAACCTCATGGTACGTACTAGGGGCAGCTAGGCACTGCCCACGCTACCCGAGCTACCTCACTAGCTTTAGCGCACTAGCTCAGTGAGAGCTGACACGAGTAGATCTGCTTAAACTGGAATTCAAACCCGCAGCTCCAAGTGCAGATATAGTCTGTGTGTGAGAATCTACCCAACAACTGACTTTAAGAATGGCTTTTGGGGCTTCAGTTTTCTTTGTGTTTCACTGATTTCTGTATCAACTTTTTCAGGTCCTGACTGAGGAAAGCATTTCTGTTCGGGAAAGGTGCTTAAGCATATGCTTAACTTAAAGCACATATTTAATTGCTTTTCTGAATTGGGACAGGCTGAGTGCATTTCTGAATTGGGGCCTTCGTTTGTATGTGAGAACATATTTTCTAATTGCTAGCTCTACAGACCCACCCTGAGCTGTGTTACACAACTGAGTTCTTTCCATCTTGTGGATAACAACTAGCAGCATAGGATCTACAGGCCATATTAACATCTCAACTACATCTGCAATTCCTATTGTCTACAGATTATGCCATCACTCACACTTACGCATCCCCTAGGCATCCTCATTAGCCTTAAATGAATTTTCAAAGGTATGACTGATGGCATAACATGAGTAGATAATGGGATCATGCAGGTGTATTTGAGGGGATAATTTGTGTTTGTTGTTTTGCTTTAATTCCCTCTAGTTTAACAGCTTTTTCTTCAGATACCAAAAAAAACCCCAAAAATGAACAAATGAACAAAAAATTACATACATTCTAGTTTGTCTTCAGGTCTTCCTCTTTCAAGCAGAGACAAATAGCAAACAATGTCTTTCAACTGGATTACATCTGGTAAATGTAAATTGGCAGGAGGAGCAGGCTGGGGTGTAGTGGTACCTTTATTAATTCTCAAACCTGAAAATAATACATATGCTTTATCAACATCATAAATATAAAATCAAAACCAGGATTCTTGCATATACTTCTAGTCCTTAAAGACATAATGAGGTTTAATTACTATTTAGATAAATAGATCCATTGATGGTTGAAATCTACAGTTCTATTTCACATTACCCCCAAAAAGCAGAACTAAGATAGCGTTACGGTCTTGTAAAAGAGGACTAATATAATAAAATACACAGGTAAAGCAAAACACTTCACTCTTAATTGAAAGAAATTTAGTGAATCTCAGAATTATTTTTTTTTGTTTCCTGTTGCAGTGATCTATTGTCATTTGATTATGCAATGGTTTTTGTTGAATACCCTTATTTGCATGTTGTTGTTGTCTTCCCCACTGTGCTGTCACAATCCAGCCCAAATTTGCTCTTGTTTTAGCGGGCCTGTAGAAGCTCCATGGGCTTCCGATTATGTGGCTTCACAAGCTGCTCCCTATTCAAAGATGGTTGTGGCTACATAGTGCTCTTTCATGCCACCCAAATTTGAAGCCTTGCCAGTGACAGAGTCAGACAAGTGTCAGAGCAACAAATAATTAAAGTGTGGAAATCTCTATCGTTAAATATTATGAAAATAAATATCCCAGTTTGAATAATAATAATTGAAATAGTTATGGGTAAGAATAGTACTGACACATCTGTAAGATGCAAATTTTGGCGCTGTGAATCCTCATGCTTCAATGGGAAACTGGGACTACTCAATGGACTACTCCCAGGGGTGTGCGAGCATTTGCAGAATCAAGCGCTAAATTAAGATGCAAAAAACAACAGGTGGACATGACAACACAGAGGAATCCTAAAAGCTTCCGATTAAAGAAGTTTTTCAAGTTTCTCAGTTATCCTAGCAATGTTAAAGGAGACTCTTTACAAAAGGATTAACTGCTCTTAAACATTTTGTGTAATTCATTCAGAACAAGGCTCTTCACTGATAACCTGCATACATAATTTCTCCCTCACAGTAATTGTTTTGGCCAAAGCAATTACTGTATCCAATGGAAACAGAATCCCACTTTCTTTTATGTTCATCTCATGAACTGTATGCCATACTTATTTCAATGGGACTTCTGGAGTGAATAAGGAGAGAAGGATTTGCCTTTCACTAAACAGAATTGGGCATGCAGAAGCAAATAATTTAAATCAAGTTTACATACAGCAAAAAATTTTATGGTGATAGTAAATAAGATTAAGAAGAAAAAAATAAATAAAAATGTGCTGAGAAGGCAGTGTGCACCCAAAGCATAGATGCCAGGAGCTCCTCAGCACTAAATATGGATTTACCTCCGAATTACTTTGTTATTCTACATGGTAAAACCAGTACTTCCCAATAGTGCAAGGGTGTTTCCTTATGAGTGTGTGCAAACATAACAAATGGAAATAATTAGACAGAGCAAAATGTTTTAAAATGATCTCTAAATTAACTCCTTCCCCTGAGTCTCTCAGTATCTGTCCTCTAGAATGCAAACTCTGTCAACTAAAATGTAACATCTATGGGCAAGGAGAGTCTTGCTAGCTGTGTTTTATACCAACACCAGAGAATGCTGGCATTTAACAAGTAACAAAATAATACAGTAAGCACATATAGGCTTTAAAAATATTTCACATAGCAGATGGCCAAGTACAAAAGAAAAAAAGAAAGAAACCAAAGGGCAAAGATAAGAAATCTACATATACATGGCAATCAAGGCCCTGATCAAGTAACAAAATAATACAGTAAGCACATATAGGCTTTAAAAATATTTCATATAGCAGATGGCCAAGTACAAAAGAAAAAAAGAAAGAAACCAAAGGGCAAAGATAAGAAATCTACATATACATGGCAATCAAGGCCCTGATCCTACAATTGGATCTGAACTTGAGACGCTTACACATGCACAGAGCCCCACTGAAATGGGTCTGGCTCTGCAGAGATGCAAGCATTTCTCCCATGCAGGTCTAGTTGCAGGACTGGGATCTCAAACTGCTAAGACAACAAAGCTTAAATGCCGATAAAATTAAATTGCCATAAAATATTCATCAAAAAGATGCTAAATCTCATCTAGTAAGAAACAACAAAATATTTTTCAGAAAGTGACATCCACTCTTTTCTTGGTTGAAAGTACTCTGCCATTCCTTGGAGAATGAATACAAAAGTGTACTTATTTTTAAAAGAAACTACCTAACTTACAGGGCAAAAAACCTAATAAGTTGTGTGAACAATTATTTAACACTGTTACATGGGGATGAATTTTGAAGCATGAAAGGTAAAATATGACCTTGTATTTTGTCCAGAAAAATAAAAGGAACTAAAATGGTGGGTCCTATTCTGCACTCATACACATACCCCTGACTCCCACTGAAATAAGAGGGAAATGGCACCAGTATCTCAAAGTAGAATCTGGCCCCTCATCAAGTTCAAGGTGTAAAACAGCAAAGGCACTTCTCAGTAAGTCGAAAACAGCCAGTGCTCATTTTCAGTGCAGCAGCTTACCTGACAGAAGGGCCAGTTTCTCTTCAGGTCGCTAAGGGAGAGTAACATTTATAAACAGATGTGATGGGAGCACTGACGCAGAGCAACAAGTACCAAATGGGTTCATCATGCAACTGTTTCTGAAAACATTTGTCCGTTGTCCTTGTATGAGCGCTCCCATAGCTCCTACATGTCTGTCCAGTTTCCAGAAGTTTCAGATGTGTCTAAAATGTTTTCTCTCACTTTTGCAAATCCCTGTCTTACACTAGTTACAAATTGCCTTGATAACATAACATAAAATTATTCAGGTCCTTTGTGTAGACTTGTCCCCTTTGCTGCTTTTTACATTAAAATTTACAACCAACCAGTTATTTCACTTTGCATGTTCGCAAGTACTGTTGCTATGTAAAATCATATACATCAATCAGATACAGTATGGTTAAATTGCAGTCCCAAATTACCCATAAACCTAATATGATACCAATGGAATAATCTAACAATGTTTTTTTTTCAGCACAATATTTGTATTAGGCATAATACCATTTACTTCACTATGAGTTTGTACAGTATTATAACAGGTCCCTTGGCGTCATATTGAATCCAAATGACTTAAGTCAACAGTGCGAGAACGAAATTGTCTCATAACGAGTGAATCATAAGGATTTTATTGAGAGAAAATGGTCCCATCGTGCTAACGACTGGAACGGTAGAGTGAAGGGAAAAATATTTTGTTTAGTACTGGCACAACACACAATAAAAACAAGCTAAGGATGCAATGGCAGAAATAACACAAATTAATTTCTTTTTACATCAGGTAACATTGCTTTAAGAGAGGTTCTGTCTGTGTGTGTGCACGCGTGCTTGCAAAGGCAATTCCATAGGGCAGAATTTAGGCATACAATTAAAATTGACCTAAAAATGGTCTATATGCTTTCCATTTAATCATACACGCAGTGCTTAACCTGGGGAGATGTGCATCTAATAGGATTGCACACACAGGAAAAAATAAATAAATACATAAATAGAGCTGGGTTACCGAGGGGCTCACTTCAAGCACTGTCTAGCCAAACCTGTTGCTCCAAGATTATGATAAATACTCCACCACTACCAGCTTTAACAGACCACTTTAAGTACTGTGTATAGTGGTTTGAGCTACATAACCATAGACAACACCAAATGTAATTAACTTTTTTATATATAAATTATCGTGAAATGAAAGAATGCCACTGTCTAAAAATCTGTAACTTCCCAACAAACAAAACGAAACTAAAGCAAGCAAATGAATATACAGAAGACATTAAAAAGTCAGCCCCTACCAATTGCTGAGACTGAACAGGACACAAGGGTAGTATCTTTGACACCACATCGTGATATCTATTTGGTAACTTGATTTTTAGTGGCTACTACCTAAGGTAAGTGTTTGCAGCTGGCACTAGCCACTGTGAAAACATCAATGAAAAAATAAGTTTAATAGAAGAAGCAATGAAGCTGTGCTGGACACACATTACTGGCAATAGACACTAAACAGCACAGCCAAAGAAATCCCATTCAACTGAATATGTATGGCAACCAAAATGGCTATTGAAGAAAATAATTTATAAAGGACAGATTTAGATCATCATAATAATAAAAAATGCAAGTACTCTTATAATATGCATAGTTATCATTGAAACAAATATGGTAAGAACCATCAGGTAAAGAAACGTCTCTAAAATTTATAGAAAATTTGGTAAATAAAGAACAAAAAAAAAATGTAGAATAGCAGCCTGAAAATGTAATATGGAATTGAAAAAAATTATAATTTTAATTTGCTTAATAATTATTCTTATTTATTTGTATGTAATACAGCAGCAACTAGAGGTACCAATCACAATTAGGGCCCTGTTGTACTATGCACTGTATAAGCACAATTAGAAAAAACCCATCAGCAAAGTGCTTACAATTTAAATAGTCAAGACAAAAGGAAGGAGAGGAAATAACAGCGGAGAAGTGAAATGAAGCGACTTACCCAAGGCTACACAAAATGCCAGTGGCAGAGTTGGGAATACAACCTAGGTGTGATGCCTTTATCTGGCTACATTTTTTTTAATTCTTCCCATCCACCCACCCACACGTATGTTAAGGCAAGTATTATCTCCGTTTTACAACTGGAGAAACGGAGATTGTAAAAAGTCGAAGTCAAATTTAAAGTCAGTTTTTTCAAAACTGTCCACTAAATTTGGGTGTTTTAATCTCTGGGTGCCTTGCTTGGGATACCAATGACCTGATTTTAGAGTGATGTTCATCAGCAGCCCACTTGGACCAAAATTTTCAGTCAAAGTCAGTGTCAGAGCTGAGATTAAAACAAAGGTGTTCGTGGTTCTTACTCTTTTGCACAATCCAGCAGGCCATGCTCCCTATTGCTCTTCATGTTGAGCAAGTCTAGTACACAAGGTGATTAAAATACTAACTGCTTTCATCTACTTGTCTACACTAGTACTGCTACTGGTAGAACTTTATAAAAGGTAGCAATAATAGGAAGCTATTGGAAAGGTATCTCTGTGTATTCAATGCCTATGAAAGCATGTGTATAAATACTGTGTTTAAAATGAGCAAGTGTTGGTAGTATAAAAATATTCAATAAAACCTAGATCAGTAACATGTACATACAGGAAAGTAGACATTAATAGCTATTAACTAACTAAATATGTCTTTATAGCCAGAGACCATGAAGCAAAAGAAAAGCAAAAACCACCACTGAAGATTAACAAAATGGTGACATATTTTATTCAATATATATACAGTAGCGAACAAAATATATTACCCACTACAGGAACTACCAAATAGACAGATTTAACAAAAAACAAGTCAGTCTCTCTAGGTAAGAGATAAAAATTCCTTTCAAAACTCAATGATTGCTGTGGTTTACCAAGATACCTATAGGTAAGCAAAGATTGTTTTCTTGGTAATCCGCACGTTTGCTGTCCGATTCATTCCTGTATGCTACAAACCAGCATTATCCCAACAGGAAGAAAGACAAGTGGCAATGGATGTGGTCTAATTAGGCTGCAACTTTATTCATTTAACATATTGGGGAATAGCCAGCAATAAATTGCACAATGAAGATTGTCATTTCCTTAATTGTTTCTACCTATTTCCGGGGGTTGTTGTCAGCCCTCCCGTTTCAAAACCTAGACCCACTTGCCCTTTCCTACGACGCCAGCACCATGCCCTTGTAGGAAGGCTAAGAGACACTGGAAAAGAGGGTGGATTGTCTCCCTGCTGTACCAGAAGTTAGGAACACCAACCCACCTTTTTTAGGCTTTCTTAAAGGGATGCTCTCCCTAAATCCACTTCCAACTCACGTTTTTCAGGGAATTGTATCATATCTGTAATGAGTACCTGCACTGGACACCTGTCACACTTGCTACTTACTTAAGTTACGACATCTTGACCTAACCTCACCAGGTCACTGACGTATCATGTGGAAGACCAAAAAAAAGCAACTAAGGCAAACATGGGGCAGATCACAAAATCTGGTTCTCCTCTGATTCTATGGGTGGAGAGGGGCTGATGCTGATCAGTGAAAGAGTTACAGAATGCAGGGGTATAAATACCCTCCATTTACCCCATGTGGTGATGAGTCAGTGTCCCTCCCTAATCCAGTCACTTCCTGTCCTCCCTTGGCTTCACTCAGGGAAGTCTCTCTCTTTTCCCCACTTCCTTGTAATCTAAAAGCAGTAGGGACCCTTAAAAGAGTCCTCTCCTCTTTTCCTGATGCTCAAAGAATCACCACATTGTATAGATTGCACATTTTATTGAC
Source organism: Mesoclemmys tuberculata (assembly GCA_007922155.1). NCBI lineage: Eukaryota > Metazoa > Chordata > Testudines > Chelidae > Mesoclemmys > Mesoclemmys tuberculata. The sequence goes on from ML675603.1 coordinate 48,453,160, forward strand.
TTCAATGCCAGAAGGGACCACTATGATCATCTAGTCTGACCTCCTTCATAGCACCACACCCAAAATTTCATCACCCAGCTCATGCCTATCAAGTTCATAACTTCTGGATGAGATAGAGTGTATCCCTTATAAAGGCACCCAATCCCAAATTAAAAACTCCAAAGTGATGAAGATTCCACCACATCTTCAGGTAAGTAGTTCCAATGGTTAATTACCCGTACCTTATTTCTAGTCTACGTTTGTCTAACTTCGGCTTCTAACCATGTGTGAGATCACAAAGCCCTCTATCAAAAACTTTCTCCCCTAGAGATATTTATAAGCCATGATCAAGTCACCTCTTTACCTTCCATTAGACACACTACACAGTTTGAGCTTCTTTACCCTCTGTCTGTAAAGCAGATTGTAAAGACTTCATATTATTCTTGTAGCTCTTTCCTGAACCCTTTCCAATTTTCATAACCCATTTTAAAGTACGGATACTGGAACCGGACACAGCATTCCAGTAGCCATCTCATATGCCATATACTCCTTCCAGACACTGAACAGCTTCCACACTGAGGAATTTGTCATGTTTGAAATCTTGAATAACAGCACCATCGTAAAATTCAGGCAAGAGCAAAAGGTTAATTATAAAGCAGAAAACATCTTCTTACACAAGCATTCTGCTAAGTATCAATGAGGAGACTAAAAGACACTAAATATAGCATCATGCTAATGGTTAAAATTATATTACACAGTTAGGCCCCAATCTTGCATATAGACTCATAGGTCAGAAGGGACCAATATGATCATCTAGTCTGACCTCCTGCACAAGGCAGGCCACAAAACCCTACCCATACACATTTATAACAACCCCGAACCCATGACTGAGTTATTGAAATCCTCAAAAGTGAGATTTGAAGACCTCAAGCTGCAGGGAATCCATCAGCAAGCGACCCATGCCCCACGCTGCAGAGGAAGGCGAAAAACCTCCGAGGCCTCTGCCAATCCGTTCCGGAGGAAAATTCCTTCCCGACCCCAAATATGGCGATCAGCTAAACCCCGAGCATGTGGGCAAGACTCACCAGCCAGCACCCAAAAAAGAATTCTCTGCAGTAACTTATGCTTACACACATGTAACTTTACTATCATAAGTAATCCGACTGATTTCAATAAGCATATGAATAAATAGTTTCAGGATTGTGGCACTTAGTTCTTTTGTCCAAGCAGTTATAAGTTCTCAAAATAATAACTGTGCCTGCTGAAATCTCTCAGACTTATTTTTACATTAAAACTAAATTTTCTGGAAAAGTTTGGTAAAAATATGTTTTATCCGTGGCGGGGAGATAGTGGGGTCTTTGGCCTTTTGTTTCATTTATTACACTTTTTTGTTTTTATATATTTTTAAGATGCTATATCCTCTCTGAGAACTCAATTATATTTAATAAAAAAATCTGCAAAGTGGCAGGAAAACGTCAAAGTACTCAATGAGGACAAGGACCTTATGTTGGCTGAGAAATAGTTACTATAGCTATTTTAAATATCCAATGCATAGGATGGGTAGGAGCAGCACCACTACTATTCAATTACAGGGGAGGAAGTAATTGGATAAGGGAAACTTTAAAGCATCAAGCAGTTATGGGAGCCTGCTACAGGAACTGTGGTTTCCTAAATGGTGTTTAGGTAACCTGGAAAATAGGCAGCAGTGTCATGTAAGATCAGAAATTGAATAGGTTTTAATTGCTCCTTCACAGCACAGCATAGCCTTGAAAAAGAGCACCTCCCCGAGTTCTGCAAACACCTGATCATAACCTGAGTTCTGGATAAAAGCACATGTTCCATACACTGCTCAGAACTCAATATTTTTATGGCTCTTAAAAACAAATATTACTGCCCATACTTTCAATTTCCCATGTAGATATTTTTCTTTAAAATAGATCAGTTTTCATTCCATCAGCATTATTTTGATTTCTTACCTCCTGGAAGGAGTTGTGGTTTGTTTTTTACTAAGGGGCTGTAATGGGAGATTTTGTTGCTGAATGATGTAAAGAGATGTTCACTGAAATCATTGGGCAGCTCCACCTCCAGAAAGGTCTTCATGAACAGCTTGAAACCTTCTAAATCAATTGTCTAAAGATTAAAAAAAGAAAACAAAAAAAACCTTTAAGGTCTGGCATTTCCGGATAAATCTCATATTAAATAATATTTTAATTATTAGCTGAAACATTAGAAAAGCTTTAATATGTTTATGAAATACAACCATCACATTGTTTTAACTCATAACTACAGATTTTTATTAATGTTTCAAAAATGATTCACAGCTTTCAAAACTCTATCTACAGTACTTGGCCTTGATTCTTTTTTTACTCTAAGGCTCATTTATACAGATCTGGTAAACTACATTCACTCCCACTTTATGGCCCCTTGATACTACCAGAATGTAGAAAAGGGATCTCAATCTCTTTTTCTTGATGACTTCCAGTAGCAAAGGTTTTCACATGCTGACTATACAGCATTACATAAACAAAAATTTCCTTGTGTTGGTTTTTAACATTTTTGCCATTTAATTTAAATTGTTCTTGTATTCTACAGCAAAGTAAAATGGAGACACTAATTAGCCTTCACGGTGACTTTCATTCTGGTGATACAGTAATATCAGTTATTAAATGAACAGTAAAAGCTCACAATTACATTGTAACCTACTGAGTAATATAGAGTGACTCTGAGATCAAAGATGGCATAGAAAAGATCAAAAGATTTTGAGATATTACAATTATAGTGTCAGAATTGTATACTTATCACTTGAGTTATATTGTTATGTCAGTGATAATACCAAAAGAGCAGCTTATCACCATTTCTTAAATTAATATCAAGGATAGATTATGTTCTCTGCCTTTGTTCCCATATCAAATGGTGATGGTAACTTTTTCTTCGCCGTGTAATTATTATATAGTAAGGCCACAATATATTACGGAATTGAGTTGGGCAAAATTCTCCTTGCAGTAACAGTGGTACAACTCTTAGTTACAGTGTACTGGCTGGTACATCAGCAAGGTAAGGACTGGTGGGGTGGGCTTTCACTAAAATACAGTGGGAGAAAAAAAAATTAGGATCAAATTTTCAAAAGTGATTTCGGAACCCATGTTACATTTTCGAAACAAACAGGCATTTATTCTGCTAAGTCTCATTGAGAGTCATTTTTGAAAATGGGACACAGATCTTGTTGAAAACTTTCACCCTGAGAAATAGTAGAGTTTCTAGCCACACTCACTATAAAGCACAAGAACCCAAGCATCCTGACTCCAGTTGAGTAGTACCTCAACTCTACTGCACTCTTCATATTTGGAAGGAAGGGAGGTGCAACACAAGAGCAATAAGGATGGCAAAATCTGACTATTACATTTAACTAATTCTCATAAAGTGGAAGAAGTGAGGCATTTAAATCTTGCACATTGGTGCTCAAACTGGGGGGTCGTGACCCCTCAGGGGGTCATGATGTGGTTATGTGGGGGATGCAGGGCTGTGAGGCCAAACCCTGGCCAGGCGCGGGGCTGTGAGCATCCCTGCTTCTGCCTAGAGGAGGAACATGGGGGGAGAGAGCACGTATACACAGATACTGCTCACTCCCCACCCCCAAACGTTCCTTCGTGTCCCCTCAGGATTGCTTCCAGGTCACTTTTCCTACCTAGGCAGTGCTGTGAGGCAAGCAGGAGCTCCATGCGGCCTTTCCCCAAGCAGGCACAGGAAGGGGAGTGAGAGGAACAGAGGTGATGGGGTCATATTCAAAGGCTTGCTGTGTGAAAAGGGTCACCAATACAAAAAGTTTGAGAACCACCTGGTAGCAGAATAGAACTTGACAAAAAATTGGCATGATTTCAATCTGCCTACCAAGGACGATTCTACCCTATATGAGTAAGTGGACCATGGTGCTCTGACCTTGCCACCAGAAGTCAGACAGGGCAAAAAATATAGATGATCAATTGGGACCTGGAGATATTGTACAATAGCATCCACTACTTTTGTCTTCTTCAGTAAGTTTTTGCTGTCCACATTTTTCAATTCTGATTACCTTTTCCAGACATGAAGAAGAGCTCTATGTAACTTGAAATCTTGTCTTTTTCTTGAACAGAAGTTGATCCAATAAAAGTTATTACCTCATCTATATTGTGATTTAGATACCCTGGGAACAACACAGCTACACCAACACTGCAAACAACTTACCCATACATGTTGCATGACTGAAGTCAACAGGACAAATAACTTAAGTACTATTCAAGCTATATAAAGCTATTCAAGCTATATGAAGAATCAAGCTTTATGTTTGTGTTGTAATTATGTTATATAATGTTACTCTGGTGCTGCAGAAGTCATATGTAACTTAACATAGAACCTGTAGTTTGCAAACCTACTAGCCCCCATGTAAATCACTTCATCACATACTATATTGTCTGCCAATAAGACAGCCTGTCTCTCATTTCTGAAATAATACAGACATAAACAGACACTATTGATTAAAATAAACCACTCTGTACAAGTATTTTTAGCAGGAAAGCGAAATTCTAGATTTACTATGACCAAATTACGGTGAGCCTGAGGATTAGGTATAGATGTAGATATTAAAGGTTTTAGCTGTTCTATAACTCTATCCGCAGTCTTAAAGAAAATTCTGTCAGCTATAGTCCCACTTGTTCGTTGCTCACTGGAGTAGCAAGCAGCCATTTTACTCACATGTTTTAAATCGGCAAACATCATCCATCTAGCCAGGAAAAACAGAACAGAAAAAACTCATGTTTGCCAAGCAACAATATGCTTCCACATTATGACGACTTTAAGATGGTATATTCACAGTTACACCATCGAGTCTAAATATTTTTTATTACTCCCTCATTCCGCTGTACCCATTCTTCTGATTGCTTCTCCTTCTATCTCTCTAATCACTCCCTGTGTGCTTTGGAGGATCCTCCTCATCTATCCTCCCACTTTCTGTGGGGGTTACACAGGGCCCTGTCCTTGGTACCCTTCTCTTCTCCCTCTGCACCTTATCTCTGAGCAATCCCATCTGCAAACTTAAATTGTCATCTCTATACTAATGCCTCACAGATCTACATCTGTACTCCAGCCCCATTTCCTTCTGTGTAAACTAAAATCTCAACCTGTCTCTCTGACATCTCCTATGGGATGTCTTGCATCAGCTCAAGCTAGCCATGCTAAAACAGAACTCCTAATCTTCCCTGACCACCAAAAAACTCTTCCCATTGCCTCCTTTCTTAATCACTGTGGACAACACTATCATCCTGCCTATCACTTAGGCCTGTAACCTCTCTCTAGGTCACGCCATCCAGACTATAAAGCCTGCAGATTCTTTGTGCATAACATTTTTGTATCCATTTACACAACAAAAACATTCATACACGCTCTTATCATCTTGTATCTCAATTACTGCAACATCCTTCCTTCTGGTCTTGACCACTGCAGTCTTGCCCCACTCATCCACTCACAATGCTGCTGCAAAGAACGCTTTCCTAGCCCACCACTTTGACCATGTCACTCCTGCCTCTGACTCTTTCCACTGGACTTCCCTTTTCTATCACATCAATTATAATTTGCTTGTTCACTTCAGGCTCCTCACAGCCTATGTCCATCCTACCAATAATCTCTCATTCACTGTTGAGAGGTCAACTCCCACCTCTGACTGGCCCAAGATGCCAGCCTCCATTGCCAACTAATTATATTTTCAAACAAGCACCTTTGTGCTTTCTCCCATGTTGTCCCTCATGCTTGGGAGGCTGTGACCACAAGCACCCTTGTATTCACATCCTGCACACTATTGTAATAATCTTTCTACAAAATACACCTTGTGAGGTATCACTTGAAAACTATTAACTTGCTGGTTAATAGTACCATGGTGAAATGTATGTAGCAACATTATAAGTAAAGTAATAAAATCTCCTGTATGATGTTATTAGCACATGACCAAAACTACAAAGCCCTGCCCAGACAGAAATTTTTAAACCTCCTAAACAAAGGAATGTGTGTTTATCCCAATTTATATATGAGTAGTAAATAGGGTCCCTGAGACAGCAGGGAGAGGAAATGGCAGGAGACAAAGCAAAATTTTCATCTTATCAGACATAAATGGGAAGAAAGAGCATGGAGTCTTCTTTGTCACTAGTCTTCATGTCATCTTTCTTACTGTTTGAATAAACTTTGCTTTGAGGGATAATCATCAGAAGAATCTACTTCAAAGTCTGACTGGTCTATAAAAAAGAGGCAGGCAGAGAACCCGAGGTATTGCTCTCTTTCTTTCATCTAAGAAGACAAAGGCACCAGCACCTTTGGGCCTCTGGGAAAGATCCTGACCAAGGAAAAGATCAGTCACCATCTTACTGGAAGACAGTGGGTGAGAAAGGCCATCTTAAATAAAGCCTTGAACCAAAACTTGCTAGATTAAATTTTAGATGGGTGTTTTCACTTTTATTTGCTTGTAACCATTTCCAACTTCATCTGATACTTGAATTCCCTTAAAATCCTATCTTAATAAATGGTTTTATTTTTTGATCTAAGCCAATCTACTGCTGCATTTAAACTAAACCATTTGATAACTCCAGTTAAAGTAGCAAAAACTGTTGAATATTGACTCTTTACAGGAACAACAAACCTTTAATATCTGAACTGTCCAGGAGAAGGCTAGACAGCAGAACACATATTTTTAGGAAAATTCAGGATTGGGACTGTGCTGGGATCACCCTGCAAGTAGCAATCAAAGCTCGTGGAAGCCAGAGTGTGAATCATGTGTTGCTGACTGGTTGCTGGGGTCAGAGCTGGTGGACCAGGGCTGCAACTGTACACAGACATTCAGACATTTCAGAGTGAGACCTAAATGCTGATAGACTGTGCGTGGCCCAGGTTGAGAGCCAAAACAGTGTTACAAGCAGCATATCCATGAACTCTGAGCCCACCTCCAAGGATACTGATTGTGAGTCACCTAATATGGAATCGACAAGAGAAAGCACTCGAAGAAGAAAAACAGTTACCAACCTTCCTTAACTGTTGTCCATTCCAAGACCTACCCGCCAACCCCTCCCTGATGCTTGAGATGTAACAGGTAGTCAAATATGTATGGCCTATATTGATGCTTGGGGGGAAACAGGCTCTGGTCCAAGGTCCACCCTCCCCCAGATCAAGCAGAGCCAGTGGCACTTCCTGTTTGATCTGGATTTGAACAGGTTCACTTGGGAAGTTCCCCCATCTCTGGAAGATGAGACTGATCACCTCTGGATGGAGTGACCATTTGAGGCGAGACAAAAACAATCTGCTGAGGATATCCATTAGTTCATTCCTCGCTCCTGGGAGATGCAAAGCCTCGATATGAATGGTGTTCTGCACACAGAAGTCCCATAAACAAAGAGCTTCCTGGCACAAATGTGATAATCAAACACCACCTTGCTTGTTGATGTAAAACATCACAGTGGTATTGTCTGTTAGAACCTGGAATACCCTTCCCTTCAGGTAGGGAAGGAAAGCCTGAGAAGCCAGGCATGCTGCTTTGAGTTCCCTAACATTTATATGGAGGGATAAATCCTCCTGCATCCAGAGCCCTTGCATGTTGAGATTGTTGAGGTGGCTCCCCACTCCAGATCCGATGTGCAAGAGACCAATGTCACCAAGGGGATTGGCTCCTTGAAGGGCATTCCTTCCAGTACTGAGTGAGGGGCTGTCCACCAACATAGGGATGATAGCACATGGGAGGGTACTCTGACCACCAGGTCCAGATTGTGTCTGCCAGGAGCATAAACCGATGATAGCCATGACCACAGGGGTATGAGACGTAGCTGTGCATGCCAGACTACGGAAGTCCAGGATTCTATGTGGCCTAGCAGCTTGAGGCATATCCGGGTGGTGATGAGAGCGTGTGCTCGTATGTGCATGATGAAGTCCACCATGGCTTGAAACTGGGGTTCTAAAATATAAGCCTGGCTTGGGTAGAATAGAGGATCGCTCCTATAAACTCTATCCATTGAGATAGAGTTGATTTCTGCTTGTTCAGATGGTTCATACTAGATTGAGGCTGTGCTGAACGTGGGCCTGTGACTTGCCCTTTATGAGCTAGTCATCGAGGTATGGGTAGATCTGTACCCCTCGACATCTCAGGTAAGCAGCCACTACTGCCAGACACTCTGTAAAAACGGATAGTGCCATGAATTGATAATGGTGTTTGCCCAGCAGAAACTGGAGAAATCTCCTGTGACCATGGAAAATAGAAATATGAAAATAGGCAACCTTTAAGTTGAGGGTGGCATATCCATCTCCTGGATCCAGAGAAGGGAGGATGTAGGCGATGGAGACCATGCGGAACTTCAAGTTCTTGAGGTATCTGTTGAGGTAACACAGGTCTAAAATGAGTCTGAGGCCTCCTTTGGCCTTCAGAATCAGAAAGGATTGGGAATAAAATCCCTTTCCCCTCCTGCCTTGAGGGATTTCCACCATGGCCCCTGCCTGTAGGAAGGTGTCCACCTCCTGCATGAAAAGCTGCTTGTGAGAAGGGGAGTGAGAAAGGGGCATTGCGGAGAACTGCATGGTGTAACCAGCTGAAATGGAGTTGAGGATCCAACAGTCTGATATAATCTGGGACCATACAGAAAGGAAGGGGACAGTCAGTTAAAAAATAAACAGGGTGATGGATCCTGGGACCAGACTGGGATTCTTTCCTCAGGCGCATCAACCACTGCTGTGGGCCACCGGGGTGACGTGTGGGGCCTGACTGGATCACAAAGGAGGATGAAGCGGGTTGATGGTGTTTAAAACCCTTGTCTTTATCCCTTCATTTGGGGGTCCCTGGCTGCATGAAACCTCAAAATCTAGGTGGTTGTGGCAGATGGAATTGCCTTCTCAAAACCTGCAAAGTGTATAGGCTGAGGAAGCATAAAGTGGCCCTGAAGTCTTTCAGGCCGTGAAGCCTGATATCAGTTTGCTTGGAGAACAGGGCATTGGCCTCAAAGGGGAGGTCCTGAGTAGACTGCTGCACCTCCTGGGACAACCCCAAAGACTGCAGCCAGGAACAATTGGCACGTACACCAATGAAGCCATTGATCTGGTCGCTGAATCGGCTGCGTCCAATGCCATTTCAATGGAGGCTCTAGCCACAGCCTTGCCTTCCCCGAAGACAAAAGTGAACTCCTGCCTGGCCTCCTGGGGCAATTTCTTGAATTTGATCAGAGTCCCAAATGTTTTAATTGCATCTTCTCAGAATGCCCGCTGGTTGGAGTTTCTAAGATGAAGACTGGCTGTGGAATATATTTTTTTCCCCAAAGAACTCAAGCTTCTTTGCATCCTTGTTCTTAGGGGTCGAGCTCATCTGTCCCTGCCTATCTCACTCATTCATACCAGCTACCACTAAGCACCCCAGGGCAGGTGCAAGAACAGATATTCATAGCCCTTGGACAGAACATAGTATTTCTTTTCAACCCTTTTGGACATTGGTGGCAGGGAGAATGGGGTTTGCCATAGGGCCTTAACCACCTTTAGCACCCTCTCATGTACTGGCAATGCGACCTTAGCCGGTGCCATGGCAGCCAAGATATCAAAGAGGCTATGTGTAGGCTTGGCGAGCTCCTCCACCTCCAAGCCCTAGTTGAAGGCGGCTCTTTTGAGGAATTCTTGAGGGGCTCTAAAGTTGTCCAGTGACACCGTGGCCAGAATGGTGAGTGCCTCATCTGGGGATGACAAAGATGATGGTATTGCGCGCGGGGGGGCTGGTGACTCCTCTTCTTCCAGGGGAGCTGCCTCTGAAGTCAGGTCCTGTGGATCGGTGCCAGTCTTGGAGTTTGAATCTGGTTCTTGCACCAGAGCGATCGCTGCAGACTGGTGGGAATAGGGTCCTGGGATTATCAAGACCCCCCATGGGTTCTAGTATGACAACTGAATGGGCCATTGACCTTGAGGCCAGATGCCCCCTGCTGGGCCGACACCAAAAGTC
>ML675603.1:48463124-48652836 GCA_007922155.1 Mesoclemmys tuberculata
CCGGGGAGAAGGAGACCAGTGACCGGAATCCCCCAAGCGGTACCACATCAGAGGGAAGTGGTGCCGAGACAGCAGTGAACGTTGTGCCATCGGGGAACGAGATGTCAGACTGGTGCCATGATGGTAACGATCGGTATCAGGCAGACTGAGACCAGCAATACAGCAGCCAGTGATTCACATCTAGGAGCCAAAGATCAGGGACACAATGGTCAAGAGGATGGAGACTGTCACCTCAGAGCTGGGGACCAGGGCAGGGATTCCAGGGAACAACATTGTTCCACTGTCCATCGAGGTGGCCCCATAGCGAGTTTTCCCCTTGAAGCGGGTGAGGGAAGGTCCCACAAAGTGGGTGGCACTATAAGGCACCACTAGGTGGAGGAGTCCCTTTCTGCTCCCAGGAGTCAACCATGGATCCCTTGCCGGCTTGAAGCAGTAGGAGAAGAAGCTCTCTCTTGCCACTCAGATGCAAGCAATTGGCCCAACAAAGATCCTTCACCTGACCCCCTCCTTCTTGTCCTTTTTCAGAAAAGGGGATCCTCATGTTGTTTCTTCTGCCATTTCTTCAGCACCAGCAAAGTCGAATGGTGCCAGGAAGGACTTGATGCCAGCAGGAGCTTCGCACAAACACTAAAGTATTCAGCACCAAGTCAGAGCAGGATGGTTGTGAGGCCAATCTAAGCGCGACCTCCATCAACAGGGCTTTCAGGCTGATATCCCTATCTTTCCTAGTCCATGGTCAGAAGCCCTTACAAATCTTGTCCTTATCCCTGATTGCATCTCTCCTAAACACTTTAGGCAACTGTCATCAGGGTCATTAGGTGGGATTGTGTACTCCGCCGTGTATGTGTGTGTATATGTGTGTATAAATAAGTATACACACATTAGGCTAGCTCCTCAGTTCCAACTGGGCTCAGCTTGTCACAGGACCCAAAGTGAGCAACTGTGTGGTGGGGGAACTTATGCAGCTTTCAGCAGTCTGCAGTGCAGCAAGGGTAACAAAGAGGAATGATGTAGGGACAGTTGTACAAGCTCTACAGCACTGAAGGACAACCCTCCACTAGAGGAATCCTCGGGTATATATTTACACATAGGAGCAGTACAAAGCAGATTTATCATTATGGGAAAACTAATTACACTGGTCAGTAAACATATACAGAGCTCCAGATTGGTCCATGCCACATATTATCAAAAATAAATTCAAAACTAAGTTATATATTGCCCACAGCAAAGCAGAGTAATACAGGCTCCAGGAGCAGGGGATTTGGGTGACACAGCAGTTCACCAGTCCAGACTGCACCCCGGGAATGTCACAACTCCTGTCTCTGTTCTTCTAGCTCATCTGTTGACCTACTGGTATGTAAAAAAACTGAAACAATATTCCTGTGTTGAAATATTATGGGACAGTATTTCAAATGGAAAAAGGAACAGGGCATGCAAAAGTCAGCACCTGTGCTCATAAAACTAATATTTGCACACAAATTAGTATCTGATAGGTCTGTGAAACACTGATGGAAGATTTTCCACAAACATTTCCATCATTTCCTTTCCTGTGGTTTAAAGCACTGAACATTTCAAGGGTTCAATTCATTTTTCATACATTGGCTTCTCAAATCCATGAGCTAATAATTTCATGGTTTCACCATTTTATGCTTTCAAAATTTCACAGAGAAGTGACAGTGCAGACATATTTGAAGATTTTGGAGAGAGAACAGGGAATTGAAAATATAAAGCTACATGTAGTCTCTCTCTCTCTCCCCTCCCTTTCTCCCCTCCCCCCAAATACAAACATGCAGGGATGGAAGTGATCATGGATACATGTATTCTGATTCCACACACCAGAGGGGCACAAGAATCTGTATTAGGTACTGTGCCCCCAAATTCCCTATGAAGCAGTCTAGCCAGGTGAAACGGCCAAGCAGGAGCTATCAATACATCTATTGCGGCTGCCAGATATGTCTTTTTAGTGGAAGCAGACTGTGGTGTAAATGACAAGAGATATTTGGGACATACGTAAGGGCTAGCCTGAGTTCAGTATGAAGGTTCATGTACGACCCTGAAGGAAGTCCCTCTATGGGATCCTGACAAAGCCTATTATGTCCAGAAAAGGCTACTCATGAGAAAGGTTGTGTTCTCATCCTTACCAACTTGCTTGAAGCTAAACAGGCCTCTGGTGGCTGTAACCAAGTGTTCAGAGTTGCTTGCTCATTCTGAAGCTATTTTTGTTCAGAAAGACAATTTTGTATAAAACAGAACTATAAAATTAAAAGGGATGCTAGATTTTATAGGTATTAAAAATCCCTAGCCATTTTCAATCACATTCTTAAATTACTGATGTGAAAAGCGATGCTATTCTATTTTCCAGTTCTCTCTGAAAAGTATATAAATTATTGGTAAAATAGGATTTTCCCCTCGCTCTTTGTAAATCTAAGATGTTTCATTTTATTTTACTTTATTTTAGTGCTTTCAGAACACGAGCAGTTATATAATAAATGTGGAGAGGTAGCATGGGTCTACAAAATAATAGGATTTTTTTCCATTAGAAAAGTTACAGCTCAAGAAAAACACTCTTCTTAAAAACCACAAGTTTATAAAGAGCAGCTCCTTTAGGATCCAAACAGTCATTGGACCCTCTTTCCACATTTCTTTAACAGATCCTTCTCTGATAGTAAAGACACAAAGAAGTTAACACATTTTTGGCCATTAACTTCAGCACTGGTACCTGCCTCAATAGATGTGAGGCTCTAAGCACAGCAAGCAACATACAGTGGCTAGGCCCTTGTTCCTTCTCAGCATGTCCCCCATGAAGCAGAATTGACATAGGGCATTTCCACGACTCCTGGGAAGGAGGAAACATGATGTTTTGGCTATACCCCTTCTCCTTTTGTTTTGTGGCTTGTCTGTTCCATTTTACTTTTGCTCCTTTCCACGGCTCACAGCAAGGGTAAGTATAGCGCTCAGAGAAATGTATTATTCCATTATATGTGGATTTACGTAAGTCACTCCAACTAGTATTAGCAAGTTACCCTGATAGAGATTCCTGCACTGAACAGATGCCACAAGGCTCCCATATTCATACTGCTTTAGTTATATCCTGATATTTGGCATACACCACTCTTATTTACTTAGATGGTATTTCTACATGCAGAACAGGATATAGTCAGACAAATTTTGCTCCCCTGTGGAATTTTTTTATTTAATGAAAAATATCAAGAGTTTTTGATCATGGCCTATAACATTTAATATCTGACAGTTACACATTTGTATGCAATGGGTACTTTTATTGGGGCTAAATGGTCTTGCATTGGATCCAAACTGTCCCACTGGGAGATAAAATAACTCCTGGAAGTCCCCAGTTTGCTTGTTGTAGCATTTGAAGACACGTCTACATTGAAGGGGGGAAAAAAGTGTGTTTTGTCAAGTTGTCGGGAGTGGCTCACAACCCTAAGCACAAATATCATGGCAGATTTACAAACCACAGCACAAATCCCAAACTGGTTGTGAGCTCTATACTAAGATTTCACCAACCAAGTATCAAGTGTGAATTCCTCAGGCACCACAACAGCTGTAACAAGGAGTCACAGGTAGTACCCTTGGGCTCTTCAGTCTATCTTGACACCCAGGCAAGCTTGCCTTTATGACAGATGGTCCCTTACACCAAAACTCACAACAATACAGAGGCTATTCTAGTCCCAAAAGACCAGTCACTCACTCCAGGTCAAATGCACTCGATCTCTCACCAAAGGCAACACTTGTAACTAATCCTATTTTAAACTAACTACAGGTTGTGGCAAACGGCCGGCTTCTCCTTAGTGGGTCTCGCACTTTTGCCTCTCGCAGTGGGCCAGGGTGCCGCTGGTAACCCCGTCTTCCCAGGGAGGGGGGTAGGGACCCGGGCCCGCCCGCTCCTCCGGGTCCCAGCCCAGTGGCCCTCCAAGTAGCAGCTATGTGATGCTGGCACCTTACTTGCAGCTGCAGGCTTTTCCCCTGGGCCACTCTCCCCCCTCTGTCTTCCTGGCTTCTTGAGCCCAGTACCTGCTTCAGGACTCCACCTCTCTCCCACACACCGCTGTACTCCATTCTGTTCTTCTCTACTTCACACAATCCTCTGCTCACCACACACCTACTCCTTCTACTCCACACTGTCTCTCAGGAGTAGAGGGTTTTTATAGGCACCTGGGTGGGGCCTTAATTGGTGTCAGCTGACACTAATTACCTTTTATGGACTCTGGCTAGTCTATAGGGTATAAAGCCCGATCATTCTAGCACTTATATAGCGCCCTTCTAGAACTTTCCTACTGCCCTCTGTCCTTGCTATACCACAAGGTTTATTAACCAGGAAAAAGAAATAAGAAAATTATTCACAAGGTTAAAGCAGATAAGCATACACAGACAAATGAATTACAGTTTTAGCTTCCAGTTTTAGGTTCCAAGAGTGCAAGCTGATAGGACAGGTGTTTGTGTGCATCTCCTCTTCATGGCTGTGGGGGGGAGCAATCATACATTACTTTCTCATGTTATTGTAGCAACTAGTGTAGATTATAAAATCTGATCTCATCAACCTCTATGGATTTATATCATGATCTGCTAAATTGAGAGAAAAATCTGGCCATTAGTAATTATTTTTAAGCACATGAGATTTATAATTTTCAGTAGGAAAGGCAGAGTTGCTACAGTAATGCACAATATAGGGAATAATATACAAGGCTTTTTAAAAAAGTATCTAGGTTTTGTTTTTTTAAGAAAATATATCTTGTAGCAGAGTGTCTATATAAACCAAGAGTTATCAAGTCTGACTCCAAGGCGATGGCTACACTAAAAGAAATTGTTATCTCTAGTGTATCTGCTCTAAACTGATGGGAGAGAGCTCCCATCAACTTAATGAATCCACCCCAAAGAAGTGGCTGTAGCTATGTTACTGGGAGAAACTCTCCTACCAACATAGCACTATCCTCTGTGGCACTTAGGTCACTATAACTTATGTTGCTCGGGGGTGGTTTATTCACACCTTTGATGGACATAAATTATACCGACATAAGTGGTAGTGTAAACATAGCCTAAGTGTTAACACAAATACAATTATGTGCATACATAAAGGGGAAAACAGACTGCTTGCAATGGAGACAACTGGAAATTACAATTACCATGCAGGATTGCTTTGACTCCCCCAGGGAGCTAATGGACAGGATCTCCCTGGAGGCTAACATGAGGGGGAAAGGAGTCCAAGAGAGCTGGCTATATTTTAAAGAAACTTTACTGAGGGCACAGGAACAAACCATCCAAATGTGCAGAAAGAATAGCAAATGTCGCAGGTGACCAGCTTGGTTTAATACACAAATCTCTGGTGAGCTTAAACACAAAAAGGAAGCTTACAAGAAGTGGAGGCTTAGTCAGAAGATTAGGGAGGAATATAAAAATACTGCTTGAAGCACGCAAGAGTGAAATCAGGAAAGCCAAAGCACAATTGGAGTTGTAGCTAGCAAGGGATATGAAGGGTAACAAGAAGGGTTTCTAACAGGTATGTTAGCAACAAGAAGGTGATCAGGGAAAGTGTGGGCCCCTTACTGAATAAGGGAAGCAACCTAGTGACAGAGGATGTGGAAAACTGAAGCACTCGATGCTTTTTTTTGCCCCCGTTTTACAGACATGGTCAGCTCCCAGGCTACTGTACTGGGCAGTACAAAATGGGGAGGAGGAGAGCTGCCCTCAGTGGTGAAAGGACAGATTCAGGACTATTTAGAAAAGTTGGACATACTCAAGTCCATGGGGCTGGATGCAATGCATCCAAGGGTGCTGAGGGAGTTGGATGATGTCATTGCAGAGCCTTTGGCCATTATCTTTGAAAACTCATGATCAGGTGAAGTCCCAGACCTCTGGAAAAAGGCAAATATAGTGCTCATCTTCAAAAAAAGGAGGAGGAGGATCTGGGGAACTATAGACCAGTCAGTCTGACTTCAGTCCCTGGAAAAATCATGGAGTAGGCCCTCAAGGAATCCATTTTGAGGCACTTGGAAGAGAGGAAGATGATCAGAAACAGTCAGCATGGATTCACCAATGGTAAGCCATGCCTGACGAATGTGATTGCCTTCTACAATGAGATGACTGGCTCTGTGGATGTGGAGAAAGCAATGGATGTGATATACCTTGACTTTAGCAAAGCTTGTGATACGGTCTCTCACAGTATTCTTTACAGCAAGTTAAAGTAGTATGGATTGGATGAATGGACTGTAAGGTGGATAGAAAGCTGGTTAGATCAGCCTCAATGGGTAGTGATCAACGGCTTGATGTCTAGTTGGCAGCTGCTAACAAGCTGAGTGCCCCAGGGGTTGGTCCTGGGAGTGGCTTTGTTCAACATCTTCATTAACGATCTGCAGAATGGAGTGAACTGCACCCTCAGCAAGTCTGCAGATGACACTAAGCTGGGGGAAGTGGTAGATATGCTGGAGGAAAGGGATAGGATACAGAATGATCTAGACAAATTGGAGGATTGGGCCAAAAGAAACCTGCAGTGGTTCAACAAGGATAAGTGCAGAGTCACACACTTAGGATGGAAGAAATCCATTCACTGCTACAGACTGAGGGACCGACTGGCTAGGCAGCAGTTCTGCAAAAAAGGACCTGGGGTTACAGTGGACAAGAAGCTGGATAGGAGTCAACGGTGTGCCCTTATTGCCAAGAAGGCTAACGGCATATTGGGCTGCATTAGTAGAACTATTGCCAGAAGATCAAGGGAAGTGATTATTCCCCTTTATTCAGCGATTGGTAAGGTCACCTTTGGCATAGTGTGTCCAGTTTTGAGCCTCTCACTACAGAAAGGAATTGAACAAATTGGAGAGAGTCCAGCAGAGGGCAATGAAAAAGATTAAGGGGATGGAGCACATGACTTATGAGGGGAGGCTGAGGGAACAAGGTTTGTTTAGTCCATGAAAGAGAAGAGTGAAGGGGGATCTGATAGTGGCCTTCAGCTATCTGAAAAGGGATTCCAGAGAGGACGGAGCTAGTCTGTTTTCAGTGATGGCAGATGAAAAAACAAGGAGCAATGGTCTTAAGTTGCAATGGGGGAGGTCTAGCTTGGATATTAGGAAAAAATTTTCCACTAGGAGAGTGGTGAAGCACTGGAAGGGGTCACTTAGGGAGGCAGTGGAATTTCCATTCTTAGAAGTTTTTAAGACCTCGCTTGACAAAACCCTGGCTGGGATGAATTAGTTGGGGTTGGTCCTACTTTGAGCAGGGGGTTGGACTAGATGACCTCCTGAGGTCCCTTCCAATCCTAATATTCTATGATTGGGAAAGGGGAACACACTGTTTTAGGGTAACTATATGACTGAAAGAGATTAAGTTAATAACAGCAGAAGCTCAGACTGCTTCAGAGCATTCCCCTACCTGCGAAGACAGTACCATAATCTAGTGACATCTTGAGAGTTTGGATGAAATTTAATATAATTTCTTTTAGATAAAATTCTTGAGAAATTTCATATTAACTTGCATACTAATTGCAATGAAATTTCCTTCATGATGAAACCTGCATAGACGTTTTCAGCTTTCTTTTTTTTCAGCTTTCTTTAATGAAAGATTTGTTACCCCTGGGGGTTTTTTTTTTGGTTTTTTTTTTTTAAGAAAAATAAATATACAACTAAGGTATGTGAATGGTTAGATTTCTTCCTCACACCTTGAAAATTGGTAAGTTACAAATGGGCGAATCACCCTCAGTATTTCATCTTTTGAGTGACTGATTTTCCAAGGGCTTTAAACACTCTAGGCCCAAAACTACCCTTGTCCTACACCTTAAATAGTCATTTACACCAGTGCAAAGAGAGCACAAAATGTATCCCCCTGATTTGGCAGCAATTTACATCTGCTTTGCACTAGTATAAATCAGTATACAAGGTGTAAGGGCAGTGGTGAATCTGGCCCTTTATCCCTTGCTTTGATTCCTTTACTATTCAGAAATATACCCACTTCAAGTCAGTGGAGCTCTGTCATCTGATCCAACTGGGCATCTGGTCCTTTTGATATTTTAAGACATACGACAGTATTTGAAATAGAAGGAAAAAGGGGTGGTTTACAAGGCGAGTTTGAAAGATATGAGTGATGGCATCTGCCCAATAGTGATATTCCAAGGTGATGCCAGAAAAGTTATCTTCTCATTTGTGTTACTAAGAAGGGCTCCAGATCACATCCAATGGTTGGCCAATTACTGTAAGTTTTATGATTAGAGGGAATGGTTCCTCCTATGTTGTTTCACTAGGCAAATGCTTAAGCATCATCCACATTCCATTGTGCAGGTGCAGAACTACAGCATAGAGCCATCATCATGACAACAGAAAGGAATGGAATATATTGTAGAATATAATGAAAAATAGAAAAACAACAATTAAATATAGCTGGGAAAACACTTCAGCCAGTATTTCCTAATTCAACCTGAGTAAACCTTAATTCAGTAAAATGAATTTAGGGATTCTACCGAAGTCTGGTTACTGCCTGTAATTTCACAGATAATAACCATTATGGAAAATACAATAGGCCTATTCTGAATCTGAACAGGCAATACAAAGGCCCAGTAGAATTGCCTAAAAGCACTGAACACTACTTTTTCAGCCAATAGGTATAAATGGATATAAACCAGACATCATAATGCAGTACCAGGGAAGCATCTGTTCAGTGTCTTCAGGTTCTTCATTTTATAGATGAAATGTTTCAAAATGACGGATGGATTTTTCTAAAGCAAATTTATGAAACTATGAGTCAGAATGAGAAAAAGGAACTCCCCTGCTGCCATCTTCCAACCATTCTCAAAAATATTCTATAAAAAAATTAGTATCAAACTCTTGTAAGATGTTCATGTTCTCTAAGAATCCTGAAGTTTTCCTAATTTATTATTAGTAAAAAACAATGCTGCAGACTGGGAGAAAAACATCCATAATATTTTACAAGAACAAAAGGGTATGTCAGAGGCTCTTTACAAATACATATAATGTGATAGTATTTGACACACATATTATCTGTCACAGATCAGGGCAACTGCACCTGTATTCCCCCTTCTATTGGCAGATGCTTCTATGCTCCCCCTTGTGCACCTACTCTAGGCTCCCAGCTCCTCAGCCATCACCTCTCTTGGGCAGAGACCCTATCTCTCTCTCTCTTCTGATGGGGGTATTTCCAGGATGCACAGTTCCCTGCCTACACTATGATTGCCTTTCTGGAGGTTAACTGTCTAAATGGCCAGCATCTGCACTGTCCTTTTTCTTCAGAGACTAATAATAGTGCATTTGCCAACAGCTAATTTATCACACAGCCTTTTATAAGCGAACACATTTATTCTTAAGGAAGAACACACATTAAAAACAATAAGAGCACCTACATACATGCTTATAAGCCTTTCAGAGATCACCTCTTCACTCCAATAAGGTTGATTAGTCTTTCAAACCACACAAAGAGTTTTTTCTGTGGCCTCCACAATTTCATCCTAGCTTCAGCTCAGAATCAGCACCCTCATGGCTCCGTGAGTCACTGTTTTATTCCATTTGGGTTTTTGAAGCCACCATGAATAGGCAATCAGCCAGACAAAGGTCCCCCACTTTCAGGCTTCAAAAAGCTTAATTCTTGCATAATCAGAAGAGGTTCATCTGCATTCACCTCCTCCTAGAGATTTTCTGGGAAACCAACTTAATTTTAAGAGTTTGTTGTTTTAGCCCATCATTGCTCTGAAGCTCACAACACTTCCCAAGGTTTACATTAGTCAGGTATTTTAGATAAATTACAGATAATCCACCAGAGAAGTAGATCGTGTCATGGAGCAAGAAACACAAATCCTTGAGAGAACCTGCTTCAAGACAGAAATATTAAAATCTCCGACTGCATACCCCGAGTTGTCACCTGTCACCCCACAACAGAACCCACATGGGGTATCATCAAACAACGATAATCCAATGGGTTATAACCAGTACTCAATGGGGACTCTATCTTGAAAGAAATCTTTCCTGAACCCTCTTTTCTGGCCTTCAAGTAACCCCCCAACTTCCCTCAAAGCTCATCATCAGAAGAAAGCTTCCAAAAACCAAGATACATCAACTCAAAGTGGCACCAGACACTGTCAGCGCAACAGATGGAAAACCTGCAGACATATCTCCACTGTTATTATGATTAATACTCTCCCACAATACACCTTCCAAGATCCATGGGTCCTACACATGCCTATCACAACATGTGGTGCGCCTCATCCAGTGCACCCACTATGTGGGTGAAACCAGACAATCACTACACTCTCAAATGAACTCACACACGAAAATGATAAAAAACAAAAGCATTACGTCACCAGTGAATGAACGCTTTTTACAAAGTGATCACACTATAAGTGGCCTATCAGTCCTCATCCTCAAAGAAAATCTGAACACATTCTTAAAAAAGATAATCTCAGGAGCTTAAATTCATAACTTTGCTAGACACTAAAAATCATAGACTGAAGAGAGACACGGGATTTATAGCTTATTATTACAACAATCTATAATCCACTAAACTCTCTTAGCTGCTTTCTTCCTCCTCATTTTCTCCCCATGACTAGAAGGGTGTTAACGGACCACTTCACTTTGAATGGTCCCTTGAAATATACATTAACTACTGACGCTAAACAATCCATTCCATCTTGTATTTATCTGGGACACTGTGCTTATGTCTATACAGCAAAGCAAAACCTACAACTGGCCTATGCCAGGGCTGTTTCATTGCCATCTAGACTTCACGGCTCAGCCTGGGCTCTAGGACCCTGCAAGGTTGGAGGGTCCCAGAGCTCAGGCTGCAGCCCAAGCCCAGAAGTCTGTACTGCAATGAAACAGCCCTGCCGCCCAAGCCTCGTGAGCCAAAACTGGCTGGCATAGGACAGTCCTGGAGATCTAGCTGCTGTGTAGACATACCTACTGCGTACATTACCCAGGCATGAAGAAGAGCTCAGTGTAGGCTTGTCTCTCGCTAACAGAAGTTGGTCCAAGGATGGGTGGTAAGTGTAATAGGCCCGGGGAGCCTATTATACTCTATATCACGGTTTCTTACTCTGTTAAGTGGCAAGTGTCCCCTAACTTCTGAAAATTTTAATAAGTACCCCAACACTCAGCTTTCCACAGGACTTTATATTTACAGACTAATGTGAGCCATATGTTGGAAGACGGCTGAGTATATAAGGCCATGATATGACAGATGTCAAATCTAGTGTGAGCAGGGTGACCACCTTTACACCAGGGGTGCGTGACTCAAGTATGTACCTGGGCTAGAGGTGGCGTTGGCAAAAGCTGGGGAATATAAAGCGCCATGCCAAATTTTATGCCATAGATTTGAGAGAAGGAAGGGGTGGGTGAGAGAGAGAGGGAAGGAGGGTAACTGGTGAAATCTGGGGCTGTCATAGTTGTCAATTTCACTACTCAGCTAGAGCAGTGTAACTGACAAGTTTTCTGGGCACTGGGCTTTGAGCCAGGGAGAGGGGCTGCCACTTGGGCAAGTTGTAGGTGGCTGCCACCTGGCAGCCAGCCCGGGAGACGAGCGACTGCCACACAATATGAGCTGGGGCAGAGGAGGCTTCTGTGTCAGCTGTGACCCAAGGATGTGGGCAGGCAGCTGCTGCCCGTCTTCAAGCTGGGACGCTGGAGGCTGTCCCTCAGCTCGGAGCCGGGGCGCGGGTGGCTGCCACCCACCTGTGAGGCCAGCTCATGAGATGCAGGAGGCTGCCATCGGGCTCCCACCTGGGAGCTGGGACCCAGCGGGATGCAGGGGGCTGCTGCCCGCTTCCCTCAGAAGCTAGCAGCTGCTGCCCGCCTCCCAGCTGGGAGCTGTGACCAGGAGGGAAGCAGGGGGCTGCCACCCGCCTTCCCCAGATGCTGGGGGCTGCCGCTCACTTCCCAGCTGGGAGCTGTGGCTGGGCACAAAGCGGGGGGCTGCTACCTGTCTTCCCCAGAAGCCAGGGGCTGGCACATGCCTCCCATCTGGGGGCTGGGACTGGGTGGGAAGTGGGCTGCTGCCGCCTGGCTTCCCCAGAAGTCGGCAGCTGCCGCCTGCCTCCCCTTCACTCTGTTTTTCACCACGTACCCCCTGCCTGTGTCTTGCGTACCCCCAGGGCTACATGTACCACAGGTTGAGAAACCATACTCTATATTGTAATATGGATATAATTATACTCCAAGCCTCATCCCTTTTCCTCCCAATACTCCGTTACGACTGCCTCCTATGCTGGTGTGCTGGGAGGGCAAGGGAAGGACCAGGGGAGTCTTGTTCCCTTTGTACCCTCTAAAGTGGATGTGTGCAGGACAGGCATGCTTTGGCCAATAAAGAATTTTGTTATTAGTAAAATGATTTCTGCCTATATAGTAAGGAATCAAGTGTTATTTCTAGTTTCTTTTTGCTGCTTAGAAGGTTCTTTCACACCATGCTTGCTTATCAGAAGTGCTGTGCTGCATACCACAGGGTCTAATAAACGAAGTAATTAGCTTTGTCACTGCTCCTTCCGCTATTGAGATTTTTATAGCGTGAACATCATTATTTTATTATATGCAGTGTTGTTATAGCTGTGTTGTTGTAACCATGTTGGTCCCAGGACCTGAAGAAGAGCTCTACGTAAGCTAGAAAGCTTGTCTGACCAACAGATGTTGGTCCAATAGAAGATATTACCTCACCTATCTTGTTTCTCTATTGTTTTGTTAATTATACAATAAAACCACTAAGGCTCATAAAAGTACGTTGTGATGAACACAACTACACCTGTGATGTATTTTACACTACACCACCTCGGAAGTGGTGTAATGGAATATTAGATATCACTATTGGACCTTATTATAATAATTTAAAAGTGGTAGCTCATAACAAAATAAAAACTTTTAATATGAATACTCTTGGATACAAAAAGAAAAAACAATATCTGCCCTGAAGAACATCTTGTTTCTCATGGCTTCTTGCAGCGAGTAATTGCACAGAAAAACTGCTTTTCAACTGTTGCTTCAGCATATCAACGTAACAACCACGTCCCACACTATCCATCAGAGATGACTAATATACATTGACTTTCTATACTCATAATCAAATCCAAAATTAAGGACTGTGCTTCTTCTCATTATACTCCTGAGTTCTGAAATGTTTCAGCTTTTTAAATATTCATAAATAGCAATATAAAAAAAATCAATAGATATCTTGAATGAATCTCACTTATAGCAAAGTGTTTCTCTCCCTTTTATTTTAAAGTGAATCACTAAACAGTATTTTGAAATACTGTCACATAAAAAGGGATAACGTTTATCCCATCCACAATTGCCACTATATTCATATTTTGTTTCCATTATAATCCTCATTTTGGAGAGGCTGAGCATTTCAATCATTTCACCTTCTGCTAATAAGAGCTGAATCTTGTGAGCACATAAAATCGTATTTTTAAGTGAGTCATACATCAGTCATCAAATGGCAACAATAAAGTTTGCGTAGTCTTGGATATATATTTGCAGAACAGTTTTCTTTTTCTAAAAAAAGGGGAGGATATGTGGAGACTGTCTTTGCTGTGAATTAATCCCCCTGGCGTCTGAAAATCAAGACAGATATTTAGAAGCTGATTCTCCACTAATTTATACTGCTATAAATCAAAAATAATTCCACTGAAGTCAACTGAAATACAAATTTACACCAGTGTACATAAGAGAAGAGTCAGGTATTTAAATTTTAAATATTAAATATTGTATTGGGAATGAACTAATAAATGAAAAATATAGCTAGAGGATCAGAAAACTGAGATGGAAAGAGAAAAGGAAAGATTAAAGGAGAAGAAATAGAGCAAGGAAGCAGAGAGACACAGAGTTTGAGTGCAAAGTATATATTGGGTAAAGGGGCTCAGAGGAATCGTTTGTCACCAATAGAGTGGTAAAAAATGTTCCAATGGAACAGTTACCTGTCAAAAATGCTGATTGGTACTGAAACATTCCACAGGAACATGTCAATTCCATCAGAACTCTTGACAGAAACCTGGCAGGCAAGCAGGCTGGCTAGCCTACCCAGTTCGCTGAATTGCCCTCCTTCCCACATGGAAGGCTGCCTGGTTCCCCTAGCTTACTGCCTGGCAGGTGTGGGGCTCCTCACACTTCCTACATGGCAGGTGGGTGGGGCTTCCAGGTTACACAGGAGGGCAAGAAAATAGCCTGGGGAACCTGGGATTCTAGTGAGCGTATTGTTTCAGAAACATTAAAATGTTCTCACTATTGCCCAGGTAATGAGAACTTTTTGGAGTTCTGAAACAAAATATTTCAACATTTATAGTCCAGCACATAATTTCAAGTTTTTGACTTCTGGTCCCAAATCATGATGACATTCTTTGTTTGTAACCAAGGTGGCTGGAAGCCAGCATGACTGGTGTGTTGCTGACAAGCTGCTGCGGAGCTGCCAGATTAGGGCTCCGTCTACATACAGACACTTAGGATGTGACCTGCATGCTGGTAGGCTGGGAGCGGCCCAGGCTGGGAGCTACAACTGTAAAGCATTGTAAATCGCCCTGGGTTACAGGGTAGGCGGAGACACAACCTCTCGCTGATCTGGATTGCATCCCAGAACGTGACTGATACTAACTAATTAGCATGTACTATTTGTTGGCTGACCTGTTCTATAGTAGTTAGAAAGATGAGGAACATAGTTTTCTGGAATTCCTTGCTGCCACGGTTGGCTCTTCACACACATTGCTCCTTGAGCTGTTATTGTAGAATAAGCCAATTACATGGAGCATTCACTCCCTCTTCTCATGATTTCATATCCCCGATAAATATTTCATTTACCGCTTTGGGGGTCCGGGAAATGGATGATTTTGGTATAAATGAGAGTGAAGAAAAAGCTACACTGGATTTTTAGAAGTCAGGAACAGTGTTTGACTGCACTACTCAATCTTCCTCACAGACTTTGTTCCTGAATATAAATCCTGATTTTTAACATTCCTCTACCAAGCACTGAGCCTCTCTAGAGCAGTGGCTACTAACTGTTTTGCATTGGACATGGTTTTGTTATGTGGAAAACAAATGCCATTTGGATAATAGGGAAGAATATGAATTCATTTTCAATTGTGAACTAAGTAGGATTTACAAACCTTAGAGTTATATGGTCTCTGGCCCCTTGCACAGATGTGTGTAGGGAAAATACAAGCAGCCTTCAACCCCTATAATCTAGTTAGCTATCTACTTTAGAGTGGATACATTTTGTTGTTGTAGACTCTGAGCACAACAGAGTAATTATTACATACTAATTACTGTAGCTTTTATACTCTACTCAAATTCTGAAACTTGGACAGTTTATGGGACTGTAATTGGTGTTGTATCACACCAGTGTATATGCAAATGACCCCATGCAATCATAGAAAGATTGTATAATCATATTAATGCATCTCAAAAAACAGTAGCTCACAGGAACACATTTACCGGAGCTCACTAGAAACCACACATGATCTTGTGACAGATTACCCTAATTCAATTTTCCATGTTGCTCTTAATTATACTATTAGCAAAATTCAGGACAGCCACAATGACATGAGTTAAATTCACCTAATGAAGAACAGCATGCCATCTTAGTAAGAATACACCTTGTTCTCTGCCTGAAGTTATAATATATTATCTGAGAGAGTGGCCACATGAAATATTTGTCAATATATGAATGTTTCAGTGGAACCCTGCAAATTAACAATCACTGTTCATATCAGTAATAACAAAAAAATCTAATAAAGATTACTTACTTGATTAAGAATGTCTTGTTTCTGTTGTGTATGCAAAGAAAGAAAGAAAGAAACACACATATTAATGCAATATAATAACACTCAGACTGTTTTTATAAGACTATTTCAGTTGAAAGTTTAGTTTTACAGATAATCAAGTTTGAAACAAGAAACACATCCCATTATTTTATGTTAGCATAGTTGTGAAAAAAAAAAAAAAGGGTTCTAGTGAGCAGTCTAGTCTTGATTAATTCAATGATACATATCCAAGGAAAAACAACAATGGAAACAACATTTCAAAACTTTTATCATCAGATCTGCATCAGCACTGCCCCCCAAACTAGATACAAAAGATGATGCATGGGGAGAGGCAGATTTCTCCCTTCTATTTGGCCCCGTTTTCTCTTGGCAGAGGAACGTTCGGGAATGGGGAGAGGGCAAGCAGTGTCGCACGCCAGGTGCTGTGTGTGTCCAGGGCAGTCCCCCTACGTGGGCTACACTAAGGGAGGCCAGAAGAGCAGCTCCTGACCTTCACACAAGAGCTCCAGGTTGGGGCTGTTTCATTTTTACAAGCCTGTAAAATAAGAGACTTGCCCCAGAAACACAGGCATCGAGACATAGGGGCCACATTCTAATCAGCACCAACACCATGGCAGCTGCTTCCCAAGTGTCTGTGCAGTGTCCAGCATTGGCTGTGTCAAGCCCAGATGAGTGACAGAGTGAGCAGGGAAGGTTAAATGTGAGAAGTGTGTGCTTTGGTAGCTGGGCAAAGGGACAGGCTTTAGTAGTGGATTTGTTTGATGCGTGCACTGCATGTTTACATCTCTCTCTCTAACCAGGGAAACGTGATTCATAGTTACATGAAAGTGCTCCGTTCTGTTCAGTCAAGTATTTGTTTTTATGCCAATGTTGATTTTTAAGTGGTAAATGGCAAATAAGTTAAAACAAAAAATTAAGGGTGATTAAATAATTAAACTGTATTTGTGATTTCAAATACACTGTAATCTAAGTACCATTAAAAATCAATAAATCCAGAAGTTAGATCTATACCTACTATTAATAGTCTTGAGCCCCTTACACACACCCCCAAATATAGAAGTCAAACTACACGTATGGCTTAGATCACCCCACCAAGTGTGGCAAGTCCCTGCATTTCTTGGCTCTCACGGGGAGGGGTGGGGGGGTAAAGAGAGGAGACCCCCCGAAAACGGTTTGACGTTCAAGACACTTTAGCTGGTTTACTTGCCAATGATTCTTGTCTTTAATATATACAATGCAATGCAAACTAATATATGGGAACTGATTCACAACATAAAGTTTATTTAGCACAAGTGTTCTCATATTATGAATTCGATATAAGTCATAGAAATGCATGCCAAGAAAGAAAATAAATATTAAGCTATTTAGCTATTTTGATACACACTACATGGATGTGCTAAAGAGAATAGAAAATTACTCTTAAAGATAAACAGTAATGCTTTTTCTTAAATATCTATATTTTTAAATAGTGATGAAGATCCCATATCCTTATGTAAGAACTCCTCCCTACATGAGTTGAGTATGGCACCAAAAGCAACATAAATTTTCCATCTTCCTGGTCAGTCAAGGGCACCTACATATCCCTAATAAAAGTTAATGTTTGTTTCTTAAAGTTTATAAAAGCCAGGAAATACTGCCAAGGTTGTGCTTCACGTACACATTGATACATTTTAAGGCCAGAACGGACCAATGTGATCAAGCCCAATTTCATGCATAGCACAGCCCATAGAATTTCACCCAATGATTTCTGCATGAACAAAGTAACTTGTGATTAAACTTGAGCAAACAACCTTAATTATCCTATATTGGCGGCAACAGGAAGTGGAAATATCACAGTACTCCTATTCCTCCTTAACACTGAGGGACGTTTTATCTGTGTCTGCCACAACTCCAATCAGAATTCGTACTCAAGGCCCAGTACAAAGCTTGTGTAGCAGCACTGGTACAGGAATTGATTGCTGCTGATTGATAACAATCACACACTGAGCCATCTCTCCTTATTGTTTCAGTTGGACTATCACAATTACAGAACCTAACAATACATTGAAGAATTTCCTAAAATTGCTCTCAGGCAATTTGAAATTCAAATAAACATTCCTCACTCCCAAAATAATGATACAACCAGGCATTGGCATTAAGGTTGCATGTGAAGCAGCACAATAAATAAGCATTTCCTGATATTTCCTAAATTTGTTTTTTGTAACCTAACCATTCGTTTGTGAATACGTAAGGATATCTTACCTGAGCATTTTTGTTTTTTTAACATTAAAATGTGCGTTATGAACTCCCACTCCCAGAACAGTATGCTGAGCAGAAAACTACTGTCGTGGCAGCATACTAATTTCACCTTAAATATTTTTGTCAGTGATTTTTTTTTTTAAATAAAAAACAAACTATATATTTGTTTTCATATAAAGACATTCCTCATCAGAATAAACATGAATATTCTCCGGCTTTTGAGTGATGGACTAAATCACGTCTTGAGGTCCCTTCCAGCCTTACATTTCTATGATGCTGTAAGACGATCATATTAATAGTTCCTTTTAGTTAAAAAGATCCTTTTAGTTCTTCGGTATATGTTTTACTTCCCAAAGAATAAAGCATCATCCCAAGCAGCAAATTTGTATATAATTATCTATTTATAAACACTTACTCTGCCATATCATTTTTTAAATTAATCACATTTTTAAACCACAAATAAAGAAGAAGAATTACCCCATCAGGATTATATTTTGCTAGCACACCATTACCATGGAATTCTTCCAGAACATCCTTAATTTTCTTGGTAGAATCTAGAATAAGATAGAAACCAATGCAGGACATTAGTTTATACAGTATGAACTACAGTCAAGAAAAAATTATTTGTTTCTGATTGGGTTTGTGCTGTTGAGAGTATAGTTTATTTTCAAAGTGCACGCATAATCTCCACACCAGCCACAGGAAAGGGGTTTGCAAGCACCAACTCTACACCATTCAAGGATTCTCTAACCAGGGCCAGCTATACAAGTGTTAGTGTTTCTTTACGCCAGCAGAGTAGTGCAAAGCAACAATACGCAGTAATAATGTTTTCTATTTTATTTATTCTCCCAATTATAAATGTTAAACTGAAATAAAATGATCTTAGACACTCAGAGTGTAGGAATGCTCAGTAGTTATTGTCTCACAACTGGTTAGTAATTTTCAATTGACATTCTCATTGTCTACTATTAATACAATAATTTCAATAACTATTCACTATGCAAATCCCTGGACTTTGATTCTTTCAAAGCACGCCAGGCACTTAAACATGATCACCTCATGATATTTCAGCCACCTAAGAGAAATTAATAACTCAGTCATATCTTAAAATAGCTTTCAGTAGGTATTTTAATTTACAAATAGCAGACCTAGTTCTTTTGTTTTTTATTAACTTACATCAGCAAAATACAATACTATGGTAGCTTTTGAGAGTTAAAAGAATCTGCAAACTGACTTAAAAAAAGAAAACATCTTTAAATCAATACTACAACTGAAAAGGGAAAAGGCAGCAAGGAGGAATTTATGTACTTTTAAAAAAGTCTTGATTGTAACACATTACAAACTGAGGGGAAACAATTTCAGACTAGTAATAATAAATCAAGCACCGCAAGAACGAACACTTTCACAGTTATATTATAATGAGAAAGACTGTTGCCAATTGCTGCTTGTTCCATGATCTATGGTGTGTGGATGCCCTACAATCTGAAATACATCAAACAACTTCACTTCATTTTCTAGACAAAAAATATTTGTAATAAGAAAAATAGTATAATGTGAGTTATACAGTATATTAAGAACAAAATTACCCCTATTTGCATTAGTAAACATTAATATGACTGGCAGTCGGCAGCAAGTGGGTGCTGGGACCGGTTTTGTTCAGCATCTTCCTTAATGATCTGGAGGATGGGGTGGATTGCCCCTCAGCAAGTTGACACTAACCTGGGGGGAGTGGTAGATACGTTGGAGTGCAGGGATAGGATACAGAATGACCCAGTCAAATTAGAGGATTGGGCCAAAAGAAATCTGATAAGGTACAAAAAGGACAAGTGCAGAAGAATCCCATGCACTGCTACAGACTAGGGACCAACTGGCTAGGCAGCAGTTCTGCAAAAAAGGACCTAGGGGTTACAGTGGACGAGAAGCTGGATATGAATCAAAAGTGTGCCCTTATTGCCAAGAAGGCTAACGGCATATTGGGCTGCATTAGAGGCTCTTATTCTGCACATTTAGCTATACAAGCTAAAGGGCCCGACTGATTTTAACAGTACATAACGTTAAACACATGAATAAGTCTCTGGGAATGAAGCCTAAATTACTTGTCCAAGGCCACATGGTCAGTCTGTAGCTGAGTTGCAAACAGAATCCAGGTCTCTTCAGTCCTAATACAGTACACGACCTTAAACACAAGACCACTACTTTTCTTAAATACATAGATTTATGCACTAAAATCCCAGTGGACTTTGTTTTTTCTCTTTAGGGACATATAGCTTCCCTATTGAACTTGTTAAAAGAAATAATGGGAATACAGTTTAAAGAGTCCAAGAAACAATTTATCCAAGGTATGACGTTACCTTCCACTGTCAGACCTATAACAGTGACCTCACTCTGAGCCAAATCCTGCTCATCTTACTCAGACGAGGAGTCTTACCGGTGTCCGTGGGACTTGCACAGCACCTACCACAACAAGATTCTGGTCTATTACTAGGGCTCCCAGATGCTATTGTAATACAATTATTAAATTATTATTAATAATTATATCCAAATAAGTGGGGCAAGGAGGATTTGGCTTTGTATTTTCGTGGGGGTAAAAATGGGATGGGTGCCACGTAATTTTCAAAACTAAATCACAAAAAGAAAACAAACAATTATTAAAATTGATAATTGGAGGGAAACAAAATAATTAGAATTAATTGCTTCTCCAACAACTAGTTCAGGAAAATAAATCAAGAGATGGAATTAATTATTATGGTTATTAATGATACTGCAGCACATAAAAAATTACCAAGGATTCTTTTTCCTATACTTTAAGGGACACCACCAAATAAACAAATGAACTTGACTTTGAAATAAAGGAAATGTTTATTCAAGTAATCAAAAATGATAAAGGAAGCCAACAAACAATTAAATCAACATTATGCAAATGAGCTACATCAGATAAAAAGAAAAATACTAACTAATACAATGTACCAAATCTTAAAGCATGCTCTTAACTAAACATGAAATTCTAAAATATAAAGTAAATTAAAAGAAGGTTGGTTAACTATATTGAAAGGACAGGCAGTTTAAACTGAGAATAAAATTAAAAAAGTTATGAGCATCAACCACAACGGTATTCACTCAGTTACTTAGGATATTAATAACATCAACAGTTTGTTTACCATAATTAAGGTTAACTAGTAACTGAGAATTTTTAACTTAATTCAAATGACTAAATTTAAATAAAAAGCATCAGATAACGAAGTATAAATTTATATGAAGTAACTACATTACAACACCTATAAAACTCAACTTGTTATCAAAACTCAACTAAAGAATAGGACAAAATTAGATATTTTGATAAATATAAATATTTTGATATGTAGATAAATACTACATATTTCAAAGCAGTCCACTTAAAACAAAAGCTAGCAAAAGCATTACTATTTCTTTCCTTCTGTTTTAAGAAAATAATATTCTGAGAGCTAAGCACGACTCTTAGGCAAATTCAGATCATATGACCACTACAGCTCAAAATTAACGTGTTTATGACAATACAACAAAAGCTGGGGTACAAGAATAACCAAATGTGATTATTATACAACAGTGTAGATGGGATTAACTCTGATTTAGTAAAGTTAGTAGTCTAAAGTTTGGAAATGACAAAAATATAGTAATACAGTTTTAGTCAGTAGTATATAGCTGCAGAAAAGTTGAGTTAGATGAGGGAGCTGTTTTTGTCTTTCAGTTAATTTGGATATGAGACTTTTTAGATACAGATTGTCACAGACAAAGCACACGTACATACAACGTATGAACACTATCCAGAAAAAGTATGATATGCAGAAAAGTAATTAAAGGAGCACAATACTTAGTAATTGGAACAAACAAAGATAAACTAATAACACTAAGTTACCACACACAAAAAAATGGAAATGGGGCTAGTTTGGAGTGTGAAGAATTAAAGCATTAGACAACTCTGTTTAGAAAAATATGACAAATAAATTAAATAAAAGTATTCTAAAGTTTCTAACACATCAGTAATGACTGGAGTGAGATTCTGAAGTTCAAAGGTAGCTTTTCTCACACACAGAATAATATTACAAGGTGGCGAGATCTAAAGATGTGTCTGATAGCAGGTAATTCACATATGCAAAAACAGCATAGCTGCAGAGGGTAAGTGTGTAAGATACAGTGTAGAGCAAATAGTGATTTAATGAAGTTGTGAGTTCTCGGTAGCACTTAAAGTTAGGAATTTAGTTGAACCAAAACAAAAATCAACCAATGATTTCCCTAATCTGAACACAATAAATACAACTTAGATTTAGTTATGTACTTACCAAACCAAGGATTTGAATGTTAGTTCTTTTAAGCAGTAAACCAGACAATTTAGAAAGCCAAGTGAAGTGAGATTTGCACTAC
The DNA here is from genome assembly GCA_007922155.1 of Mesoclemmys tuberculata. Lineage (NCBI taxonomy): Eukaryota > Metazoa > Chordata > Testudines > Chelidae > Mesoclemmys > Mesoclemmys tuberculata. The sequence goes on from ML675603.1 coordinate 48,485,506, forward strand.
ACGCAAGATGTAAACAATAACTTTGGCAGTTACAAGTGAAAGCCTGTAGTTTAAATCAGCACCAAATCAGTTTTAGTTACAATGTTGTCAGATTCAAGTGTTATTAAAAAAAACTTAGTCCAGTTACATTTTTAGGAGAATTTTCCCCAATTTAAAACAACTTTAAGGCTCTATTTCTTTCCTACTTCTAGTACAATTTTTCTTGTTGTCTATGGAATATATTAAGTTTCTAAATTTGGAATGTCAGTTCAAAAATTTAGAACAATGGTCTGAATTTATGGAACAAGAATCTGAACTATAAGGGAATGCAGGATTCTAGAAAGGCAGTATTTATGCTTTCCCAGGCCAAATTCTGGCTTCTTTCAAAGCACAGAAATTTGCTATGGAACTTATCAGTAAACACTGACTTAAATCTTCCTATGCTTTACAGCAAAGTGGGATTTATTTCATGCTTCCTTCTGTTGTCCAGGAAGTCTTGGGTGTGGTAACAATTTCTTCTCAGTATCTTTGATTTTCAGGAAAGCACTTTCTTTCCTAAGGCTGCTTATCTGGGGGGACTTTGGACCTCTAAGGGTATGTGTATACTATAATTACACACCTGCAACTGGCCCCACCCCAAATGACTTGGGCTCACAGAAGTCAAACAAAGGATCTGTTTAACTGTGGAGTAGAGACCCCATCCCACCTCAAATGATCCTCGAGCCCAGAGTCCAGCCTGAGCCCGAACATCAACTTCACACTTAAAGAGCCCCTTAGCCCAAATCCTGCGAGTCCAAGTCAGATGACATGGGCCAGCTTAGGGTTTTTAATTGCAGTATAGACATACCTAAGATCCCAAAACCTGGGTTCTTGTCAGTAAAGGACTTCAGTTATAAGAAACTCTTTCTGGGGATAACAAAGTCACTGAATACTGCTTACTGAATACTCTTCCTGGGTCAGGACCACAATGCCTTGACCTTTGTGACCTCTGTAGCTGTAGACAGGGGATTTCTCATACGAAGAGAGAATTATTCTTAAATGGATAATTAATCATTCTTCCTGGCATCCTTTATTAGTCAGTAAATGCTTCACACACCTCTCACTGCAGGTAAGATTAGTGATGGCAACCACATAACTTCAACTTGGAGCTGAATTCAGCTCTGTTACAGAAGTACCTCCCCCACTGACTTCAACGATAGTTTCAGCTATGTAACTAAAAGGAGAATTTATTATTAACAATTATTTGTATTATCATAGTGCCTGCAGGCTCCAGTCAGTACCTGGGACCAATTTGGTGGACATTATACAAAAAGACCCTGTCTCAAAGGCACTTTCTGTCTCTATTAATAAAAAACTGATATTATGAACACTTCAATCACTTTTCCAAATGTATTTAATCAATCCTCATGACAGTTCTTTGTGGGAGGTAAGTATTATCCTTATTACAAAATGATTATATTAACGCAGAGATGTCTGTTAGCCAATACATATATTTTTGGGCATAATACACAGCACATTAATAGGTGTTATGTGCACATTTTTAACATGATATACATTGTACATAAGTGTGTTGGGAGGTTATATTAACTGAATGTATTATAGTTCTTCCCACAATTCTGTTCAACCATATCAAGTATCCCACAACACTTTTATAAAAATTTAGCATTAGTACACAGTAATTCTGTCAAAGACAAGAAACATGAATGACATGTCCTCGCACAGGTTGAAATGTACCTCTACATCCAAAGTTGTGATTTCCAAAACAAAAAATAAGGAAAGTACACCAGGATACTTAAAAAATAGTTAAAAAGCTGATTCGTGAATTTTAGTCCTAGGAGACACATACAGTGCTTTTTAACTTGCAAAACAGCTATGATATAAATAGAGGTAGTTTTGTGGATGTATCTTTGCAGCACATCTACTGTTGAAAGTGAACATGCTGCGAGATCAGAATTGCTTTGCCCAAAAAGAGGGGTATGTATGTCTCATTTTTGTACTGGACTGTTTTGGCAATAAATTGGCTAGCTTGGTTATTTGGCTCTTGAACATTCTTAATAGCAAGCTGCAAGTGTAGTCAATGATTGACACTACATTTTAATCAATAGGTCATATGGTTTGCCCAAGATCACCCAGAAAAACAATTTGAGAGCTGGGACTATAATCCCTGATTCCTAGTCCTCTGTGTAAAACTCTCATTTACAAATCATTCTCAAGTAGCAATTCTCAATAATATTTATAATTCTAAACCTCTGCAGTGCCACAAATTAAAATAAAGCACCAGATATCAACTTGTCTCTCCAACAACTCCTTTCAGATGTTTAGCTGAAGCTCAATATGGCTGACACAGAGCATTTAATCTTACCCCTGAAGCACTCCCTACTACTTTCTTTCCTTGATCACTATTGACACCACCACCATCTTGCTTGTCACACAGGTGCATACAGTGAGTCTCGTCATGTTCAACTCAGACCTACCTCTATCTTGGTCCCCAAATCCAGGGCATATCTAAATCTTACGTATTTATTTCTTCATGACATCTCAAAAATATGGACTCTTCTGTCCATTCACACATTTAAAACTCTCCTCCAGACTTTCATAATCATAATCTCATAACCTCACCTCAATTACTAAAACATTCTTCTCTGACCTTGACAAAAGCACACTTGACCCACTCAGATCCATTCACAATGCTGCTGCCAAGATCATTTTCCTGGCCTCTCATTTTCACCATGTCATTCCTCTCTTTGCATCCCTTCACTGGCATCGCTTTCTCTACACATCAAACAAAATTAAAGGTCTTTGCTTTCAAGGCCCTTCATGGCCTGTTCCCACCTTAGACCCCATCTCTCACTCACTATCAATGTCTGCACTTCCTTCCGCTTGGCCAGTCTCCACCACTCACTTATTAAATTATCAAAACAAGCACCTTTGTGCTTTCTCTCATACTGCCCTTCATGCTCCCTGAAAACATCTGCAGCAGTCTCTCACTATCCTCCTTCAAAATCCTCCTACTAAGAGCTTGACAACAGTCAGGCCACTGGTGTACTGAGAGCACACCTATCAAACAGACCAAATTGCCTCACTGTTTCCTTGTACTCCGCTGTCTGTCTATATTCATTTTTGTCACTTGCTTTAGACTTAGAATGTAAGTTCTTTGGGATAGGGACAGTCTTCTTCTGTGTTTATACAATGCTTAACACAACTGGGTCCTGATCCATGCTGAGGGCTCCAATATATATAAACAATCTAAACAATAATAAATAAATGCCAATACAAGGCATCTACTAATTGCCAGAGACTAGAGAGAACCATACCTCAGAATTCAGAATCTGCCACCCTACTGATATGTTTATAAGCATAAATATTCAATTCAATTTGATAATTTATTGAGAAATCTCCGGAGTAAGCATGGGTATATTTCCAAAACAGTGCAAGATAAGTACTTAACTGATCTCCACTTAGCTTGTTTGTTAACTTCTGACAAGACATGTTTCAATACAATACTCAACATACAATAACTGGTGAGGTCTAAATGAAATGTGATACATTCTCTCAACTCTAAGCCCAAAAAATAAATCAGAAAAAGCAGAAGGGTTCAATAAATATTTCTGTTCTTTGGGTAAAAGCCAGATGATAGATGATGGTGATGAAATAAATTTACATTCCCGCATTATCTCAGAATGATGTTAAAACATCAGCTACTACAGCTAGGAATTTTTAAATTAGTTGGTCCAAGAAACTTACACCCAAGAAATTTAAAAGAGCTGCTCAAAGAGTTCTCTGGACAGTTAATGCTGATTTTCAATAAGTATTGGAAGATCTGAGAAAGTTCCAAAAGACTGGAAGAAATTTAATGTTGTGCGAATATTTTAAAATGGCAAATGTGATGACCCAGGTAATTGTTGTTCTGACAGTCTATCATCGATTTTGGAAAAACAATAGAACAGCCGATATGGGACTTGTTTAATAAAGAATTAAAGGAAGATAATATAATTAATGCCAATCAACATGGATTTATGTCAATCTCTTTTTGGGGGGATGTGAAATCATAAGTTTGGTTGATAAAGGTATTTTTAGATCTCTGTAAGGCATTTGACTTGTTACCACATGGCACCGCAAAATGAGAATGATACAAAAAATCAACATCACACATTAAATGCATTTAATACTGGCTAATAAATACATCTAAAATTGTAAAAAGGTAATCATCATCAAATGGACATATTTGCAGAGGGATCCTGCAAGGATTTACTCTTGACTCTATGACATTTAATATTTTTTCAATGACTTGGAAGAAAACAATATTATTACTGATAAAGTTTGCAGATAACACAAAGATTTGGGGGGAGTGGCAAATGATGAGCAGGATAAGTCGCTTATACGAAAGTGATCTAATAGAAATATAGGAGAGAGGAGACTGATCATTCCTCATCTATGGAGGAGACTCCCCAATAAAACAGACACTGTTGTGAGAGAAATATGCGTGATGGTAAGGGATTGTCATTAACAATATTGATAGCTGTATATGTGATGTCAATTAGAAACAGTGTGCAATTTCCCTAATGCATGTGAGGTATGTGACTGGGATGATTTAGTTGGAGTTGGTCCTACTTTGAGTAAGCGGTTGGACTAGATGACCTACTGAGGTCCCTTCCAACTCTAATTTTCTATGATTCTATGAGGGTAGCAGAATTTAGAAAGCATCTGCAGATTCTACAAAGATGATGAAGAGCCTCTATTTGTGGTACAAGTCAGTACCAATGATGGAGTGACCCACTGGCTAGGCAGTTGTTCGGTAGAAAAGGATCTGTGGGTTACAGTGGACAAGAAACTGCATATGAGTCAACTGTGTGCCCTTATTGCCAAGAAGGCTAACGGCATATTGGGCTGCATTAGTAGGAGCATTGCCAGCAGATCAAAGGAAGTAATTATTCCCCTCTTTTCAACACTGGTGGGGCCACATTTGGAGTATTGTGTCCAGTTTTGGGCTCCCCACCACAGAAAAGATATGGACTAAATCATGGAGAGAGTCCAACAGTGACCAATAAAAATTATTAGGGGGCTGGAGCACATGACTTATGAAGAGAGGCTGAAGGAACTAGACTAGTTTAGTCTGTGAAAAAGTAGAATGAAGGGGAATTTGATAGCAGCCTTCAACTACCTGAAAGGGGGTTGGTTCACAGGAGGACGAACTAGGCTGTTTTCAGTGGTAGTAGATGAAAGAACTTGGAGCAATAGTTTCAAGTTGCAGTGGGAGAGGTCTAGCTTGGATATTAGGAAAAACAATTTCACTAGTAGGGTGGTGAAGCACTGGAATGGGTTACCTAGGAAGGTGGCTGAATCTTCATCCTCAGTGGTTTTTAAGATAAGTCTTGACAAAGCCCTGGATGAGATGATTTAGATGGGGTTGGTCCTGCTTTGAGCAGGGGGTTGGACTAGATGACCTCCTGAGGTCCCTGCCAATCCTAATGTTCTATGAATTGTAAGAGGTGCTGGGAGATAAATTTTACACTACTAGGAAAAAAGGTTATATTCAGGATCTATACAGTAACGTTTCCGGAAATGCTGCTGATTCCATACACAGGGCCAGTTACACAGTGGAAACCATGGGACCCGAAAGTGTGGAAGAGAAGATAATGTAGAAAGCATGGTTCAAATTTATTAGACACTTGAGAACCTTTTGGAGGAAGGGTGACTATGAAAAAGAGGTGGGCTTCATGAAAACCAAAGCAAATCATATTGCTGTCAAAAGAGAACTGAGGCTGAAAAACTGGGGAATTATTTAAACTAAGAATCAGGGGAAAGCCAACAAGTGGTGAGGATTGCTCAGTTGACAAAAGATATTTGTTAATGATGATAACATGAAGAAAACTATGAATCAAGAAGTTGCAGAAGTACGGTGCAATAAGGAAATATTTCAAGCACAGGAGTTCCATAGAAATAGGTTCACTCTGAGCATTAAAAACTGAAAGTGTCTATGTACCAGTGTGAGAAACTTAAAGCAGCAGTGGCACCAGTGAAAGAAAAAGTCTCTTTCTAGGGGACAAAAAGAAGAGTAGCAGGCCAGTTCCCTGCTCCCCACATCTAGACTCTGGATAGTGAAGGGAGCTGTTTGGACATTAGTCCCCCCTGCACTTCCCACTAGCATGGCATATGACTGAAGCCTCAACCACCATCCTCCTGGATCACTCCAATCTCCCCAGGAGCAACAGATCCTCAAAAGGAGTAGCAACAAGCCTTCACAGACACATTAGCCTCCCTACATCCCTCTGAACCAATGTGTACAAACTACTCAGTTGTGTAGGAGACAAGGTTTTGGCAATGGGAAGGGGATAGTTGCCATGAGAGTAGTGTGGGAAGAACATTGGAAGATAGGTTATAGTGTCACTGCCAGAAGGATGGAATGGGAGATAGAAATGTAGAAATGTTACTGTAGAACAAAAATCAAGGGTTTTATCAATTTAATCCAGGGTTCAAAGAAAAGAGAATACAATGAAGACTGGGCTAAAAGCAATATTTTGTTTCAGAATAAACAGAAATAATACTGCACATGTTGCAGTGCAATTTTCATTCTCAGAACCTTTGTTAAAACCATTTTTTTCCAGACCTAACAAAGATGCTAGTTCTCACTGAAAACTAACTGCATGCTCATACCAAACTATTTTTGTTGTAGTCCACATTAATAAAATACAGTTCCAGTTTGTTTTTAATTCTCTCTTCAGGGGAACGTAGTTTTGATGCCAAGAGAAAATGTGTACCTACTAATTAGATTCAGTGCATTGTTTTTCCATTTCCAGAGAACTCAAAAATGATGGAAATTTTTCTCAAGTTCTCCTTACCACCCCTCAAAATAATAAAATAATCCTTTCAAAAAAGAGTAAGCAAGAAAGATTTAAGCCCCTATGACACACTGCACCCTGTGTACACTCTTATGGTGTGATTGTGTGTCATTCAGATTCACTCTTATAATGTAACTGTATTGTTCAAGGCAAAGTATGTCATGTAAGGTGTTTTCGGAATGCTCATAACATGCTGAACATTATTATTATGGTAATATGTTTCTTGCAATGTCATATGTATGGTTCTGAAGCTCTGCTGTGTAATATTCCCAAATATGTGTCTCACATGGCTTGAAGTTGACCCAGGCAAACACTAAAAGCAGATAGGTAATTCACGCCTCACTAAGGTATGCATAAAACAGCCCATCTCTTCCAGGGACAATGGATTGGCCTAAGCATCTGAGAAAGAAATGCGCATCGACTCAGGATGTAGAGAAAACTATGTATGGATACTTTTGTTACCTGACCCTGAAGGGGGGGGGGGGTCGGAGGAATATGTTAAAAGGGGAGACATTTTGGCTCTCTCTCTTGCAATCTGTCTACAGCAACATCAAGCAACTGAAAGACTGTCCACAGGGGGAGGGCCTGGCTGAAGGAGTAAACCAGCTTGTGGTGAGTATTATCTAAGACCGGAAAGTTACTGAAAGTATTAAGCTTAGATTAGAATGCCATTTGCCTTTTACTCACTTTTGATCAAATCTGATTTATATTCCTCTGGTTTATAATTACTTAAAATCTTTCTGTACTTAAACTTGTTTGTTTTATCTAAAGCAGTTCATGTGGTTTGGGTGTGTGTAGAGACTTCATTTAAAGTGACAGAGCGGTGCATATCAATTCTTTGATAAACAGACAAACTAATATGAGTTTGCAAGGTTCAGTGGGCAGCACTGAATATCCTTGAGATATGAGACTTAGAAAAAATGTTTTGTTTGTGTCTGATTTTTTTCAAAAGTTCTCTTTCCTATTTCACTACCCTCTCCCACTTCGACCCCTACTTTCAGAACTCCAAACCTGACTGGCTAATATTTAAGTACGATTCAAGAAGAATTAGTTAATAGGATTTTCAATTACATATAAATATATTATACAGGGGGAGAGAGAATGAGTTTAAAAACAAACAAAAACAACACACATCTGTGTAATTAGCATTCAGATTCTTGACCCTGGGGAGTGAAATGAAGGATCCTGTGGAATTATTCACCTGCTTTCAGTTTAGCCCATGTGTAAGCATTTGCAGAGTAAGCTTTGCACTAGTATACCACACCAGGGTGAATTACACTGCATATTTAAATTCCACTAAAATAACCAGAGAGATTAATCATGAGTGTAGAAGTTTGGGGGTGAAATCCTGACTCCAGTGAAGTTTTGCCATAGACTTCAGTGGGGCCAGACTTTTACCCTGTATTTTTCAGTCAATGTTATTTATTGTGTTTATAACAGTAAAAATAGATAATTGTGCTGATATTAAAAACTACACATTTCAAGATGCATTTCAGATAATTTCCTGTGTAACAGTATTTTCATTACAGTAGTTTGAGTCCTTTCAGTTGCCAAACAGAAATAACAAGAAGTGTTCCCAAACTGTTTATTTCCCCCAAGTAATTTATGAGTTTTCACAAGCAGACCTGTTTTATCCTTTCTTTGGGATTTATATTTATTAATTCAACCATCAGAAATAAATTTCTCCAATTAAATGTTATTGTTTTAAATTATCATGTAATCTTGGTTTTACTAAACTATGGTTATTCATCTGTAAATCAAGTACATTTCAGAACCTTAATAAAATACCAGAATTTTCTCTCACTAAAAATAATCCAAATATTCTTGATTCTAAAAAAAGAATAAAAAATGGTCTTCACAACATTAAATAGTACATAATAAAAATAAACAATTTTCTAAACCATAGCAGACATATCAATATTAATATTTTATTAAACTTGCCAAAAGCCAAGAGATTAAAAAAAGTTTTATGAGATCAAATTAAGGCTGTAAATAAATATCTATTAATTTTAAAATAACAGAAGAAAACCTATTAGAAAATGGTTATACAAACAAACATTTGAAAGTCAAGTTGTTTGTAATTAAAGTTCCAAACACAATCATAACTCTGCCCTGCCTCCACCTATTGGTCATAACTCTTTATACTTCCAACTACCCTATCCTACCTACCTTGCCTCCATTTCTAGTATGAGTTGCAAACCATAGTGCTCTCTCTCATACTAATTATACGTCTATCACGAACAACTACTCACCACACAATGGCCTATAATCCAACAATTGTCCATTTTTCAATATGGCCAGGAGACGTCAACATCTTGGAGTAATTATCAGGTTGTGTAAATTGTCATAGCTCCATTGATGTCACTGGTTATCTGAGGGGAAGCCAGGAAGCCCTGGCGTCCAAACTCTTGGCTCAGTGGGTTCTGCAGGTTCCTAGCCCCTGTCAGACCTCCAGGAGCTGAGGCTTTAAATAAAATACCTACTATCACAAGATGATAAAATCGCAAGAGTTGGCAATGCTGGTACAGACTAGAGTTCCCTTTCTTTCCTGGTACCAAGGAACTCAAAGAAGGTGACCTGGTGACAATGGTTAGACTGACCAATGCAGAAATTTCATTTACTAAACTCCCAGATGGACCAAAAGGTATATTATGGGCCTGATCAACCACTGACTTATTCCACTTTTATGGAATTTGTAACACTAAAGTAACACAGTAGTATATTATGTCCTCTGCGTCTATTATTATAATACTGAAATAGCCCAAAAAATACATAGAGGAAGCTGGACTTGCATTAAACAGATACCCAGATCACTCTTATTATTTATGACATCACCAAAATCTTATTCTTAAAAAAGCTGAAGTCTTGTCTTATAAAAAGAAAGAAGCACTTGATAAATCACGTGCCATTTGCACATAAAATTATAATCCATTTCAGGCTGTTACTAAGTATTTGTATGTTTTTGCTGTTTTAACTGTTCTGTCTCTTCAGAGATTTAAGCATTGTTATTCTCTGTTCATAGAGATATCAAGAAAATCAAATTCCACCCACATCTAGTAAAAGAAGAGAATGAGACAATCTACACTAGCTACTTGCTAGGAACCACTTATATAGCTCCGTTAAGAAAATTCTCACTGGAGGAAAATAAGCAAATGAATTGCTTTGATGGTAAGAAATTTGCATGACCAATTAGTCACAAGTTGATTACATTGGAAATACAAACCCACTGCTGACATCTTGATCACATTTATTTTGTGCAAGCAGAATAAATTCCAGACCAACAATACATAGATTTTAATAGGTGCTTTAGTGGGCCAATTTCACAAAGCTGAAATCAATTATGAGCCAAATCCACTGGGAAGAAGAATGTAATCAGTGAAGTGTGCATGACCATTGGGAATTGTTTGAGAACATCTTACCAGACACAAGGGACAAAGAGAAACCTATCACCAGAGTTAAAAACAATAAGGAGTTTTTAAAATAGGAAGAAAAAGAATCCTGACAATGTTTTTGGTGGTCCATTACCATATGAAAATGGTAGAATTATCAATAGTAATGCAGAATTGCTCAATAAATACTTTGTCTGGGGAAAGAACAGATTATATAGTTCCATGAAATGGTGATAATACACTTTCTATTCTACTGGTCTCTCTAGGGGATGTTAAACAGAAACTATTAAAGTTACACATTTTTAAAATCAGTAGGTCCAGATAAGCTTGCACCCAAGAATTTTGAAAGAGCTGGCCGAGGAGCTTGCTGGATCATTAATGTTAATTTTGAATAAGACTTGGAACAGTGGGGAAATTCCAGAAGACTGGAAGAAAGCTAATGTGCCAATATTTAAAAAGGACAAATGGGATGAACTGGGTAATTATAGGCCTGTCCATTTGGCATTGAACCCAGGCAAGATAACAGACCAGCAGATACGACTAGATTAATAAAGAATTAAAGAACAGCAATGCAATAAAGGTAAATCCATATGGGTTTGTGGATTGCCTGGTAAATTGGGTGCCAGCCAACAATATGCATTCTAATATGGTCAATTATAAATGTATGAATCTAGGAACAAAGACTGTAGGCCATACTTGCATAATATGGAACTCTATACTGGGAAGCAGTGACTGAAAAAGATTTGGGGGTTGTGGCATATAATGAGCTAAACATGAGTTTCCAGTGTGATACTTTAGCCAGAAGAGCTAATGAGATCTTGAGATGCACAAATAGGGGAATCTTGAGTAGGTGTAGAGAGGTTATTTTACAGCACTTCTGTGCTGTTACTGGTGCAACCACTGCTGGAATACTGTGCCCCGTTCTGGTGCCCACAATTCAAGAAGGATATTGATAAATTAGAAGGGCCCAGAGAAGATCCATGAGAATGATTAAAAGATTAGAAAGCATGTCTTATAGTGACACACTGAAGGAGCTCAATCTATTTAGCTCAACAAAGGGAAGGTTAGAGGGTGATTAGTTTATAATCTTTAAGTATCTACATGGAGAACAAATACTGACTAAGCAGCTTTTTAATCTACCAGAAAAAGGTATAACACAATCCAACAGCTGGAAGCTGAAACGAGACAAATTCAGACTGGAAATAAGGCATCATTTTTAACTATGAGAGTAATTAACCATTGGAATACTTTACCAAGGACTGGGATGGACTCTCCATCACTAATAATTTTAAAATTAAGACTAGATGTTTTTCTAAAAGATACACTCTAAGAATTATTTTGTGGAAGTTCCCTGGCCTGTGTCATACAGGAGCTCAGAAGAGATGATCACAGTAGTCCCTTCTGGCCTTTAAATCTAGCCTTGGAAGCACAGTAATAATGGGCTACATCCACAAACTTACATAGGCAACCAACCCAAATTCCCTAGCCACCTAAGTTTACACCAGTAAGCATCCACAAGGCCTCCTAAGTCCTGACACCACCCCACAGCTAATGAACTGTTTTGTGACCTAGCTCATGCCTCATGCTTGTTCCCTTGGTAGGATTCCCAAACCAGCCATTCCCCTGGCCTCTCTCACTCGCAGGACCCAATCCAGCAGGCATTCTCAGAATATGCCCACCAGATCAGGTAGACCTTGCACAAGACAGCCAGCAGTAACCAGACTGGGTATTTCCAAGGTCCAGGAATGCAGGTGGGAGTGTCCAGAATATTGAACAGGCCAGAGATTAGGCCTCTCGTCTACCATGTGAAAAACTTGGATTCAATACCTGCTCTGCCAGATCTGGAGTATGGATTGAACCCAAGTCTCCCATGTCCCAGGTGAGTGCCCTAACCACTAGGCTAAAAAGTAGATCTGGCAGAAACTCATGCATTTCATTCAGAAGCTTTCATATTTCTGAATTTACTTTCATTCCGATTCAGATTGAAAGCAAAATTACCAAAAAGATTTGGAAACACTGAAATGTGGTGCTCTGGAAACAATATAGGTGAAATTGATATTCTTGTCATTTTCACAGCAGCCATTCACTCTCAAGGATGCATGCTGCAGAACTGGAGCCTATCAGCTCCCAGAGACATGGCTGTGACTGGTGCTATGGGAGCCGCAAGGCTCTGCTGTGGAGCTGCTGATAGTGGAACGCTGCCAGGTTCAAATAGAAAACCGATTGTGATTCAGCAAAAGATTCAACGAATCTGCAATGAATTTGGGAAACCTTTTCACTCCAGCAAATCTGCATTTTCCAGCCAAATGGAATTTCCAACCAACTCTACTATAGTCAGCTCTTTTTTTCTCTAGCCCGATGAATATTTAATTCTGTATACTAAGTGAAACAGCTCCAACAGGAGAAATTTTGACAGTCCCATCCAAGGATATCCAACAAGCTAGTGGTTACGGCACTCTTCGGAGAAGGGGGAGACCATGGTTCAAGTTCTTGCTCCAAAATAGGCAGTGCAAGAATTTGGAAACTGGTCTCCCACAGCCCAGATGAGTGCCTTAACCACTGGCATATGGGTTATTAGGTGGTGAGGTTGCTCACTGTTGTGTGAGAAAGCACTGAACTGGCTTCCGTGTCTAAGACCAGGAGTGGTCTCTCAGCTGAGTATCCCAACTGAAAATGGAAGCCTTCCATCAGTCAGGTGCCTAAAGCCCAGATTAATCCCTGCTTTTGTGTATCTGGGTCCTACGTCACACTCCTTTCCTGTGCATTTAACGCTGGACAAGGTTAGGCAACTCTCCCACTTAGTTTGCTGGCTTATGAGGATCCTTTTCTTAGGTGCCTAACTAAATCCATATATTGCATGGGCACAACCTGGATGCCTAGTTCAGGACTGAGGATTCCACTAGGCAGCAAGGCACCTTGGAGTTAGGTGTTACAATGCACAGCTTTGCAACACTTCAGTCTTTTTGTGAATCTAGCCCCATTTCTAGGGCCCGACCAAATTCATCACCATGAAAAAAACTCACCACAAGCCATGAAGTCTGATTTCGCCAGTAAAATGTGGGTATTGTAGGGAAGGGACAGGGCTGGGGGTGCCCCTGCTAGGAGCTCCTCCCATGCACCAGGCTCCAGTGGCTAGTTCCCGCCCAGGCTGGGGAATGATGGAACTTCCTTTTCCTTTGCAGGGGCTGCTTCTGGAGCTGGGAAAGATCCACCTCCAGGAACTTCCTCTGGCTGCAGGAAGCTCCACGGCTGCCGACTCAGAGCCAACTCTGAAGGCAGCAGAGAAGTAAAGTCGGCTGTCAGCCCGACTGGGTAGGAGGCTGCTGGAAAACCCAGATGTATGGTAACCCATTCTCTGAGAACTTCATTTCTGCACTGGCGGTGGCACTGACTTTAGAGCTTGGCTCCTGGCCAGTGGCCACTGCTCTTCAGCTGCCCAGCTCTGAAGCTGCCAGCAGCAGCACAGAAGTAAAAGCAGCAATCCCACAAACCTCCTAAAATAGCTTTGCACCCTCGCCCCCAAACACAACGACCTTTTGGGTCGGGACTCCCACGCTTACCACACTTCTGTTCCTTCAGATTTGTCATTTGCATAAGAATATTTAAAACATGCTATACAAAGTTTATTTCAAAAGTTAATTATAAACAGTGTATCTTTGCTAAGATGTGGGATGTTGGGGGAAAGAGAGGTTTTACTGGACAATAAGATGGCATGTCTTTATGCCATTTTAGGCAACCATTTTGATGAAGTTCATAAATTAGGAAAATATGAAATCATTTAAAAATTTTTTGGACAAGTATAGCACACTTGACTGAATGTAAATGGGGGAGAAATGCACGAGGGAGAAAGTGCTGAAAGAGACCACTGAATGATAATGAAGACATGAGTTTCAATATGAGGTAGCAAACAGGAGATTAATTTTGCACCATCTACATGGAGGCATCATATCAAGGAAAAAGAAAGAATAGCTAATTTTTTAAACAACTGGTAACATACATTAATTTCTGCTCGCATAAAGGAGATAAGGAAATGATCACTAAGCCCGGAAAGAATGATTTAGGAGGGAAGGTTATGAGCTAAACATGTATACCTCATCTTAGAGATGATTAATTGGAGAACATAACATTCGACAAATACCTGCATATAGAGGAACTATTTAAAGCGTTGAATGAGGATATAAAAAAGGGCACTGCAATGAAATTAAGAAAGGAGAAATTTAGACTCAGCTATTTAAGAAATATGGGCCAAAGGGGTTAGCATATATTAAAACGCTAATCGTTTATATCTAGGCTTGGAAGGATTAGATCAGAACATTTAGGTAAACATCGATTGCACCATACACAAAAATGGATGAATAAACATTTTCATCAATAATAATCAAAATTTACAGATAGGCAAAGAAAAATGCTGCTGGAGAACTTGTTAAAGTTTGATTTATAAATATATCAGGGGGATTAACGTTAGGGAGGGAGAGGAATTATTTAAGTTTAGTACTATTATAGGCACGAGGACGAATGGGTACAAATTGGATATTAGGAAATTTAGACTAGAAATTAGACGAAGGTTTCTAACCATTAGGGGAGTGAAGTTCTGGAATAGCCTTCCGAGGGAAGTAGTGGGGGCAAATGACTTATCTGGCTTTAAGACTAAGCTTGATAAGTATATGGAGGGGATGTTATGATGGGATAGTTTAATTTGAGCAATTGATTTTGGATTATCCGCAGATAAGTCTGCTCAATGGTCTGTGGGAATGCTGGATGGGATGGGAACTGAGTTACTGCAGAGAAATCTTTTTTGGGTGCTGGCTGGTGAGTCTTGCCCACATGCTCAGGGTTTAGCTGATCGCCATATTTGGGGTCGGGAAGGAATTTTCCTCCGGGGCGGATTGGCAGGGGCCACGGAGGTTTTTCGCCTTCCTCTGCAGCATGGGGCATGAGTCACTTGCTGGTGGATTCCCTGCAGCTTGAGGTCTTCAAATCTCACTTTTGAGGATTTCAATAACTCAGTCATGGGTTCGGGGTTGTTATAAATGTGTATGGGTAGGGTTTTGTGGCCTGCCTTGTGCGGGAGGTCAGACTAGATGATCATATTGGTCCCTTCTGACCTATGAGTCTATGAGTCTATGATTTAAAAATATTTCCTTCATATATTTTGACATGTGATGTTGACGATTTGTGTTTTAATTCTGTAGCGGACTGGCCCATGGTGCAAATGAGAGTTCAGGCTACCAGTTAGTGTTGGGTCCAGGATGGGCAGAGTCCAGGAAACAAGCCATGGACGGTAGCAAAGGGACAAAAGCCAAATGCCAGAGCTGGAGTGTAAACCAGAGACATATGCCACAGGTGGAGCTGGGGATCAAAGCCAGAAGCCCAAGATGAACTGGGGTCAGACTTATGAACATGGCAACTAAACAGTTTATTCAGTCAGGGGCTGTGGCAACTCTTTCAGTTCCAAGGCAGTGCACCTGGGCTCACTGGTTGCCTAGCAGCAAAGTTAGTTAGTGAGCAGGGCAGCAGCTGGTCCTAGTTAGTGTGGTCCCTGACACACAGTTATAAAGCTGTTACTACTTTGAATCTTAACATCTACTGTCATTAAATAATTACTGTCTGATTCCACCCGCTGTCAGACTCCCCCCCCCTTCCTCACAAATGTAAAAATTTAAATAGATAAAAATAGAAAAAAGTGCTTAAAAACAAACATTCAATATTATCCATCAGGCTTTTTAAAAAAGATCTGCCAAGTCTATCTATATCACTTTTATAAAATAAATATGTACGCTTGTCAATTTTCATCTGATAGCTCACTGTCTCCTATATATCTTGAACATCATTCCTAACTTTCTGTCTGAATTTTTCAAGCCACAAACCTGCCATCTGTCATCAGGTGCTGGCTGCATGTGTATTCACCCATGTGTAAACTGTTTCAGCTGTGTGCAAATAGCCGATACAACTGAGTCAGACTACCACTTGCTGCTATAGTAAAGGATTTTGCCAACTTCTTTAAAATAGCAATTACATTTATATTTTTTTAGTTAAACCAATTTTTACATTGTTGGGGGCATTATTTTAGCATGACCATATTAGCAACATTTAACTTTTTTTTACTATGTATTTTGTGGTGGGGTGCAGGAAAATTGCTGATGTGGGCCAAGACTGTAGATCTGGATATTTCTTTGGTGGGACAGTGTCAGTCGTGAAGTCAGTAGTTGATGATAGGGCTGATGTTGAGGTTGGGCAGGCTTTCTTACATACCCCCAGCACACAATATATGCATTTTCTCATGTCTGGGGACATCGTCCAAGTTCCTGTGTATATACCCGTGTCTCGTAACTGGATGCTTTTTATGGAAATGAAAGCACTTCATTTATTATTTAAATTAATAAAGGTGATTTTATTTAACCATTTTTATATGTTTTAATAATTTTTCGGATATAGCTGATAATTGGTTTAAAGCAAGTAATACAGTAAATTCCTACCTCTGTTTTTTTGGGGGGAGTGGGGGAAGGGATATGAATGAATATTACAATTGGTCAGGGTCACCACTGTCATCAGGAGTTGGCTGCATGTGTGTTCTCCCAGTGTGTATGCTGGCCCAGCTCTGTGCATATAGCAGATACTGCAAATCATGACTGGATTACCCAACAGGACCAAAGATCCGTTTCAGTAACAAAGGCACCCAACCAGGTTTATTGCTGACGAGGCATAGTAAAAAGAGCCCTATACGTGCTACAAGTACATTTAATATATGTATGCCCATGACAATGGACTGGCTCAGTAAACAGCAGGACTTTCCGTTCCTCACTCAGCCAGACAATGACACTCCCTTTGAGACCCTGGTACACACAAGTTTAATATTTCCTCTCTGGCATGTGTAGTTGCCACCCTCTGACGTGGCAAGATACCACCTTTTACTTTGTACAGAATGGTTCAATTAATACATCTCTATCATATTGTTACTTTGACCTTGGAGGGGACAGCATGTCCTTGTTATCTTTGAGGAATACACTGGTACCATTCCTGGTATCAAAATGTTCTGGCATGTGCTTATGTGCTCTGTGCCTAGCATTTTTTTCTTAGGAGTTTCTTAGCATTTCTTAGGAGTTTCTATTTCTGCAATACCAGCTCTGTTCTTGTGATTTCTGCTAACTTTGCTTGAAAATAGCAGGCCTCAACTGCTGCCTTAGCTCAGGCCTGAGGCTCAGGCCCATTCTGCTAGGCCTTGCGTCTAAGGTTCTGACTTTCTACTACACCATCCATGTAATTTCTTTGGTTACATTCAACAGCACTTTGAAACACTAGAGGCACTGATCCAAAAAAAAAAATCTACATTTAAAATACTATTTTTGTTGGGTTTCTTTTGCAGAGAGGAACCGTGGAGAAGACACTTGAATTTGTAAAATTTTATTAAAAACAAAAAAATTTCAGAGCTGCTAGAAGGCTGCTCACCTGGTTTCAAATCTCCACATATGCAGGGTCTAAAATCAAATATTGATCATTGCCATTCTTTAAAAGATAATGCAGCAGCAGTGTCACTACATTTTCTTACAACATACAGAACAGATTCAACTCCACAACCTCGGATGTACACAAATTTGAAACGCTTTCATTGCTTTTACAATGAAAATTGCTAGACGCCTTTTAAAACAGCTTACAGTAGAGTTATATTTTCTTTCATTTCTTTGTTCTGCAGGGTCTTGTAACAATCTCATGCCGACTCCACCAGCAGTAGGACATTCTTCTACTTCAGTTTCCCCTTCTGGGAGCTCTCAAAAACTACATTCAGACTCTTGTATGTTACCTAACAACCTTTCTTGTGGTCTGTTAAAACAACTTTACAGTTTAAATGTCAATTTGAGTCCAAACAAGCCTATCCCAGCTTTACACTGTATTTACCCGATAACTGGGCTCCAAGCCTAAAACCCAGGTTCCACTACCTAGCGTTTCCTCAGTTCCCCCCTCCCCCTTAAGTTTTCTGCTGATGCCCCTCACTGCAGGTAAGTCCAGCCAAGAGCTTTCATCTATCTGGAGTGGAGAACTCTGACACTGCATATCCCGCAAGTGTCTCTCACTCAGTTGTGCTGGACAGACTCCCTTTTATTTGCCTCAAAACTCATTATCTGAAGAAGTAAAACTAGTCAGGTGGGGTAAGCCAAACGCCTTTAATTGCCAACCCACTGTGACGTCTCACATACAAAAGTACATTTTATATGAAAAGCACCTACATGGCATAAACTTTACTAATTTTTACTACAGAAAGGGTCATAATGGATGAGCAGCTATTGTGAACAATGAATGTAGTGACGATACTGATGAGACTATTAGCTTTTTAATATGATAATTTGTCATCCACAATGATCTGCTGGAGCGCCTTATTAAAATCCTGCTACCAAATTCAAGGAGGAGTTCAAATGATTTTCTTGCCCTTGACGGAGTCATCCCTCTCTTAATACCACTAAATCATGCCTGCCAGAAATGACTTAGTTCTGCACTCAAACAATAAACAAAAAATAAAAACAATTTTGAAGCAAAAATTACTTGTCTTTGCAATGCACCAGACCACGAACATGCACTCACATATGCGATTCCCAGTTAAGGATAGCACTGGATCTCCCTAACATATCTTCATAATCTCCCCCACTTCAAATTAATAAACTGAACGCTGTGCTAAATCATCAGGATATTCAGTATATTTTTCAGGAACAAAGTACAAACACTTCCAGTGAAATGAACATAATATACATTTATATTATGCACGTACTATACAAGTTTATGTAAGTGGTGCTGTAAGGACCCACACTTCCAAAACACAGGGTTAATTTCAAAATAAAGGGGGCATTTGTGTGTAGACCCATGTTAAAATGTACAAAGTATACTGTCAGTGCTCAACATGCAATAAAAAATAAAATAAAATATTGTTAGCACATCAATGGCATCCATCAGTTTTATGTTGTTACCAGAAAAGGGCAGAATTATAAGCTAACAATGTGCTTGGGAGTGGGCATGAAGGTTTATAAATTTCCTATCCCTCTCACAGACAGAGTAAGTTCTCTTTTGAAAACTTTTTATTTATATATTTAAATTATATGCTCCAGTTAAAGAGAGGGACAACTTGGAAGGCCAATAGCAATACTGTCTAGAGGACCTGCATTCATGTTGGTTTACAGCGTGTGAGCATCACAGAGAAGAAGACAATTTTAACATTTTGAAACTTACCGCCTCTGTCAGACAGAGCAGAGATTAAGAGAAAAATGAGAGAGATGAGGAGGAAAAGAAACTGAGAAAGGATAAAAGATCAAGAGAAGAGAACTGAGAGGAGAAGATTGTGAATAGGGAACAGGGGGAGAAAGAGGTGAAAAAAAAAAGACAGATGTAACATGAAAGAGGAAAGGAAAGAGGTTTCTCCCCCCCCCCTTGATTTTCTCCTTTTATCTGGTCAATTCATACCTCATTCTCTCTCCAGAAGGAGGGTTATCAGTAAGGAGAGTCAGCCCTTCAGCAATGATAAATCATTAATAAAGACCTAAAAGAGGCCAGGGAAATGACAATATCTCGTTTTAGAGCATCCAACCCCCTAAAGTTCTTGGAGATCTGGTTTACTTCAAGTCTGTGGTCATTCAAAAATGGCAAACAGGTGAATTTGTCAATGTCCATACATAACCTCACCAAAACAATACAATAAAATAAAACCAAAACAAAACCCCACAACCCTGCTTCTTCTGAGAACCCTAATTTTGAAAGAAAAAAATGGCCATCCAAAAAGTCAAAGTAAATACCTTCCTCACTATGCCATTTATGTAATTTTCATTTTAGATACAGATCTAAAGGCTGAGAAATTCAAAACTGACTCATGAATTTGAACACTGAAACCTCATTCAAATTCTCTTGGGCATTCAAATCCTCTAAGGCAGCTTTGGAAATCTCTGCCCAAAGGTTTTAGCTATCTTTAAAAAATTATATCTAATAGTCACCGAACAA
Source organism: Mesoclemmys tuberculata (assembly GCA_007922155.1). Lineage (NCBI taxonomy): Eukaryota > Metazoa > Chordata > Testudines > Chelidae > Mesoclemmys > Mesoclemmys tuberculata. The sequence continues at coordinate 48,505,688 of ML675603.1, forward strand.
TTTAAATATCACAATAGAGGATATTATTACAAAAATATATTTATTTTATAATGTGTAGCTATTATCCACAAATCAATCCCGGATCCTGCAATACGATGTGAACACGAATAATCCTGTACCCAAGAATAATTCCACTCGAATTAATGAGGCTCCAGGCAAGTGCAGGGGTTCACCTGTGTGTGTCTCACTAAAATCCGATCCCACAACTAAATTCTGAAGCCAAGATTTTCAACATGTAGTGCCTAATGTTCCACTTAAGACAGTAAGATCTCTGAGTACTTCACATTTCTTACAATAAGGTCATTTTGGGGGGTGCCTAAAGAGAGGCACATAAATTTGGCCTTAGTGTTTCAGTAAGAACCTATACCTAGAATAAGAAGGCATTACTGAAGTCCTTTATTTTTATCCCTTATTGCACCATACTATACAACAACAAATATACAATGATCCTTTTAATGACAGTTTTCTGGTCCCTTTCACTTAGATTAAAGATTTACTCACCTGGTTATCACAATACAGATGCTGTCATGTGTGTGCCTTAATCACAAAGATGACTCACCATGCACCATATGGGTTTGTTTTTAGTCTTGTAAAAACTGGAAAATTAGGAGGAAGAATTCTGATTCAGCCGGCTGTGTCTTATGGGGGGAGTGATCCCTTTGTAAGAATTAAGAACTGGATTACAATTAATCTCTTTAGAATTCAATGTGAGTCAAGTCTTTCACAAGCCTGCAGATGATTGTGTGGCTAACTTTCACACAGCAAAATAAATGCTGTGATCTCAGCAAGGTATAAATCAACCAGGTGCATTTCTCAAACTGTTGATCTCTTTCTGCACAAGTTTGCTTTTGCTCCCACCCGAGTTCTACTAACTCCTCCTTTTGGTCTCTTCCTTCTCCTTTCAACTCACTCACAAATCCATGACTTGCACATTTTCCACATATTACCCTGGGCCTATTTCTTCTTCACCTTCCCTGTATGCCCCTCCTTCCTCCTGCTTAGGGTGACCAGATGTCCCAATTTTATAGGGACAGTCCCAATATTTGGGGCTTTTTCTCCTCGCACCCCCAGTCCCAATTTTTCACACTTGCTACCTGGTCACCCTACATCCTGGTACTGTCACCTCTGTACCTGATCAATCCCAATTGCAAGTCCCAACTGGGGCTGCTTCTTTCAACTCTCCTTCCTACATACACATCTCCTTTCCTAAACTGCTATTCCAATGTGCCATGAAACCTTCCACAACCTTTCAATTCAAAACTCCATTCCGCCTTATTGTTCAAACATCATGCTTCCATTACTGATTGACCAGTACCTAAAACCTCAGAATGAAGATTAGACACCTGTCTTAGTTACCTGTAAAGTCTACTGAATGGGATAAGAATTATAGATAATTTAAATTATAAATCAAAAATAGATTATTTGCCTTCCAGACCACTACTTTGTTAAGTGCGCTCCCTGCCTTACTTAACTATTGGTGTTGTAACAGACTTCTGTAAAGCCTGTAATGTATGTGTGCCCAGAGGCCATTTTATGAGTAATCGTATACCAGCATAGAGAATGCTCAGGCAACAGAGACAGTTATGACCCAAACCAAGCTGTTCCCGAAAGTTTAGCTACCTGAAATGGAAGCTTGGCAGCAGACCTGTTGACCGTTAAGAAACAGAATCTGCTGAATCAGAGAATCTGCCCAGCAACAGCAAGTCACTTCAAGGCATGTAACTTGCCACAGGGGGATAAAAGTCCTCTCACAGGCATGGGACTTGCTGGTTGAACAGTAGCCAAAACGTCACAATTGGTTTAAGCAAGCAATACGCTGGGGTGGAGATATAAGGTTGTCAGAAGAGAGGCAAACTGGAAGAGCCAGGCATTACAAGGGATACACCAGAATTGCACCGCAAAGACGGCCTGATCAGCCATCATTGCCTCTCCCCAGCTCGCTGCTCAAAAAAAGTAAGATAGGGCATTAGAGCTGGTAACTTGGGTGCGAATGCGATAGATGTTCCACCTAGATGAAAACCCAGGTATGTAACATAAAGAGTAAGGAAATTTGGCCATAAACTTTTATTGTTTTTGTTGCAACTGAATTCATCCATCTATGTGCTAAGTATTAACCAAATGTTGTTTAATTGTAAGTAAGTCTTTAAGCATATGTTTAGTGTATTTGTGTTAAAACTTATGATTTAAACAGCTAATCATACTAAGTGTTAAGTTTTAAGTTTAAGGAATTGTAAAAGGATAAGGGGAGAAAACTTGTGATAGAGAGAAAACCCTCAATAAATAGTGGTTTTGAATTGAACAGAGAATGTGTGTTATTGTACAAATGAATGATGAATGATAGATTTATGAGCCGTTGACCAAGTCTTGGACTAAGACAGGTTTCAGCCGCCCTCATCCGTCCACAAGTTGGTCGGGTGAATAGCAAGGGGAGCCTGTCCGAACCTAGTGACTCAACGGACAGGCAGAGTGACTGCAGCCACAAGGCTACCCTTTCCCCTTCCCTAACTCATGAGCCTTTGTAGTTCCGTTGCTCAATAGAGCTCCTGTGACTTCAAAGGATTCCCTCTGTCTGTCTGCCTTTCCTCCCCCTCCCGCTAAATAAGCATTCCATTATCCGATTCATTCACCCCATCAGTATCACGGGCTGAATAGAAACAGTGCAGACCCCTCAATCAGTCAAACCTGAGCAAGGTGTATGACTGTATGTGTAAGTATGTTTTGAGAAATTAATCTCTTTAGGAAAACCCAACTGTCTCAAGCAAGGGATAAAAAGAAAAGGATAAAAAAACCCACAGTAAGCCATAAAACTGTCACCAAGCCGTAAACAGAAGTAGACCTGATAAGAAATCCTTCCTCCCTCCTTCGTCCTCTCTTCTCGAGCTCCCCCCTCTGAAGTGAGGAATACAAACGAACCAAGACAGGAGTTTTTTAAACCCCTTGTCACCACAATTGGCACCCCATACTATAATTCACACCCAATTGGAAAGTTGTAAGTAAATACTGGTCTCCTACATCAGTTTCTTTATTAATGCATCCAAATGCAATTATACTTCACCTCCAGGAACACACAATTATTGCTCTCCCTAATGTGCAGTGTGGGCCATAAGTACTGCTAGGAGCATTAACCATTACATAAAGTATTCACTTTCAGCCTTCCATTGGCATGCCAGGAAAGTGATGCAAATCTGACCTAACTGGCATCTTGTTTTTCAGCAAGGGAGCTACTACAATTTCAGTTCAAAATATAACCTATTCTGATGACAATAAATAAAATTAAAAGTGGGGACAGTCAAAGTAGAGATTCAAGTGGTCTCTGCACAACAACAGACTAGTTTTATAAAGAACAGCTGGGTACATTCAGGTTAAATCCAAAGGGTTTTGGCACAATATGTGGTTCTCCTTTCATGCTGGAAAACCAAAATGCACACAATGTATAATCTACTGAAAACACATAGATATCCAGTTTCCTTATTTATTAGGCTAATTAATTTAATTCAATACAGTCATTTTGAGTAATTTCTCCACCTTTAATTTACCAGAGGTGACATACAACTCAAAGAGGTCTGACTCAGCCCCAAAATAAAGACATTCTGTAATACGAAAAGCTTATCACCAGTTTCCAGAAAAAAAATAATCGAGGCATCTGATTAAGTAGATCGTGCCTAATAATGCAGAATTGTGTGTAGCTTTTTGATGGTAAGGCAGATCCTGAACAAAAGTTTACATTTTCATGCCTGGAATATTTGCAAGGCGATTTAGCTGTATATCTGGAGGGAAATGAAAGGTTCTGGCTGCTAAGTTGTTTCCACAGTTGATGGCTGATTTTTGCTGTTGTTTTTTGTTTTTTTAAGTTACACATAGTTGATACAGGAATCACAGGTTTTGTGGGTAGATGAGGCAACTAATTTGTGGAGGGAGAAGAAGGAAATTTAAAGCAACTCAGGGTCTTGTTGGGGCTGCTGAGTGGAGGGATAGCAAAAAAGTTGAGCTAGTTGAGAAGAAGGATGACTTGGATTATTTGTGGCAAAGGTAATTGGAGCTGTTTATTAATTGTGCCATATGAACAGTTACTTAGCACCCATTATGTGTTCAGTGCTGCAAAGTACACTATACAGAACAAAGACAGTGCCTGCCCTGAGGAGTTTACAATCTAAAACAGGGATCTCAAACTCAATTGGCATGGCGGGCCACATTTACACTGAGTTGAGTTCAGGGGGGCCACGCATAACACACACTTCTCTGCTCTACCTTTCATGCTCTACTCTCCGCCGAAAAAATCTCCCCGCAGGGAAAAATTCGGCGGCACAGTAAAAGAGAGAGAGGCTCTCACAGGGACTTGCAGACTCCACTCTCCGCCGTTAAATCTCCCTGTGGGGCCACATTCGGCGGCCATTTCCTTTTTAAGACGGCCACAACTTGCCTGAGCTCCGCTCAGAAAATACTGACAGCACAAGCCTGCGGCCGGATTCGGACTGCGAGCCACATGACACAAGCCCGCGGGCCGCAGTTGGCCCGCGGGCCGCGAGTTTGAGACCCCTGATCTAAAAGAAAGGTCAGCAACTCTCCTGTAAATCATCCATTGTGCCCAAATAAAACAGGTATTGTAAGAGTACCATAAAATCAACTACTGCTATGAAGGCCCCTGATAGAGACTGTGATACCAATTCAGCAAAGAACATAAGTGCATGCTTAACTTAAGCACATACTTGTGACCATCCGTATTCACCAAAACACTAGAAAATGTGCTTAAATGTTAATCATGTGCTAAACTGCTTTACTTTACCAGGGCCTATACGAATTGGCTTAGGTAAGAAGTGACAACTTATTTACAAATGCCATTCTTTTTATGGGTCTATATCAAAACCTCAGCATTATCTTAAAGCATTTATTATTTAAAAGTGCATAGCAGTGTGATTGTAATCCTGTTTGGTAATATGTTTTAGAAAAAGCATGTGCTTGACCATTTCTGCAGAGATTAGAACAGGGGTGGGCAAACTATGGCCCGTGGGCCAGATCCGGCCCCTCTACCATTTCTGTCCGGCCCGCCATGATACCCGGCAATTGAGGAAATTAATAGAATCTTCCTCCATGCAGGGGCGTAGCTACGAGTGAGCCGGGATGGGCCACCCACTTTGAAAGCAGGTCAACCCAAGCTCTGCTTAAGCTACCTTCAATAGGAGCTTTTTCGGCCAGTGGCTTCCCAAATTTTCTGCTTCCGGTCACGTGGCCAGAAGCAGGAAGTTCGGGAAGTGCTTTACCGCGAGTTGAAAGTAAAAGTTTAGCGTTTGTGTTGTTACAAATTTGACACGTGTTCACAAAATGACTTGCAATAGGAATTTCCTCCTAAGATAAGCTTTGGAGAAACGTGTATTCAGTTGCTTGTTCTTAAGTGCAATTACTTTGTTGTGGAAAGAACATAATAGGGTTTCATTGATCTAGTAGAAAGGTGCGGCCCGCGGCGACTTACCAAAATTAGTGGAGTGGCCCCTCTGCAAAATTTATTGCCCACCCCTGGATTAGAAGATGAAGTACTAGGTTTGGATTTAAGCAGCATGACAAGATTCAGTACATCTAGCTTCATGCAAAATTCATATGGTAGGCACACACGGCTCTTTATTTATGACAAAGCAGTGAAGTTAGAAGCATGTCATCATTCTTTTACCAGAACTACTAGCTAATTGCTAATTAACTAAGTAAGGCAATCAACAGTATTTTAACAGTTTTTCGATATGTAATTTCTTTTATACACTTGCAGAATCTTTACAGGGGCTTTCCACAGATAATGCAACAGCTCTTGTAGAACTATTTCATCATCAGTGGAAGAGAAAGTTTAGCCATGCTCTATAGTTTTCTTCTATTCAGTAGAAGTCATTTGGATTCCTTTCATCTGAGCTCCCCTCTCTGTCACAGTCACTATTTCTTACAAAATGTTTCCCATTCATCATATACAAATATTCATTAAAACAAAAATGTGTGAATTAAGTTTTATGAGCTTTATCTAAGCTATCTTTCTGGATTGCCTCTACTGCTCTTTCCTCTATAAACCAGTTTCAGTATTCTTCTGATTTTCTTTCTAACTCATTTCATCCTGGGGTAGTATCCTCTCTCAGCGTTCTGATCTCTCCAGTAATGAATTGAATATTTGAGCTGTAAATTTATCAGACACCCAGGGGTCTTTGACCATAAGCCCTCTTAACACACATGTGCTGAAATTCAATATGAAGCCTTTTTAATGTTTTCTAACAATGATAGCCTTCCTTTCATTCCTTTTCCCTTTTTTTTTCCTTAATTTCATCTGTAGTTTTTTAATTTGCTTGCTTACCACCCAGTTCATTCCACAAACCATGGCTCATATTTTTATCTACTTCCTTGGCCTCTACTCCCTCACTGTTCGAGATCATTGGAGAAACTCCAAAGGACCATGGTGGCTTCCTCCAGGACACACTTTCCCTTTCCTCCTCCAGCACTTCCATTTTTCTTACAAAACAGCTCTATTTTTCATCCCTCATTGAGGCTCATGACTGCACCTGCAATATCTATTTGCAACCACTGGCATAAAACTGGAGTAATGCAGTGATGAATTAGGCCTGGGTATTTTAACTCCTTTGACTGCTCTGGTGTCTGTTTCCTTGCCCTGTGATGTCCCAAGTCTTGAATCCAGGCTGGTGAGTTCTTAGACAGCCATCACATCGTGGCCACCACTCAATAACTGGAAAAACCTAGTGGGTCAAGAAGCTAGTAGGACTACAGCTTCAGCCAAGACACCAACCATGGGAGCCAGACTAGAGGGTCACCCAGCTCCACCAGTTGGCCCAACCACATTATTTAAGCCAGAAGAAGGTACAGGAACTTATCTGAAAAAACAGATTTCCTACTGTGGCTGCATTGGACACTGCTTCCTGCATCCAACCTTTACTTTAGGATACATAGTGCTTCTTTCCAAGCAGCCATGATAACACTGATATGCCAAATATGTTAGCTATAAACTAATATTCTGATAAAAGACAAGAAGCCGAATTTTGCCCTTACCACTGTACAGACCGACTGACATAAAAGAGAAACTAAAAGCAGGAGCTGTCTGCTATATCAATGTTATGTAGTGTTCAATTAATAGAAATAATATTTTTAATTTCAACAGACAAGGTAAGTCTTAGAATTCTAAGGCTATTCAATACATCTTTTTAGGTGTAACCACATTATCTCTTAATAGGCCAGCTAGTGTAGCCTGATCCATGCACTTTCAAAGTAAATCCATTATCAACAGCTACAATCACAATTACATTCAATCCAAGATATGGCACCTCTATCAAGCAACAGTTTTGAAACCTTATTCGGTTTCAAGATATTCAGATTTCATATGAAGTGATTAAAAATGAAATCGTTATTCTCTTGTTAATCATATAAAACAGTACCATATTATACAATATTGGCAATTAATAAAATGTTTCTTCCAGTATATTCTAAATTGCTTTACTAATCAGTAACTTATACACCATAGTACAGTGTCTTTCCGCAGACAATTAATAATCCCCCCCCCAAAAAAAAAAAATTTTCAATACTGCCAACGGATCTACAGTGGTCCCAATAAATGTCCCAATAAAACTCTTCCAAAGCAACACAAGGAACAATATATTTTCAGTTTTTCAAAAACAATGAAATGCATATAATCACGAACATACTAAAAATGGCAAACGGTTATGAGTAAGTCATAAATTCAATGTAATGGTGAACCCAACAATGCTATCTTTAATAGCAGAAACCAAAGCCAGAATAAGACAATGCAGGGCCCTTGGGCCACAATGATATGTGGGCTCCATCATGCAGCCCTGCATTCACTCCCCATTGCAGAGACAGAAAAACAACACTACCAACCCCCTTCTCCCCACACGGAACAATAATGTTCCCATCTGAAACAGCTGGGATTGGAGCTTTGCCCCCTTCTTAAGAAGCAGGAATGGAAGCAGAGGAGCCAAACTGGCAGCAGGGTATATCTGTTGAGTGAGTTGGCCAGGGTCTCTGCACTCATCTCCCCTTGCCACACAGAAGCCCTCCACTGGGGTGGTGTTGATGGGGCCTAGAGTTAACATCTGATAGCATCAAATAAGGCAGTTCCAATTTCTCAGAGCTATTGTTTCAGGTTGTGTGCTGATCCAGAAAGACATTACTGCATTGGCTGCACTTGGGTGGGATACATTTTCTTCATAATCATAAGGGTCAAAACGTTTTTAAAAAACTGAAACCTTAGACTCCGCCATAATCACACAACTCTAGGATTTTTTGTTTCTTCTGAGTTTGCTGAGCTGATGTTATAATTCTCTGTTTCTGCCATCATAATCAATCCCACAGAAACCAGTTATATTTATCCCCTGTATCCTCCATATAGCGAATGAGTAACAGGAACAGATAAACTCTTAAGAAACAAATGATTCTGCCTGCTTACATGCAAATGTCCATAGGAAAAAAGAAGATAATGAGATGATAAATGCAGAAAACATGACAGACATATTTAGTTCTCAAATAATGTTTTCTAGCATTTTAATAAACTATTGGTTAGTTTTTTAAATAGCCAAAGCAATTTATGTCCAAAGCTAATATCACCTGATGTTGCAACACCTGGATGAAGTATTAGGCAAAATCCTTAAGATCTCTCTGAGTTTTCTCTTTACATACCGTTCAGACAGAATTCCCCCTCAGCCTACTCAGTCCACTGCTCTATCGGATCAAGCCCCAACAATGGAGAGGAAACACCTTTTATCCTTCAAGATTCAGAGGCTATGTCTAACATAATCCCAACTATAAATATAAAATGAGATCTGGGAGTCACTGTGGATAGTTCTCTGAAAACATCCACTCAATGTGCAGCAGCAGTAAAAAAAAAACTAACAGAATTTGGGAATCATTAGCAGAGGGATAGATAATAAGCCCAAAAATATATTGCCTCTTTATAAATCCATCATACTCCCACAATTTGAAGACTGCATGCAGATCAGGTTGCTCCATCTTAAAAAAGATGTATTAGAATTGGAAAAGGTAAAGGAAAGGGCAACAAAAATGATTATGGGTAAGGAACTGCTTCCATATGAGGACTAATTAATAAAACTGGGACTTTTCTGCTTGGAAAAGAGACCACTAATAGGGGATATGATAGAAGTCTACAAAATCATGACTGATGTGGAAAAAGTAAATAAGGAGTTATTTACTCCTTCTCATAACACAAGAACTAGGGGTCACTAAATGAAATTAATAGGCAGCAGGTTTAAAACTGACAAAAGGAAGTATTTCTTCACACAATGCAGTCAACCTGTGGAACACTCTTGCTGTTCCACAAATACACTTCAGAAGCAGAAAATTAATTAAAGAACGGAGACCAGGAGGAGGACAGATCTTAAACTGGAAATAGAGTGTTATCTCCACACTGAGAATTTCTATAGCCACTCTTAGTCTATTTGCTTTTGTATTGAGGAAAATATGAGCTCAAAAACTATGAAAGTCACTGGGGCTGCATGACATTATCCAATACAAGATTTTCAACGGATATTAGAAAATGCATTTTTTTTTAACGGTTACTACATTCCTTCCACTGTACTGCAATGACACCAAGCCCCAATTTGCTATTTATGTAAGTGCTATCCACAGTTGGATTCCAAGACATGTCAGCTATAATCATGTTTAAACATAGTAGGTGGGAGACACACACTTATTGCCAAGTTCTGCGTAGCACTTTAAGTGACATTTCTTGTGACTGTCAGCCAACAATAAGGGATCTGGGTGAATATTCTCCTTTACCCTCAGTCCACACTAATCAGAAACTGGGAAAGACCCTAAGGCTCAGTCCTTGAGCAAAAGCAGGGCCTTTGATTTAGGGACTACATTCATTGAGCTATTGGTCCTCATCACTAACAAAGCTAGGATAAAGCTATAAACTAGAGCTGGGTGAAATTTTTCATTCAAAGCTTTTCCTTAGTGAAAAATGCAGTTCAAGTCCTCTGAGACATTCTCCAAATACATGTCACTCTCACCAAATTGTTTAGGTTAAAAATAATCTAAACGTTTTGTTTCAACATTTTTAAATGAAATGTTTTGAATTCAATTTCAAAAGGGTTTATTTTCAAAATGTGTTTCAATCATATTAAAAAAATTTAATTTAATATTTAAAAAACCTCAATACCAAAATGAAATAGTGAAATGCTTAAAATGTTTCTTTTCAATCTTATGGTGCGTGTAATACAATTATCATGTATCTAAAAGTGTTTGGTGTACCATGCAAGGCAAACCAACACACTGCGGTTAAAGTAATCTAACAAATAATTTTATAGCATTGTCCTCCAAGACCCCAAAAATATTCCTCTTCACTATGTTTTGTGGTGTAGAACCATTGGCCAGATCTCAGTAAGGATTGGTAAAAGGGTCTAACTGTCCTATCAGTCATGAAGGGCTTGATCCAAAGTCCACTGACTTCAATCACCTTTTGATCAGCCCCAAAACAAACATTTTTCAACTGCAAACTATTATATCTGTTAAGAGTTTTCAGAAAGTTAAAATTATACATATCACAATTTAATTAAGATTTTACAAAATAAAGCCTATACATCAAATTAAATGCAAGAAACAGCAAATGCTAATCCTATGTGATATTCTGTGGCTGTGGCATAGTTCTAACTACATATTCATACATACATAGTTAAAATACATACATTCTAACTACTTATCATCTGAAAATGAAAGCCTTTAATATACATTGATAATGACACATTGATAATGATAATATATATCATTCCTCATTACTGTCACAATATTACATCTAGTTTGTCAAAATATTTGTGTTTTCTCCTATTCCTTCAGTAATTGTTAAATCCATAAGCCCAAACATACATCTTATTAAATCTCTGTTCTTTTATAACATTTACTTTCTGAGAATGGTGTTTGATATAAAAATTCAGATTTAGGGTGCACTGGAAACATATCCTGCAATCTAACTGCCATAAATATTTCTCTCTCTCTTTTCTCATCCTTAGTTTTACTATTCTCAGTAGTTTGATTCTGAAAATGAAAGAGTCAAATGCAGCCAAAGGTGTGAGATACTGTGAAATGGGCTGCACTTTTGTGAGATAGGTGTCTGTAATTATTCCTGATATCTAAGAAGTGTTTCTTATGAAGCCACACATTTTAAATTAAGAGGTCTCAAGTACACTTTGAAAAATGCTCTTACCTTTTGTTCCACACAGCCTAAATTGGATTAAATAATTTACTCCATAAAATCGTAGTTCTCCCACTAATGTATGAGTGATTCCAGTTGTGTGCAAATTCCTATTTTCAACACTTTAAAATTCCCTACAGTATCTTCATAAGTCTCAACACTGGAAACAATCCTTCTGGTAAAGAACTGAATAGGCTTCTCTTAAAATCCATCCATATTTCCCTACATCCCCAAGAGTCAAATGCAAGGGTACAAGCCAAGATGCTTGTTTCTATGATGGCTGAGCATGTTGTCTTTATAACAATCAAATCTTACATGCCTGTGAAGTGAAACAGTAAACTGAAGACCACGTGGTAGAGCAAACAGGCTGCCCGTTATAAGAACATAAGAAAGGCCATACTGAGTCAGGCCAATGGTCCACCTAACCCAGTATCCTGTCTTCCAACAGTGACCAATGCCAGGCACTTCAGAGGGAATGAACAGAACAGGTAATCATCAAGTGATCCATCCCATCAGCCATTCCCAGCTTCTGGCAAACAGCAATCCTTGCCCATCTGGCTAAGAGCCTTTGATGGTCCTATCCTCCATAAACTTATCTAGTTCCTTTTTGAACCCTGTTATAGTCTTAGCCTTCACAACATCCTCTGGCAAGGAGTTCCACAGGTTGTCTCTGCGCTGTGTGAAGAAATACTTCCTTTTATTAGTTTTAAACCTGTTGCCTATTCATTTCATTTATGTTATGAGAAGGAGTAAATAACACTTTCTTATTTACTTTCTCCACACTAGTCATGATTTAATACAGCTCTATCATATCGCCCCTTAGTCATCTCTTTTCCAAGCTGAAAAGTCCCACTCTTATTAATCTCTCACCTATCATATCCCCCTAATAATTTTTATTGCCCTTTTCTGTACATTTTCCTATTCCAATGGATATTTTTTAGATGGGGTAACCAGATCTGCACACAGTATTCAAGATGTGAGCATACCATGGATTTATAAAAATATGACTCTGTCTTATTATCTATCCCTCTCCTAATGATTCCTAACGTTCTATTTGCTTTTTTGACTGCCACTGCACATTGAGTGGATGTTTTCAAAGAACTAGCCACAGTGACTCCCTGACCCCTTTCTTGAGTAAACAGCTCATTTAGACCCCATCATTTTATATGTATGGTTGGGAGTATGTTTTCCAATGTGCATTATTTTGCATTTATCAACACTGAATTTCATCTGCCATTTTGTTGCTCAGTCACCCAGTTTTGAGAGATCTTTTTGTAACTCTTCACAGTCTGCTTTGGACTTTACTATCTTGAGTAGTTTTGTATCATCTGCAAATTTTGCTACCTCACTGTTTACCCCTTTTTCCAGATCATTTATGAATATGTTAAACAGTACTGGTACAGACCCCCAGGGGACACTACTATTTTCTACCTCTCCATTCTGAAAACTGAGAATTTATTCCTACCCTTGGTTTCCTATCCTTTAACCAGTTACTGATTCAGGAGAGGACCTTCCCTCTTAACCCATAATAGCCTACTTTGCTTAATAGGGGCCTTGTCAAAGGCTTTCTGAAAATTAAGTGCACTATTTCCACTGTATCATCCTTATCCACATGAATGTTGATCCCCTCAAAGAATTCTCATAGATTGGTGAGGCATGATTTCCCTTTACAAAAACAATGTTGATTCTTCCCCACAAATCATATTCATTTATGTCAGGGCTCAACAAACCCTGGGCATCAGGTCACCATGGTGCCTAGAAATTTAAATCTGGCGCCTAGCATTCCTGCGCCCATGTGGCAGGGCTGGGAGGGGGGAGCACGTGGCTGCCGTGCTCCAGCTAGGGTGTCCAGCCTCTGAGCCCACGTTGTGGGAGAAGGGTGGGGCCGGGAGGGGAGGGTGGCCACTGCGCTGGGGCCAGGGAGACCCTGCCTCTGAGCCCACATTGTGGTGAGGGGGAAGGGACAGGGCTGGGAGGGGAGATCTGCTGCTGCGCTCTGGCCAGGGCGCCCCATTGCCGAGCCAACGTTGTGGGAGACTGGCAGGCAGGGCTAGGAGGCGGAAGCGGCTGCCACGCTCTGGCCAGGGCGTCCCGCTGCTGGGCCCACATTGTCTGGCTCCTTAATTTTGGGGCTGACTCCAAGGCAAATTTGTCGAGCTTTGATTTATGTGTCTGATAACGCTGTTCTTTAATACAGTTTCAACCAATTTGCCTGGTATTGAAGTTAGGCTTCCCAGTCTGTAATTGCTAGGATCGCCTCTGGTGCCTTTCTTAAAAATTGGCAGTACATTAGGTATCCTCCAGTCATCTGGTGCAGAAGTTGATTTAAAATTATAGGTTTCATACCACAGTTCTGCAATTTCACACTTGAGTTCCTTCAGAACTCTTGGGTGAATGCCATCTGGTCCTGGTGACTTATTACTGTTTAATTTATCAATTTGTTCCAAAACCTCCTCTAACGCCACCTCAATCTGGGACAGTTCCTCAGATTTATCACCTAAAAATAAATGGCTCAGGTTTGGGAATCTCCCTCACATTCTCAGTCATAAAAATTGATATCCCACAATAATTTTGGCAGAGGTATTTTATATTCCATCAATGGATAATCAGTATAGGTAGATCTTCTCAAACTGAAAACACTATATGTTCATAAAAAACACTTTTAAAGCCATCTACGCTAAAAACAGAGTTTACTTGGAAACCAAACCTTTGGGGACAAAGTCTAATTCAAGCTCTTACTTGGTATCAAATAAAAAGTAAATAAATAAAATTCATTTCCGTAGAATACAAATTTAACATGCCAATATATAGCGTCATGACAATCTTTCGTATTACATTTCAGTTTGAAGTAGACTAAACGTTGAATTAACATAGTGAAGCTGTACAGAATATTTCAAACAATAAGTACTTACATTCTGCATACTTCTGAAGCTGAGAAAATTCTGTAGGACTGAGGTTAACCCACTTCTCCCGGTTCATCATAATGGTGATAAGGTTCCTTATTAAATATCAGAAAAATGTCATTTGACCCACGTATTAGTTGCTCACAAACTCCACATAATTTAGTAGTTTCAATTCACAGTGCTTGGAGACTTTCTGAGAGATAGAATCAGTCTATAGGAAATGTTTCATGGTATAAACTGTTTTGAATGTGTGGCTTCAACGACGAATTAAAGCACTGTTAAAAGAAGAGGGGAAAATAATTAATATATACATACAAGATACAAAATTAATACAACTTTTACTGATAATTATGAGATTAATAGTTGTTCAAATATATTAATAATCTAATATTACTAGTCCAATTTGTATTTTCAAATCTTAGTTTTCATTAGCTATGTAAATGCTAATTAATTTTATGAATGATTATTATAGTTAGGGCTTTGATCTTTAGATGCCACCACCAAAACACAATTGATAGCATAAATAGTTATGCAATTCAGGCAACAGGATTAAATTTAGTGCCCAATCTCAATCCAACTTTATGCACTTTTTATCCCAGGAAAGCAGGATGACATGTTTTCTAATGGGGGATCACTAACAGCACTACTCTTTACACTAGATGGGTAACAGTAATATTACCTGGGAGGGTCAGGCTAAGGTAATGAACATGGAATTCAGACAAGGGAAAGAGTGATAAAGAAGAACAGGTCCAAGGCTGAAGGGGAAGAAGAGGAAAAAGAAAGTAAGGACAACAACAAAAAGGAGAGGTTGGCGCACTAGGAAAGAACAAACAAACAAAAAACACGTGCCTAACAACTGACAGGCCCTCTTTTCAGTCTCAGGTTTGGTTACTGTCTCTAGATAAACTGATTCAGAAATCAAGAGGAAAAATGAATAAAAGGGTAGGTCTAATTCACCTAGCGTAAGATAACAATTTGGGAATGACCCTTACTTTTAAAAATTTAACTTCTTTTTAGTCCTTGATGCAGGACCATTTCACCTGAAAAATTTTGAATCCTGAATTACACTGCAGATTTTCTGATAACACTTAGTGTCATCCAGATGGTAAACTGTGTAGCATTATTATATCATGGAACAACCAGGTAACACTGGCTGCCCCTTTGTTAAACAAGTGATAAAATACATTGACTAAATCATAAGTGATGTATTTTATGGGGTATCTAAGAAAAAAGGGTAAGTATGTTAATAGCCTTAAATATGCTGATTTTTATACATGAGGATTGAAAATGTGGACAGAAGATTAGGAAAGTAAGAAAAAATGCCAATAAATTATCGAAACAACTTTAAAAAGGTGTTTGTTTTGTTTTCAAATGAGGTGTTTTTCCACTGTGGTCAAGAAATAATGGGGCAAAAGTCTCTTGTTATGGAAAAACATTCAGCTGAATAATTAACATGCTCTAGAAACTCCACAAGTTTATCAATGAGCCATTTCTTTTGCATTCAGGCTTGTTATCTTACAGGTTGGGAAGAAACCATGGGTAGAGTGTAACTGTGGATATTTTGAATTCTCTCAAAGATGGCTGGGAAATGTTTCTGGATGGCAGGATCCTCTCCCCAAAAACATCATAGTTCTTTTCATAGCCATGCTGTTGTTGACTGACCCCTTAGCCAGTTTATCACATAGAGGAGTTAATGCTGCAGCAATACTTACTCCCACATGGATTTCCCATCAGAAACCAGCCAGGTCCCAGGGGAAGTTTGCTACTGAGTGCATCTACTCCTTGGTCACTCTCCCTACCCACCAAAACAGACCCACCAATCATTTGGAATTTCAGCAGAGAATTTCATGACTCCTTGGGGTTGGGGACACATGCCATAGTGAAGCCATCCTTCCTATCTTCGCTGCTCACACCCATGACAGTACGCAATGGAAGGACAAGTCAAGAAAAGCGCAAAACCAATAATATCCAAAACTGAAGGCAGATTGGAGTTCAATATGCCCACAGGATGAAGCTATTGATGCTAAACACTGAATATCCTAGTTCTGAGTTCCTCAGTAGAAAATTTTTCAGACACAAAGTATTAGCGTTATTGATTATATCAACATGCCTGCTTTCTAAATCCTGTGCAATACACTATACATAGAAAAGTCTGAGGAGCCAAAAAAAACTATTATAGCAAAGGCTAGCAATGCCAAGAAAAAATAAATTAGTAGCTACTACAGTAGTGAAACGAGGGCTTCTCGTTAGTGAAGCTGAAGGAATTGTTCATGCAAGCAAACAACATGAGTTTCAATATGGTCGAAGACAAAGTAATATCGAAGAACAAAGAATGTAGGCCACGCTTACATAAACGGGATGTTATCCTGGGATGCAGGGGCTGAAAAAAAAGCTTTTGGGGCGGAGGGGGGGTGAGAGAAGGGATGTCACAGTGGATATCAGCTGAACTGGTATCAGTGCAACACCATGGCAAAACGGTTTATGTGATCCTCAGATGTTTATACAGAGCAATGTTAGCCAGGAGTAGAGAGATATTATTAAGACTTGGCAGGGTTCAGTTTAAATCAATATCTGTCATTAAAGTGTCGCTTTCAGCTAGCACACTGAAATCGACCAACACAATATCCATCAGTAGCAGCTGGTGGGCATGCAGCCTGCCCCC
Source organism: Mesoclemmys tuberculata (assembly GCA_007922155.1). Lineage (NCBI taxonomy): Eukaryota > Metazoa > Chordata > Testudines > Chelidae > Mesoclemmys > Mesoclemmys tuberculata. Next base: position 48,522,450 of record ML675603.1, read on the forward strand.
ACACCTGGCATCTGCAGGGATTGCTCTCCCCCAGCCTTCTGGCAGAGCAAGGAGCCCCGTGTCACAAGAACGAGTGAGCAGGGCCACGACAGCAGAGCTGCAGAGGGCTCCCTGCATGACCGTGGGGCTGATGAAACTGGATCCATGCAGATGCAAAGATGGCTGTGGTCCTGGCAGGGCAGAACAGAGACCCTGGACCAGGGCAGAGAGGAGGATGAGCCCCCAACCACATGGAAGGACACCCCACTGCCCCACTGCTAGATCATGGCCTTCCCCCCCACTTTGCACATGCAGAGATCAGGCTGTGCAAGGAGCCCTCTGCAGCTTCACTGTCACAAAGCCCCGCGTACTCACGTACCAGCCAGGAGTGGGGGGAAGAGGAATATCCCTTGGCATGAACTGTTCTCAGCAGCAGGGTGGCCTCCCCTGTGGCTGGGGCTTGTCCTCTTCTTTGCAGCACTGGCTGGGAGTCCCTGCTCCATTGGACCAAGACCACAGTCTTGCATGCATCTCATGCCTAGATATCTTGGGTCCCTCAGCCACACAGGCAGCCCCCTGCAGTCCTGCTGTCAGTGCTAGGAACCCCCTGCAGTGACACCGTTAGTGCTGCCCTAACCCTAACCCAACGCCCCCCCTTAATTTACCTATATTAATCACACTTGTATAAAAAAACCCTATTTTTTTGCACTGGTGCAATCACTCCAGAAATACATTGTACAGTTCTGGTGTCCACAATTCAAGAATGTGGAAAAACTGGAGAGGATTCAGAGAAGGGCCATGAGAATCTTTAAAAGGGCTGGAAAACATGCCTTATAGTGAAAGAGCTCCAAGAGCTCAATTCACTTAGTTTAACAAAGAGAAGGTGAAGAGGTGGCTTCATCAGTCTCTAACTACTTACATGGAGAATAGATAAAAGAAGACTCTTTAATCCAGCAGACAAAGGTGTAACAAGATCCAGTGACTGGAAGTTGAACCTAGACAGATTCAGACTAGAAATAAGGCACATATTTCTAATAGTAAGGGGTAATTAACTAGTGGAACAACTTAGAAATACTTGCAATGGATTGACTTTTTTCTGAAAGATACACTTTAGTTCAAACAGGAATTAATTCAGGGAAGTCCTATGGCCTGTGTTATGACCACTGGTCCCTTCTGACTTTATAATAAATTAATCTATGAAATACAGAATATTGAAATGGACATAGAAACAATGAGATACAAACCCTGTAGCATGGTTAAATGTGGAGGCTGCAATATTATTTAAGCCTATTATCTAACTGTGTTGGCCATCCCAAACTACGTGGCACAGTTGTTCTAGTGTAGTTCTCAGTGGGCACCATTGTTTGTAGTACTATAAATCGGAGGGCACATATGAAGGCCATGTCCCCCATTACCCTCAAATCCTGACTGGAAGCCAGAGTCCCAACCCATTCTCCTCCTTGACGCTGGAGGTAGGAGAGATGAGGTACACTGAGCTACAAGCTGCATGGGACATAGAAGCAAACCCCTCATTATGCAGTGCCATGCTCAGGACCAGTACCCAAGAAGACTACTGAGTTACAGGATCTCAGATTGGACCCTTTCTAATCCACTAACTGCACTGGAATCTTCCATAGTTGGAAAAATTGTAACTTAAACCCTCAAAACCAGCCCTTCTGGGTGTCAGATGGAATTGGAGAAATTCATACAACAGTTTGACAATTTTGCCATATGGGCAAATCTCTTCCAGATGCCAAAATAGACAATCAACCTAGCTCTAGGAGGTCCAACAATTATATTAAGTATGGGAAGGGTGGGGCTGAAACATGAAGCCCACAATAGCTTCCTTACCTAAGCAGCAACAACCTCCCTTTCGTGCAATTCCAGATATTAGCCAATCATCCAGCCACAACAATACCTCCACCACTTAATGGTAGCAGCAGTGGGTGAGACAGATTCCAAAGCTGGAGATGCAGCACGTGACATTCCCACACATACCCGACACCATGTAGCACGAGGAAGACAGAAAAGGGAGACGAGAAAGAAGCAATCTCCCCTCCCATGCCACACATGCTGAAGGCAAGCAGAACATGGAGGGGGAAGCAAAGGAAGCACATGGAGCGCTGCCCCAGCTAATCCCAATTGAGATCTTCTTTCCCTCCACAGACCCAGAGAGTGCCTCTGCTGCTCATGGTCCTACAAAAGCTGCACTCCAGTTAGTGAAATGAGCCTTTGTGCATGCATCAAGAAAAAGTTAGCTATTATTTTCATCAGATGGTCCTATCTTTGTGCATATAAATCTCTGCTTGGGCTGCTTCCTTGTCTTTTTCAACTGAGAACCAGAATCAAACACAGATCTTACAAATAAAACACATTAAAGATATGTTACTGTGTTGTTCATATTCTCAAATTAGAATAAAATATGTGATACAAATTAGAAAGATGGCACTAAGAAATGATGACTGAACAATAGTAAAGATTGGTTGGAGCAAGCACAGTTGAATGGAAAAATAGCAAAATAATTGTGATGATTGGTGGCTAATGGTTACATATGTCAGCTCTCTCAGATGCCAGTGCTAGACAAGGATGAGTCAACTTCAATAGCAAAGAAAAGGGGAAGAACTACATTAGGTGGAACTGACATTTTATCAGATAGCTACGATTCTAACTTGGGAACTTCAGTCATTGTTTTATTTATGGCAGAAGAACATAACTAAGGTCATCCGGGAATTTTTCATTAAATTACAGACTTGTTTTTCATTGTTCCGATGACTGATTAGGTTTTACAGGAGACAGTTTTATTTTTAAATGGCTAATCCATGTAATTTACCATGCTGCTATCATAACCTTTTACAACATTACTGCTGGTATTCTTAATGACATTAGATTCTTCAGCTACACAAGTTAATGTTAGTGTATGATATGTAGTTATAGCTTAGTTCAACTATTTAACAAAGATACTTAATTTGAACAAACTGGCATTACCATTAATGTCCGTGACCAGACAACGACTAGTCAGGGATCTTAACTAATTGCTCTGTCCCTGTGCGCAACTGCAACGACTTTGCATTTGAACATTCTATGAAGGCGGATCCTTGTGTGCCCAGAGTATGTATGGGGATACTCGTCACATACATATATCTCCCACCTCAAATGTGCAACAGGAGTCTCTATCATCCCTGAGCCAGCATACCAGTCTCCCAAAAATCTCTTGAAAGGGTCTCCACTGCAGTCAGGCCTCACAGACTATCGCATTATGTTCCTTCACTATCCAACACCCTTCAGGAGAAGAACGTGGAGGAATCTCCACAAGGGAAACCTCCCAGACATTTCAGTCCTCTCTCAGTCCTCTCCCATGGGTTTCACTGCAGAAAGGGCAATCCAGCCCTATATAAGGAAGGGCAGCATTCCTGCAGCTCCGTTTCTTTGTTTTCATTGGTAAGTCTTTTATGGTGGAGTTCTTTCATTATATATAGATAATGATGTAGCTATAAAAATCCTGTGTACCACAGATTATACAGATAGTGGAAACATTCCAAATATACACTGATGCATACTTATGCTCAACTGTATATGTCAGATCAAATATCATAAACATTTCCTTTCAACAAGAAACATATTTCATACAAATGGCTTGGGTTTCAGTAAAGTAAATTAAATGTTAATTTACATTAACTTTCTTGATGAAGTTTCAACCAAATACATTCTTTGTACTTTGTTTTAATGCTGTTTCCCTAGGTACCTTATAGAAGTCGTGCAATGAGAGAAACTTCTCCTACTTTACGAAGTGGAAAGCCATCACAGTAACAGCACAACAACAAGTGCGGGGGGAAAAAACAGCCAAAGCATTAATCAAACATGTCCTTGCTTGTTGGCAAGTAAAATACTGATTGCCTGCACTATACAGATATAAACAGTGCATTTACTTCTCCATGCAAAGGCAAATTACTTCAAAGAAAGCAATATGGTATACTTCTAAAATATACAGGATGTCAGGTAAGAAACTCCACTGATCCTCTAAGAGTTTGACCTATTCCAGAATACATGGCTCTCTGCCATTATTTTGTTCATATAAAATCTCTGTTTAGGTAACTTTCTAGTCCTCCTTGACTAAGAACTTAGATACAAAGCAGACCCTACAAATAAGACAAATTGAAGATGTAATATTATCTAAGGTATCCATTTTATGACAATAAGAATACAAAAAACTTCCTCTGGTATTTCCTGGTGACAATGTATCTTAAATTATCAGTCTCCAAGTTATAATGTGTACCAGAAATTGGCGCTTGAATTTACTCTGCTGTGTCTAAGACTTTCCACAACATGGAGAGTCCTTCCACCTTTCTATGGCACAAACTCTCTCACACAACTTCACTGACTAACTTTCTAGTCACTTACTCTTCAGAAGAGAAGATGGGATTGATGGCGGCGGAAGAAAAACCTGTGTTGTAAGTAGGCATCCTCCAAGCTATAGGAAGAGGAAAGCAGTGAGATGATCTAGTCCTCTCCAAAAGGTATTCCTCCCCATCCTTGCCAACCAATGAGCCTCAACACTACTCCCACTAAACAGGAAAAGGACTCCCAATAGTTTAGCCAATCACAGAAACCTATTCCAACTTCATGCTTTTGAAAGAAGGAAAGAAAAAGAAAACGAAGAACCACGGGGGAACAACAATTCCTCTCTATGGAAACAATAGTTACTCCCCCACATCATGGCTGAATGGTGGTTTTCCTTGAGAAATAGGAACAAAATATATCAGCAGAATGTTTCACACCATAATTGATATGGAGGCTGAAGCAATTATGCATTTCAAGAATTGAACTTCTCCAAAGAGGGCTGGCTCTAAATTACTTGAGGCCCTTTACAATACCATTATAATAAGCACCCTATCTTCACTGTCCAAGGTTCATTGTGGAACATTCTCAGTCAGATCCTTCATATGCCTGCTGGGGGACAGCCTTCCCAGAGAGGCAGGGCTGGGCTATAGGGATGGTCCCAAACTGGTGTGCATGTGTTTGTGAAGAAAGTCATAGAAACAGCAATCACACGTTTCTTGCTGTATAGGAGGAAATGGAAGGCGGAAGTGAGAGGGATGACAACTGGTGAAATCTCAAGGCAGCAATAAAGGGAAAGAAACCTAAATTCCCCCAGTGGCTCAACAGTTCTTTTCGCACCAGAACTCTTTGCAAACACAAAACAGCTCACATACTCCAGTCACACAGCAGTGGAGCATAACCAGCAAACATCATGCTGGCGTTTCACCCTGCTCCTTGAGTGTGCGCACCTATGATCTGAGAGCCCCTTTCCCTACAGGTTTGCCAGCACTGTCTGAACCAGTCAAACATTTATAGAGCAAGTCCCTGACTACACAAGGATATTTGCAAAGTCTAACAGTTTACAAGAACTTTTCTTTGGAGGGAGGGGGGCTGAAAGGGGTGGGGAGTTAATATCTTAAATAGATTCCTCAAAATAGTTTTCCATAACAGTTTGAGAATATCTATTGGCCAGCAAATGCTGGCACAGACACACACCTGAAATAGTATACAAGATCATTTTCTTGAAAGTCAGTTGAGAACACAGAAAATTTCCTTATGCAGACAGTGCCTAAGTATCTTTCTTTAATGAATCAACATGGTCATTTTCAGGCTTATCATACAATAAAAAATTGCACTTCATAATGAACAGCAGCAGAGGAGCAATTTAATTCTGAACTACGATATCTTTTGACTCTGTATCATATTAAAATGTGCAAGGTTACCAATTACATTATTTCTGCTCTATTAATTAAGCAATATTGATCAAGGTACATGGCATTTCTGGAAATTAATGACCAGACAGGAGGAGTGGATGCACCCTCACCATTAATCACCTGTGCCTTGCACTAAGTTGTTAGTGTCATTCAAACTATACTGGGAGGGGAAAAAGTTAACAATCCTTGAAAGGTCCTAGGAGTTCTTTCTGGGTTTATGTATGTGAAACCACTGAGAGCACATCGCACCTCACAATTCATTTGGCAATTTCTAGAAAAATCCTGGCTACAATGTTGATTAGACTTCATCTGCCATTTATCTTAGAGTTGATGTTATGTGTTTTGAATGAAATACTGATCCAGAGGTATTTGCCACATCTCTTTCTCCAACCTGATTTTATTTGCTTTTTCTTTTTGTAGTCACAGTTTTCATAACCCCCTAAGTGAATATACAAATGTTAGGAGCAGCAATATTCTCTTTTGTTATTTATAGAAGTAAACACATTAAAAAGCATTTGCTCATTTTAGTAATACATACCCGTAGAAATGGAGGATTGGAAGGCCATCTAGTCCAGTCCCCTGCCCTGAGACAGGACTAAGTATCAACTAGACCATCCCTGACAGATGTTTGTCTAACATCCAACAACAGAGATTTCATAATCTCTCTAGATAATTTGTTCCAGTGCTTAGATTCCCAGCATCCACTCCTCTAACATGCAATTCTGGTAGCTCTCCATAAAACATGTGAGAGCTGCTGAAGAGAAATCAGTTTGAAGATGAAATCCTTGCCAGGAATATACAGAAGGGAAGCAGGGTCAGACTCATCTAATGAACTGCTCACGAGAGAAGCTGATGCGGACTCTGGTGACTTTACGGTGTCACAATGAGTGAAGCTGATGAGTAGACAGGCATAAAGGATACTAACAGTCAAGGTGATAATAATGCATGGCTAAAATATGATTGCTCTCAGGGGGAAACAAGTGAAGTGGCTACTCTTAATTGTGCTATTATATTTTACAATCTCAATCTAGTCTGAGGAGGAGGACCAGGGCAAGAGGAGGATGAAATGAGGAATAGGTAAGATGCAAGGAGAGAAAAGAAGGATCCATGCTTCACTCTCCTAAGATAACTGCTATCAGTATTTAATGCGGAAGTGGGAGGCACAGTATAGCCAAATCCTGTATTAGTGAGCCCAAAGGTTTAGCCTTTTCTTAGGCCCAGATTTCTGCCATTCTTACTCCTGCTATATTGTACCTTGCTCCACAAATATTTCCACTGATTTCAGTTAGTACCCTTAGAATCAGTAAGGGTAGCAGAATCTGGCCTTTAATTATGATACTAAGTATTCAGTCAAAGTAGTTGGTTGATTGGGTCTGTAAAAGATTAGCCAAGATGTACTGCTCGAACATGCAGGAATGAAATCAGGAAGGCCAAAGCGTAATTGGAGTTGCTGCTAGCAAGGGATGTGAAGGGGAACAAGAAAGGTTTCTACAAATGTGTTACCAACAAGAGGAAGATTAAGGAAAGTGTGGGCCCCTTACAGAATGGGGGAGGCAACCTAGTGACAGAGAAAGCTGAGGTATTCAATGCCTTTTTTGCCTCTGTCTTCACAGACAAGGTCAGCTCCTAGACTACTGCACTGGGCAGCATAGAATGGGGAGAAGGTGAACATCCCGCAGTGCTGAAGGAACAGGTCCAGGACTATTTAGAAAGATTGGATATACACAAGTCCATGGGGCCAGATGCAATGCACCCGAGGATGCTGAGGGTGTTAGCTGATGTGATTTCAGACCCATTGGCTATTATCTTTGAAAGCTCGTGGCAACTGAGGGTGGTCCCTGATGACTGGAAAAAGGCAAATATAGTGCCCATCTTCAAGAAAGAGAAGAAAGCGGATCCAGGGAACTATAGGCCGGTCAGCCTTACCTCAATCCCTGGAAAAATCATGGAGCAGGTCCTCAAGGAATCCATTTTAATGCACTTAAAAGAGAGGAAGGTGATCAGGAGCAGTCAACATGGATTCACCAAGGGAAAGTCATGCCTGACCAATCTGATTGCTTTCTATGAAGAGGTGACTGGTTCTGTGGATGAGGGGAAAGCAGTGGACGTGATATACCTTGACTTTAGCAAAGCTTTTGATACGGTCTCCCACAGTATACTTATCAGCAAATTAAAAAAGTATGGGTCGGATGAATGGACCACAAAATGGATAGAGAATTGGCTAGAGCAAAGGGCTCAACGAGTAGTGATCAATGGCTCCATGTCTAGCTGGCAGCTGGTCACAAGTGGAGTGCCCCGGGGTCAGTCCTGGGGCCGGTTTTGTTCAACATCTTCATTAATGATCTGGAAGAGGGGGTAGATTGCACCCTCAGCAAGTTTTCAGATGACACTAAGCTAGGGGGAGTGGTAGATACCCTGGAAGGGAGGGATAGGATACAGAAGGACCTAAACAAATTGGAGGATTGCGCCAAAAGAAATCTGATTAGGTTCAACAAGGACAAGTGCAGAGTCCTGCACTTAGGACAGAAGAATCCCATGCACAGCTACAGACTGGGGACCGACAAGCTAGGCAGCAGTTCTGCAGAAAAGGATCTGGGGGTTACAGTGGATAATAAGCTGGATATGAGTCAGCAGTGTGCCCTGGTTGCCAAGAAGGCTAATGGTATATTGGGCTGCATTAGTAACAGCATTGCCAGCAGATTGTGGGAAGTGATTCTTCCCCTATATTCAGCATTGGTGAGGCGGCATTTGGAGTATTGTGTCCAGTTTTGAGCCCCCCCCGATACAAAAAGGATGTGGACAAGTTGGAGAGAGTCCAGCAGAGGGCAACAAAATATATTACGGGGTTGGAGCACAAGACTTATGAGGAGAGGCTGAAAGAACTAGGGATGTTTAGTCTGCAGAAGAGAAGAATGAGGGGGGATTTGATAGCAGCCTTTAACTACCTGACAGGGGGTTCCAGGGAGGCTGTTTTCAGTGGTGGCAGATGACAGAACAAGGAGCAACGGTCTCAAGTTGCAGTGGGGGAGGTCTAGGTTGGACATTAGGAAAAAGTTTTTCACTAGGAAAGTGGTGAAGCATTGGAATGGCTTACCTAGGGAGGTGGTGGCATCTCCATCTTTAGAGGTTTTTAAGCTGAGGCTTGACAAAACCCTCACTGGGATGATTTAGCTGAGGATAGTCCTGCTTTGAGCAGGGGGGTTGGACTAGATGACCTCCTGAGGTCCCTTCCAACTCTAATATTCTATGATTCTATATAGATTAAGACTGTGCAGGGTTTTAGTAAAAAGCTAGAGAGTGCATATGCTACTGAATATTGGAACCCAGTAGAGATGAGGTCCTTGCAGAGGAGGTACCAAAAGAATGACCTCCCACAAGGATCAGTATTATCTCCAACGTTATTTCACTTATATGTGAATGACCTACCATATATCAGGTTTCGCAAGATTGTTTATGCAGATAACATATGCTCAGTACTCAGTCACACTCCTTTGACATATTTGAGAATATTTTGAATGCAGATATGGTGGCCATGGCTGATTATTGTGGTGGTGCCTGATACCAAGTGGGAGTAAGACCATGTTGAATGTTTTCCACGTACATCATGAACAAGAGGGAAGAGAGCTGAATATAGTTCTCAACGGTGAGCGAATAAAGCTGAATTCATACCCGATCTATCTAGGCATCACATCAGATAGAACTCTCAGGTATTGTGATCATCTTACAAAGACAGTAACTAAGGCTAAAACACGTAACGATCTGCTTGGAAAACTGCCAGAAAAACATTGCATGCCAATGCCCAACTGTTACGGACTTCAGCCTTGGCACTCCGTTATTCAGTGGCAGAGTACTGCACTCCAGCATGGGCTCACTTGTCTCACACAAAGATGATCAACACGCAACTAAATTCCACCATGCGTATTATTTCAGGCACGCTTAAATCTGCTTCTTTACCATGGTTACCGATTCTCTGAAATATTGCTCCACCCACTGTTTGCTACGAGGAAAGCATAGCAAAGCTTGTGATGAAATTGTGTGATATGCCACATCTATTGTTAATTAAAGACTTTTTTAATCCACCACATAATTGCAGCACCTGTTGTGGATACATTTACCGGGTGAGGGATTTATGGTAGAGGATGTGTGGTGAGCTTCGTAGTCTGCAGAGAAAGTGACAAATAATTATCTTGTCTTGGACTCTACTCAACACCAACCCGGGTTTGATTTACTGCAAAGGCAATGGAGTCTTCTGAACCAGTTTTGTACTTGACATGGAATTTGTGCTGCAGTGGAATTTCAGTGGCATTTCAGACACAATCCACTATGTTGAAGTGGGCAGCCATAGTCCATGACACATATTGCTGAAATTTGCAAAGTAACTCATCTTGCTGGAGGTCTTCATGCTTTTGAACATTGTTGACAAGAATGCTGTGGCTTGGCTTGACCGGACTGCAAATGCCAAATAAATAGATAGATAGATAGAATGTGATGATTGAACTTCCAAAACTTCAGCAAGAATAAGGAATTACTAATTTTAGGAACCCACTCCCCACGAGAGCATACAATCACTTTACACTCAAAAGGGTGCTTAATAAAACATACACAGTTTCTTTTGCCTCACAATTCATTTTCACTGTAGACGTTTGTTTTTCTATGTTTAAACTGTTTAGTATCAATGAAATAATAAAAAAGACAAATGGACATTTCTTTTTCTTTTTTTTAAAGGCTACATAAGGTGGGGGGGAAGGGAACTTTAGAAGGACATACTGGTGGTTGAAGATGCTGGTAGACACATGGCCCAAAAGATTACAGATGATTGGCCCAAATTATGCTTCAGTAAATATTATTTCATCACATTGTATCTTACAAATAATATTGTTGTTTACAAGTTCTATTTTAGTGTTTATATCTAAAGAGATGCTAAGAGTGATGACCTTGTTACATTAAGGCTAGCCTTTATACCAATATGTTGTATTTTATCTTTATTTGTTTTTCATGTTAAGATTTTCTGTGTAGTTCAGACTATATGGAGTCACATAGAAGCACAGCAGTGGTAACTTTCTCTTTCCACCCCCCCCAAAGGAAGTTTCTAAAGGTTTAGGTGTGTAACAAGAAGGCCATAACTGAACTGTACGTTACAAATACTGTATATAACTGAAATACTACAGGAGAAAATATAAATGACATTGATCCTGCTTATTAAACTACAAATATTCAGGCTAGACATTTATAAGAATTATCCTCTATTGTTCATTCCCCACTGTATTCACAGTATGTTATCACTACAGAAGTTTTCAAATCAAATGAAATGGGTGGTCTATTCGTTTATCAGTGTGAATAGGAATGGCATGCATAACTCCCTTACAAAAGTATTTAACCATATAAACCCCTTCTCCACCAATGTGAGAATAAACCTTTGTGTGTGCATTTATCATAACAATTAAAGGAGGGGTTTGGTTCTGCTTCATAAAATGATTTGTTATTAACCAAAGCTTCCATTTCTTTTATTACATACTACAATATGAAGAGTGGATTTCTACTCTGTATAAAAGAAGAAATAAGCATACCACATTAGAGCACCCATGTAAAGGATTCCGACCAAAGGAGTCAGCAGCGTTCTGTAGTTGGGGAAAATTAGCTCCTCCGTGGGCTGCCACGGAGTCTATCGCCCCAACCCTGGGGAGGGCGGGCGTGCAGTTCAGTCTATCGCCCCGGCCCTTGGCAGGGCGGGCAAGTCAGGAGTCTATTGCCCCGGCCCCTAGCAGGGCGGGCAAGCAAGCAGTTTTATCGCCCCGGCCCGTGGCAGGGCAGGCGAGTCAGGAGTCTATGTCGGGACTAGGGGTACTTCTTCTCATCTAGGGACGGAAAGGGGTGGTGGAGGGGGACGCAGGCCCACCCGACTCCACTGCGTCCCAGCCCAGGGCCCTACCAGTGGCACGAAAGAACTGCCACTGGGTCAGCGGGGCTCCGGCCGCAACACACTGACATGGGGTTGGCCCCTATCTCGGCCACAAGCTGTGGCCTCCCTGGGCCACTTCCTCCCACCCAGCCCCGGAGTACCTGCATCCACGTCTGTCCCTCTGGGGTACGGGGGGAGGTGGTGAGCGGCAGCCCGGCCAGGCCTTCACCGGCAGTGGGTGGTAGGTCTGGCAACTCCTGGAGGTCGTCAGCCAAGGATAGCTCCTCCAGGTCACAGGGCCCCTGGGTCCCTCCTGGGCGGTCGGGGTCTCTCCACACTGGGGAGGGGTCGTCCGCAGCAGGCAACTCCTCCAGGTCGGGGCCGGCCTCTGGAGGTCTCTCTCTCTCTCTCTGGGGTAAGGGTCCTGTCCCCAGCTGCGGGGGTCTGGCAGGCCGCCCCCCTGCTAGGGGCTGAGCGGCCCCCTCCGCCCGCCTGGGCCTGGCGGTCCAAGCTGGTCCCGGGGTTCGGACCGCTCCCCCCAGTCGTCGAGGTCGGGCAGATCTGGTCTGTCCACCGGCGTCCGTCGGTCGTGGGTTGGTCTGGCCTGCCCTCGGTGTCTGGATCAGGCCTGGGCCGCTGCCTTCGGGCAGGCACGTCTGTCTCGGTCGGCAGCTTCCCCCTGACTGAGCTGCCTGGCCTGCCTCTTATACTTCCTCCCTGGGTCTTGGCCCCGCCCCTCTGCTTCCGGGTGGCTCGGCTCGCAGGGGGCACCGGGGGCACAGGGAGCCCTCCTCAAACCCAGGTCCGGTGGCAGGCCAGAGCAGCTTGCTACAACCCTCTTTCACTCTTTGTATTTTAGTGAAAATTAGATCTCAGGAAAGAAACAGCAAGTTACTTATTTTATTAATAAGTTGCTCTGTTCACAAATTGTGCACAAACATTATAATTCTACCATATTTACTTGTTATTTGAAACACTTGCCAAATAACTCTGATGAGTCATCGTCATGCACAAACTGGTGAATACACAAAATATGAGCTGTGTTGAACACCTCGGTCAAACGGTATATTTTTGCTGCCTGACAGCATAAATGTAACTTCATTTTCTGTGAATATTCTCCAAAATTCACTTAAAGTTTGCTGTTTCTATAAATATTCCTAAAAGTAAACTTGTCTGCTGTAATTTTTCTGGAAGGTAGCCATAAAAGGGTCAAAGCACACAGCGTAAATGCATTTTAAAAGTTCAAATGATTATTCAAAGGACATTTTTTGTTGAACCTGCCTCTCTGTGGTAATGAGCTCCCCTCTTTATACTGATATTATAAATAAACAAAACAGAGAGGTAGCCTCTCATGTAATGTTGTATAACTTTAACTCCAAGTAACTTGTGTTGCTCTACTTATTTGTTATAGAATGAAGGCTGACTGCACAAAAACATCCTGGATCCGAAGAGATCATCCATAAAAGATTATCTTTCCAGTCATTTAGCTCTGTGATTTTCTGTAAATTTCTGAGTTTCTGTAAGTTCTCTGCAATTTGACGTTAGGTAAGTAATAAACAGCACACAAAAGTTAAATAATTATTATTTGTATTACAGAAGCACTTAGGTGCCTAATGGACATTGGCCTACTATCCACCTAGATGCCTAGACAGACAGACAGGTGCCTAGTAGACATTCAAAAGTGGCTAAGAACCCAACCACCATTGATTTTCAAAGGTATTAGGAACCTAAAGTTGCAGAAATCTGGCCCTAAGTGGTGTGACCAACATTATACAAGAAGCTTGTAGCAGAGTTGGGGACTGAACCTAGGTTCACAACAAGTGCTTTAACAACAAGATCAACCTTCAACTGTAAGTCACTAAAAGTAGTCAATCATTTTAAAATCACTTAAATCTAGTCTAACCAACCATATTAAATAGGTTCCCTTTGAATGTGAAATTTAATATAAGTGCCTAACAAGTAAAATAATATAATAGATGTACATTACAAAAAATAATTCGACATTTATATAGTAAAACTGGATGCTTTTCATTCTATTTCCCTTTTTGCCGCATGTAGGACTAGCTTTAGTTACACATTTCCACAGAACAGCATAGATAGTATCAGCAGTTCACCCATAAGCATGCATTGCTGAGGAAAAGTTATCACTTAAGATACATCTACATTGTAGCTGGAGGGTGCTTCCTGGCTTGGGTAAGCAGACGTGTTAGCTCTGGTCAAGCCAGCACGCTAAAAATAGCTGTGTAGCTCAGAGTAGCAGGAGCAGTAGCTCAGGGAAACCCACCTGAGTACCTCCCAGAACTCTTAGATACACACTCAGCAACCTAAGTCTGAGCTGCTGCCTGTGCTACCTGCAACTACACTGCTATTTTTACCATGCTAGTTCAAGCAGAGCTCGTGCATGTCTGTCTACCTGACCTGGGAAGCACACTCCCAGCTGCAGTGTAGACGTACCCTTACTGAGTTAATTGTACACAGTCAGCCCTAATATCACTTTGGAACTATGAAGATAACTGGCCTTCTACAATGACTGGTGTTCTATAAAAGAACCACAGACCGATTAAATAGATATTGAATAACAAAGTGTGCTCTGCATAAAATATCAGAAATGAGAAGTAGATGGAGCCTAGTATTTGAGAAAGGTATTTAATGGGAAAGCAGTTCCCATAATTTATCAATTAAAGTACAACAGCTAGTTGGCTAATGTGGCTTCATAACATTGGAAAGAGTTCATAGCTGAGAGTCCTGAGCAGACATAGGTGGCTCCCTCTAGCCTGTCATTCAGCTGCCTAAAGCGCAAATCAGTTGCACATATGTATCTTTAAAGATGTAGGCCCTAAGCCCTTTCCTCTGCATTTCACTCCTAGCTAGCTTAGGCAGCTCCCACTCAGCTTGCTGGCTTCAGAGAATCCCAACCTTAAGCACCTAACTTTCCCCATACATTGGATGGGGAGCCTGGGTGCCTACCTAAAGGCTTCACTACTCCAATGCCCAAGGTAGCTAGATTAAAGATAGTTCTGGTATGTCTGCACAAACTGCACAGTGCAGGCATATCCTAAGTGACTTACTTAAGATCACTCAGGAAGTTTGTGTCAGAGCAGCCTTTGTTCTCTTAAACTGATTCAGCTGAACTACAGAAGTTTGGTTTTGCAGTATACTGGAAGTATATATTCTCCTTCAAAAATAGTTTAAGAACCACAGGCTTTGCATATCAAATTTCTTACATATTTGTAAGTATATTTTCAACGTAATATTTAAGTTCCTTTTTCCCACCTTTTCTATATTTTATTACTGTTAACATTTTACTAGAATTTGAGACTTTTTGTATATAAACGTCATTTGGAGGGCATAAATTTAAATGTTTACCAACTCTTCATAAATAGTTACTTAAAATTTTATGATGCACATAAACATGTCTTTATATTGTTTATGCAGCTCTTTTCCCCTTGTTTTTTAATGGACCTTGAAATTAACATGGCTTTTGTTTAGTTTATTTACACACCAGTATCATTAATGTCAGTAGACTTCTGAGGCTATTGTTTTTAAGTTAATTACTGAGGTAGAGGTAGCACAGGGTACAAATAAGAACAAAACGTTATTTTGCGTTGATTCGTTATCAGTGGACTAGTGGATTTTTAAAATATCTTTTTTTTCCAAGCCCATAGGACATTCTACACCAAAGATTAAAAAACTCTAAAATTGTATTCTGAGCCTATTTGATAAAGTTCTATTAAGTGATGGTTACATGTTAAAAATCGAGCCCAAATCTTCCTCTCCTCTGGAAACACCTATAGAAGGAAGTTCAGGGGAGGAAATCTTCATGAGAATCTATCCTCGTTTTCCCCTTGGAGTGGCCTGGTTTGCTGCCCTCATGATGGCAATAAGGCTCCTGGGGCAGGCTGCATGGAAAAAATACCGTTTTGGGCTCATCAAAATAAATATAACAAATAGAGCTGATGTGATTTACATATGTTAAGTTTTCTTGGGTTATCTTTAGTGGTTTACATTTGATAATTTATTCACTGCATTAAATGTTACTATTATGTTAAAAAAACACCTTTCATTAATGACAGTCCTGTAGAATTCAAAATACTTTAATGGCAATGTAAACTTATTACCTATAGTTTTAGTGCAAATCATCATCATCAATATCAGCTAGGAAGATATATCTAGTAGAGTCCTGCAGGGATCAGGCCTGGTCTGATATTATTCAATATTTTCATTGATGACTTGGACAATGGAGAGGAGAGTATGCTTACAAAATCTGCAGATGACGCCAACCTAGGAGGAGTTGCAAGCACTTTGAAGGACAGGCTAAGAACTGAAAACAACTTTGACAAATAAAAAAAGAAAACTGGTCTGAAGTCAACAAGATGAAATTCAGTGAAGGGAAGTGCAAAGTAATACACTTAGGAATGAAAAATCAAATGCACAAATACAAAAGGGGAAATAATTGTCTATGCAATACTACTGCTGAAAAGGATCTGGGAGGGTTACAGTGGATCACAAATTGAATCACGTCACATGATTCAGTTGCAAAAAAAAGGCTAATATCATTCTCAGGTGTATTAACAGGAATATCGTGTACAAGACATGTATGGTAACCGTTCCACCCTTTTCAGTGCTGGTGAAGCCTCAGCAGTCAGTGTACTGTGTCCAGTTCTGGGCAATGCACTTTAAAGAAAAGGTGGACAAATTGGAAAGAGTCCAGAGAAGAGCTATAAAAATAATAAAAGGTTTAGAAATTCTGACCTATGAGGAAAGCTTAAAAAAAATTCGGCATGTTTAGTCTTGGGAAAAGAAGAGTGAGTAGGGGACCTGATACATCTTCAAATATGTTAAAGGCTGTTATCAAGAGGATGGTGATCATCTGGCCTCCATGTTCACTGAAAGTAGGACATAGCATAAAAGGCTTAATCTGCAGCAAGGGAGATTTAAGTATTAGGAAAATCTAACTAACTACAAGGATAGTTAAGTACTGGAATAAGGGAGGCTGTGGAATCCCCATCACTGGATATTTTTAAGAAGAGGTTAGACAAAAACTTGTCAGGGATGGCCTAGGTTTACTTGATCCTGCCTTAATGCAGCGGGCTGGACTAGATAACTTCACAAGATTACTTCCAGCCCAACATTTCTATCTCTGCACAGCAAAGAAAAACCCACAGCTGGCCCGTGGGGCTTGGGATGCCAGGTTATTTCATTGCTGTGCAAACTTCCAGGCTCGGGCTGGAGTCTGGGCTCTAGGATCCTCTGGGGTCAGAGGGTCCTAGAGCCCGTGCTCCAGTCCAAGCCTGGAACTCTACACAGCAATGAAACAGACCCACCACCTAAGCTCCCAAGTCGGCTGGCACAGGCCACTCATGGGTTTTTCTTTGCTGTGTAGACATACCCTGACAGTCTATGATCATCGTCATCATGGCAAATCCCAAAGAGAGTCTTTTGTTTTTATAATGTTCTACTAAGATAGGTAATAAAACTGAACCAGGTTTGATGGAACAGGTTGCTGGGTTTGGCTTCAAATATCCTCATTTCTGATCTTATCCTGTCACTTAATATAGAGCAGATGATGGAGTAGATAAGAATAAATATCACTCTAGTGTTCTTCTGCCTCCCTCAGCTCCCATGTTTCATTTTCATACAGATATGTGATTCTGTAGATCCATAGCTTCATAGGAAGCTTGATGTCATGACATCCCCAAAGAGGCCACTGAAGGACACAAAACACAGCAGCAGCTGCTGCTATACAAGCATCCAAATCTTTTGGCCATCCTCCAGCACTGTCTAGAACACTATCCAAATATGTGACAGCTACCACCTGCTCAATATCCAGTCTGGACAGGTAAATATTGATCTGTTTGCAATCTGGAGCTAGACACTGTTTGAGGACAATGGCCAGGGACATAGCCCTGGTCTACACTGACCTGGAGATTCGGCAGCAGTTGACAGGAGTTACGCAAACTACGCAGAGTAGCTTGTGTAACTCCCATCGCCTGCTGTGCTTCCCTTCTGCGCACCGTCTTCACTGCACTGCGCAGTTCCCACGATGCAGCGCTCCGCTACTTGAGGGGGTGGATTTACTCAGTCGACTTCCTGATCAATTGTCCGAGTCTACACTGACCACTCAATCGGTCCAGAAAGATCGATCTGGCAGTGGCAACTCTGTTGCCGTTAGTATAGACATACCCTTAGATTTTTTTTGGATCAAAAACAAGACCAATGTGTTCTGCTTCTTGATTACAGAGGCCACCAGCTGCAGCAACTAACAAACTGAACCAATAAGACATGTCAATATCAAGGCCAGCCATTAAACCGATGACATTTTACTGCAAAGACAAATAAAAGCACTGAGATGGTCCCTAGGATCTGTGTCTATATTTTTTCCAAATTCAGAAGTCATTTAAAGTATATCATGTAGAATTACTTTGAGGCCTACATGTGAAGACCATTATTTCTTTATCCAGACATTTATTCAACTCCATCACTATACCATCACCCCACGCTACAATTACAGTAACTATGCCAAATCTCAACAAAACCTTCTCTTTCGAACAACCAGTTTCCATTGTTTCAATGATAAAGTATTATAATCAGAAATATGATAATTAGAACATGATGGTATTTCCTATTGTATTTATTCATCATCAAGGATTTTCTCAATTTACTAGTCTTGGATTCTTCTAAAGTGTCATTTCTTCTACTATCTGACACTCAGAGGGTAGTCCTTAGAGCTTCTTTACCATCACTAATGATAAAAGTTCTGAAATTAGTACCTAGCTGACAGTTGTGTGCATTTCAGTGATGTAATATTGAAAAAAAGATGTCACAGAGATAGACTAAGGACTCATGTTCTAGTCTGTATTCACCAACAGATACACTATGGTCAATAGAATTACACGTGTAACCCCCTTCCTTCACTGGGTTACTTGGGAGCAGGCAACACTCACCGGTGTGCAAGGGCGCCTAAGGTTTCTAACAATAAAGGAGATCCTGAGTATCCCAGTGTTGATGTAGGATAGTTGGGAATCCTCTGTCCACCCCTCTGCTGCAGTCCCTTTATTTCTAAAGCAATTTAAAATTGGCAGTGCCTCCACCTGGCTGGCCCCTGCACACGCTCAATAGTGACTTTGGGAGCCGCCAGGACTAGACCTAGTCTAAAATTATAAATAAACTGTGACATAAGTCTAATTTAACAATTGCAATTATGCAAACTAAACATCCAGTATACTTAAATTAGAGTTAACAATCTTTACTTAACAAAATAAGAAACATGGCATAACAAACTGAAATTAAACATAAACCACAGGGGCAGTTGAATAAACCAATTAATAAAAACAGTACACAGTACTTAATTTGTCTACCAGGCATTTACAGTGCCATTATTTACCCCACCTCTGGCGTGTGCACTCCCCCAGAGTTCAGGCCCTAATCCCTTTCTTGCATGGGCGCGCTTGAAGATCTGTAAAGGAAAGAGTGCTCTGTGGGGTCACTGCACCAGTTCAGCCACGGCATCAAACTGGAGATTGGCAGTCCTGGCCCTGCTCGAAGGGACTGTCTCTTGGCCTCTTCTCCGTCTCAGTCAGTCTCTCTGCTGTGCCTTCCTTACAAGCTCTGTGCTCAATCCCCACGTCAGCAGGCTCCCAGCAGCAGCTTTGGGACTCCAGCAGCGGTCAGAGGCAATAGCAGCTTTGGGACCTTGTCAACAGGCAGCCACAGCAGCAGCAGCTTCAAGACCCAGCCAGCAGCTTCCAGCCTGGGCTGCCTCCGCCCCAGCACCAAAATGGAGTCTGCCACATGCCTCTCTCTCCTCCTGGAAGGGGAAGAGTCTCTCTTTTTTCCCCCCCAAGGTATCATGGGAGTTGTAGTCCCCAGGCTCTTCCCAGCTGTAATTAAGTTGGTAGGCCCCTAAAGTATAGGGTGCCTACACAAGCTTCTTCAGACAAATGTGCGTTAGCCCTCACCTGAAAAGGCCCACCTTTAAAAGTGAGATGTTAGTTCAGTCTGCCTATTTTTTGTCCCTTAATCCGAGATTGACAATTAGGACAGCAACAGTGATGTTTATTTTTGCAACTATCCCCTAAGAAAGATACTAAGAGTACTAACTCATTTTACATTATCCAACAAAGAAAGTGCAGATGGCAACAACTTTTGTTCACTACTATAATGGACAAAATTCAGTGACCAAGAGATGAATGATTTATATCATTTGCCAGTTTCCCTAGTAGTCCCTGCCCCTGACTCCCCCCCCCCCAAAAAAGCTGAAGAGAATTGAACAGATAGCCATCATAAAATAACAGTTGTATTTGCTCTAAAACATTGAGACAGAAATAAAAACTTGTCATGAAAATAAGTAGATATAAAGAGTAACATACAAAATGCCAAAATCTGTCTCAATTTACACCAAGCACATAGGTTAAAGATGAAAATAACATGTTTTACCCTATTGCCTATTCTCTGCTAACCTACTTTAAGTAGTGCCTTTCCCCACCATTGGCCCCATTTAAATCAATGGGACTACTTGCATAGTAAGATACAGCTCAATATTCATTAAGGTGGCAGACTTGAACTCTCTCTGTAAAGTGCCATGATTACTAACGTCCAAATATACATCATCAATAATTAATACAGTAGATGTTTTAAATTTAGATGTGCATTTTTTTCTGAATAATAAAAGGAGCTAATATACAATTTACACTAATAGCTCACAAAGTCCCCTAATGAAAACAACAAGCCAATCAAAAGTGCCTGGTTGCGCACACATCCTGATGTTAGGAATTGATAGGAACAATAATCTGAAGAAGCAGTCATGGATTCTGTAATATTGTCGTAGGATGGAGTTTATATCCATGGTTTTTATATTTTTTTATGTAGGTCGGCAGTATTTCCATGTCTCAATCGAGTAGGTGGTTAGATATGGTTCTGAACAATGGAACAAAGTATTTCAGTGTTACAAAGTGAAAACATGAACTATATCTTTAGCTTTCTGTGGTATTTCTAACACTCCTGTCACCATGGTATTTATGCAGCATTAAAAAAGTGAATATATAATGAACAGATGGCTAATAATGTAAAACAGAGTTCAGGAACAACATTGCAGCACAACAAAGGGCCAGACCTGGAGATTCACAGTGAGAATTCCCAGGAGGCTTGAGGTTCATTTCCAACTACTGTCCCCTTGGCTGTATAATAGAAATGTTATTATTCCTAGAAACCAGGATGATGTTTGCAAAGACATGCTCCAGTGCAGCGAATTCTTGCCCAAACACACACTTATCTTTTTATTTAGACCCAAAGTCCAGTGCTGCCCTCAGAAGGGCACATGCATCTCTCTATGAAGTGGCTTAGGAGATGCCTATTGTGAGAAGAAACACTAAACTGAAGATGTAAGGGATGTAAAAATGCTTAACACCACATCTCTTGTTGCTGGAACTCCAACGGTGATGCAGTCTGGACTAAAAGGAGCATTTAATGTACAACTCACTTCTTATTTTCATGTTAGGTAAGTGATTTTTCAGGCAGTAAAGGTCATGTCAGGGACTGTATACAACCATTCGGCCATGCATTAATGGAATTCCCATTAACATCAATTGCAGTTCTGCAAGAAGAATGAGGGCAATCTTTAGACCCAAGAGAATGACTTAATCCTGGGTTTAGGTGAAATAATTTACCTTCTGCAACTCCCTCAGATGTTTAGCAGGTTGGGAGCTGGCTGTTGAAGGGGTTTTACACATCTGCTAAAGTGACGGCCCCAAGTTAAAGGCAAACATCAGTGCTCAAGAACTTTATATAGTGTCGGGAAAAGCCACAGAACAAATGGTTCCATTTAAAAAAAATGTTTTGGCTGTTGACAGAAAAATCTCAATACATGTACATCTCACACTATTCCAATAACAATTTCTGCTGGAAATTAAGCCTTAACAATCTTAGCATGAAATTTTGTGCCTTCCACAGTCCCCATGATATCCCATGCGTTGGTGCCAGTAACAAACTACATGTGAAAATGGACATTATCAATCCATTTGCAGAATCAACATGCCACCCACAAAAATAGTCCCCTTCTGAATATTTTACATATTAGAGAGTTTCAAGCTTTATATCAATTTTTCTCAAATCAGCATTCTGAAAGTTCGAATATAAGCATCACGGTGTGAATAAATTAAAAAACTGAAAAATAACTGTACTTTGAAACAATAATCACTGGAACCAACAGATTCTGAGCACTGTAATGTGATAGGGCTATTTGGTTTTTTTCACTGGCCCCATTCACCTGTCCATGATCAGTGTTGAACATTTAATACCTTGTCATGTGACAGAGGTCAGAATGCAATGAATCCAGTGGCTACTATTAGGTACATTGACAGCAGAGATGTAAGACTTGTTCAATGTATCTGAAATTCAGCATTTGATGGCTCTGCATACATGTCAGTGTGATAAGGCACAGAGTAGGTTGCAAGCTACAGCTGAAAAGTGGCAGATAAGCATTGTATTTCACGGATATGCACACAACATCTCACTAAATTATGACTCTTGATAAAAAAAAGGTGAATGATGTTACATAGTGGTGGGCTACATGTGTTTTATTACCTATATTTAAAGCTGAGCAAGTATTTCATAAAAAAAATCATTTATGAGAAATGTTACTTTTTTGGTTTTTTAGATACTTGCCCCTGAGTGGATCGCAATTTTCTCAGATGTATAAATTATATGAAATTAAATTAAAATTCAATCTATTATGATTGGACAAATACAAGTAGGTATTTTTCTGTTCCTGAATGGTGACGCATAACCCTTAGAAACAAATTTCCAGTAAGAATAGTAACTCATATATACTTCATTTTCTCACAAAATTCTGTAAAATTCACTTTAAAATGTTTCTACAGACATTCCTGTCCATAACTCTTATTTGCTCAAATCAACACAAAAGGGATACATATACAGTCAAAGTGAATTTGTTTAAAATTCCAAATTAAAATTAGTAGGCTGTTTGTGCAGTATTCACCTAGCTCTATTTAAAAGTATCCTAATTATCAGATGTTAAAAAAATGATTGGACTCTGCACTGCTGCAACAGTCAATGAAAAAAAAATAACACTGCCACATTTACTGCTTTATCTTCCTCTAAATAGTTTTTAAAATTCCTTATCCCCTGTAATTAATTACAGAGTAGTTTAAATTGCAATAGATATCTTTTTGGAAGTTATAAATGTTAATCATGATTACAGAACATGATGAATGTTTGATGACATATAGACTCTAATCAGCAATAAAAATTATACTCATCAGAAAAGTTTAATGACAGTTTAACTCCCATAATCAAGTCCAAAGTAATTTAAAGTATTGATATATGCTTTAAAGATAGCAAAAGAAAAAATCCAAAAACCTCAAAACAACTGTTTTTAAACAAAATATTATGTTTATTAAAAAGATTTTAAAAATAAAAAAGAGCTAATATTTTCTGCCAAGGAATACATGTTCATGTAATTGTATAAGGCTGCTTCATTTTTAAAACTGCCTTTGAAACTAATTTGAGTCTACTACTAAATATTTTACCCAAGTAAAATTCTGTCTGTGACTTGCTCTGAGTATGTAAGTACAAAAGTCAGATTCTTCTTTCCGTGATCCACATACCAAAGGATGTCAATCCACCTTCATGTACAAATGATGTCAATGCTAGTTCTATGTACAGAGCTAGTGCAACATGTAACACTTAATGTGTGACAGACACCAGTGTCTTAATTACCAGTTGGGATAGATACTACAATCCTAACATGTATAATTCCCATTGAGCTCAGTGGTGTTTCAGGATGTTACTGGTGTAGGATAAGACCCCAAAGAGCAAAAGTGGATATAAAAATGGACAAGATTGTTTTTTCCCTCTGAAATAATACTTATTGTAATGTTTTTGGCAACAGCACTGTGTTTGTTCACTTGCAAGGGTATGTGACAATATATCTCCTTTAGGCAACATCTGGGCCTAAAAGTGATTCTGTTAGAGAGGTTAAGGCAGAAGGAACCTCTACTGGTAATATGTATAGCTTCCAAAAACAACTGGCTCACAACAAACACTAAGCATTCCACCTAAATTTCTCTACACAGACAAACAGAACCATCAAGAGCAGGCTTGCTAATGGGAGGGGGAAAGGGGCTCAATTATCCAGGGGCAACAGAAGACTTCATAAACTCACACAAGACAGTTAACTGGGAACCAGAGTAGTTTTTCATGGTGGGGGTCCACAATGTGTGATGCACACAACATAGTAAATACTTTGGGGAAAACGGCTTCGGACACATGCACGGATTTTTTTTTCCTCTCCTACTAATAATCCCTCTTTAAAAGCCAGACTGTGAACGCCTTACTCGCATTCATTAACAGTTCATCACATAAGTAGTCGCACTGAAGACAATAGTAAAACTCACTATGTTTTCAATGGGGCGAAGATTTCAACTAGTGGATCTACTCATGCTCTTAACTGCTCACCAGTGGGAAAAAAGAATTCATAATCTGGCCAAGAACATGGACACTGACTAAACAGAAGATACACGAGCTACATATACATAAGTGCTAACATTGCCTGTATATTATGAAACTAGTTCACTAGCCTCAAGTCAATATCCTGTTCTATCTATTTCATGGAGATTGCATAACGGTGCAAACCAATTTTTTAGCATATACACAACACTTTCAGCCTAACCCCAAGTAGAGTGACCAGATGTTCTGATTTTATAGGGGCAGTCCCAATATTTGGAGTTTTTTCTTATATAGGTGCCTATTATCCCCTACTACCTGTCCTGATTTTTCACACTTGCTATTTGGTCATCCTACCTCCAAGGAAACCCATATACATTTCAGTTTGACTATGTTAATAGCCAGCATTACAAGCTTAGTTATTTTACAGGGTATCTGCAGTAGGAGAAAATGATTAAGATGAGAATTTGAGCTTTTGGAAACTCTGATCAAAAAGAAAGGCACATAAGCTCTTTTGTGCTTAAACAGATCAGTCATTTTTTTTCTTTCAAGTCTAATTTACAGTCTTATTTCTGAAGAAGAAAAAAAACTGTCAGGTGGAATAAAATATAGGTCACCAAAAACTCCTAACAATTTTAACAACTTGCCAATATTCATACAGCTTCTGCAGGACTTTCTATTAAAATACAAAAAATATTTTTTTCTTTTTCAGTAAAACACTGTAACAAAAAAATCCAGAGACCTCAAATGAAGCCATCATAATTCCACCGAAAGACTTAATGAAAAAATGTTTTTATAAAATTTGAAAACAACAGGGGGAAGAGGGATGAGGGGAGAAAAATCCCTCAGCTATTATATACAAAAAATTCTATTCCTGTTCCCAATGAAGCTGCATAAAATTCAAAAGGATCAAGACTGACCTCAACACTGAGATATTGATATTCATGGCGCAAATATTTTAAAAAACAAAAAACTTACCTAGTTGTCATTTTTTAAAAGTTTGTAGTTTATTACAGTAAATAATAGAAACACTATTTAAATTAGAACATTCATGGGGGGTGGGAAGGAGAAAGAAGTTACTGAATTCCAGCAACTAAAACTCTAATTAGGAACAGTAAAGTGACAGATGTTTGTAAGTGCTCTCTTTTTTTCTGAAAAGTTTAGGGCAGCACAATGGTGTCACAAGTTGTTTACTTTTGCCCCAAACTGGTCAGTCACAGAAGTAATTAAGCAATCTCAAAATGCTTATATTTGTTAAGATTTCAAATGTATGTCAAACTAACTATAGAAAACTCTCAGGGCCCAATATTGGAAGCATTACTCAGGTAAATATTCCATTATCTTCAGTGTAAAGGCAAAAAAATTAAAAGAGGAAAATGTTTCTTTTAAATAGTATAAAGCTGTTTTACTTTTTGTTTTGGGATAATTATATACTGTACATACTCTTTTAAAAGAGAGCACACTGTATTCAGCAAACCTGGCTGATAAATGATTTAATATAATGATATCTTCATCAAATCATTTACTTTTATCACTGCATAGTTAAAACATCAGCAATGGTATGGAAAAAAAGGTAAAATTAGACAAACTAGTAATATCAGTTTGTCTGCAAATATATTAAATTTCCACTTCATGCATCTATACAGTATATGATATATATATATATATATACACACACACACACACACACACCTATATGAAGTTTCCACCTCATGTATCTGACAAAGTCGGTTTTTGCCCATGAAACCTTATGCCCAAATACATTTGTTAGTCTTTAAGATGCCACAGAACTTTCGCTGTAATGCTAATATATGAATTTTCTGAGTGGCTTTTTCTCCCCACCAGAGAATACAAAAGTGAGAACACATGAAAAATAACTAAAAGTCTGAAATTATTTTTCAATATGGCATAGGAGGTCACTTTCTAAACTTTTTTTTACAGCATTACTAATTGGCTTGTACAGCTATAAAGCTGTAATACCACGCTAACCATTGTATACAAAAATTACTGTGCTGAAGTGCTATGTTACTACAAAGAATTTTTTCAATTGTGTGTAGACAATTATACTGAGTAAACTCCAGGTTATTATTATTTATATATCACCACAGGTACACCTGGAGCATAACAGCAAATAGAAGTTCCCAACCTTAAAAAGCTTACAACTGAAGAGCCAAGTCATCCTATAGCTGCGCTCTTCTGACATAAAGGACTACATTTTTTCTCTATTGCCTTTCATCTTGTGTAGCAATTTACTACTATCTAAATATATATATATCAATGCCACCAGAGGTCTATGACTCTGAACTGCCTTCTGTCCACAATGGAGCAATATTCCTATGGCGCCCCCTAAATGTTGTCATCCTCCACACGGCCTTTCAGGAGGATGTCAAATCACAGCGAGGGAACAGGCCTGAATCCTATACCCTCCAGGTACCTTCCCCTTCCCATCTGTGGAGCCTGAGATTCCTATGTTCTTGGACAGCATGCCACTGAGCAAGAACAGCCCATTCCACATCCCTCTCTCTCCCTGCCCATATCTTCTCCTGTTGGTTCTCCTCCACTTCTGGACACAGTGGGGAACAACTGGCCATAGGATAGACACAATAGACCATGGAACCAAGATCAAAGGATAGGGAGATACACAGAACATATTTTATAATGAAAGGTACATACATAGTGTGACAGATTTAATTATAAAACAGTGAAAATTCCAGAAATAATGCCTGCTAAAAAAAAGACCTGTTAAAACTGCGCAGGGATAAGGTCAATTTAATGTAACAGTGTACTTACTGTAAAGGTCAGGCCAATTCAAAGAGGAAATGAATGTTATACTAACATTAAAATAAGCTCCCCTCTAGTTATTTGAAATCAAAATTACTTGAATGCAAAAGTATTAAGTCCGTCTTCCTTTGTTTCGAAAGGGAAACTCAAAAACATTTACAGATGCTATAGTGTAAGCATGCACCAAAAGCAGAAGTCCAGTTCAGTAAATTAGCCGACTGTCTTTAAAAAGTTTCTAACAGTGTTGACTTACTCCCATAGGTTTAGCCAGCCTTTCCTCATAAATTTGTTTGTAAAGACATCAATCAAAGCAGGAGGTAGATTTGTTCACATGCTGCTCTAGCTGCTTTCCTACAGTTGTTTCACTACTCTATTCATTCCTCCTTCAGTGCTCTCTTCAAGAGCTGTCCACCTGCTTCCTAACAAGGCACCACATGAATGACATTTTGCCTCATGGGAGTGATGGCGCAAAAATCCTTGTACATAGTATAAAACTGCACAATACACTTTAATCTGTAATTGCTTTGCTACTATCAGATTGTTTAAACTCTTAAAAAAGAGCTTATCTATCGATCTAGCTATTAAGACTGACCCAACATACTTCACCCCACCTTGTCTCTCTAATATCCTGGGACCAACACAGCTGCAACACTGCAAACACCTTTTTCTATGTCAGTTCTATGAGATTATGAAACAACTTCTGTAAGTAGCATCCTGCACATATTTCCTCTTCATAGACAAACATAAGAACTGGTATTCTGTTAGATGTGTGCAAACCCACTAATTCCAATAGGGTTGATAGAATATTTAAAACTTGAGAGGGAAGGGGAGTTTACCCCACTCCCCTAATAAAGCACTGTTTGAGGGCTTTCATCGCTTGATAAACAGCTGTTATTCTGCATGTCCATGTTGTACCACCTCCACAAATGACCTCTCACATGTCATTTCATCTGCAAAGCACGGGAGGGGATCCAAGCATATTTTTCATATAGGTCTAAGGGTGTTTCTCAATGACCACTCCCCGGACCAGCACCCATCCCTGAGAACTTCCTGACACAGTATAAGAAGCCCGAGATCTCCCTGACACAATATAGGAAGCCAGTCCTTGGTATCAAAAAGGTTGAGAAACACTGGTCTAAGACACTCCTTGGAACCTACAGCAATAATGGTGATTGGATAGTTTCAGCAGGTGAAAAAAAATCCATTTAAAAATAAAACAGGGAAAAAAACAGGTCATTAAACCTCAGTAGGAGTGTGGCATTTCTTTTAAGAAGAGATGGATTTTGAGTTATGGCTTCTACCCTATCCTCCCCCTCACTTGTGGAAATACTGCTACCTCTTTTCATTCTGTTGCCATGCCTTTTCTTTTTGCTGACATTTTTACAATGTTGTTTTTTGGAAGCTATACTATTCCGTTAAAACTGTTTTTAAAGATGACTAAAATTTCTCTTTTCTACCAATACTGCAAAAGGTCATTGATTTTCCTCTATAAAACCATCTCCATGAGAATTCTTACCAAACGAACTCAAAGACTGCCTGTTTGGAAGAGGAAGAATATTCATGATGTTGTAATGTTTTGAGGAAATCCCTAATCCACCTCAAAAACTGTACATTTATTATGAGAAATTTAAACGTGAACACTGCTGACATTTAAAAAAAACAAAACATCTCCACACTTCTTTAATACAACAAAATGAACTGGACTATGTAAAACATGAATGAACTGTAATAAATTGACCTCAGACATCCAAAAGTTTAGGCAAATATAACACTGCAATATTTTGTAATTCCTTCTTGGAAAGCTATTTAGATAAATAGACTGCCACCCCAACAAAAAGTTTCAGGAGATGGGCCTTCTCAGTTTTAGTTTCCAGTTGCATGTTTTGTTTCATCCACTCACTACACTATTACTCACACTGCATGCTTAAGAGACCTAGTGTACTGAATCTAACAATTGATGAAAAGCCAACAGGCAGCGTGACATTTACTGTGGCATGAACAAAACGATATAGGTCAGGGAGACAAATGGACTTGACATTAAGTGGGAACTGACTGAAGATTAATGAATCATGAAACATCCAGTGCACTCACCGCTGCTACAACTTTCTTCCTAACCCCATCCCCTGTATATACACGCACATATTCCCCTCAGCTTTCAAGACGGCAATCGATCTAAGCACCCGGTGATTTGCTAACTTACTGCAGTGCGATGCAGAGCAAGCAAATGTGCCTCTCTGGAGTGAGCGAGGGATCAGCACACCAGAGAAAAACAGCATCTGGTCCTCTATCCGGATCTCTGCCAATGCACCATCCCTGCCACCGCCGCCTCTCTCGCAGGCTGCTGCAGCGAAGCCCCTAACCTGGCTCCCCCCTGGAGCAGCACAACCCCCGCCTGGCGAGCAACTGCTAAGAGCCGCTTCTCTCCCAGCTGGTCGGAGATGGCCAGAGCTCGCCAGTTAACAGCGCACCCTCCCCGCGCGGCTCCCGTCCCGGGGACCTGCAGCCCGCCGGCCCGGCCCAGCCCGGGATGCGGGCTTTGCACCAGCGAAGCCCCCACCCTTTCCTGACGGGGGAGGGTCTCGCACAGACGCTGCCAATGACGCCAGCCCCACAGCAGCCAAGCGGCGGTACCTGTTGTCCAGCGCCTTTATTCTCCCGGGCTGCGGGCGGCGCGCGCTCCGTTTGCTGGCAGAGGGGAGCGCACAGGCCCCGCCGCCGGGTCCCAGGAGGAGGTGCGGGGAGGAAGCGCTCCGCACAGCCCCGCTGCTGCTGCTGCTGCTGCTGCTAGGGAGGAGGCGGCGGCGGCGGCAGCTGCTCAGTCCCCTCCCCCCGCCCCCAGGTGAGGGGAGCTGCTGCCGCATGCCGCACTTACCTGAAGTTGCTGGTTCCTCCCGCCCGCGGCGGGCGCTTTGCTCCAGGCGGCGGCAGTGCCCCCGCCCAGTGCCCGGGCTGTCGCCCCGAGGCCTCCCTCCTAGCGGCAGCCAGCGGACCGGCGCCGCGCTGGCTCTGGCTCGCCCTCAGGCCAGGGCATCGCAGCCCGGGCGCGTGGCGGCTGGCGCGCGCGTGCGCCACCCCAGGGCCGGGGCGCCCGGCGGCAGCTGCGGGCGCCGGCGGCGTGTGGGCCCCGGCTGTGTCAGTCAGCGCGGGCGGCGGGGCGCGTGGGCGCCGGGGGGAGCTCATTGGTCAGCGCGTGGCAGGGCATGTCTGTCACACGGCGGGGGGTCGGTCGGTCTGTCCGTCTCTGTCTGTCAGCGCGTGTGTGGGGCGGCGCGTGGCACCCCTCAGCTCACATCTGCTCCGCTCTCCCTCGGCATCCGAGCTAGGGCCTCAGGCTCCCTCCGCTCGCCCCAGGCTCTGAGCCTGACACCTGTGCCCACCGCTGAAGGAGCAGCTCAGCCAGCGAGGCACGGTGCCCGCGCACAGCACCGCTCTCAGCCGGACCTACCTTGCCAGAGGGGACCTAGATACCTGCATGAAGCCTCCTCGGATTAATTTCCTCCAGGCACTGCTCCAGCTGGTCCCCCACTTCCTTCCCCCCAGGGAGGGGTCCCAAGCACTCATTTCGGTGTTTAGCGATTAATTCATTGGCGGCAGCAGGCCAGTTTAGTGTTTATTTTTAATTCAGTCACAAATTCTTCTAACCCCAGTGGAGCCCAGGCCTTTCCAGCACCCGGGCCTTCTTCCTGTTCTACCTACTTCCTCATCTGACATCCTTATTTCCCACTATACATACACTTTATGCACCGGTTCTATTTCACTAACAGAGGTAAGTGTGTATCTCTTCACTACATTCAAGAGCATTGTTTATTTATTATTAAAACCTCTCTCCCCTCTCCTCCAGAACCAATGCCTAAAAGAGAGGAAATAGACAAGGGCCACATCCAACTATGGCTGAAGTTAATGAGAGTCTTTCCATAATGGGAACTAGTCCTGGATTAAAGTGCTAACACCCTGGACTCCCATTTTAAGTAACTCCCAGGAATTATTCAAGACAGGATAGGATCTAGCTGATGTAAACAACTATTTCCAACTTGCTTGTGCATCCCCACCACAAACACACACCTGGGAAGAAAAAAAAAGTCTGATTTTAGAGTAGTGTTTCTAGGTGACATAGTCCAAATCACACTAACTTTTCAACTGCAGCAGGTGTTGTGTATAAAAGGTGGAAATGGAGCTACATAAAGTGAAAGCAGACATTTTCTCTGCCAGTCAACAGTTTACCTCAAGTACATTGCTAGTCCCTATCACCTCTTCTATATTCAACACATTGATTTTCCTTTTTAATGCACTATTTCAAGAGGAGATTTTTCTCACTCAAAAATAGAATTTGGCCCTGCAATAAAGAAACAATCAGAAGGATAAGAAACCTAGCTTTAGATGAGCTGTATAATGAGTTGAACAACTGCCCTCAACTTTCCAAAAAGAAAACATGCAATCACACAGACAAGAAACAAAGCAAAGGAAGATAGAGTGAACATACCATTCATAAAGGATTCAGGGGAAGATTGCTTATGACAGGGGACAAAGTATGTAACCAATGGCATGAATACTATGAGGGTTGATTGAAAAAAGGCCAGAAGGAAACTTAATGCTACACTACCCTCATGTGAATTGATCATTATAGATGTCGATGAGCTGAGGGAGATGTCAAGGTTGCACTGCTGAACATAGCATTTGGAAAAGCAGCACATCCAGGTGAAATCATGGCAGAAATGATCAAAGCCTTGACAGAGGTTGGCGCACACTGTTTCATGCAAGTCCTGTGTGCAGTTTGTAAACAGAGGAAGATCACAAGAGTATGGAGAAAGTCCATTCTGCTACCGATACACAAACAAAAAAGTAACATACATGACTGTTTGAAGTACTGAGAAATTAAGTTGTCCCACTGCATAAAACTATTGTAGCGTATTATAGTCATATTCACTGAATGAATAGCAAAGTCCATTTTAGGAAAGGAGCAGTGTAGTTTTAGAAAAGGAAAAAGGATAATAGATCATATGGTCATTGCTAGATAGTTGGTGGGAAAAAAGCCAGAAGGAAACATCGAGCACAGTTGAGCTTTCCTCAATTTGGAGAAAGCATTTGACAAAGTACCTAGATGACTGCTGGTGCTGCTATTACAATTGTATAGGGTACCAGAGGATCTTGTCCAGACGTATGAGGGTTCCATGACAAAAGTGTGGATGCCTTTTTGTGTCACAGAGGGTTTTGAGATGAAGATAGGGCTCCACCAGGCAACAGCACTTAGCCCGTTACTCATAAATGTAATGAGCTTGATAAATAAACATCTAATTGAAGTGCTGTACGAAGTTGATCTCTGTACATGATATCGCGCTAATGACCAACAGTGAGGAAGACTTTATCCAGATGATTGTTGCCTGGAACAAGGAACTAATAAACTATGTCCTCAAAATGAGTTTAAAAAAAGAAGAAACTGAAGTATTTTGTTTGGAACCAAGCCAAATGAATATCAAGATGAGTGCCAAAATCTAAATCAGGTTTTCTATGTTTAAGTACCATGGAGGGTGTTTAGCAGCAAATGGAGAAAATTGACAGGGAACTGCAAGGCTATTGAGCACTGGGTGATTTATGATAAACAGACACTTAGACTACTTAAAGGACAACTATACAAAACTGGTAAGACAAGCTCTTCTGTAAGAATCAGAGACATGGGCAACCAAAGAGAGGTACTTGAGAAGACCTGAAGCCATAGAAATGAGGAGTTTGTGGGCAGTGAGAGTGGTGACTCTGTGGGCCACAAGCAGAATGATGTAATCAGGAGTCAGACCAGGATCTGTGGTATCATACATAAATTGCCTGGGAGGATGCTGAGATGGCATGGGCATGGATGAAGGGAATCCAATTAAAAAAATTAATGGTTGTTTAGGTCTAAGTGTGCAAACAAAATAAAGTCGAGACCCATAATATATATATTTGATGCCTTAATATAGTCAACTTCACGAAGCTGAAAATTATAAGCCATTTTAGCTGTGAGAAAAATTAAAATCTGAAAAATGAGCATGATCATTGGAACTGATTAAGAGCACTTTACTAGATGCCCAAAATCACAATCCTGCAATCAAAGAAGGTCATTTTGGTTAAGTAATTGACCTGCTTAGAAGGAAAGTGAAGGCAGCTATAAAAAGAATATAAGAAATTAAACAAAGGTAAAATTGATAGTAGTGAATATAAATCAGAGGCTAGGAATGATGATAAAAAAAACTGATAAAAAGCGAAGTGGGACACAAAGAGAAATCTATGGTCAGCAGAGTTAAAAACAATAAGGAGGAGCTCTTTAAGTATATTAGGAACCAAAAGAATCAGATAAATGGTATTTTTCCATTACTAGATAGAAATGGTAGAACTATCAATAATGCGGATAAGGCAAAAGTGGTCAATAAATATTTCTGTTCTGTATTTGGGGAAAAAGCAGTGGACATAGTCTCATCATTTGGTGATGATGATATTCTTTCCATTCCATTAGTTTCTCTAGAGGGTGCTAAACAGAAGCTACTAAAGTCAGACATTTTTAAATCTCCTGGACCAGTGTATTAGAAGAGCTAACTGAAAGGTCATTAATGCTGATTTTCAATAAGCCTTGGAGTACTGGGGAGGTTCCAGGAGGCTGGAAGAAAGCTCATGTGCCAATTTTTAAACAGGATAACCCAGGTAGTTATAGGCCTGTCAGCCTGATGTTTATCCCAGGCAAGATAATGGAACAACTGATACAGGACTTGATTAATAAACAACTAAAGGATGTAATTAATGCAAATAAACATTGGTTTATTACGGAAAAGAGATCCTGTCAAATTAACTTTGTATCTTTTTTATGAGATTACAGGTTTGGTCAATAAAGGTAATAATCTTCATGTAAGACTTAGACTTCTGTAAGGCATTTGACTTGGTACCACATCACATTTGATTAAAAAAACCTAGAAAGATATAAAATTAATTTGGCACACATTTAAGCGGATTAAAAGATGGCTAAATTATAGGTCTTCAAATGTAATAGTTAATAGGAAATCATCAACGGGTTTGTTTCTAGTAGAGTCCTGCATGGATGGGTTCTTGGCCCTACATTACTTAACATTTTTATTAATGGTATGGAACAAAACAAAGTTTGTTTGTTTTTCAAACAAAGTTTGAAGGTGTCACAAAATCTGAATCGCTTGGTAAACTGGGCACAGAATAACTTTAACACCTACAACAAAAATGTTTGAGATTTCCTGTTTTTATTTACTTGCTTGGCAGTATTTGTTGATTTCAATCAGAATAGGGTTCCCTACTTTTGACATATCCATTTGAAAGGCTCTGTATGCATTTAAAGTAAAGTAATGTTCGGAAATACTCATGAAGACAACAGTCTTGTTATTAACTTTTTAATATCAAGTAAAATTATACATATTTGACTATAAATCTGTTATAATTTATAGTTATTTAAATCTCTACAGAAGTATTATGTATCTTTATTGTTACTGATATTTTCTATTCTTCCTTGTATCTGAACGCTGTAAAAAATCATATTTTTAATTTTTTTTTAAATTAACCAAATTCATTTCTGGACCATAGAGTAACATCAGGGTTGAATTTGACCCACTGTGGCAAATGCAATTAAAATAAACACTTTATTGAAATAAATATCAGACATCTCACAGAAAGAATTAACAGCCGTTGTACATCAAGCCAGTTCAATACTAAGCTTTGCTAGCGGTGTAGTTAAGTGTCATAGTAGGCAGTGTCAAACTGTATGGGCATCTTTGAGGGATAGTAAATTTGAATGGTTTTATTTTGTGTTGCAAAGCAGTTATAAAGATGACCACCTGTCCACATCCCAGAACCAAATAGCTATAAAACACAAGGCATTAAGAAGAGAACATGGGATGGATGATAGATGGCTTAGTTCTGAATGTTTTTGCAGTTGTGTCAGCTGGATGTGTTTGGTAGTAGCATATAAAAAGTGTTGTAATTGCGTTGGTTCCAGGATATTAGACAGAAAATTGGGTGAGCTAATATCTTTCATTGGACCAATACTGCTGGTGAGAGAGACAAGCTTTTGAACGTACACATCACTCTGCTTCAGACCTTGTCTACACTACAGAGTTCAGTACCCATGAGGCAGCTTACGTCGACCTAACTGTTAAGTGTCTACACTATAACGTTGCTCCCATTGATGTGAGACACCCACTACACCTCCATGAAAGATATAGCACCAGTTGATGTAGTTAGGTCAATGCAGTATCCCTGTAGATGCTGCATAGCTTACATTTCCTGATGCTGCCTTTGCCAGCCCAAGCCTTGCTGCCCCTGGAACTGATAGCTGGAGCCTGGATACCCCCTGGGGCAGTGGGGCTTCAGTGGTCAGTGCCCCACTGAAGTCGATACAGGCACTTCTGCCACCAAAAGGAGCATCGTGTGGACATGAAGAGCCGATTTAATGACTGCAGTTGCTGTAGATCAACCTAACTTAAATCGATTTAATTTTGTAGTGTAGACATGCCCTGTGTCTCTAAATGCTAAATACAAGGTGGAACAGATTGTTTAGCATAAATACTTCACTTTGAATGGTCCTTTGAAATGTGTGTTAAGTGGCCTGTTAATATCCGTCCAGTCCCCAGGAGGAAAAGAAGGGGATGTTATTGATTATCAGTTGTCTCTATTAAGTCAATGATTTTTAGTGTCTATGAATTTAAGCTCCCAGGGTCATCTTTTGAAAGTATTATGTAGGTTTCCTTTGAGAATGAGAACTGATAGGACAGAAAGAAAGTGATCGTTTTGTGAAATGTGTTCACCCACAGATGATATGCTCTTTTTGCCTTTTATCATTTTCCTGTGAGAGTTCATTCGATAGCGTAATGGTTGTCTGGTTTCACCCACATAAATGCTATTGTGGCATTTAGTGCACTGGATGAGGTGCAACATGTGTTGTGATAAGCCTGTGTTGGACCTATGGATCCTGAAAAGGAGCACCACAGTCAGCTAAACTACACTTGCTTCTGCCATCTACTGTATCTGGTCATATGTGTACCTCCTTGTGGGGGGAATGGGGTGGGATCTACTCATTGCTGGGATGGTGCTTCCCCCTGGCAACTCTAGGGAATAGCTTATGAGACCAACACCCCTTCACATGGTTGCCTGCCTTCCCTCTGCCTCTCCCTCTTTTTCTGCAGCTCCTCTGTCACTCTTCGTGACCCAGTTCTCCAGCCACATCCCTAAGTGGGTCTCCCTTCTGCAGTAATCTTTCAAAGTCTCTTCTCTCCTCAGCTCCACGTGGCATTAGGCGGTCCTCATGCCCACTGTCCTGACCCTGTCTCTCCAACAGTGACTCAGGCATTCTTCATGTTCACTGCCCCCAAACAGTACCATACTGCAGTGGTTGGTAGGGGAACCCCCACCTTTGCTCAGTTCCAGTCCATGGCACTGTAGCAAAAAGTTAAAGTGTGCATCTCCACCATCTTACTGCTTTCACCCCTAGACTCCTTCCAACCAGGCGTCATCTCCCTTTCCTCAGAGAGGGGGACTGCACTCTTCCTTCCTGCTGCCTTCCACATTATTGCCAGCCTCATGGCTTTTTAGAAGCCCTGCCTGTTCCTTCACAGGTGACCCTTCATCTAATTAGCTTGCTCCAGCTTAAGTCTCCCTCATTTGCAATCTCAGTTGATTTTGGGGGACAACAAATGAGAAAACAGGAAAGGGTGTGACGGTCAAAGGGTCAAACAGAGGGAACTGGAAGGGGACACCGAGCAGAGAAGCCAGGACAGCGCCCAAATGGTGTCTAGAGACACCAGAGAAACTCTGCCCGGATATGTGAATGGACAGAGGAACAGAAATAGGCCCCATAGTTGCAGAGCACCCCCTCAGCCAACCTCCTCTCCCAGCTGTTATAGATGGCCACCTTGGCCAGTGCTAGGAGGAGGTCCTGCGACTTTGTACAGCCACTGATGGGGTTTGCATAGTGGAACAGGTGCAGGGAAAAGTGCAGCAGGACGTTCTGGAGGAGCAGGAACGAGGACTGCAGCTTGGCACACTCGAGGTAGATGTGTGCCAGGGTCTCCTTCACACCACAGAAGGGGCAGGTGTTGGGGCGAGGGGTGAACTGTGCCATGTACATGCCTGTGCTCACAGCTCCGTGAAGGAGCCACCAGCTGATGTCCCCTGTGGGCCCCAGGGTAAGGGAACGAATGGTGTGGAGTACGAGAATGTGCAGATGGTCCCTGGGCATGGTTCGGAAATGGACTGGCTGCAAATCTAGCAGCCAGCTCGGTGCATGGGGAGAGGGAATCTGGGGGGCATGTGGGGCCAGGGCCGAATAAAAGCTCCGAAGGGCTAGGACTGAGGTGGGGCGGGGAGCGCCCTCTTGCAGGATCCGCTCGAGGTAAACCCAAGAATCTGGAGGCAAGGCTGTCCTCACCTCCTGGAGTATGCACTGGGGGGGGTTCAAAGGTTTCAGAAACCTATGCACCAAGCCAGCCCCTGGGGATCCACCCAGTCCCCCCAGTCGTAATTCAGGAGGTCTCTGATCCTGGTGACACCTGCCAGGACCATCCTCCGTCACGCCGAGGGGGCCTCTGCCATCTGCAAATGCAGTTGGGGGTTGTGTAGCAGGGACTCCACAAAGAAGTCCTCTTCCTCAGTGACCACAATGGACCTGGAGGCCAAGACCAGTTGCTAGGTCCCGAGGAGATCCTGGCAGAAGACCGGCAGTTCGGAGAGGTCTCGCTGAAGACCTCTTGGATGGAGATAAGAGAGCTTCTGGTCATATCGGAGCCCTCAGAGGCAGTGGAGGAAAGTGTGTGCCAGTGTGCTGCACGCCGGACTACCTGCATTATAAAGGAGTATGCAGGACCTGCAGGTGGAAGATATGGACCTGGCTGTGGAGACAACACAGGCCCTGCCCTCCTTCCTCCAGA
Organism: Mesoclemmys tuberculata; assembly: GCA_007922155.1. Lineage (NCBI taxonomy): Eukaryota > Metazoa > Chordata > Testudines > Chelidae > Mesoclemmys > Mesoclemmys tuberculata. Next base: position 48,560,228 of record ML675603.1, read on the forward strand.
GGGAGACTCAGGATCCCTGCATAGACCCAGTGCAGTCCTGGTCAAAAGAACTCCAGAATTGTCTTCTGGAGGTAAGCCAGGAATCTCAGAGGTGAGACCAGGGTGTTGAGTTCCAGAGCATGGATGATCAAACTGGACATTTTGTTTGGGCACTATCACACCCAGTGGGGCTGTAAGAGGTCAAGAGCCTCCCCTGGCAAGGAGGCCAGGAAGGACCATCCCTACCAGCCATTCACTGGAGGGGCAAGAGCACCAATGAGGAGACAAGGGCCTGTGAGAACCAGAGACAGGACTGGGACCCAGCAGGGAGCAGCCACCTTAGAGAGGCTGTATTACCCTCCCACACAACTAGATGGTGAAAGAACACTAAGATGTGAAGCAGTTCCCTGACCTACCGCTGGAAGGAAGTGCTAGATCGACTGAGATATAGGATTAGTTTTATCATATTAGATACAAATAACTGTGACTGTAGCAGCCCCTTTCTTTCTTGGTAAGGAAAATAAACCCATGGATGGAATCCCGTGCCATGATTTCTCAACATGAATGCCTAATGTTGCTTCTAAACCCTTTTTAGTACTGAGAAGTTGTGACAATGTAATTCACCTGTACTTATGGGCTACTCTGAGCATCTAAGGGACAAATAGGTCTGTCCTGTTTGCCACAACCTCAGTGACAGCATGATCAGGCTTAAAGAGGTAGATGTACAGAAAACTGTGTGAGAGCTCAATTGACTTCAGTGGAGCTAAGACAAATGACAATTAACAAAAGCTGATAATATACCCCATAGTGTCTATTTATTAAAGCTTGGTGTATGCCACAAACCAATCTTTCATAAATATAGCATCACATTTTAAAGTTATTTTACTTTGGCTATCTTGCACACATTTTGTGTTCTTTTTCTGCAAACTTTCAAGCAATTGAAGTATACTCACACAACATTTTGCAGAAAATAGATGTTAAGCTTGTATTCTCAAGTATTCTCACCAGAAGTAGCGTATGGTATGTGAGAAAGGAGAGGAAGGAGCAATAGCAGCAGAATAAGAACAATGGATTTAAAAAAAACCAGACTTTAACAGATATGGAGAAGTAAAATCTAATGGGAAGAAAATCTAAGGGGTAAAAGAATTCAGGAGAGATGGCAATTTCTCAAAGAGATAATATTAAATATTAATATTAAATATTAAAGACACAAATGCAAACTATCCAGATGTGAAGGAAAGATAGGAAGAAGAGTAAGAGGCCAGTATAGCTCCATCAGGAAGGAAAGCCTACAAAAGGAAGCCTACAAAAAGTGGAAATAAGACAAATAGCTAAGGAGGAGTACAAAAGAATACCACAAGTATATAGGGATAAAATAAGAAAGGCTAAGGCACAAAGTGGGTTACATCTAGCAAGGGACATAAAAGGTAAAGAAGAGTTTATTTAAATGCATAGGAGCAAGAGAAAGACAAAGAAAAGTGTAGGTCCTCTACTTACCAGGAAAAGAAAGCTCATAGCTAATGACATCAATTTGCTCCTTCCTACTTACCTCATTAGGATTTGATTGCTAACTTTTAAAGGATGCCTTTTTGCCTCTAACGCCCTCCTTTACTCTGCTGGTTAGCCATGGTGGTATTCTTTTGGTCCTCCGACTGTCTTTTTTTATTTGGGCTATACATTTAGTCTGAGCCGCTATTATGGTAATTTTAGTAGTCTCCGTGCTTTTAGTTGATTTCAATGGGTGCAGGATTGAAAATCAGCAGATTCAAAATCAGAAGTGAGCAAATAGTGGACACAAATTCAGAAGTAGTGGGCCACAGCACAAGGCATACATTGTGGCTTAAATTTACTTCAGAAGCAGATGGCTGAATAACTCACCCATGCCTGAATGCTGTGGGATAAAGACAGCAGAGCACTAGCTCCTTGGCACTGGCTTCACAGTAGTGTAAATGACATTCACTATATATTTCCTGGTGGGGCATTGTAACATGCACATGCTGTTCCACACAGTGACATGCAAGATTTTTTTTTTTTGCATGCTATGTTTTCATTATGTGCAGCATATATCACAAGGCAGCATATAGCCCACAGACCTTCCAAAAAAGGATTAAATTTATGTGAAGTGCCTCAAATATGGCTCTACTGTATCATTTAAAAATTGTCTTTTCAAATATAATTACCATCTGTATAAAGTGTGACAACTATGTGAAACTATATGACATCTACATAAACCTATGCGGAATCTTAATAAATGTGTTCTTGGTAATCGCTGGTTTATTAACATTCAATAGCAAATATTATTTTGCAGCATGCAATAAAAACAACAATGCAACATATTTCCTGATGGCCAATAATCATTTCAGAAAAGGTGTAGTTTGAGGTGTAGTCAAGGATCATTGACCCCCAATGAGCTATTAATTCCCAGAAGTGCCCTATGTAGAGCTCATTCTTGCTATTATAAAAAGAACATATCCAACCCTTTGAAAGGACTGTTTCTGTTGGTTGCCGCCTTCCTCTCCACTCCTATGCAAACAGTTCTCTTTTGAATTTTGGGATGTTGTGTGCGTGATGTCATACCACTAATAGTTGCATTCTGTGTCCCTCAGAGTCCATTTCAATGATCCCCAAGAAGAATGATGCCTACTGGAAGCAAATCTTGGGGCATCCAGCAAAAACCTAATCCCATCTCTAAATCCAAATACGCACAGGGGAAACTAATGACAGCCTGCCTGTTCCCCACTCCTGTTGAGTCTTCACAAGGAGAAAGGAGCACATAGTAGAACTGGGAGCATAGATTTTTTTTTTGCTCTGTGATATATTTTCTATTGACTAACATGAAGAGTTTTTATAGATAATTACTATTAAGACACTATTCAGTGCTGTAGATGTGCACAACATTTTTCAAGACACAGAATAAAGATGCAGTGCTTGCAATCTAATAGGCAAAACAGAGGACAATGGTTCAGAGATTACTGAGGGCACCAAGGTGTCAATAGCAAGGAGATAAACACTGGAAGTGGGGTTTAATTTGTGAGTGTCAAGAATGAGAATGAAGATACTTTGTGGAAAACAATTAGAAGAATGTGTTACAAACTTCCAGGTTGTTATGGCAGAAGGCACAGAGCTGAGTGTAATAGGAGACAAAGGGACCAGAGCTGTGATTTTCCTCACCTGGAGGGTAGCGGAACACACCTAAAAAATCATGTTGGAGAAAAAATACCAGGAAGTGCTGAAAAAACACCAGGAAGTGATTAAATGAAATAAAAAGCCCCACATACCTTTGTGATTCATTCCTTAAGTATCTGTCCTCCTCAAACATAAAACAGTCATAAACAGTGTTCAGAATAAGAAGTTTGTAATTCTGTAAGTAAAACACAAGAACACAAAAATTGGAATCCCCAGTCTACTAACTAATCGGTTTATTTAAATTTGGCTTTCTACAACTCTGGTCGGGAAAGAAGATTTTGGGGAGATGGATAAGGAAAGACAGAAGTAGAGTAGTAGGGAAAGAGGGCAGAGATACACAACTTGCTGTGCCAGCTTCAGTGAATCTGGCCAAGGGAAAATAGGGGAATTGCTAACAGAAATGGAGCCTTTGGGTGCTATTGTAATATAAATATTTTCTACTGCTATTATTACTAATGAGCAGGGAAGTGAAGAGTGTTTAAAAGCAAAGAGAAGCAGCTCAGGTTTGGAAAGATGGATCTGAGATAGCGGCATGACTTTCAAGAGGAGATGCCTGAAGCACAGCTGGAGAAAAGGGAGGACGTCAGGAGTCAAAAAGCAGATGTTGAAATAATCTGCACAGAAGTGGTGAATAAGAGTAGAATGGATAAGGTTGCCTCAAGAAGAATACAGACAGAGGAGAATGAAAGCCAAGGACACAACCCTAAAGATCATCATTTCACATGGGAGGACAAAGGTTCAATCAGCAGTGGAAGGAGAGGAGCCACACACCCCCACCTACAACTTTTTACTACAGTCTATAACCCTTTCAACATAGTTGTAGAACTACTAATGTATTGACACATTCTCCTGTATCCTTTCCCCACCAGTTTTGCGTATGTGTTAGCGATCTCTCCTTACTTCTTCCCACAGTGATGCAACCAAAGGAGACAGTGAAAAAGCAATCATTACGACAAGAAGGGAATTAGGAGAGCAGAGTCAAAAAAGCTTACAGCCGGGAAAATGCAGGAGGAGAAGGAATCAGCTATGCGTAAAGCGGCAGACATTTCAACAAAAGGGAAATGCCTCTTTAAATTAATGAGGAAGAGGTAATTAGTGACCTTGGTAAGGATGCTTGCAGTGAAATGGTGAGAGCAGAAGGTGATTGGAGGAGGAACAAGAATTAATGTCTTGTTCACTGATCAGTCATTTCTGAGCACCTGTTTTATTCATTGTTGATCATTTGGCGAGGGTGCAGAGAAGAGTCATGAGACTGATTAAAGGATTGGAAAACATGATTTATATGGCTAGACTCAGAGCTCAATCTATTTAGTTTAACAAAAAGAGAAGGTTAAGAGGTGACTTAATTACAGTCTACAGGTAACTACACGGGGAACAAATATTTAATAATGGGTTCTACAACCTAGCAGAGGAAGATATTACATGATCCAATGACTGGAAGCTGAAGGTAGACAAATTCAGACTGGAAATAAGGCATACATTTTTAACCATGAGAGTAATTAATCATTGGAAGAATTTACCAAGGGTCATGGTGGATTTTCAGTCACTGACAATTTTTACTCAGCACTGGATATTTTTCTAAAAGATACATGCTAGGATTTATTTGGGGGAGGTTTTATGGCCTGTACTACACAGAAAGTCAGACTAGATGATCACAATCTTCCCATCTCGCCTTAGAACCTATGAATCGGCAGAGCTTGCTCAACTCAATGACATTTCTCTGTTTCTTTGTGCGTATCTGTATATAAGGCAATAACTTTAAAACTCCCAATTCAATCATTTCCAAAATCTCAGAGAATGTTCCAAGGATCAATGGCCAGAATCCAGTTTATTTTTAGAAAAATCAGAAAACTGAAAAGGGGAAAATGGGGGAGCATAGTCCCTGTACCATCTGTTTAGCAGGTTGATGGCAACTATAATGCCTTTTAGCACAATAATACCGCTATGTCATGTAGGCCTATCCTCCCAATAGAGTTTAACATGTTGACAGCCTGAATGACTTATCTTCCAGACTGAAAGAAGAAGAATGATGGGAGGGGGACAGAAAGGCATGCACACAGCCTCTAGGTTGGTGAGAAATGGGGGATCCTGGTAGGGGAGAGGGCAAACCCTTCCAGAGGAGAAAAAGGGGACACTGGTATGGCGGGATGGTGAAATGTGGCATACAGAGCCCCAAGCATTGGGGGGGGAAGACTGATATGGGGGCACAAAGAAACCCTAGCATGGTGGGAGGTTGGGGGACCCTACCATGTGGTAGAAGGGCAAATGTGTAGTACATGAAGCCCCTTCCATGGTAGGGAGGAGGAAAGAGGAAGAATATGGAGCTGCAGGCATGAGAAACAGGTTGGGAGGGCATTGAAGGGAGTCCCTGAAATAGAGGGGGATCGGAATATGGCACATACGGAGCCTGTGTGGGTGGAATGGAAGAATGCAAGGAGCTCCCGGAGCATGCAATAAGCTTGACCTATAGATGCTACAAAATGTGCAACTCTTTAAGCTTATAGTATTTAAATCTCAGTTGCTTTTAGTGCCCTTTGTGAACTTATGGGTGAGTTTTCATTAAAATAAAGAGTGGAAAACTGGCACAGATCTTTAGGAAAGCTTAGGAAAGCTGTGTGCCTACAATAAGTTGGCACACAAAGCAACATAATGTATATATCTAGTTTAATAAAGCAAATAGATGGAAGTAGGCTTCAATGGATTTTGGGTTATTATGTGTATTGGTATGGTAGAGAATCTCACAGAGGCATCCAATTTTTACTAAAAGTCCTTCCCATTATATTAGTAAGAGAAGAAGAAAAAAAAGTCAGTGAGACCCCTGCAACTCCTGTAAATTTCTTTCCTGTGGAATGTGATTTTCCTAAAGGTTTTTTTTTTTAAAGTGCAAGGCTTGACACATTGTTAAGGACTATTGAGTAAAGGGACTATTGAGTAAAGGGAATTACTCAAAGTTTTGAAAACAGGAACTAGTTCTCTGGTTGTTTAAATCAGTAGAACAATATTTTCCATAACAACATCCTAATTTTTGCATGATCTCAAAAAGCAATTTATTGATAGTCTCTCTCTTGCTCTCATACATCTGCTATCTGTCTCTGGGCACCCTTAGGATGGCACACATGCATCAATGCCGCTTTTCTAAAATTTACTCCTAACTGCAAATATGGACTAAAGCTGCCTTATGTGCACGACCCCACTGGTTGTGGGTTCTGTAATGCACTCTTAAAGGCACAGTACTGCCTCTAACTCTGCAACATCTGTAAACTGCATAAAGCCCCAATTTGGGAATTGCATATGGTTGAAGTCATTTGTCCTCTATGCAGCTTCAGAGGTCCAGCTGCACATATGAGATACCAGGATCAGAACATACATAATTAAAAGTCACCTTATTCTTCAGTGAATAGTGAACAGACCTGAACTCAGGATCTCATATTTATTCTATAACAGGTTAGTGTCACACTTAATATATCATTCAATAGACAACTTTGATGCGTGTGATGTCAGGGAAAACAAAGAACCCTGAATTTAGGACTTTGCGTGTACAGAAACCCAAGATAACCGCTTTTTAAAGTTTTGTATTTAAAAACACAACAAATATTTGTATTGCTTAACATGTCAAGTCCATGCATACATTTTATGAAGAAATTGCAATCTTAAACAACGTATTTATTTTTTACAAAAGCTTTCAGCTCACCTTTAAAAGATGACCAAATATTTCATGCAAAATTCATTAATTACAAGGCTGATTTTAATGTCAGAGAAACTAAAGCACATAACAGATTCTTGATTAACTAATCTACATCTAATTTAGCGTGAAATATTGTGCTTAAAATAATTGTCTGTAGCATTATTATCAATGCATTTGTATTCTTTCCCCTGATGATAGTGCAGCAATTGTAGATTTGCATTTATGTATTCCTCTCTATTTCATACTTCTTTTTTAGTGCTTGTCTATGTCACACTTAACAATGTGTCAAGAATTGTTCTGCTAGAGCCCTCTTGGCTTTAGCATTATTGAGCACAATTGCCTTATTTGTCTTCTTTTATATTAAAGTATCAGAAAATTATTTCACAATCTATTACAATCCGGACATGCAAATGCAAGCATAGAATTTAGATTGCAATTCACACTATGCTACAGGTAGCATCTGTAGAGCTAATAGAATAGGAATAAAGAAAGATACAAAATCTGAGGATTAGGGAAATAACTGAACACAGGGCAACTAGAAAGCAGGATTTGATTGTTTTAATTGTATATGTATGGGAATACCTTAGTACAGTGTTCAAAATAATAAAATAACTTAATATATTTAAGAGCCACATGCTACCTTTGATTGACACACTCAACTATCGTTGTTTTCAGAAGAAGTGACTTGTAGAGATTAAGAGCTGTATATGGTTCTCTGGCTGTTCTGGAAGAACAATAATTTTACATAGGCTAAGTAGTACAGTGAGGAATATATTGTAAAGAGGGAATTTATGGACTTCGTTGAAGAGCTGCAGTTCTCCTTTTTTATATAAACAAAATACAATTTGAATGGGATGTTCTGTGAATAAAATATCATTGACTTCACCTACTAAGCTGATCTAAAAACAACAATATGTAGAGTTGGAGTGTTTTCTTTACTTAACAAACACTCATTTGGGTTTGGCTTTGTTGTTGTTTGGGTTTATTTTATTTTATTTTATTGGTAAAGAAAAAAGTCCCCTCGCACCTCTCCTGTGGCTATGTTTTTAAAATATTATGTTTTGAGAACAGATCAAATTAGGCTGTTTACTGCTTTTTATATTCTTTCTTTATAAACCAGCTGGATAACAAAACAAGCAAGATATTTATTTCCACCAGTGTTTAAACAAAATATCAAAGGGGAATAGAAAACATTTATACCGAAAGAAAGAAAGAGAGAAAGAGAGAAAGAAAGAAAGAAAGAATTAACAGGTTAGCAAGTATGCAAATTTTACCCTATTACTAACTAAACACAGAAGAGGCAAACTCTCTTTTCAATATTCCAATATCTGTTTTTAGATGCTTGTACCTTCTCATAAATGGAGGCTTTCCAACAATTATTCAGTCCACAAACTAGGACTTCTCCATGGGGATTTCACTTCTGTGTGGCTCTACAGAAACTAGAAGATATACTCATTATCAATTCCTGCCATTACAGCTCAGTTTCCAAAACAAACAAAAATAAGGTATCTATGGAGGATAGTCAGTATCCAATGGAACATTAAATGTTTAACTAAGACACTGGCCTCACTTTCTTCATTGTAGAACTTGCTTCCCCATGCAACCATCATCTGAAACTGGCAGCACTGTTGATGGGCTAGAATTGCATGCAGCTACCAACAAACAGCTTATAAATATTTGTATGTGAAGCTCTAATTTTCAACAGTATTCACAAGAATGCATGAATCTAACTTAGATACAGTTTTTAAAGCTCAGATTGTATCCATCTTGCATGGGTGCTCAAGTGTGGGAATGGTGTTAAAAAAAAAAACAAACCCAAAACCCTACACTTGCCATGCAGGAGCAGCCATGGTGTGGCTTGGAAGTACAAGCTCTGCTCACCCGTTACTATATATACATGAAAGGAAGGTTGAGGAAAGGTTGCCTGCCATGGAATGTGTGAGAAAGAAGTGCGGGGAGACAGATGGACTGAAGAATTTGCAAGGTGGGTGTGATGTTAGCCTCTAAGGGAGACATACTGAGATAGATTACATAGGGCAAAATGGCAAAGAATGGAATAGACAAAGCCCTAAATACTTATGCTTTTTCTTCCATAAGTTATACCAAGCCAACAACAAACATCTTCTGATGATCTTACTGGTCAGTCAGAAGACAAAAACCCACAGTTTCCTTAAAACTATCCAGCTCTTTGGCTAACACCCAGACAGCCAAGTCAAACATGATAGGGATTACTGAAAATCTTGTCTATCACATTTAAAAAAAAATCCCAAAAGGATCGGACACTTTACCAAACAGGTCAATGAATATTTCAGATCTTACTCAAATAAAAGCTTAAAGTCAATACTTATTAACTAAACTAATATTTATTTTAAAGAAGGAAGGGATAGTATTGGTTAAAAGATCATATACATACAGATGAGCATAAAATCCATAAATCAATTTCAAAGTAGAGATAACAGAGTCACAAAGTTCTGAATTTGCAAAAAGTCTCTGAAAATTACCCAAACAGGCTGGGCATCATCAATCCTCGTTTAGTGCTTCCTTGCTAGAAATCCAGTCAAAAGAGATGAAGCAGGAAATGAAGACTAACTAGTCCATGTACAGAGTGTGTATAATTTCTTCCATGAGAAATAGCAGGGTGATTCAAGGCTGGTGCTGAAATCCCAATATTGCAATCCAAAGTTTTCCTGACAAAGCTTGGACAGATTTGAGATGAAAAGGATCAGGCCTGAAGTTTCCTTTATCGTTGAAACAAGGTGGGCACTTGCAGTTAACTCCTTCACATGGGCTTTGATGAAAGCGAGCCAACAGTTTGATCTTTACTCAGTGGATCCTTCCTCAGACAATACAGACAGCAATAGCCATTTAAACTATCACAACAGTCTACAGATATTTCCTTGAGTGGAGAATAGTAATATATATTATTCTTTGAAGTAAAACCTGCTCATTTCATAGGCACACATTGGTAATTAGCTGCATTAACACAGTTAACGGACCATTTACTTAAATCTCAAACAGTAATACAGGCAAATGATGTTATTCCACCAAACGTCCATCTAGATGTCAATAATCCCTTTTGATCTCTTATTCAATAGAGCAACAGTAATAGACAGGAAAGCAGTTTGTCTATATTGTTAACCTCTAACAAGATATAAGTAAACAATATCAAATAATTGCCAGCAATACACTTGCATATCAAACCTCTAGTCTACTTATAAGGAATTACCTTCACTACCATTTGTATTTTCCTTTAATATGTCTTTAAAGATCAGATTTGGGCCATGGAACATGCAAAGTTGCTTAGCCCTTTCTGGTCCAGTGTCACAGTGGGTATAGTTATTACTGTCAAGCACTTGGTGTCCGAGAACCCCATGAAAAATTCTGCTATTAAGAGCATGACCCTTCCACACACCTTCCAATGCTGCCCCAAGGGTGTCAAAGACCCAGCCTTGCCAAAAATAGTGAAAATTTGCTTTAGACAACATTGGGAAGTTCGGCAGACTAGACCAGGAAAGAATACTTTCCATTTTAAATGTTGGCACAAACCAGCATTGTTGTATGCAAAAGGGCAGCTGCTGGTCACCAGTGAAAACAGTTTCTTTTTTATCTGGAAGCAAGAAAAATTTTTTATGAGAACCACCTTGTCACAAAAAGCAGAATGTGATTTTTGTTCATGATCTTTATTTGCAGTGGCAATATTTAAGAGCTAATTCACAGGTGTACTCAATACTCCATCTCTCCTGCAGAGAGCACTGAAGTACCCCTCATCTTAAGAGAAGGGCAAGAACAGAAGATTGGTCCTAACCTCACTACTGTATAATGCCTATTATTATCAAGCTAACCTGTTAAGGGTATAAAGTCAGTTCAGTCCCTTCAGCACATTACTTGAGATTGTATTGTTCTGCCTAGCTGTGCAAGAATCCTATTAACCTTTTTTTCCTCCTCTCTAAAAATTTAAAGAGGAGAGAAATGGAAAAAGTGAAGAGAACACCCTGCTTCTTCTTGTAGTGTGGTTTTACTCTGCAAAAGATATCCTGGACAAATGACATTGCGGGGTTTCCATGTTCTTTGGCTCTCCAGTATTTCCAGATCAACCATGTTCATATTGAAAAGTTCCAGAAGGGTAGCCATATTAGTCTGTATACAGCAAAAACAACAAGAGTCCTGTAGCACCTTAAAGACTAATACATTTCTGTGGGCATAAGCTTTCATGGGCGGCTCATATTAAAAGCAGATAGCAATAACAAAAAAAAAAAAATCTATCCCAGTCTCTTTGGATCTGAGAATCAAATTAGGTCATCCTTTCCATGCATCATTTGCAGTAATAAATGTTCTGCAAGCAAAATTAGGCTTTCAGTTACACATGCGTGACCCTGCTGTCTTCATTATATCTCAGTGACACCTGCATCACTCCAGTGGCCACAATAAGTTTACACAGATGTAACCGATTAGAAAAATAATACTATTAATGATACACAGGAAGGAAGAGAATCCAGCTGATTACTCTTAACTACCAGGAGCAAAGTACTTTAAAAAAAAATGTCACTAAAGACAGCAGACCTGAATCTGAGTACACATACACAAAGGGAGCATTGCTGTTGATTTGAACCATGAAAGGATCATTTTTTACACAGTCCCTTTTCAGAACAGAAACACACTTAAATTTATTACCTCTTTATTAGCGCAGAAGCAGAGAAAAGCAGGGAAATAGAGGAGCTGGAGAGAATGGAATACTAAATAAACCAAGGGACAAAGAAAACACTATGTCATCCGGAGTTCTGTACTCCTGCGGGTCACCTTTGGTGAATGGTTCTGAGGTGAGGTTCCAGATGTCTCCAGACCCCAACTGCAGCACAAGCATATTTAAAGACATATCTGTTCTCTGCGGCTGTGAAGGCGGTTGAGGGCTGCAGCAGGACAGAGAAGTTGCTTCATACTTCCCTGCCACCAGGTCCAGGGCTCCTTCCTGTCAAGTTTCGTGAGGTTGCCGCCTGCGCACTGGCTCCTGCACATTCACTTTATTTTAAAAGGAAAGCCATCTGAAGAGAGGTGTATTGATGGAGTTGGTCTTGCCACCAAGAACAAGATTGCTAGTCAACTTTTAGAACTCCCTATTGGTATTAATGAATGTCTCATGACTCTGCATCTTAAACTTAGTAACGGCCAGTGTACAACAATCATTTGTGTGTATGCTCCCATGCTTGACAATGATGAAGACAACAAAGAGCAGTTTTACTGTGCTCTTGATGAAGTTCTCACTGCCACAGCTAGGGAAGACAAAGTTATCCTCATGAGTGACTTCAATGCAAGAGTTGGGCAACATCCTGAACTCTGGAAACGCATCATTGGGAAAGGAGTGGGGAAAGTTAACTCTAATGGCATTCTTCTCAGTAAATGTGTGGAACATGATTTGCTTATCACAGATACCATCTTTAGACAGAGGGACAAATATTAGACTACTTGGAAACACTCACATTCCGAACACTGGCATCTTCTTGACTATGTCATTGTCAGAGCCCTGGATCATACTGATGTCTATATTACATGAGAGGTATGCATAACTATTGGACAGAGCATCATTTAGTCAGATCAATCATGAACATGCAGCTTGCACCATAACACCATAAAAAACTGAAAGGAATTTGGAAGAGATTTAACATCAAGGCCCTTCAAAATCATTCTAGTCAGGGGACTCCAGCAACACCTCACTGAAATGCTCTCTGACCTACCTGACAATATCAATGACATCCAAACACACTGGGAGGAGTTCAAGACCATTATTCACAAGGCATGTGCTGAATCAATTGGATATTCCACTCACTGCCATCAAGATTGGTTTGATGAGAACAACAAGGAAATCCTAGAACTTATTCATGAGAAGAGAGACACATTTTGGGCTTGGCAAAATAAGCCCTCTAACCAGCAAAAACAAGAGACTTATTGGCTTAAAGGTGTAGTTCAGACGCTGTGTGCCATCAAGAATCAGTGGTGGCAAGCAAAGGCCATGGAGATCCAGAGTTTTGCTGATCAAAATGATATGAGCTTTTTTCAAGCAACGAAGACATCTATGGACCAAGTTCAAATGGCATAACCCTTTTGTGATTCCAGGACAGTTCCACCCTTCTTAAGGAAAATGTAGCCCTCAGGCAACATTGGAAGGAGCATTTTGAGACTCTATTTGAACCACGAATCTGAAGTCCTAGCTGCCACCATTGAGTCCATTCCTCAGCATCCAGTAATAGAACTTCTTGCTGACTGCCCCTCCCAATCTTCTGAGGAAGTTTGCCATGACTCAAACTAGAAACAAGGCATCAGGCCCAGATGGCATCCCTGTGGAGGCCTTCAAAGTTGGTGGAATAGCACTTGTGCAAAAACTTTATCTACTTAGGGTTAGAATTTGGGTTAATGAGGAAATTCCACCTGACCTAAAGAAGACTAATATTGTGACCATTTTTAAGAAAGGGGACAAGTCAATGTATGGGAATTACTAAGGTATCTCTCCATTACCAGGAAGATCCTTGTCACAACCTTTTGAATCATCACCTCCCTCTTATTGAAGATGTCCTTTCAGAATCCAAAGATGGTTTCAGACCGTCCCGGGGCACCACCAACATGATTTTTGTTACACGGACAGATCCAGGAGAAGTGTAGAGAACAACACTAACCATAGTTTATGGCATTTATTGACCTAACTTTGATTTCATCAATTGGGAAGCTTTATGGAAGGTGTTGTCTCGGTTTGGTTGTCCGTTGAAGTTCATTCATGTTCTTAGACTACTTCCTGATGGAATGACCACCATCATCCTCTGTAATGGGTTAGAGATGGACCTATTCACCATCCGTAATGGTGTTAAACAGGGCTGTGTTAATGCCCTAACACTTTTCTCCATCTATCATGCCATAATCTTGATTCTTATTCTTAACCGCCTTTCCTCTGGTATTGAGATGGAGTATTTCATGGATAGCCAGCTTCTTTATCTGCAGCATCTCCATTCTAAAACTAAGGTCACCAGGATTGTTATTAGTGATCTTCAGTATGCTGACAACTGTGCTATCCTTGCACACACCGAAGCTGACTTGCAATCCACCCTAGATCTCTTCTCAGGTGCCTATCATAACATAGAACTTTTCCTCAACATTGGGAAGACTAAGGTACTCCATCAGCCTGCCCCAGCACAAGTTGTCCCCCTTCTCCCACAAATTGTCATCAGCAATAAACCCCTGGAAAACATTGAGCATCCTTTACCTCTCCCAGATGGCCAATCTTGATGTGGAGATCGAATATAGGGTCTGTTGTGCCAGTGCATCCTTTGGAAAGTTGGTCCGTCATGTCTTTATTGACAGAGATCTGTGGACAGAAACTAAGATCCTGGTCTACAATGCAGTAATCATCCCCACTCTTCTTTATGGGTGCGAGATATAGGTATTGAAGCCATCTTAAACATCTACAGTGGTACCAACAACACGACCTTAGGAAGATTCTCCATATCAGATGAGTAGACCATCGCACCAATGCCAGCATTCTCTCTGCAGCTAATGTCACCAGTTTTGAGGTGCAGATTATGAAATATCAACTTTGCTGGGCTGATCATTGTGTACAGATGGCTGATACTTGTCTTCCAAAGTAAGTCCTCTTTTCTTAACTTAGGACTCATGGGAGACAGAGGAAATGCTACAAGGATATCCTGAAAGTATGTCTTAAGAAGGGAGGCATTGACTCCACAAATTGGAAAGAGCTGGATGGCAATAGACTGCAATGGTATCACATCATAAATCAAGCCTCAGCCTGTTTTGTAGGGAATCACTTTGCTGAAGAGGCTGAGAAATGACAGAAGAGGAAGGAAAGTACACAGTATCCGGGCCAGCAGTTATGCTCTCTCCATGAATCCACTTGTCACATATGTGGAAAAATATGAAGAGCACAAATTGGACTCTTCACCCATCTCAGGGCTCATCAGTAATTTTCCCCCTGGCAGACATCATCCTCATATTGAGGGATAGCCTCCACCAAAGAATATTTGCTAATATTACAGAATATCCAATAAAATAGAGAAATAATACTTCAGTCAGCACTATTTTTAAAGAAAATAATTATTCAATATTTCCTGATTAAGCCGTGAGATTGGTGTAGTATATATAAACACACAAAAAGGTTTAACAGCCCCCAATAGTAGCTAAATAACACTCTCCTGCCCACAAGATCACTTATTAGCCAATTACTCTGTTCTAGTGATGTAATGCTTCTACACTGCTTTTTAATGATATAGTATATTGTCAATTCATATTCAGAGAAGTTCTTTGGAACCTTAAATAAGGCGTTTGTCACAGAATTAAGCTTTTAATAAAAGTAACTACTTTTCTAATTTCCCATTGGACTCCTAGGGTCTAATCCAGCACCAGCTGAAGTCAATGAAAAGCATTTGATCAAGCCTTTACTTATTATGCCAAGCACAAAAAAGATATGCACATAAGGATGTGATTGATGGTTTTGTAGAAGAAGGTAGAATAAAAAAATTAAACAAAACAGAGAAAGAAAATGGCTTGTTTCAGAAATCAGTCAGGACTGTACTGTCATTAACTCTGATGAGTTTAACAATTATGAGGAACATCTAAAAGAGTTTTTTAAAAGCAAATAATATTGAGAAAAGCATATGAAGAATGGTGTTTCTTGCAGTAGTTATACCAAATAGTGAAAGAAGTTTCCTTGGCTAACAGCTCATGGCACTGGAAAAAAAACAGGTGAAATTAAGTTTAATGTCCTCAGTGAAGTGTTGAGATTTTTATTCACTTAAGAAAAATGTCCTCACTGAAATTTATAGTTTCTGAAACAGCAGACAGAATCCAGGTGAAAAGTTGCCTTATTTATAGCAGATTTTAAAGGTCTAGTTTCCCTGTGGCGGTTTAGTGCTGTGTTATGACAGCTGAAAGATCAATTTGTGTATGAAATTAGCAGCAGGGAAAAGCACAGCAAAGTAATTAAGAGGTGCCTATTGAGAAATGTCTTTTGGGAAAGAATACTGGACATTGTGAATAATTTTAAAACACTGCATGTTGTGTGAAATATTTTAACTGTTCTCAGATATTCCAGATTGACCACATGGGCACAAAGATTGAATTCAGGAGGGACAACAGGTAGCTGCATTAAAGTTTAAGAATAGCCAAGCTGTAAAACAAGTGAAAATTTTCATAGTGTTTCTTTTATTGTTTCAGGATCATAAAGAGGAAGTGTATAGGGCATTACACTAGGAGTCAGAATACGTGGGTCCTGTTCCTGACTCTGACACTGCTGGGCAAGCCACTTTATCCCTGTCTCCCCGACTGTCTCTCTTGTCTACTTAGATTGTAAATTCTATGGGGCAGGGACTGTCTATTCCTATTTGCATGTACAGTATCTAGCACAATTAGATCTGCAGTTACAGATGCAGTTCTTTGTTTACCATCTTTGTAGATCTCAATGTTTCCATGCAGTTCAAAATGTTAGATTTCTTGTCATTCTTGAATGAAAAATTGGGCCTAGTTTATGATTAACTCCTCCTGTATAAACACAGGATATAGAACATCCCCAAATAATTCCCAGAGCATACCTATTAGAACGACATCCAATCTTGATTTTAAAATTGCCGCCACAATCATTGATAAATTCTTCCAATGGTTAATTACCCTCATTGTTAAAAAGTTATGCTTTATTTCCAGTTTGAGTTTGTCTATCTTCAACTTTCAGCCATTGGATCATTTTATACCTTTCTCCACTTGAAGGAACAGCCCATTATCTAATATTTGGTTCCCATATACATACTTATAAACTGTGATCAAGTAACCTCTAAGCCTTCTCTTCGTTAAGCAAAATAAATTGAGCTCCTTCAGTTTGTCACCGTAGTGCATGTTTTCTAATCCTTTAATCATTTTCATGGCTCTTCTCTGAACCCTCTCCAATATCTTAACATCCTTCAACTGTGGACACCAGAGCTGGACACAGTATTCTAGCATCGGTTGCACCAGTGCCATTCCAGAGGTAAAATAAACTCTCTATTCCTACACAAGATTCCCCTATTTTTGCATTCAGGGACTGCATTAGTTCTTTTGGCCACAGCACTGCACTGGGAGCTCATGTTCAGATGATTATTCAGCATGACCTCCAAATCTTTTTTGGAGGCCCTGCTTCCCAAGAGAGAGTCACCCGTTATGTAAGTATGGCCTACATTCTTTGTTCCTAAATATATGCTTTTACATTTAGCCTTACTCACCAAGTGATCCTGATAGTTCTCAATCAGTGTTCTGGCCTCTTCACTATTTACCACTCCCCCAATTTTTATGTCGTCTGCAAACTTCATCAGTGATGATTTTATGTTTTCTTCCAGTTCATTGATAAAACTGCTAAAAAGCAAAGGCTAAGGACTGATCCTGAAGGACCATCTTGGAAACACACCCGCTCACTGACAATTCCCCATTTACAATGACATTTTCAGACTTATCAGCTAGCAAGTTTTTAATCCATTTAGTGTGTGCCATGTTAACTTTCAACACTATTACTGTCACCAACCAAATTTGTAATCCCCCCCAAAAGATATGAAGTTAGTTTGAGAGGCTCTATTTCCATAAACGTATGCTGATTGGCATTAATTATCATCCTTTAATTCTTTATTAGCTAAGTCCTGTATCAGTTGCTCCATTATCTTGCCCAGTATCAACGTCAATTAGTAATCTCTAATTACCTGGGTCATTCTGTTTACCTTTTATAAATATTGGCACAACATTTGCTTTCTTCCAGGTTTCTGTAAATCCCCAGTGTTTCACAAGTTATTGAAAATCAAGATTCAAGGTCCAGTGAGCTCCTCAGCCAGCTCCTTTAAAATTCTTAGATGCAAGTTATGTGGACCTGCTGATTTAGAAATGTCTGACTTCAGTAGCTGCTGTTTAACAGCCCCCCAAGAGTTATCACCATTGTATGAGACTGTATCATTTTCCCCCAAATACACAACAGAAATATTTATTGAACACTTCTTCCTTTTCTGCGTTATTATTGATAATTCTACCATTTCAATCTAGTAATGGACCAATACCATTGTCAGGATTCTTTTTGTTCCTAATATACTTAAACTCCTTTATTGTCCTTAATCTGCTGGCCATGGAGTTCTCCTTCTGTCCCTTGACTTACCTTATCAACTCCCCCCCCCAATTCCTACCTTCTGATTCATATTCATTACTACCAGTGATGATATCCCAAATTTCCAATAACCAGTTCTATGAAGGCAGGTGATATTTAAGAACCTATTCTGAATAGGTTCTTAAACATCATGCACACAGCACCCCACACACACCCAGAACTACAGAGTACCCTCCGCTGTGAAATTGACTCTCCCTGGTCAATTTCGGCGGCAGGGAGAATAGCGGGAGACACTCGCTGCCGGGAAATTGACTCTCCCGCCGCTAACAACCGGTTCGCTGCTCCGCCTTTTCATTGAATCTCCCAGCGCTAAGAACCGGTTCGCTGCATTTTTTCTATTTTAAGAACCGGTTCGCGCGAACCGGTGCAAACCGGTTGGATATCATCACTGATTACTACCAGCTTTCCCTTTCTTCAATTTAAATTTTTTTTTTTATAGCTGCATTCACTTCCCCTGTAAAACCAGGTCAGTTTTTAATCTTTCTTCCTTGATTGTGGGACTGTGGCTGTTTGGACATCTAGTAAAGTGTTTTTGAATGATTCCCAATCATCATTCACATTTTTCTGATTAAATTCTTCCTCCCTGTTGATTTAGCTTATAATGATTTTCACTTTTGTGAAACTGGCCTTATTAAAGCATCAAGGATACATATTTCTGTTCTGTTCTTTATTCTGCTTGCACATTGTAAATGTGATCAAGTCATGATCACTTGTTCCTCAGTCACCTGTCATTTATAATTATGTGATCAATTCCTCTTTACCTGTTAAGACAAGGTGTAATAAAGAATCCCCTCTTGTTGACTGTAACACTTTTTTGAAACACAGACAATATATTTAATTATGATGGAGATTACAGGCATGATTCTCTTGTCATTTACATTGATGTAAATCAGTAGCAGTTCCCTTTAAATCAATGGCAAACCTTACCAGATTAGACATATTTTATACAGACACGAGTGTGTTTTTGCCACTATAGATTATACACAAATGACACAAAATAAATCAACAAAAGAACTTTTTCGCCAGACTAACTGCATCTGCACTAAGGCTTTTGCTAGCATAGCTATGCTAGTTAGGAATGGGACTTTCTCCACACTTCTAACCAACATACTATGCCAGTGAAACTTTACTCATAGCTCAGGCTGCTAGTGTGAAATTCATGTGACTGTCAGAAGAACCAGACCCAACAAATTCCCAGTGTTTTCAGATATATTGACTTACCAAGTGCTGGATTTACCAAATGTATTCTGCATGGCCATCTGAACAATGGCACTCTGCAGGAGGAGAAAACCCTTCCAGTGGTTGTTTATTCATAATATGCTTAAGATCAGTGTATATCTTATCTATAGCTGACAGTCCAGTTATATCCCGAAGACAACAGAAATATTAAACTTACCTGTCAGATATGAGTTGAGCAGAGCAGGGTTTCAGTATGTTTTTCCTGTGTCTGGCTTCAACCTCCATTTCATCTGCAAGTGATACATTTAGATTAGAATGTCTGGGGCTCTCACTGAGGTGGAATTCATTTACATATACAACATCTTAGAGAACAATTCAAAGCAAACACTTTTTTACTGTCTTAATTGAAAAGTTTGTTACGTCTCCTTAAGCAAAAATTTCCTTTTTTGTTACATCTCCTTAATTTCAATTAAGCATCTTAATTGAAAAGTTTGTTACATCTCCTTAAGCAAAAAACAAATGCAGCTAAATATACCTCTGATGTAATGCCACTGAAATCAGTGTAGGTTCATCAGGTCTTAATTGATTCCTGCCATTAATAACATTCATTGTCTGGGCTACACTTAGCCAAAAGCAGTCTGGACCACATTCAGTGATGTCTTAAATAGGTCATATAACAGATATAAATGACAAATTGGAACAGATTAAACCAATTGTTATTCAATGGGTATACAAAATCAGTGTCCAGCGGTAGATGGGGGACACAGTAGGAAAATCAATTAGAAGGAAAGTATGAGATAGGATTTCCTCCACCCCTAATTTAACTTATGCCCACATTATTCCTATCATTTCTGGAGCTAAATTATATCAGCACTGATATAAACAGGCACAACTCCTATTAGATTTAATGGGAGCTGCACCTAATTGTGCTTATTGCTAAATTTGGTTCCACAGAATACCAAACCAGTCTCATTTTGTGTATCCACTGAATGCCAAATCATGACACACACATTGCTTTACCACCATAGTCTGGCTAATTTACACTTAATGTGTAATATACACTACCATTTATTTCACAATTGATGTGACTCTTTGCCTACATCTGAACAGAAATGCTGTACTTCAGATCCACATTTGGCCATCAAAGTTATATTTAAAACAATGCAATGTATATTCACATAGTGCTTTAGATAAACCATCTGTACAGAATTCAGAAAGCTTTCATCTATCCATTCACACATTTCTGAATAATTCATTTTAATTAAATACACACACTTTTTCCACTCAGTAAGAAAAAGTTTACTCTGTGAAGATGATTTCACCACTGGAGTATTCCACAGCTATTGTTTTGAATGAACATTAACTACACCATAAGAAACACAGAAACAAAGAGCTACAATGAGGTTATGTCTGCCATAGCTACAAATCTGTTTAACTGATGTTATCGTACCTATTAACTAGTGATTCTTATGGAACTTATTGCTTGTATTTTGTATTTGGTCATCTTCGGTTTTTCAAAATGTATCCAATGAATTGCACTCTAAGGCCCGGTCTACACTTACCTTTCAGATTCGGTGGCAGTCGACAGGAGATACACAAGTGACGTAAATCACTTGCGTATCTCTCGTCAACTTCGTGGCGTCTCCTCTGCGCGCTGTCCGCACAGCGTTCCCTTCAACGTAGCGCTATGCTACTTACAGGGGTGGTTTTGCTGCATCGCTTGCTGGATCGACTGGGCGGGTCTACACAGACCGCTCAGTCAATCCAGAGCAATCGATCTGATGGTGGCGAATTTGCCGCCCTCATTGTAGACCCAGCCTAAGAGTGTAGAACAGGATCTCAATATAAAGAGAATGATACAACTATGATTTATTTTAAAAGAACTTTCTGTACACTGCTATCCCTTATAACTCCATTTGTGTTATTAATGCAACAGGGTCCTAAACAGAGTTATCAACCCCAGTTTTTAAAAAAATGTGAGTATCTGAGTGGATTGAAAAACCACTGAACCTTTTACATCACTTTGAAGATATCAGCTAACAAATCGTTGGTGAACAATCTGATTGTCTGCATTAATGAGGCTGCAAGTAGGGTGCTTTCAGAAGCACTACTGATCTGTATATATAGGATATGTCTAAGTGAGCTAAAGAAAAAGCAAAGATGTTTAAACATTTTTAAACAAAAATTCACTTACATGAGCCTGATATTTCTGTTAATAAAACAATAGCCATTCTTTATAGCAATAAGAACAAATCATTTCCAAGTATGTGATTATGCTAAGAATGCAATTAAACAATATACCTATAACTTCTGAAGTACATCTGTGATAACTAATTTTAAGAGTATTGAGAATATGATCATACTATAGTTAATGACAGGAGTAAAATATTGTAAAGATTAAGGAACTACATTCTACCTTTGATACATGTATTTCCATTGATCTTTCTTGCACAATCCACTGCTAAGTAAGAAAACAAAAGGAATAAATTGTATCATACAGCAGCAGCATTCAGGACTTAAAATACTGTAACCATGGTCTTATAGCCCATTTCTGATATCAATTTTAAGGCCAAATAGCATCATTTACCTAGTGGGCTGCCAGGGGGCTTCAGACATGAAACAATTTAATTATATTTAATGGAGTGATTTTGATTTTGTTTGTCATTGGGTATTCAGTCTACTTTTTGGATGAACAGACAAGAATATATGATATGATTAAGGTCTCACTCTGTGCTATTACAGGCTACGTTTATACCAATGGTGGCAAATTTGCCACCGTCAGATCTGTGGAGACCCCTTCGGTCGATCCAGAAATCACCGGAGGAAAACCACCCCCGTAAGTGGTGCAGCACAGTGTGGACGGCGCGCGGAACAGACGCAGTGAAGTCAATGGGAGATACACAAGTTTTTTACGTCACTTGCGTATCTCCCGTCAACTGCCACCGAATCCAAAAGGTAAGTGTAGACCAGTCCACGTCTCATTTAGCCTCTCCTTCAACTTGACTTCCCACCTCCTAATGACCCTAACTGACCAAAAATCTCTTGCTTAAGCAATAGCACCAGTGAGGAACTGAATGAGGGAATCTTAAATTGCTGCATGAAATGAACTCTTCTCTAGCAAAGACATTTGTAAAGCTGCGTTTAAAACTTCTGAAGCAAGAAGAGAAATTGTAATCCTTGGATCACAAAAAAAGGAGAGTCATGAACTGAAGCTCAAGAAAACTCTTCCAGTGGTTGTGTCTGAACAACATCTAGCACAATGAAGCCCTGTCCTGGAAAAGGACTCTAGAAGCTACTGTAATTCAAATAAATAATCACACAGAGGGCTAATATTCTTATATTAGCAGAGTGACGGCTGAGTGAGTTAAACCCTTCACAGCTCTATGCACATACAATACACTGTCAGAGTAACAGAAATGACAGAGATTTATGGACATACCCTATAAAGCTTAGCATTCCACTGAGATTTCATGTAATGAAGTAGGTGCTAAGAAAACCTTCTTGTACCATAAATGTGCATATAGTGCTAAAGAGTTAAAGAAATTTTAACTACCATTGCAAAACACTTATATACCTCTGCTCCATTTTTCTTTCAGAACAGACTTCGCTTGATCAGTTTTTGCACAGACATGCAGCAAAATAGATTCTGTTATTTTTATGGATAAAAATGCATTTATTTCACAAGGAAGTGCCAAACTTGAAATGAAACAACTTATTAACATCATCAGACTAAATGGATTCTATCAAGTAGCTTGTCATACACACTCAGGCCAAACCTTGAGGATCATAACCTTCACTTCTCAATCAATCAGGCTGAGTTCCTATGGAAGTCAAGGGGAATTTGGTCTGAGAAAGGACAGTAGAGTTTGAGCAGGAGTGAACAGATGAACCTTACACACATATGACAGATTGGTATAACGTACAGTAAGAGGAGGAGGTTTGAGAAGAACCTTTGGTATATAAACCATTCAAGTGCTCTTCAAGGGATTAATTTTGAGTGATACTAATATTATAACTTCAGAATAACTGTATGATATACTTGCCCTTCTCAATTTTCCAAGCCATTTTTGAATTTCATGATATTTGAGCCATGCCAAATAAGAAAACTGTGAGATGGGAATCCAGTTAAATTTATTATAGCTAGGTCTCCTGTGCGAGGCTGTATGGGACAAGAATTGTTCAATATGAGGCAACTTAAAAATAATTACATTTTAAGGCTCCAAAATGGTACCTGATTAATCTTCTGAAATTCTCCAGAGGAGAAAGATATTTATAAGCAGCAGCAGAACAATCTCCTATATAAAATACTGTTCCCCATAAACCCACGAACACTAACCTCACATCTCCATAGCCCCTGAGAGCACTGCTAGAGCTAACATACTAACAATAGCAACATGGTCAGGGCAGCAGCTCAGGCTAGCTGCCTGAGTACATAGTTAGAGAGTCAGGTAGCAACGTACCCAGGAGGCTATTTCAAGCCATCATCCATGCACTGCAGCCACATTATTATTTTGAATAGACTATCTTGAGCAGAGCTAGCATGCCTGTCCACCAATGGTGGGAAAAACCTTCCCAACCATTCTGTAGACACACCCTAAGAATATCAAACACCTTTTTTTTCTGTATAAACAGTTCTCACTTATGGACTAGCAGAAACAAGAAGCTGAAATGCATTCAGGGGATATATTGCTGATATTTCTGCTTGAGATGGAGTTTTTGGTTATGCGTGGCTCCTTAGTCTGTGTCAGTCTTGATTTATTTTCACAATAGAAATCTCTCCTTCACTATAGTTGATTTAGGGCCTGGGCCTGCAAGATGTTGAGTGCCTACTGGGACCGTACAATCAGGTGCCATTGTGGAGTCTTCTCTAGCTTTCATCTCAATAGGAGATTTTAGAAGTACAGTTTCTTACTCTAATGTCTTCTGTGATGTGCGAGTTGTACTGAGAGTCTTTCCATGCCTGCCATATGCAAAAGTTTTGATTGGAATTGGCTAACCACTTTTCAAAACTATCACGTTTCTTTTAAGGAGGAATCTTTTTAGATCTTTCTAATATCCTGGAACTGACATGGCTTCAACTACACTGCAAAGTTTTCTTCGTTGTCCATTTTAATTTCTATGTATGTATATGAAGAAAAACTGATAAAACATGAGCTTACTAACACACATTTATCAGTAGAGTAACTGCAATAAAACTTCTTTCTAGTCCTCCGTTATCACACAGCAAAAGAAAAGCAAAGAATTGGCACTGCAAAATAGGAAACTCAAGTTTAGATTAAGATAGTCTCTAAATGTGCCCTTTGATACAGAGCAATTTAAATTCTAATGCTAGTGGAAACAATACAACATTCATTTATGCAAATTCTCTTTGCTTAAATATTGGCTTCAGCAGCTTTACTTCATTCTTTCTGGCTCATAACTAATATGGCTGTGGCACCTGTTATTTAATAACCAATAACAATGTGTCTGATAAAAATATATTAATATTGCAAAAATACAGTATTATAGTCAGAATGATTTATCTCTTTTCGTTTTAGTTCACTGTGTGGAGCTAAGATAATGTGGGGAGCGTGGGTCACTGTTCACCCAAGAGGAAAATCCCTGTTTTTTCTGCTTTTCATTGTGAGCTGGAGCGGTCACACGCCCTTAAAGTTACATGTGCAACATGCCCCACAGTTTATGAAATTTGAATTTATGGCCATCAGGGCCCAGCAGATGAGATTCCAGAGGTGCTAGGCTCTGTAACAAGGTCTCTTGGATCCAGAAGCAGGAAGTGAAAGAGAGACCATAGAATAGACAAAGTGCGAGAGGCTAGGTTCATGAGGAGCACTTAGGTGTATAAAGGGGCAGTTAGAGTCCTAAATCCAAACTTTTGGCACCACTGGCATTCACAAAACCACCAATCAGCTTCACCTAAAGTCCCTAAACACCTCAATTTCCATTGGTGAATCCCCTACATTCCTGCTGGTGGCTACATGGACAGTCACCTAAATCTGCTCAGTGCCTAGATGCTCAGTGCCTAGCTCACGCTTAAGCCATGGCAGGATTCATGAACTGGACTTTTCCCTGCCTATCCTGCTGGATGTGCTCGGAGCATGCCTACCACACATCTTCGTCATAAGGCTGATGTAAACGTAGAGCAACAGCTGTAATTTTACATTCAGATGGTTAAGCCGGATAATTGCATCGGGAGCAGCAGAGTGTATTGCTGAGATGCCTACTTCATATTTGTGACTCAGGCATTGAGTTGTGATATGTTCCACGGTCTGTTCTAGGTGATCACAGTCACAGACACTGGAGAGTCTTTAATTTTCCATTTGTGGACCATTTATCTGCATCTACCACGGGCTGTGCAGCTGCAGCGTACAGTTGCCCATAAGCTTTGTGGGAGATTGAAGCCAGGGAACTTCTGTGTCATCTTTACAAGGTTTTTATTTGTAACATCTCAAATTCCATTCAGCCCTCTCTCAAGCTACCACAAGGGCCCTAACACACGTTGTCATGCCACTGATTATACCTAATAATCCAGTGGTTAGAGCACTCATCCAGCACATGGGAGAACCCGGTTTAAATCCCTGCTTTCCCTGAATTGATGCGGGAACTAGACCTTGGGTTTCCCACCTGAGTGACCTGATCACCAGGTTGTTGATGGATAGATCACTCTCCCCTGTTGAAGCTGTTCCACTTTGTACATATATTGAACCAGAGAAAGAATGATTCTTTCAGCCTGTGCATATTTTTCTGCCTATGGATCTTGAGCCGCCGTCCCCACCATACCCCCCTTTTTAAAATAGGGACTGTGTCCATTAGCAGTGTCTACCTTGATAACCTGTGTTGTAGTACTTTTACTGTACATAGAAGACAAAAATGCAGAATGTACACCATATGTAGTACAACTACAGTTCCTACACTGACTTCAGTGGGATCAGGCTTTTACAATGGTTAATGTCAAAACTCTCATTGACTTCAAAGAGGCCAAGATTTCACCCTAACATACATTTGTTATGTAACTTTTAAGTTCTATGGTAAAAGAGTTAATTAGGTTGCATGTCCATATTTTCATTGAGACGCTATAGTACTTAAATCAATAGCATTTTGAAAGCTATCTTTTTAAAACACTTACACAGCAAGCATTCAAGTGTAGAGCTGTGGAATACTTGTTGGCTTTGAGTTCAGGACATTTGAAAATGGGGTATCTGCCAAAGGAACTGGCAGTGTATTTTCACGGCTGACTTCTTAT
This sequence comes from Mesoclemmys tuberculata, assembly GCA_007922155.1. NCBI lineage: Eukaryota > Metazoa > Chordata > Testudines > Chelidae > Mesoclemmys > Mesoclemmys tuberculata. The sequence goes on from ML675603.1 coordinate 48,586,661, forward strand.
TTAGCTGAAAGCAGCTTGGGTAGCAAACATGTTTTCCAAACTTTTTCCAAGAATTTGAGAGCTTATTTTTGTTAAGTGCATTTTTTAAATGATCCATTTTGTCAACTGTTTGTGATGGACTACATCTCATATCAGTCACTCCATATGTATTCCCATCAGCGTTCAGTTTGGGAAGGGGGAGGAAATAGTATTGAGTTAAGCTTTTTCCAAACAGCAGCAGGGAGCATTAGCAATTCGGCATATACCTTGAGATTGGGTACCGATTCAAATTCCTGGGTTTTTTGAGGATGCTTCTAATTGCACAAATTGGTTTAGAACCTGGAAACATATGTTGCATAAGTGGACAGAATGCAAGTTAAATTTGAGATTAGAAGCAGATGCATTTTGATTTTCTTAGCACTTTTTAATTGTCAGACTCATAGAAAGTATGCAAAATTGGTACAGAACTATTATGTGAACTGAGATGGTAAGGTGCATGGTTTTACTTTATATTATATAGCAATCAGCAATATCATAAAAAACCCTGGAATTTGAATTGGTACCAAATCTCAGGGTATATGCCAAATTGCTAGTGCTCCCTGCTGCTGTTTGGAGAAAGCAATATATATATATATATATAAACTCAGAGATGTTACTTGCATGAAGTCAAATGTCACAAAGATTGTATTTGTCAGAGGTGGCCAATTCAAGTGAGGTATTAAGGTTCCTGAAAGCCAAAACACAGTCCCAGCAACTCAGTGCTTCAGAGAAGGAGCCAAATCCTCAGCTGGTATAAATCAGCACAGCTCAGCCATTTACATCAGCTGAGAATGTGGCATGGGGCACACTGGGTCAGATTTTTAAAGCCTCTGAAAGATGCAGATAGGCACCAGTGGGATTTTCAAAAGCACCTACCTCCTATGGAAATCAGATCTGGCTCTCTGCCTCTTGGTTTTACAAAGTTTTAGGACCTGATCCAAAGCTTGTTGAAGTCAGCAGAATGAACCCCCACATGCCCATTGACCTCACTGGTCTTTGGATCAGGCCCTTCGACTACTCAGAGACAGTCCCAATTTGAAAGCCATATGGAATGTGATAAAATGTTGAATTCCCTGTATCCACTCAGGTGCAATCATCTACTTCAGACACTTAGGGATCAATCCTGCAAGGTGATGCAGCAGTGTATTTAAATATTTGGTTAATTTGGGTAGTTGTGGATAGTCAATGGGACTACACATATGTTTGTAGCTAAGCATGTGTTTAAGTACTTTTCTGGATCAGAGGCACACTGTTCAGCACCTTGCATGATCAAGTCCTTAGAACTAAATTTTGCCCCTGGATACTTACATGCAACTTATATAAATGGGAGTTTTACATGTATATCTAAAACAGTTAGGCTCAGCATTAAATAAAGTTTTAGAAAAACAATGTAACCAACATATTTTTAACAAGTGAGATCTCAAATCTAAAGTAACAAAATAGCCCTGAACCCATCATTTTAGCCCTTCTTGAACTTTTCTCAAGTTATTCAAACTGCAAATGAAGATTATCCCTTTATTTTTAAACTTTTAATGTTGTCATTAATGTGTTAAAAAGAAAAACACTTAAGTACACAATCAATAAGCTTTTCTATTTGTATAGGGTCAAAAGAATCTCCATTACTCAACTGACCACCCCTTTTCATTTACCAAGATCTATCCTAAAAACAAGGTCTAAACTTTTAAAAACATTTGAAGTGAAACATTGTTTATGCTGGGTCAAAGTGTCATCAGAAGGTAACAACTTTGGATCATTTCCTAATTTGATTTCCTCAATTGGTGACCCACTGCTGAAATGAAAAGTTTCTCAGCCTGTCCCGACACCTGCCAGTCCGCAACGGTGATTTTATAATGCTAGCAGCTGTTACCCCTTGATATACCACATTAATGCATTTTATCTGGAGTTTAAGATATTCAGAAGATTATTTTTTTCTGGAATAATTCATGCTCTTAAACCTAATGATTCATTTTTAATGTTTAAAGAAGATGCTGTCCCAGTTTCAGTTCTGTATGTATGCACATTGGTTCTGAGCTCACTACAAGATTTTTAAGGTAATTTGTTATGTATGCCAGCCATTGCTATAGTTTCTGGAGGCTTTAAAGACTTCTGGTTGGTTCAGAAATCAGTTCCAATGAAGAAATGTTATTTTGGTAGCTAGAAGTAAGATCTTTTATATTAAATTTTATTCGCTGTCCCCTGGATAAAAACAAAATTAAATGTTTTTGTAAATAACAAACACATTGATAATATATCCTTCTCGATCCAATGAGTGGGATTTTCAAGAGCACTCAAGCAGTGCTTAATTCTGTTGCCACTGTAGACAATGGGAGTTTACCATCAACTTCATGGCGAGCAGAGTTAGGCCAATGCTGAGCACTTTTGAAAATGCACACAGCATTTTTCACACATATCATATTAGGTTACAGTTCTAGAGAGAGCTAGCTGGAATGTAGATCTGAACAAATATTACTTGGATAGTTTTAAACAAATGTTTCACTTTCTGTTCTATGAAAATACATATATATCCAGGGCTTAAATTCTCAGAGAATTTCCTGGAGCCCAACATGCACCCTCCCCTATTCTCTTCAGGCAGTTCCCAGGGCTTGGGGCTTTAGCCCCATGGGGGAGAGGGGGCACCCTGGGAAAACATTGAAACTGGCTCACTGTCCCCCAGAGGACCATGGACCCCCAATTGATAACCGCAACAGCATCAGGCTGGAGTCAAAGTCTGAAAATATTTACCAGAGCTCTGCTCTGGATAGCTCCAGCTAAATTTAAGACCTGCATATCTCTAGTTTAATATTTAATTCAACAAAATATTAAAGTGATTGATACCATACATTCCTCTTTCTCTCTCTCTATCTCTGTCTTCCTCCCACCCCTTCATCCCTCTCTATGTCTTTCTTGACACATACATACATAAGTTCCAGATAGTCACCCCATTTCATGCAAAAAGTTGCACAGGGAAACAGATGTGCCCCAAAATACACTTATGAACTTAACACCTTAGTTTCCCTTAAAGCAATACCCAGCAACCCTAGCTGAGGTTGTAGTAGGAGTGCTTAATAAAAATGCTTCATGATTAGATGAGGTTAAAAGGTGGTGATGATAAAGCAATAGACTGAACTCACAAGTGACATCCATGAAATACAGCTGGTTAGAAGACCTCTTATTATTAACTTACAACGTGCCCGTTAACTGTAAGACAAGAGACCAACACAGATGCAGCACTGACAGTGCTTTGGGTAGCACAGGACATCAGCATGAAGGCAGTTTTGACAAACGTCAGGACCCCTGAAGTACAGCAAGAGGCACGTTAGCTGCTCCCACTAAAGGTGCACTTCCTAACGTACTGGCATATAGTGCACTGTCCACACAATACCTTTCAGGCTGCACTACATGCAGCTGTGTTGGACTGGGGCTTTCATTCCAAGTGTGAGTCCACAAACCCAATGCACAGTCTCAACAACATATACCAAGCATGCGAAAGTATGGATTGATACCAGCACGTGCTTCTTAGCATAAATTAAATACTTGCACGACATAGTCATATATCATGTCACCAACTACTGAGCATAGCATTGTAGAGTACTTGCCACATTTAGAAAAGCCTGTTTCAAAGAAGATGTTAAGTGCATTTTAGGCACATCAGGGAGTGCACTTCAGTGTTTGATGGAAAATTGAAACTTTTTATTTAACATCCTTTGTACGGCCTGTTTAGCCTTCAGAGTTTGAACCGAGAGGCTTCAGTGTCAGAATACCATCCTTTAGGACTTCAGCTAAAAGAACAATTCCATTAATTGCCAAAAAAGTAGCCAAAAGTTATCTTTGAGTGGACCAGTCCGTAGAGAGCAATGGGATATACATGATGCAGGTTGCATACTCCACAGAACAGTTGGGACAATCAGGCACAAAGAGTGGAAAGTCTAGGAGACAGTGTGAACCATGGGATTTAATTCTGCAGTGAGACAGTATCACAGTAAAGACTTATATGTGTGAAAGATAAATGTTCTTTTTGCCTTCCCTTTGAAAGAAATGTTTTATGTATTAATATAAATTTTTGAAGTCTCACCTATTATACACACAATTCTAGGAAAAATGTTCATATTTTGGTCATTCTTTTCCTATAAGCTTATTAGCTTTGTCTCCATCTGATTCTATCACTGCCTGAAGATTTCATTAGATTTTCTAGACTAAACACCACTTTTAATATCATCCTGTAATTTATCTATTGAAGTTATATTTGCTGTTGAAAATAAGCTGTGAAATATTCCAGAAAGATTTCAGACAGGAGTCCCTCCCACCCCTTTGCCAACCCTCTATACTTGCACAAAATTATATGAAATATATTAATGCAAGTTGGGCCAATCACATCTCCAATTTTTCAAATTTCCAATGATATGTCATCTCCACCATCACACTAGCAGCTTTTCATTATTATAAGAAAAATACTGGATTTTCAGAAATACTAGAAAGATTGATTGATATAATTATCCAAATGGGTTGCTATTAAAGTAATATGAACAAAACAATTTTCCTTACCTGTGTGCCTGCCATCACCAGAAGTTATTAAAATACAATTTACCTTTCACTGTTAAAACAATTTGTTTTCTTTTGCCATTTTACCCTGCTTGGACACTGAAATTAGATATGGAACTCACACTTGTATAGTCTGTTTCTAATTCTTCCCCTATGTGGCTCCAGTCTGTAGGAGGGCACAGGATTCTTCTGTCCTAATTGCAGGAATCTGCACTTGTCCTTGTGGAACCTCATTAAAATGGAAGAGAAAGAAACATTGTGAGACGTAGGGTGCTTATTGTTACATACAACTCTATGGCTGCTAATTGAAAGGAAAAGAGCAATGGAGGTATGGCATGTCTGTCTTTGATGCAGCAATAAACTATAAGAAAACAAGATATGTGTCTGTATGTAATAGCTTTAGTGACTCTCATAGTAACTTGTGCAATAGCAATGCACTTGTTTGACATTCTACAGTATATTCCTAGATGATCAAACAAATGAAAGAAAAATAGCTGACCGTACTATGAAGTATTGTTCTAATTCTTGAAACTTGCACTAAAATCAATGTCACATCTGAAGAGATGTAGTGATTTCAGGGGTAATTTCCTGTTTGAGAAATGACAGGAAACTGTCCAGCTCAGCTTATCTGTTGAAAAGTAAATTCTGTAACCTGCAGCTTTGGGATCTAGGTTCAAGAGGATTTAATTTGATAGGACACAATTTTGCAGAGCTGATCTTTTGGACCCATGGACCTCACCGCTGCAAGTGCCACTTGTTCTGGGGGAAAGTATCAGTTAAAACTTTCACTTTTCCAACAGAACATGCTACCAGTCATCTATGAATAACTTTAAATACTGAGCAATTATTATTTAAAGGATACTTGTGGGTTGATCTATATGATCCAAGCTCACATTTAGGCATAATTAATCTCCAAAAGGAAATTTCTGTTGGCCTGATTCGCCACTTCCTTACATCACTTTTACAGCAGTGACACTCCAATTTTTAATTTTAAAATGACTTGTTTATGATTCTTAATAAGGTTCAAGTACCATTATACAACATGTGTGTAAACTTTGTGCTGCACTGACTGTAAAGTGGTACCATAAATACAGTAACTAACAAATGCTATGACGGGTAGGTAGACAGGTGTCTCTAGCTACTTGGGTGTGTAGTGTTTGTCTAAAAGGAATCCTTGATGTTCTTTTCCTGAGTCCTTGGCTGCAGTTAAACCATAGCATCCAGAGCCAAGTTCCAGACGTGGATACTTAGTTGTTACTCACCTTTCCACCTGCAGGAAAAAGCTGTAGAAATAATTAGATTCCTTGTGTAACTCAGGTGATGGGTTTGTTGCTGGTAGTAAAGCAACAAGTTGGTTAGAATTAAATAGTGTCTCTGCCCCGCCCAACCAATGTATGCGTCTTTGCCACTCTATCATCTTTGACTCTTACTATGAACAGCACTGGACTTAACTATGACTGAATCATAACTAGAACTCATGTTCAGTCTCCCTGCAATTCTCTTACCCAAACTCTTTAGCTCACAATCAATTTATCAAATGACAATCCTGTCCAGTGGCAGCTCGTTTTACTTATTTCTTATAAACCAATCTTCAAAGGCCTTTATAAACTTTAAAGAGATCCAATTGAGAACAAAGGTTTCCTTAAAAAAATAAACCAAACCAAACATCACTTTATGGTGATGCTACATGGAGATTTTCTGTATGTAAATAAGAAGCTGGCCAGTTTCTTTCTTCTGGGTGCCCTGTTCTGAATTCATAGACCATTCCAATGTGAAAAAGGATTACAAATCATTCAGCCAAGCCCTTGGAGTATGCAGGGGAAGGGATTGTGGTTGCATATAGGACATTATGAATTTCTGAAATTCTGATGCTCCTAACACTGTGGACTCTTACTACTTATAAACTGCTATGAAATACAGTGTTTGTAGTGTTGGTCCCAGGATATTAGAAGAAACCAGGTGGGTTGGTTTACTGGACCAACTTTTCTTGGTGGGAGAGACAAGCTTTCGAGCTAGAGAGCGCTCCTCTTCAGATATGGTGGTATACAATGGTTTGCAAAATGCATAGTACTTCATTGGTCAGCAAGAATTTGTTAATGATATTACAAATATCTGTAGCTATTTTGAATAAGCATGAAAAGGTACTTGAAAGCTACATTTGTCCCTGAAAAACATCACCTTCCTCTGTAACATGGGGCATGGGTCACTTGCTGGTGGATTTTCTGTACCTTGTCATCTTTAAATCATTATTTGAGGACGTCAGTAACTCAGTCTTAGATTAGGAGTCTATTACAGGAGTGGGTGGGTGAAGTTCTGTGACCTGTGTTGTTCAGGAGGTCAGACTAGATGATCATAACGGTCCCTTCTGACTTTATAGTCTATGAGCCTATAATTCCATATGTATGTGCTGCAGGTTATTCTTGACCATTCACAAGGGTAGTGTAAGATCTTATCTGGTGGTGCATTTGTTATCTATTGACATACATCCATTGCCTAACTTTTCAGTTTGGTTATCAACATTTGGCTGCCAAACTTTGCCAAAGCTCTCATTTGAGCCATGCTTTGTACAAACTCAATGCCACCCTTTGAGCACAAGCTGTAGAAATATAGGAGACAATTCTTCAGTCTCTAGACCAACCTTTATCTACTTATGCATAATTATTTTCAGCTGTCATTAATGAATGAGATGCAAATGAGTCTGGCCTTTCATATGTGTCAGATAGAAGCAATCATGTTGCACATTCTGTGAGGAAGAAGCATCACAAGCCAATTCCAGGGGAAGTGCCAGGTCATAATGCATCACTCTCTATTTGCATTTATAAGTCATTTGGCTTCCTTGAATGCTGTTTCCACTGATATTTTCTATCTTCCTGGAGCAGCTCAGTCAGAGTGGGCAGGATTAGATCAACTAAGGGCAAGTTTTGCACCAAATGGCTATAACATACAAGTCCTAAAAATATATAGTTCAACACTTGTAGGACCAAGGACATTCTCTGCCACAGCAATTTTATCCTATGAGTTATGAAGGGCCTTCACATTTATCACATGTACACAACATTCAACTTTTTTTTAAATAATTCAACTTGGGCCTTGTTTGATTTCCTCTCACGAGGCTTTGGCATCAAACAGCTTAAGTTTTATAAGTGTATTTTTCCTGTGATTGTATCATCATGAAAATCATCATATTACAGCACTGGGTTCCAGGTATTCCATGATTCTTTACTGTACTGTAGGGATTAATACTACTCTAGCAGGAAGTCTGCTGAGCTGAGATTTTCCCTTCTGAGCCATGTATGAAATTCCAGGCCTAGCTCCAATAAATTCAGAGGCACTGACTTCAATCTTCTCATCATCTGCTCAGCTGTTAATGTAGCAAAAATCTCTTTTATACATGGCAAGAGCTATTTGTCAGCTTTTAAAACTGTATTAATCATGACTTCGAAATCACCACAAAATTCTCACATCTTGATTTTTCTTGACACACACAATTGATGTTGCCTATTCCCTGTTTCACATACCTTTACCAACAATCCTAAAAAGTGCTGAGCAGCTAAAAATCCCACTGAAGTCAATAGCAGCTGCAGGCGGTCAGCATCTTTGAAAAATGAGACCATCTTTACTTACATGCCTATATATGAAACTAGAAGCTTAACTTTACCGGGCCTCAAGCATTCTGCCACTGCCACCACCTTCCCCCCAGCACCTCCTTATTTGCGTCAGATTGTTTGATCAACAAATGCAAGAAAGGATGTGTAGTCATACACTGAGCAGAATCTTGCTTTGCTATCCCAAGTGGGTGGAGCTTGGTCCATGAATGAGCACTCATGCTTGGAATGAGTTTGGAAAAGTACCGCTACTATTTTTCATCCCCCCGTCCCCAAATATTTGAACCCTGAGCTGAGCACCCAGTCCCTAGAATTAAATTCTATGAGATTACTCCTTACACACTAGACGGGTCACAGTCTGATGTTCCTACACAATTAGCTAAACTATGCCAGATACTTGCATGGTGGATAGTAGTGTGTGCAGTGTACTACTTCCCCCCTCCCATGCTGGTGGCCAAGGAATGGGCAGAGCTTTGTCCCCCTCCCTACCCCACAAAGCACCAAGGGATCAAATCTTCATCAATTGTAGATTATTTTGCCCTTCTCCTCCTCAAGCAGGGGGAGGAAGTGGGGAGGACGTTGTAACTCTGGGGCACAATCTGGTTGCCGGTCTTCTACTGGGGCAGTGCAACAATGGGTTGCCCCTCCATGGTGCTTCTGGTCAAGCCACAATTTTGCAATAGTGTTGCATGATAAACACGGAAAATACCAGCAAATGATTTTTAAAAAAATACAAAATATCTGAAATGGGGTCTTGATAAATGATAACACCAATAAGCTGTGACTATTAGCAGAAAAATACGCTGTGATAAACAGGATTGGAGCTGAAATCATTCTATTTTCTTCCTAAATCTATTCCATTTTCTTCCAATACAATTGTACTCATCTAACATTACTGAAACTTGTATCATCCACAGAAAATGTCAGGATTCTCAAAAGCAAAGGATGGGCAATTCTACAGATTATTGGATCATGTCCTATTTAGAGCGCAAACCTTTTTAACGCAAAAGAAAGGCAAATAGAAAGGCAGTGTCACAGATACAAACCCCAAATTACAGTAATTTGATGTTATTGTATTTTGTTAATCACAGGGAATCAGAAAAACCTTTTCTGAGTCACCAGTAATATGAAGAACATTTTCTTATCAGGTTAAATGAACAAGCTATGGTTGAAAACTAGTAAAAACAGAAGTTGGGTTTTTTTAAATTAATTTGTATTTTATCTCCAGTGTATGGACATTGTTTGTTTCAGTAACTGTTTAAACAACCAACAATACCACTAAAACACTAAACAGTGTATAAACCATACCTCTTTAATGTGAAATTACTGCTAACATCAAAGGTAGCCAATCACAAATGAAAAAGTTCTCAAATTCCTTCCATAACTTCTATCCCATAAACTAAAAACTTTATTGCAAAGAGATTAAAGACAAGTAAATTTTTAAAGGTTGTATATTTTAATTAACCTTATTAGTGCACACAGTCAACCTGTGGTCCAGCTACAAGAGCAACAGCATTCCCTTAGTCATGTGTGCTGGCTACCTGTTCCACTGATTGCAGTATATGGAGGGAGAGTGTGTTAGGCACAGCTGCTACAAACCTACCCTCAACACAAGGGGCTGCAAGGGGTAGGTTAAGTGAAGTACCCATGATCTGGCCCTTGCTCTGGATTCATGGCAAAGCCACAACTGAGCCAAAAGGAAGTAGCGGATTTATTTCAAACCTGCCCCTACCTCCTAAAAATTCAGTCTTTACCCACGGCTGATGGGCTGTAATTTTGGCAAAGATGCACTGTATTCCTCACCCGAAACAAAGAGGTTGAATCTCCACTTTAAGAGAAAAGCTGAAACCAGCTTTAACAACAGAGGTGCCACCTCCCTCTTTAATGTCCTTAATTTAACAAATGTATGATTTTATAATTCTTTAAAACCACACTCTAGAAATCCTGACACAAAAATCAGGTCACCTTAACCCTAGCTATTGAAATAATAAATCATATCTGTGTTGTCTGCAAATCATAAAAAGTCTTCAGACTTTCCAATCAGAAAGACAGGTTTATAGACAGGAACCTTTTTACAAAGCTGCTTTATTAGCGTAATGTTTACTCGTCTTGCATGCCACCCGTGTCTTCAGGCTGTACATCTGTGGAGTCCACAGGTTTTGGGGAGGTGAAATGCACTGCCCAGCCTGCAAGTGGGATGCAGGGTTCCTATTCAGTCGGCCCCATGGCTACTATTCCAGCCTACCATTGGCAGCCAGTCTACACTAGTATCCACGGGCCACCTGTGGAACCATGAATATGCTGCTCCTCCTATAAGCCACCATATTATTGCAACTTTCACCACTGACTTAGGGGGCCAGCAGGCAGACCTTTTCCTTGGCAGACAGGATGTGCATATAGGCATGCCTGAATAACTGTTCAACCAACCATTTCCTGAATTCCCCCTATGTTGAGCTAATGTGGAGAAGAGAGCGTGGTGCTAGCCCTCCCCACCGTGAGAGATTTTCCCCTTATCAAGACTGAGTGGACTACCACTGTGTGCACAAGGACATATTTTTGGTACAACAGCAAAGTAGAAAGTGATAGATTTCAGAGTTTTAATCCACATTTCTTCATAACAGCAGCAGCAGCAGCCTCTGCGGCAAGGGGACTATACTGGTTTTCTTAACAGAGATCCTGTCATCTGATTCTAGAACAGCACTGATTATAACACAGTGTCAGACCTGCTTGGCTAGAACGATAGACAAATGATCGTGAGTTTCATTAGTTGAGAAAAAGATGGTGTAAAAATGTGGGCAAGTGGCTCAGGGCTTCAGAGGACTCTTGAAAAACAATTGTTTTGACAATTTATTCTTTGAAAAAATTGTGGCAGTGAAATATAATCCCAAACCACAAAATACAAGTACATTCTCTAGGTCAAACCCAGTCCTCAAGGGCTGTGCCTGCACAACTCCCATGGGAGTTCTACACACAGATTGCTTACAGGATCCAGCTCTCAACGAAGGGATAAGCTATACAATATTTTGATTCACATGTAGTATAATACTAAGAAAACATTTATCCTTTCAAGTGAGGTGAGCACAAGAAACTAATCATTGAATGTGTAGAGGAATACATCACTTTACATTGGTATACACAAAACGTCAAGGATTTATTCAAAGAAGGGTTTGTTTTATGTCAATGAATTAATCGATGTTTAATACACGAAGGCCAATTGCGCAAACCATTACTCATGTGAGTAAGTGCTCACCAGCATGAGTAATGGTTTACGCAATCTAGCCCTCAGCATTTATATAACTTTTCAATTTGTTATTACAACAGGCTAAAAAGGCTTTGTTTTTGGCAACTGAGTCCTAGCAACAACTGGGTTGCTCCATACAGGCTGCTCTCTATTTAAACAAACCTGTTTATATAATAAAGGTACAATATATGTCTGACTATTATGAATCTGTTTGACCACTTGTCCACTTGACCTGAATTCCATTTATTTCACTGCAACTTTCCTCAAAGTGAAGAGTGTTTATTGGCTTGGCTTGTACACAAGTCCCTGATCTCTTTGTACAAAGATTGTGCTTGATTCCACTGAAGTCCAGTACAGAAACCGCAGTGACTTCAAAGGGAGCATGACTGGAGTCCTTTGAAGACTGCGTGCATGTTTAGACTATTGATTTAAAATGGAAAAAAATCCATATTCACTTCTAAAACTAAATCTGTGAGAGTTCATGAATAACTTGTTACCAGCAATGTGGGCAGCTGCTAACACTTTACCTTTTTATTCCATTTCAGAAACGAACTCTGTATATCATACATGCTTGAAAAAATTAAACTGAAAACTAAGCATAGAAAATTGATGACTTCAAGAAAATAAGATGCAATCTGTGTGTAATGGAATGCACCCCTGTTTTCACACCCAACACCGGTAGTCCCCAAACATTTTGGTCCATGTCTCCTTGGTGTGGGCCAGGATCCAGAAGCCAAGTTTTCTCCCCAAGTTCTGTCCCTAGCCATCTCTTTCTTTTCACCTAAGATGACTAAAGAAACAGGGCATTGGACTTTGGGAGCAGATCCTGACCTGAGAGTTTGGCCAGCAATGTACTGAAAACATGTGGTAGGGATTTCAACTTAAACTTAACAAACTAGACTTGGTTTAAGAAATTATATTTATTTTTCTTGTCACCATTTGTAACTTTAGTGCCTCATACTTGTACTCACTTAAAACCTCTCTCTTTGTAGTTAAATAAACTTGTTTTATTAGTTAGTCAAACTAGTGTTGTGAACTATGTGGGTAACTTCATTTAAAGTGGCGAAGTATTGTATCTTGAGCCCCTTAGAGGAGCAACAGACCTATTATATCTGGATTGTCCAGGAGAGGGCTGGACAGTGCAGAACACACATTTTTGGAGGGAAATCGAGGACTGGGAACATGTAAGTAGTCAGCAAGGCTGGTGGAAGACAGAGTGTGGCTGGTGTTTGCTGTGAGGCTGCTGGGGTCAGAGATACGGGATCAGGCCTGTGTCTATACATGGGCACTCAGGGTATGACCTGCATGCTAAATTGCCAATTTGTGAAAAGCCCAGGCGAGGAGCTACAGCAGCAATGGATTGTGAGCACCCCAGGTTGCAGAGCAAGTGGCAACACATCCCCTGACTATTCTGGATTGCACCCCAGAATGTCATACTGTGCACATATAAAGAACACTGTTTTTTTTTTAAACATGCAGTAGGGTAATTATATGAAACCTGAACTCCAGAAATGTAGAACAAATAGAGAATTAATGAAAAATATATACATCTTTTGTTTTCCTACCACAATGACAAATGGATATTGTGTATTACTATTATTGCTACTAACTTTTCACCTGATCCCTTCCAGGGCAGCTGTGGACAGAGTGAGGAGCCACACCACCAGGGAGCTAGTGGCCCAACTGGGACCTTAAGCCAGCATGGAGAGATAAGGCCTGAGCTGCCACAGAGACCTGAAGATCAACACGGATCCTTCAGGATCTCCCAGATTTGCTGGTAGGCTCAGTTGCTGCTTGGTGTTGGGAAGGGAAGGAAACAAAGCCTGCCCAAAAGGAACAGTGTACATGGTGCCATTGCAAGGGGATAGTCGTGGAAATTTTCTCCTAAAACATCCCTCAGAGGTGTTTTTCCATTGGAGGGCTAAGGTGGGGGATGAACCCATCCTCTATTAGCACCAGATACTCACATTTGTAAGCATTTGCAGTAAGTTTACTCACATGAATAATTCAATTATACTGTAATCTTGATTCCCTTATATAGTAATTCACACCTTTCATCAAGTAACTTATTTTAACCCACATTAAAAAGAATTGGAGGGTGAATAGAAATCTTTAAAAGTAGATAGCAAAATGACTATTTCTTAGTAAATTAAATTATTCCAAAGCAGCTAAACTCCCAAAATGTTGATACATGCTTGAAAACAGAGACATCAAGGACATTAAAATGGGGTTTTCTCATTTTCAAATGTCTTGGAGACAAGAAATATTCTTATTTATCATAGATCTTTGAGAACTGTTTAAATCCATCAGTGCCTTAAACCTTAAATAATTATTCTCATGGCAGCATAAATCAAAATGATATTGACTTATTTTTTTCTTAATTCCAGTTGATCAGCTACAACCAAATAATTTATTTTTCCTTATCAATGGGTAGAGAATTTGGGATGTTGAATGTCGAACAAGGACTAAATTAGAACACGTTCCTTCAACCATTCACACTAACTGCTCATTTGATGACTCAGATACTATACAATTATTTTAGAGAAATTTATGTCTGTTTCTGTATTCCTAAAGGATGTCACTATAGGAAAAAACTCTGCAAAAAAGCCTTTCTATAGCAAAAGAAAAAGAAAAAATTCCATGATCATTAATAAAAAATTAACAAATTTTGAAGGTGTATTACTTGTTTGGTTCTGTCTAACAATGAACAAATGCAGTGAACATTTTAACATAGCTTTCAATAAGTTCAAAACCTCTAATAAGAGTCATTTGCAAGAATTGCTATGGTAGCAGATCAAGTTGACTAATAAAGATGAGGCAATTAAATAAAACTTACATACTTCTGTATTGCACACCACTTATTACAGACTCTCCACTGCCCTCTCTCAACAGAACATTCACAGATTAACAACACAATGCACACCACCTAGTGAGCTACCAAAGAATTTCAAGTTATCCTGAGTTCTCTAAAGTAAAAAAATGAGGGGCTCCTTTTTCTTCCTACTGTGCTATAAAGATGTTTCATTTCATACCAAAACCCTTCCCAGGTGTTTGGTTGAAAAATCTGGTCAATCTGTAGGGGGAGGGTAAGAGGCCAGGAGGCTTGCAGGGCCTGCAGCTCCAACTCCTACTTTGGGCACCAGCCACCACTAGCATACCGTCTCCAATGTGTCTGTCAGACTCTTTGGGGCAAGGACGGTCTTCATTTTGTGTCTTGTGTAGTACCTATTGAATTGTCAATGGTTAACAGATATAAATTATACTTGAGATTTATGTCAAAGCATGTGAGTACAGGAGGCTTGGAAAGCACTAACCGTTAATGCTAGTCTGCTTTTGGCATCTAGTTATTTTCTCCCCCACTCCTCTAACGCAGTGAAAATCACACACACACACACACACACACACACACACACACACACCCTAAACATCTGCCAATACATTGATTGCTGGAGCACAGTTTGCATTAGGCTCAATACTCATGGCTACTGGAGAATCAGAGCAAATGAATAACAAAAATCTTAAGAAGTCACAGATCTCAATACATTCTCTCTTTGAGGGCAAAGAAAGGTATATTCAGATAAGTTCCAGAAGACTGGATGGCTCAGGGATACTGGAATTTTGAGACAGTCACCTCCCAGCCACTGGACCAAAGCAGATAGTGAAATTTGCTTCCATCCGACAGTTCGTCGGTGGCCTATATTAAAGGGAGCAAAGCGTTTCAATCCAATTTCCCAGGCGGAAGATTCCCACAGCATTCTCAGCTGAGAGGTCCACAACTGACCATTCATAGAGAGCACTAACCATTCTCCCTTCAAGGTGCCCCCTTCAGACTATGGTTGGGGCACATAGGAAAGAGCAGCCACAACACAGGGAAGCTTGCCCTGAGTCTGCTCTATTATATTGCCAACCAAGCAGATACCACTAGTGCTAAAAGTCACATAAGAGAAACAATTGTTCAATTTGCTTTTAAGAAAGCAAGAGCACTTAAAATGAAGGAAGATGTGGACAGATATTTAATCAAAGATGTCAAAATAGTTAGATATTTTGCCAAATATGGCACAAATTGTCACTCAGCGCAAGTCTGTGATAATGAGGAAAATAATTAACGCTTATTTAGCAAAGAAGATTTTAAAAATCCCATAAGTAATATTTATATAGCTTTTCCTCAGTAGGTACCAGACACAATGTAATGTCATAGGCCACCTATACCTTTCAATCTTCATAAGGCAGTTCCATTGCACAAAAATCAAACTTTTTCTTTAGTAGTGGCCTTATCCTCTTACAATGACTGAAGTAATATTATAGTGCACAGTATTTATTGTACAATCTTGTTCTATTTAAAATAAGGTGTTTATTTTTCTCTCCTTGATACATACCCCTAAAGTCTATTAAATAATACATGTTTCTTGAAGGAAGACTATCACCCTAGAGGTGAAGTGTCTATAGATCTATACACCAATTATATCCAGGGTGATATGTTATTGTTTGGGTCTTTTAAATAACTCTTCCTCTGACTCCCCATTGTTTCTCTAGGGTGACATATCAATTACTATGTTTATTTTAAGACATTTTTAGTGATCAAATCCATATATAAGCACTGAAGTACCCAAATCTTTCTCGTAGACAGCACTTGAACCGTCGTTATTGTACTCCATAGCACAGTTAGATCTGAAAAGCTAATACTGTCATTTAATCAGATCTGCTTTAAAACCTGTTACCTCGGGGTTTCTCTGTACCTATGTATGTTTAAAGAGTAACTATCAATTATGGACTGGCAGCAGTTTAGAAAGCAAACTGAAAACTAGGGCAGAGAACCCAGTTAGTACACACCACTTCACTCCTTGGCTTTGTCCTCAGTCTGTAAAGAAAGTGTGCATTAATGAGGCTCATGCACAAAGTATCAGGATTTAGTGCTCTGCAGCATTGTCTTTTGTGTTCTTTCAATATTTGAATAAGATTGGAAAGTGCTCATGCAACAGTCTGTGATCACCTTTAAGTTCTGCTCTATAGCTCTCTGTGATGCTTACTATTAACTTACCTGGCCTTACCACAGTGTACTTCATCCAATGGTTGGAAGAAATCATTGCCACTAAGTTGGTTCTTAGTATCATGATCACACATTGCCAGTCCACCACTGAACAAACACCTCCTCTCAGTGTCAGCATCCCACATTTTCGCTGACTCGTTTAATTTGTTTTTTAATCATACATTTGTAAGGCCCCGGCTAGAAGACCTTCCTCCATCAAAACTCTCAAGGACTTCAGGATTAGGC
The DNA here is from genome assembly GCA_007922155.1 of Mesoclemmys tuberculata. Classification (NCBI taxonomy): domain Eukaryota; kingdom Metazoa; phylum Chordata; order Testudines; family Chelidae; genus Mesoclemmys; species Mesoclemmys tuberculata. Next base: position 48,603,336 of record ML675603.1, read on the forward strand.
CTTTAAAGCTGTTGTTCCCTGGACTTTCAAAATGAATGTTATTTTTTCAGCACATTGCATTATCCCAGGACCCAGCTGCCACTCCAGTAGAGGGGCAAGGTGGGGCGTAGAGGAAAATAACATCTTTTCTGATGTTTCTTTTCAGGGGCAAATATTTTCTACTTAATCGCCTTTGTGGCAATGTACTTTGTAACCAAGAGCCCTTTTTGATTAATAGAACAATTCTCTAGGTACAGCTGGACTGGACAAATAATCTGTAACTCATGTAGCCATTTTTCCTGTTTATAAATACGCATAAGGTCAAAGGAATATTCATGAGTTGTTTTTTAATTATTCCCGTTATAATTATAACCATTGCTTGGAACGCTAATAGTAATCAGACCTATCATCAGCCCAGTTCCATTTTCCAAATAGCAATTATATCCATTAGCCGCCTAGCTGTCCTCCTGACCTCCTCTTTATGGTTTCTGCGAGACAATCCACCCAAACAAGCAATGCTCTTTTGTAGTTCTTTCATTATGCCCTTCAGGATGATGATCTATAGCATTCCTGAGAGCTCTCTCTATGTTTACAGTTATTTTCAGTCTAATTTTCTTGATCTTAAGGTTGAAACCCTTTGGGAAAGTGCCATACAGCTTATAATTGTATTGCCTATAACAGGATAATGCCATCTGTAAATCTGTGATGGAGTAAAACCATTTAAAGTCAACTCTGGTATTTCCGAATCTGAACCCTTCCCATGCCTCAGACATCACGGAATGCACATACAAGCTCCACTAGCCCTGTCTGTCCTGGGCTGCTTTTTGCATGTCCTTTGTGTTAAGTCCCATGCTGAGTACTGTTCAATGGAGGGATTCCTTTGGTTAGCCCCTTTCGCATTTGAGTGGGAGGACTGGACCCAGGGTCTCCCACCTCCTTCATTCTCTCTCATGCTGTTGCCCAATGACTACTGATTTATCCACGCTGGAAATGCCACTGGGCTAGAGAGAGAGACCCTCCCCCTCGCATCTCCTACATCCCAAGTCAGTGCTCCAACAGCAGGGCTAAAAGTTATAATAGGCACCACCATCTTCTCCTCCAGCCAGATTTTTAATGAGACCTGATTTAATAGGTGTGCTCAGAGGCTGCCTGCCAGATCAGGTGCCCCCACAGGAGCTAAGATGCCACACGCCTGTCTTCTCCAGGTTTATGATTCACTCTGGTGCTTAGGCAGTAGATAGGTGTCCGGGTGCCTTGAGGAAAGGCAGCAGTGCGCATGCTTAGAGACAGAAACTGAGGTGCCAAGTGAGTTTAGGCACCTCCAGGGATTGCTGGTGGATCCAAAACTGGAACTGAGGTGCCTAACTGCTTTTGTGAATCCTACTGCCTGTGACATACTTGCTATGATTTCCTTATTGTCACATGTCCCAAATATTTCCATTGTCTCTTCTGGGTATCTTTACAGATAAGGGGTTGTACTCTGACGAATCTCAAAGTTCCATTCCATTTAATACCTAACATTTTTCTAAGGCATTTAGACATCTGTCTGTACCTTCTGTAGATTTCTAGCTCTCTCACTCATATATTCATAGACTGACTCGCAGGTTGTAGATTTTCTATGAACAAATTTTGTTGAGGCTGGTAAATGCAGCTGCCACCTTCCTAGTTTGACACATTTCCTTCTGGACATCTGTACTAGCACTGACATTATGCTCACGGTGTGTACATTAACTCACTTCTTGTATTCTTTTGCCTTGTAAAGTAATACTTAAACTGGGAGTTGCTGGGGTTCTCATTAGATTTTTTTCCTTCACAGCTGATTATAAAAGCCTTTTTTTTTTTTAAACCTCAGTCCTAGACAGTCAGTCTTTCTTTACTTGAATGTTGGTGAAGCAGTCACTTAGAAGAGCTAAGTCATCAGCAACCCCTAAATCTTCTAGTGCAGTGCTTCTCAGTCTTTCCAGACTACTGTAATCCCTTCAAGAGTCTGAAGCCTGAGCCTCCCCACCTGGGGGAGAGGCTTAGTTTTACGTTGTAACTTAGTTTTACATTGCCCCCTGTAGCATGGGGCCCCAGGCAACTGCCCTGCTGGCCACCCCTGAAACCAGCCTTGCACTTGCAACCCACCAAAACCTGTTCCGTGAACCCCCCTCCACCCAGGGCTCCCCCCACCCCCCAGCTGGGAAACACTGATCTAGAGGAGTCGATGTACACCCAGGAAGACCTCTATGTACACCCAGGGGTATGGGTACCCTTGGTTGAGAATCACTGTTCAGGTGTACTACTATTTAGCCATATGATGGCTGTGTTGGGTCTACACTTCCTCAAAAAGAAGCCAATGGCCGTGCAAAAGAGCAAAGGTGACAGGATGCATCCTTGTGGGACACCATCCAGACTGGACCACTTGCCCATGTCTGTCTTTACTTTAAATGTGCATGCTGTTTTTGATATAAAGCCTTAATTATTTTTGTTGGCATACCATAGCATTTCAAGATGTTCCAGAGTGAATCATGATTGGACCATGTCAGATGCTCTCTTGAAATCAATTAACTTTATGATGAGTGGGTTTTGCCATTCAGCGCTTCCTCTTAGTGTGAAAATCTGGCCAACATATGATCTTCTGAGCCTAAATCCAGCCTGTTCTTCAATTAGCTTCACCTCAGCTGCTGCTTTTTGTTATGCTTAAGAGGACACTGCAGAAAACATCACTGAAAGTTAACAGCTTGCCAATCCTTGCAATTTGCTTAGATCACCTGTTTTTGTATTTTGACAATAATGTCATTTTCCCATTACTCTGAAGGCTTTTCCTGGTCCTATAGTCTGCTGAAGAAGTCAGTGATTTTAATCAATGGTCTCATAACTCTGGTTTGTACATTCTGGAATCTATTAAAAAACAAACAAAAGCATTGTTTTCATTTTGTCTGATTTTACACTCTGGATTTAAATTTAACCTCTTTATATTCTTTGGCTTTACAGAACATTACTGTAAATACTGAGGGGTTCTCCCCCTCCAGCCCCCAGTTTCTACTGATTTAATTTTTTCTTTTAGTCTGTAAATATTCAATTAAGTCATTATACATTTGGTTGTCTTGTACAGAAATAATTGATCATGTGTATGGAAGGTGCCTTTCTTGTTGGTTGAGTGAATTAATCGAGTTAGTGTCTTTGGGGAAGAGACTCGTTGATACCAGCTGTATTCCTTAAGTTTGTTTTATCAGTGTTCTTGTGGAAAAAGGGTTAAGCTTACTGACATATACCTGGGGACAGTTCATTATTTTGTATGAATTGTCTTTTCTCCACTGAAGTTTACAATTTACCTCAGCTAAGAATTTGTTCCCAGGCATACTCTTCCCTCTAATGGGAAAAGCCTGAGCAAAATTGCCTCCTCACATACTACTAATAAAGTGAAAAATGTTTTTAAATTAATTTGAGGCTTATTTCATGTTCTTCCCTCTTCAGGCTTCCATCTTCTTCTGTTAGTGATTTTTCTTTCCTCAAAATAAATTTTAGAATGATTTACCTGGCAAAAATCTAAGCCCTTCTCTATTTTCTTTGTTCTTCAGTTCCTTGTTTTTAAAGAGCATTTTAAAAAAGTTGTTTACAGTATTGTGGGGGCTTAATGAGCATAACTTCCTTTCTTCCCAAGCACCAGTTCATCATTGATTCTTTTCTACTGTGGTGAGGAAGTCGTCTTCAGAAGAAGACCATGGGTCAATGATCTTGTTCTACACCCAATCATTATAGTCAGCGATTTCTTCACAATCCACACCCTCAGAACTTTTTATTTCCAGGTAATCTGGGACTCAAGTCTTGCTCCTTGTGGCAAATCTAAATGATGTTTTCATGTTCAGTATACAATGTTTACCTTGAAGACAGGAAGTTTAAGAACACAAACTTTGATTGACCCATTGGTCTAGCACTGAGGCAGCCAAAATACTGCAATTGTGAAACCAAACATTTTCTTCATTTGAAAGTTTCTAAATTCTCTTCTCAAATGATTTCCCTGTCACCTTTTGTATTTTGCTGAATTTGATATCTCCCTCATGTTTGGTCACCTCCTCCCACGCTAAACAAACACAGACCTATATTTCCTTGGATACCATCTAGCAAGGAAGTCTGAATTTCAAGACAAAATAATTTTTATTTCATTTTATGGCTTTCTCAGGATTCTCTCTTTTGTAGAAGTATTCATGAGCTCCTGTTTCCAACTAACAGCAATTTCTACAATCCTCTGTCCATATTTGCTCTAGCATCTGTTTCAACTTGACTTGTTCATTTTTTTTCATTTTCTTTTGTCCATTATAGCATGGGACTCTTTTGTAATGGTTGTAGAAAGGAATTGTTGACCATGTCATAGTTTGTCATCATATATGTTTCCCCCCCACCCCGGCCCTTTTCTATCTGGCTAGTCATTAGTGCATAAAACCAGAATGATTCTCACTTTGAAACTCACATTGAGTTCTCAATGACTTGGCCATATTTTGTCTGAGGAACTTTTAAAATTCTCCACTTTGAAGTCAAGATTATTTATGCAGGTCACTAGTACTGTTTTTCTTTTCCCAAAATGATAAAACATTTTATAAAATTGTAGAACAGCTCTTTTCCTCCTCATTCACTTAATCCAACTGCATTTCCTTCCCCCATTTTTGATCATTTACTTTCATCTGTTTGTTCACAGACTGTGATCTGATAATATAACGTGTAATACACTATGTTTAGAGACAATAATATCCTTTATGCTGTACCAGCAAAGAAAGACATGATCCCTAGCTCAAGGAGATTCCCTCTAAATAGCAAGCCTGCTATTCAAGCCCATGCAAGGGAAAAGCAGTCTCTGCCTCTCCACTTCTGCTATGGGGGGTAATTTTTGGATACTATATCCAAATCTGTGCTTCCTGCAATTCAGCAGAGCACTGTCCACTACTAGCCTATTCAGAGCTGATGCAAAAGCGGTCTCTCCTGTGTGCATGGGGTAGATAGTCCCTATCCCTACCTGGCCACTTTGCCTGAAACCTTCTTCCCACTGATAACATAGGAGTGCAACCCACCCATCAAGGGCAGAATTTCATTGTACATTAATATGATAGGGACCTCTCTCAATACGAAGAGGATCCTTGTGGCTTCATTTTGAGTTTCCTGGGCTATTCAGCTATGGAAATTGCTCCCATGTCAAAGACAGCACTTCATTCTGGGATTCTATGGCAAATGTGGAAGGGGCAGAAACTCAGGAGCAGGGTCTAGGACTCCATACAGCCAAACCCTCGGGAGCGACACTGCATTCAGGGAGATGCAGAGGTGGATTCTTAGGCAAGACATTTTAAGTGTCCATATCCCAAAATCATCAGTCTCTGCCCACAGCACCGTTCTATTGACTGGGGATAGACCTACACCACCAAAGCCAATAATGGGGGAAAGGCCTGCCCAGTAGACTAAGGATGAGGTCTGGGAGTCCCTCTTCAAAGAAGACTGACAATTAAGGAGTAGACAGAAATTTTCCCCATAAACACTGCCAGAACACATTTTCTTTCTGGAGTCACCGAGCCAGAGTCAGTAGCAGCAAAGGTGGTCAGTCTTACCTCCTGGGGCTCTCTGTAAACAGTCAAATTTCTCATATAGTACCCCTCCCGCCCAGTGCTTGCATTCCTCAGAATAGACTAACCAAAGCTAAAGAAAGTAGAAGGTGAATCACTTCCACACTGTTGCAGAGCCAGAATCCCCCCTCCTCAACAGCATGTTGACCTACCAACTGGATAGGATGAGGTTCACGCACTCTAATTTGGAAGCTTGGAAGTCAATAGATGTTATGCGATGCATAGGGCACTATATATTTTCCATCTAAAGCATTCATTGTATTAAACTTTGCCAAAATAAGGAATGAAACATTGGGCCCTTAATGGTGTCTGAGGTAAGCAATCTAGTTACCTCAGAAGATAAAAATCACTCATTAAGACTTGTAAATTCACAAAGACCTCAGTCTTCTATATAGAGCAATAAAAAACCTACGAAGCTGCCAACTTCATAAAAGACATAGAAATACATGCATTTCTAACTGCTAGCTCAGCATAATACAGAAATATCTTAGCACAATGTAATAATAATTTAAAAAAAGAAACAAATCAGACCTAATTCTAAGCAATACCAGAACCCTTTATGCAGTGGCAGTGGATGATTTAACTAAAGACATTTGTTCTAGAGAATAAAAGTGCATTATGTCTAAAAACCTGTGTTATTTGGCAACTGTTTTAAAAATTGAATGGCAAAGCCAAAGATCAAAATCACTTAGTATGTCAGTCATAAGATTTTGTCTGCAGCTTATTTTAAATTTTCCTAGTTTGCCTGACTCCTGTTTGTGCTAATCAAGCTCTTTGAAGTAGTTTGACAAATTTAGTTAAGTCAATCTTGATCTTCAGCCAGGCAGGCTTTTCACTTGCCTATCCACTTTCAATTTTAATTAAATATTTCTTTTTTGTTTTCCAAGAAGTTAGAAATGACAGTGTCAAAAGCAAGAAAAATTACTCTTGCTATCACAAGACTTTTGTGTTTATATAATGTATTAGAAAGTAATAATAGAAATGCAAGACGGGTCACTAATATAATACACTAATCTCCTCTTCGATTTTAAACACATTTTACATCTCTAGGGCATTAGTAGATTTCATAATTCAGGATTTTCATTTGCAAATATGATTACGTTGTTTACTACTTATTTCTACCAACCATTACAAAAATTGTTGGTTATCTTTCTATAATCAAATAGCTAAGCACTTTCAACATTTTCAAAGCACTGGGAAAACATTAAGTAACTAATTATTGTGCCACCCCTTATACATGCCTAAGCAGCTGGGATACTTGAAATAGAGAGAGCATGTGATTTACCAAAGCAAACGAGCCACAGAGAAAGGTTAAAACTGCAGAATGATGCACAATGCATTCCTCACCCCATGAATTTTCAACCTAAGAGGTCACAACTCCCAGGAAATCATAAATAAGCATAAGGGGTCACAACCAGCCTACCTTTCTTCATTCCCACATAGGACTTGCCATATTAGATCAGACCCATACTCCACAGTCTCCAATCTCCTTTCTCTGCCAGTAGCCAACACCAGATGGTTCAGAGGAAGGTGCAAGAACCCACCTGTAAGCAGATCTGGTGCAATCTACCCCCACAATGGTCTCATCCTAACCCCTAACAGTTAGAGAATAGTTTAAACCTGAAGCATAATGAGTTTTCTTTTATGCCTTCTCTATGAAGGGGAGTCCAGAAAGGTTCTTTTGGTGTAATACAGGGTTACTGTATGGAAAAGGCTGCGAACCACTTTACTAGACCATAGTGCCTCATCTAACCCCCCAGGTCCCTGAGCTGCAAGAAGAAAAGTGAAAAAACCCAGCAACCCCAGCCAATCTAGTAGTGAGGGAAAAAATTCCTTTCTAGTCCCAAAAAAGGCAACTAGCAGACCAAAAATCCCAGTCCTTGCTAATCCTGTGTGTGTGTAATCCAGGTGTGAGAAGGGGTTTAGGCTGCAGGGGCAAGGTTTATATACTCTTCTCCAGGTCACAGGGGCTAATGACTTTCCTGAGTCCCACGTCCATCCCATCCAGTCAGGTGATGCCTTCCCTCCCCCACTCCATCAACCCCCAAAGGAGGAGGAGACCCTTAAGAAGCCTCCATCCTCCCACCATTTCAAGCAAAGACCTCCCTTCCTGCCTTTAAGGTTGTGGGGGTACATACTTCCCTCTTCTTAACATTGTTCCATTTTTCCAGATGTCTAAGAGTCACTTGGTAAGTTACAATTATTCAAACTGTATTTATTCAATCTGAATAATTATTATTCAAGAAATTATTCAGATATTATGAATCTGCACTTACCATATGATACATTTCTCTGAAATTTTGTGTCCAATGGGAACTAATGAGAACTTAAGTCAGGCTTTGTAAGAAATTGGAGTTATACTCTACCACACTGATACTTTAACTTAAGGATAGAGAACACACAACTGTGGCTGGATTCAGGGAATGTGACTTATCTCCTTCAGTAATTTATTTTAGAAACAAAAGTATTCTATATTTTCTAGAGTGCACTTCAGAGAAAAGCTCTCTCTCTCTTCCCTCCTCTTCCCCCCGCTTTTTTTTTTTTTTTTTTGAAGGACAGAAGCAAATTTTTCATGCAACAATTTATCTTTCATCTTGCACTGGAGAGATAATATACTAGGATGCTTCTTCCAGTTGCTTAAGATGTACTGTAGAATAGCAGTTGTTCTGTCCATATACATTTCTAGACCTCTAAGTAATAATCTTTGGCAACATTACAGCTTTATTTATTAAACCTATTGCCAAGACTTGTAATCTCCTTTTCCTCTTTACAATTTTTTTTTAAAAGATGGACCGTTCAGGCACATCTCCAAAGTCTAAATACACAGATATTGTTTAAATCTTGTACATTTTTGAAATTTCATTTGAATATGAATACTAGATGAATGACATTTTTTGGCTTGTATTCCTTTCCTGTTCACTTGAAATAACCTATCCTCCTAGGTAAAATGAAAACTGTGGATTCATGCAAAAACCAATCCTATTAAATCTTAATCACAAATGTAATTGCTTTTGTTCGTGTAGTGATGTTTGACTAATGAGTGTCATATCTTTTCAGTACTTGTTGTGGTTTTGTAGCAAAACTAAAGAAGGTCACTGTGATCTATTTAGAAACGCTCTCCCATGTAATTTATTGTAATAAATAAGTGAAGTCAAGATGGAGCAAGCCAGTGCTTTTGAATTAGGCTTGTGGGGTAAAAGACAAATAGACAAAGCAGACATACAAAGGATCGTCCTGACGAGTTTTGGATCAGATTTAATAAGAACACAAACACTGCTAGAGAAAATGCCATTTGGTTATATGTCTGTGTTATTATTTTGTGGTGTTACATATTCCTAAACAGTCATAATTTTGGCTCTGTGCTGTGGAAAACTGGAACAGCTGCAAAAAGGCAGCTGAAGTTAGCTAAGAAAGATTTTGCTAAACTAGTGATATTTCTAATGACTAAGATCTTCACAAGGCGCTTTTGCCAACAGCCATGTAATATTTCTGATGTGAGGACAAATGATAATTTAAAAATATGAGACAGTGGGAGCCAAGTGATTTGAGAAAAAACTAGGATTATAGATTTTACAATATGACTGAAGTGCAGTACACATCAAAGGCCCCTGTGGCTAAAACTAACATGTCACAAAAAAAATCTGGAAGTCATACAGGAATAGAAAATTGAAGTGATTGAAAGATTGTTATTTAAAACAAACGGGAAAACAACTAAATAGAAAAACAAATTGAACTGTCATTATTTCACTGCAAAATGCTATACGTCCTCAAAATGCACACTCCTACTACACTTGTAGCAAATGTAACATGAAATGAATTTTCTGCATTAAAATTAAGTTATTTATACAAATAGTGTGACAATATTCCTTTTCTCTTTATTCTGATTGGCTGAAAAAGTAAAAACATATACTGCTTGAGTAATAAATTGTTCTTACCTTTCCTTTCATGACAAGTTAGCTTGTCTTTGGCTTGACTACACCTTGATCCAATGTCTATATCAAATCATCTAACCTTACCAGGACTAAAACCTTGTGCTAAGTGAGATGTTCTCATTTCTGTTACCTTTTATACAAAAATATATATGACAGATCCTTTTACAAGGTAGCCTAGAGTGACTATTTCTTGTCATAATGTTGTCATAGTGACGGTGACATCAACACACTTCATGACAATCAGTGCAGCAGTTTATCTGAAGAAAACATCTGCGTTGATTCCTTAGTGTATTTTATATTGATCTCCTTTTTAAGTCTCATTAAATTTTTACTACACTGTTCCTTATTTCTTAATTCAGATTATACTACACTAAGTCTTATAGTTGTAAACAAGCTTTATCTCATTTTTATATGGAAGAATATTTACCTAAGTGCGTGCCTAAATTTAAGATATAACAAATAACTGTTGATAACATAATAAAAACCAGTTGGGGCCCAATTCTACCACCCTTCCCCACGATACCTTACTCTGCAGGCAATCGCATTGAAATCAGTGGGGCTGCATACAAAGGAAAGCATTACTCAACATGTGTAAAAGTAGCAGAAAAGGGTCCTTTATTAGGGGTTGATGGTTGAGAATGTATGTTTGTGCTCTGAAATGCTGCATATTAGCTAAAAGGCCTTTCTTCAAGTCATAGTAATTTTTCACATCATAATTTTTAAGTGAGTTTGTCGTCATGAAAAGTGTCAGATTAGATGTTGAAATCCCCTCTTTACTGACTGAGAAAATGAAACATGGGGAGGAACAGTGAAGGTTTCCCATATCATATTACCAATATGCCCTGCCTTTAGCCAGGAGAGACCACCTCTCTAAGGTAAGTGGTACAATATTCACATCCATGCCTATTTAATCTTTGTGATGTATGCAGGATCTGCCAGGATAGCCAGTTAACAGTAACTGTGATGCTGGCTTTTGTAGTGTGGGCAAATTTCAGTCTAAATTGGTTTGAGATTCATTTAACCAACCAGCTTCTTCCAACGATATGATTTTATAAATGAATGCTCATTTGTCTGATGTTCTGAATGTCACCAAGAGGGCCACATTCACAGAACTGAGCATTGAGAGTGTCTTAAATCCTGAGCCAATCAAATTTGCCTTGGGCTAAGTCAACACTACAAACTTCCATTGGTATAACTACCTCGCACAGGGGTTTGAAAAATCCACACCCTGAGCAACGGTTTTACCAACCCAACCTCTGGAGTAGACAGCAACAGGAGAGCTTCTCCCCATCGATATAGCTATGACTTCTCACGGAATTGGATTAACTATGCCAGTGGGAGAAACGCCCCATCAGCATAGTAATGTTTTCATTAAAGCACTACAGCAATGGAGCTGTGTTGCCGCAGCTTTTTAAATGTAGATCTGTCCTTGGTGGCTTTTTCCCTGTTCTGAGTAAGAGTATTTTCCCCTCTCAGTATTTGTCAGAAGCAAATCTTTGATTTCTCAACCCTAGCTGCCTAAAGTCAGTTGCATAAAGATGACATCAAAGGAGTATATTAATGAGCTCCCCTCCCCAGCATGTAAAGGGATCCAAAGCAGCTTCTCTCCTGTTGGCCACCAAAATGGAGATATGAGCAAGAGATACTTAGATGACTACATGGGCCTCAAGTTACTTCTGTTCCCTGTAAAACTGGCGATTGCTCAACAGAGACCACCACTCTGCATTGTACTTTGCAGAGGTGTTGAGCAGTTTTTGTTATCTTCAAACAGAGTTATGGATATTTAGCACTTCCCCTGCTACCCCCGAGACTAGAATGGAATCCAAGGTTCTGAAGTTTCATCATTCCTTCGCTGTCTGCAAATGTGTGAAACCTACTGTCAAAGTATGTGTCTCATCCCCCTCTTGCACTGCTCCTCATAAAGGATTATGACAATTTACTACTATCAGTTACCCAATTAGCTCAAGTGGTGGAAGTCAGAGGTGGATCTAAAGGTTCCAATACTGATGAACCATGTGGGTGTAAATATGATGCCACCCTATGGACTTCCAGCTTTTGGAGAGGTCCTGTGGAAAAATGTGATTACACGTTTAAGCGTTTTTTCATAATACATATGCACAAGGAGGCCAAATTAAGGTTAACCTTAATTCTGGCATTTCCTAACTTTTGAGTTCTCGACATTGAAGCCTGACTAATGTTCTTTTAATATTTTTTATGTGGAATTTCTAAATGTACTCACATACTTTTAGAGGTAAGCTTATGAAGCTTGAAGTCTATGAAGTTTCCAGGCTGCTAGCTCTGGCAAATGAAGCTCTCTTAATCCACAGAATTAACTGGAATCTTAGACAACAACCATGCCAAAATGAAGTTAAATGAGAGAGAGTACATATGAATAAGTTAGGGTAACGTAATATATAGCGATTAGCAGTGGTATAATTATTCCAAAAGCAAGCTCTATAACAGGAAATTCAGAGTTATGGCTAAATTTAATGAAATCTAAATAAATTAAGATATGCAAATACACATATAGGGCACCCAGACAACTTTAATGCTTATTCAGACAGGAATGAAATCAGGAAGGCCAAAGTGCAATTGGCGTTGCAGCTAGCAAGTGATGTGAAGGGGAACAAGAAGGGTTTCTACAGGTATGTTAGCAACAAGAGGAATATTACAGAATGGGGGACGCAACCTAGTGACAGAGGATGTGGAGAAAGCTGAGGTACTCAATGTCTTTTTTGCCTCTGTCTTCACAGACAAGGTCAGCTCCCAGACTACTGCACGGGGCAACATGGTATGGGCAGGAGGTGAATGTCCCTCAGGGCTGAAGGAAAAGGTTCAGGACTATTTAGAAAGATTGGACATACACAAGTCCATGGGGCCAGATGCAATGCATCTGAGAGTGCTGAGGGAGTTGGCTGATGTAATTTCAGAACCATTGGCTATTATCTTTGAAAGCTCGTGGCAATTGGGGGAGGTCCCTGATGATTGGAAAAAGGTAAATATAGTGTCCATCTTCAATAAAGAGAAGAAAGAGGATTCAGGGAACTACAGACTGGTCAGCCTCATGTCTGTCCCTGGAAAAATCATGGAGCGGGTCCTCAAGGAATCCATTTTAAGGCACTTGGAAGAGAGGAACGTGGTCAGGAACATCAACATGGATTCACCAAGGGCAAGTCATGCTTGACCAACCTGCTTGCCTTCAATGAAGAAGTGACTGGCTCTCTGGATGTGGGGAAAGTGGTGGATGTGATATACCTGGACTTTAGCAAAGCTTTTGATACAGTTTCCCACAGTGTTCTTATCAGCAAGTTAAAGAAATATGGATTGGATAAATGGACTATAAAATGGATAGAAAGCTGGCTAGATCATTGGCCTCAACGGGGAGTGATCAACGGCTCAATGTGTAGCTGGCAGTTGGTCACAAGTGGAGTGCCCCAGGGGTCGGTCCTGAGGCCAGTTTTGTTCAACATCTTCATTAACGATCCGGAGGATGGGGTAGATTGCACCCTCAGCAAGTTTGCAGATGACACTAAGCTAGGGAGAGTGGTAGATATCCTGGAAGGTAGGGATAGGGTACAGAGTGACCTAGACAAATTGGAGGATTGAGCCAAAATAAATCTGATGAAGTTCAACAATGACAAGTGCAGAGTCCTGCACTTAGGACAGAAGAATCCCACACACTGCTACAGATTGGGGACCAATGGGGTGGTGGGCAGCAGTTCTGCAGAAAAAGACCTGGGGGTTACAGTGGATAAGAAGCTGGATATGAGTCAGCAGTGTGCCCTGGTTGTCAAGAAAGCTAATAGCATATTGGGCTGCATTAGTAGGAGCATTGCCAGCAGATCGCAGGAAGTGATTATTCCCCTCTATTCAGCATTGGTGAGGTCGCATTTGGAGTACTGTGTCCAGTTTTGGGCCCCCCACTACAAAAAGATTGTGGAGAAGTTGGAGAGAGTCCAGCAGAGGGCAACAAAAATGATTAGGGGGCTGGAGCACAAGACTTGCAAGGAGAGGCTGAGGGATCTAGGCTTGTTTAGTCTGCAAAAGAGAAGACGGAGGGGGGGATTTGATAGTAGCCTTTAACTACCAGAAAGGGGGTTCCAGGGAGGATGGAGCTAGGCTGTTCTCATTGGTAACCGATGACAGAAAAAGGAGCAATGGTCTCAAGTTGCAGTGGAGGAGGTCTGGGTTGGATATTAGGAAAACGTTTTTCACTAGGAGAGTGGTGAAGCAGTGGAATGGGTTACCTAGGGAGGTGGTGGAATCTCCATCTTTAGAGGTTTTTAAGCTGCAGCTTGACAAAGCCCTGCCTGGAATGATTTAGCTGAGGTTAGTCCTGCTTTGCACAGGGGTTGGAGTAGATGACCTCCTGAGGTCCCTTCCAACTCTAATATTCTATGATTCTAAGGCTGCCCAGAAGGGACCCTAACTGCCCAGAGGCCACAACGCTTCCCTGCTAAGGGCAGCCTAGCTTTTCTACCAGTGAAAACAACAGGAGGTCATAGCAATTTTAATAGAGTGCACTTCTAATAATACATGAGGTGTCAGGAGCCATCCTAATAATAGATTTTAAAAGATGGCAGTACACTAAATTCTCTGAAGATTATTCACCAGTCCCAATGGAAGGAGAAATATTTACTTATGAAGAACAACAAAAATGACCATTAATCCTAAAATATATTTCTTGAAATATAACCTATCCATGAGATTTAACTACACAGGAACTTAAAGGGTCTGTGTTGTCATTGACAAAATTAGAGAAAAAACTGTTTGACACTCAATACTAAATTTCTTAATGGGCCAATTTTTAAAATTAATTTTAACTCCTTAACTTAATCTACTTGTGAATTCTGCATAAATCAATTCTGTACTTAAAGTACAAGGGTTGAATTCTGATTTTAATTGCAAAATTCAACTCAGCGATAACTATAGAGTTGTAATTGACACCTCTATAAAAGGAGACCAAATACTAGTAGTGACAATTTCCTCACAGTGGCCTAGATATACTATTTCTATGACTGGGAGAGTTTAGTTCAGTTTTCATGTTAATTTAATTCTTGCTCTCTGGTGTGGCCAACTATGATGGTATGTGTTACATCTATCTGCCTTAGTTACTGAGCACCTCACAATATTTACCATATTTATCGCACACAAACCCCCTTTTGACACAAGAAAAAAGTTATTCTGCATTTTACAAATTGAAAACTGAAACAGAGAAACTATGAGAATTGTCCAAGGTGAACCAGAAAGTCTACAGCAAGCAGGGAATTGAGCCCAGGCTTCTTCACTACTAAGCTAATAGCCTAACTACTAGACCATCCTTCCTCTCAAGTGGACATCTGTCCATTAGTACCTGGATTGTTACCAGAAACTCAATTCCCAGCCACAGAATGGCAGCCATATTTGGTAGCTACAGAATTAGGAATAGGCCTGAGAGACATCTGCAGTCCCTTGCAGCTCAGGCTATGGGGTGGAGGTGTGAATAGCAGTGCACACCAAAGTGCTGTGCTACACCTCCCTTGTGTGGATGGTACAGGCACAAACTTAAAGGTCCCTTTTTGGAAAGTCCAAACTGGAGACCTTTAAGTTTGCACCCACAGTGTCCACGCAGGGGAGTTAGAACACAGCACATCGCTGTGCACTGTTATGCACACCTCCGTAGTCCAAACTGTGCGGCAATATAGACGTGTCCCTGA
This sequence comes from Mesoclemmys tuberculata, assembly GCA_007922155.1. Lineage (NCBI taxonomy): Eukaryota > Metazoa > Chordata > Testudines > Chelidae > Mesoclemmys > Mesoclemmys tuberculata. The sequence goes on from ML675603.1 coordinate 48,618,534, forward strand.
TTTAAATGAGTGACCTAGAAGTTGAAAGTCTATATCCACCATTCTGCTTAGTCATTCAATTTAGTCACCTTTTAATGTATTCACTCCTCCGCCCCCGCTTCACCTTCTCCACAAAAGTCTAACTTTAAATTTAGCGTGAACTAAATTTTTTTAAAATTGTTTCCCTTGTCAAAAATAGTTTAGGGGTTAGAATGGGATTGTCATAGGTGTACAAGGATTGGAGTGGAAGATTTGTAGCCTACTAATAACCATTTGTGATCATTATAAACAGTAAAGCTGTATTTTCTCCACCTGACATTTACTCTCCCTCCATTAATGATAAAGATTGAGACACTCAGCTCCCATTTGCACACTGATGGGAATTGGTTCCTAACTGCCCTTTCTGCCTTTGAAATATCTTCCCCTGTGTTTGAAAACATTGGCCAGGGAGTATTTGACCAATGGAATATTACAATGATGCAGAATAAATAGTGGAAATCCCTTTATTTTTTGGTTAGATATTTATGCAAAGTCAGGTGATTTATACTATAATATGTACTTACTGTAAATATAAACACAAAGTGTTTACTGCTTCAGCTGTACAAAGTGGTAATAAAACATGTCTTCTCCATTCTATACTTGAATCAAATGCAAATTTAAGATACTTTACAAAGGAGTAAGAGTTGCAAAATTTGTAAGGTGACCTCTAACTGAAAAAGATTTTTTGGATATACAACTAATAGAATATTTAACTTTACAAAATAATTAGATTATAATTGGTGTAGCTGGTGACATATTTACAAATAGGACAGACTCTGGGTTCTCAATAAAGACATCAGCTCTGATTAGCATCCTTGAAAATGCTGTTGGTCAAAACCAGATCCAAAATGAATGATCCCTTAGTTGTTTCCTCAGCTTTCTAAATCAGAAAGTTGTCCTCCTACACATGCTAACAACTTGCAGGACATATTTTGTTTTTGCTTTATTAGCCTTCCAACATATAGCAGGAAAGTTAGCTCATTTGTGTTAGCTAATCATATTAACCACTTGAAGAATACTTCATCCACTTCTTCTTTCTGATTTGGTGATCTATAATAGACTCTCACCATAACATCACTACTATTCTTTTCCCTTTTTATCCTCATCCAGACACTCTCAGTAGCTCTGTCACTCACTTCCTTTTGGACCTCTGAGCAAGTGTATATATTCTTAACTTATAGCGTAACATCTCTTCCTTTTCCCCATATCTATCTTTTGAAATTTAAAGTAGTAGTTCCAGTTTGGCCAGTGCATGTGCCCTTGCTCTGCTTTGTGCACTGAAGTGTGCAAACTTCTCTACCTCTAAGCTCCATAGCTGAGAACACTGAAGCTGAGGGGAAGAAGATGAGTAAGGAGCACCCATATGGACACACATCTCAAAGAACTACAGTTATAGCACAGGGTTGAGTAAAGTCCTTTTTCGAGCAGTGTCTCTAAGGCTGGGTCTACACTGATGGTGGCAAATTTGCCACCGTCAGATCAATTGCTCTGGATCGGCTGAGCAGTCTGTGTAGACCCGCTCAGTCAACCCAGCAAGCAATGCAGGAAAACCACCCCGGTAAGTGGTGTAGCGCTGCGTCAAAGGGAACATTGTTCCCTTCGATGCAGTGCAGTGTGGACGCCACACGGAGCGGACGCCACGATGTCAACGGGAGATACACAAGTGATTTACATCACTTGCGTATCTCCCATTGACTACTGCCGGACCTCGAAGGTAAGTGTAGACAGGGCCTGAGTGAGCCACTTCTGGTGATTACCGAGCAGTACCCTGTGAAGGAGGCTTCCTAATTGTAAGAACAGTAGGACAATGGAACAGGCTTCCTCAGAAGTTTGTGGAAGCTTCTTTACTGGAGGTTTTCAAAAGGATGTTAGATAGCCATCTATATTGGGTTTAGACACAACAAATCCTGCATTTTGGCAAGGGTTAGACTAGATTACACTTGCAGTTCCTTCTAACCCTATGATTCTATGATCATCTTGAATTCTGGGGGGGAGGGAATAAAACTCTCTGACAAGAGGAGACAAGATCTTTTGGCTGGTTGAACTCTGAAGGGCCAGAGATTCTAAACTGAAGCCAGAGATCTCCAGGGGCTGCCTCATGGGTCTGCCCCAAAAGACTCTTTGAATAGACAGATCTCATAGACTAAGTTTAGAAGGGGCCATCATGATCATCTACTAGTCTGATTTCTTGCACATTGCAGGAATATTTCACACAGCCACTGCTGTAATAGACCCCTAACCTCTGGCTGAGTTACTGAACTCCTCAAATCATGATTCCAAGCCTTCATGTTATGGAGAATCTACCATTCACTCTAGTTTAAACCTGCAAGTGACCCATGCCCCATGCTACAGAGGAAGGTGAAAAATCCCCAGGGTCTCTGCCAATTGATCTGGGGGAAAATTCCTTCCTGATCTCAAATATGGAAATCATTTAGACCCGGAGCATGTGGGCAAGATCCACCAGCCAGATACCTGGTAAAGAATTCTCTGTGGTAACTCAAAGTCCTCCCCATCTAGTATCCCATCACTAGTCATGGAAAATATTTGTTGCTAGCAGTCACAGATTGCCTACATGCTATTGTAGGCAGTTTCATCATACCATCCTCTTCATAAACTCATCAAGCTCAGTCTTGAAGCCAGTTAGGCTTTTTGCCCCCATTGCTCCTCTTGGAAGGCTGCTCCAGAATTTCACTCCACTGATGGTGAGAAGCTTTCATCTAATTTCAAGCCTAAACTTGTTGATGTCCACTACAATTCTGTTACTCTTAAGATTTAGATGGTAACTCATTTGTGTGTATAATGTTTGTTTGCTATAACCTGTAAATAACATTCCTTTTTCCTGGTTAATAAACCTTTAGATAGTTTATTACAGGATTGGGTACAAGCTGTGGCAATCTGCTAGCTTCCCCAGTGGGTCTCGCACTTTACTTCTCTTCATGGGCCAGGGCGCCCCCAGCTACCCTGTCTCCTCTGGCTGCAGAGGAGCTTTGTCTCCTGGTCTGGGAGGGAACCTTCTCCTCCAGCTGTCAAAAGCCTTCTGGCAGCTTCCTCCTGGTTTGTTCCCTTCTCCTCTTGGGAAGGCAGGGTTTAAGTACACCTTAAACACCTGTACACCTGGCATCGCCCTTCATTGGGGCTTGGTGTCTCTAATTGCCCAGCTGTGCTCTCTCTTCTGCCTGCAGGGCAAAGGGTCTTTAACCCTTTAGGGCCCACATACTGGCCCTGGTATACTCTTTGGTAGCCCTCTGGCCTGATTTTACCACAAAGCATTGTCTTCAGTGTATGATCTAGAGTTCCAATTTATCTGGTGTAAGTGACCGGTCTCTTGGGATTGGAAACAACCTCCATGTGGTGCGATTTTTGGTGTTAGTGACCATTATCACTAAGTCCAGTTTGTCTGGGTGGCAGGGTAGTCTCCTTAGACTCTCCAGTCCTCCGTGACTCAATGGTAAGACTGCTACAGTGATCGAGGAGTTCACATTTGTTACTAGCTTGGTGAAATTTAATTATAGAAAACACCAGTTTTGGACATCTGCCCTGTTTTTGACAGTCTTTCCTGAGATAGGCACTCACAATCTTGAGCCACTCCAGACAACATGGCAACTCCTGGGAGTTAAATCGGTGCAAGCGCTCCTGGTGAGGATGTGCACCATTGACACAAGGAGCGTAGAGTGGACATGCAAAAGTGATTTAATTACTGCAGAGGCTCTATGTTGATGTAACTTAGGAAAAGCCACTGAAGAAGCTAACCCAAAAGAGTTAGCTGTCGTACCAGACTCTTTTCTGAAAAGGAGACGTGAAGACGCAACTAGCTATAGGGACAGCTCCATTCTCCTGCCACTCCCAGTAAACACCTCTCTCTAAATTTAAGAGAGACATCCCATAATTGATGCCTGTTGTGCTGTGTATCAGATCATTACAGGGCTCGCTTTGACCCATGTTCCAGCAATAATTATGCAAAATGATTGTACACTAGACTACACGTATATGTATGTGTTTGTACCACAGAACAACCATTGTGCATTAGGCTCCCTTAAAAATCAGATTTGTCCAGGATTTTTCACAGTTATCCTCTATGTCCCTTACAACAAGGTGTTCACTTGATGCACGTTACTTCATAGGGACAGAGCCTAGGGAAATATTCCCTTAAAGGAAGAAACCACCTCAAGCACTGTGGGTTACGTCTGGATCCGGGTCACTGAAGAAGCTAGCGCTGCCTGCTTACTCCTGGGAGGCACCATCTTTAATCATCTAAAAGGAGCTGGGGGTGTTGCTGATTTATAACTGTACAGTACCACATGGTTGCACAGCAGTGGTGCTAAATCCCACTGAGAGACGAATGGGAGACTGAAAACACTTTACTATATGCGTTTACTTTTCGTCTTTCACTCAGGGCCCACACTGACAGTTTTAGGCATCCTGGGCAACATCTTTTGAAAAGCCCTCATGATTCTGCCAGAAGAAAATATTTTTAAAACATTCATGTGGTCACATTCATTTCTTTTCTTACCCCTCACCCAATCAAATCCATTTCACACTCTCCCCAAACTGTCTTTGTCCTTATATGAAATCAGCATTCGTCTATAACAGACATTATTTCCCATGCTAGCATTGCAGTGTAAGAAGATTAATACATTTACCTTTTAGACTAAATTTTTCATGCTGTATCATGGTCCAGAAGTGGGGGGAGGAGAGGGCTTTCCTTGAAGCCTTTGAAGATAATCTATTATCTGTTTTATTCCAATACTTCAAAAACATCTTTGTTTTAAAACTTCAAACATTGTCTGTCTATTTCTGAAAAGAAAGGAGTGCTTTGCCTAGTTTGAAGAAAAAGTGTTACGAACATTTGAAAAAAGTCATACTATACATGTGCAGTATAAAATTGCTTAGGTTAAATCAAGACTACAGAAGACTGAGGAACTCCAGAGGGACCTATCATATCTAGGTTATTGGGCAGAATGATGGCAAAAAATATTCATTGTTGACATGTCCAAGGTAATACACAACAGAAGGTATAATCTGAACTACTCATACACCTTGATGAACTCTCTGTGAAAAGACCTGGACATAAATTTCAATGGAAATATCAGTTCAATGCTTTGCAGTGATCACAAAAGCAAACAGTGTTGGACAGTTCAAAGCAGAGGTAGAAAATATTATGTGAATCAGTTATGTAATATTACCTGGAATACAGTGTTCAGTTCTGATCACCCTACTTTTACAAATATACTATAAACAGAGTGGTCCAGGGATGGGCAACAACAGCAGATAGGCACAGAGTAATATAGGGAAATATAGCTCTTTTCATATGAAAAGAGAATTAAGGGACTGGGACTGTTTAGCATAAAAAGAGAACATGACAGACAGACATAAAATTGCTTAGAAAATGTTATTTGAATACTCCTGCTTAATCTCTTGTAAAACAAGAACACCCCAAAAAAAGCTATAAAATAAGAGGAAATGCATGTGTGTAAGAAACACCAAAAGTATAATTAACCTGTGTTTCACATTACCAGAAGACATCACTAAAGCCAAGAGCTTAGCAAGATCCACAAAGAAAAAGGGACATTCATATGTATAGTAAAAAAAAAATCCATATTTTCATTAGATAGGATAAAAAATGTAGAAGGAAATTAAATTCTCTTGCTTTAAGTCAGAAACCAACTATTAACTACTTGATAACAACTTTCCATTATAAGGCTACTATCACTTTCTCCTGAAAAATCAGATACTGGCCACTGCTGTGGATGCAATAACAGACTAAATGAACCATTAGTCTGACCAAGTATGAAAATTACGCTTCTCTTATATTGCAGGACTTAAATTAATAAGGTACCAAGCCCTGAAATACTGACATTGTGCTATTTACTTCAAATGGGAGGAAGTGCAGGCCCTAACAGCTAAATCCAATGAAGTGATACATGACCTCATCTCCCATTGAGTTCAGTGGAAGTTGGTGGCCTTCATCACCTCTCAGGGTCAGGCTCTTGAGTATAGAAAATATTTTCAGATGCAGACATTTGATTTATGGAGTGAGAGAGAGAGACGAAGGAAGAATAATGAGGAGGAGGAGTTTAGAGCTGTCAATCTTTCTGCCCTGAAGATTTTTCCAAGTATCAAAAGAGCAGATTTCTGAGGAGCATGGACCTTCTCATCTCAGTGATTAACTGCTCAATGCCTTTTACTTGGAACACCACCACACAGACACTTCTTAATTTTACACCTGTGTATAGCTTTAGCACTTCATAAACCACTAACAGTATTACATGTTCAGTAATGATATTGTAGCCATGTAAGTGCATCATAGGATTGATACCTGATATTCTGATTTTTTTTTCTAGATTAGAAGTGGTTCCACTTAGGATATGTCTTTATTGCAGAGTTAACCCAGCCTCTTACTCAGATGTTGCTCCAACTTGCCTCCTGCCCACACACAAAAACCCTTCTTACTTGAACTTGGAGGTGCTTTCCACCTGAGCTACTTCTCCTGTCCTAGAGTATAGACTAAAGCCTGGGTGCTGGATTCACACAGGCTGGTAATATGCTCACTTCACAGGGAGGACACAGGCTAAACCACTGGAGGGCTGATAGTCTTCCAGTGCCTTCTCACAATTCCCCCTGTATTTCCAGAAGGACAGATATGTGCTCTCTCATTTCACTGGGAAACATCACAGCAGCTCAGCTTAGTACAGCTCAAAGACCCAGGGATGTTCCTCCATAAGTACTCACAACGCACATAGGTTAGCACAACACCAGTGAGGACACACAAACTCAGGTATGGCTTTGCAATGTGGCTTCTTACACCTGGGCTAGGGTAACCTGTCTAGGATTAGTAGAGTTAACTCTGAAACTCTCAGCCATGTTCTCATTTCGAAGGAGCCTTGGGAGTTAAGTGTCCAAATCTTATTGAATGGCACTGGAATTTGGGAACCTAAGGACTTCTCTACACTTGAGATGTTAGACAGCACAGCTGCATCACTGTAGCTCTGATACCTATGCCATCAACATATGTAATTGACCTCCCTGAAGGCAGTAGCTAGGCTGAAGGAAGAATTCTTCTATTGACCTAGCACTGTCTAGTTAGTCTGGTTTAACTACAGCACTCAGGATGGAGATTTGTCCAATTCCTAAGTGACGTATTTGAACCCACTTAATTTTCTAGCATAAACTAGGCCTAGCTCTTTGGCCCATTTGAAGAGCAACAATTTAACTGAGATATTTCTGTGAAGGTTCATCCATCCCAATTAAGCAGACATCTCATTAAAATTAAGTTTTTCTAGGCCACAACTCATTTCATTCAGCAAACACTTTTGTGATCTTTAATTGCACATTAACACCTCTGATTTGAACCAATGACTATTTCCTGGATACCTTGAGGTGAGACAAAGAAAAGCAACAGTCATGAGCAGTTTCTGGCTTTTAACAGTCACAGCAACACCCCTAATTATAAATGATAGGACAGTTAAGCCAAAAAACCCCAAATCTCCCTAATAAAGTGACTTGCGAGATTGATTGTCCCAATACCTTTACAGAAAGCTTATTCTCTTTGATGGGGGGAGAGAGATGATTTCCCCGAGACTTTAGCATGATTCACCTCCCCTGGAAATGGCACTGACTGTTTGCAGTTCATGATAGTATGTTCTGAAAAGTGTTCTGTACGTGGTTTCTTGCCAGTTGAGCTAGCAATAGTACCCTGCATGGCCACATGAGTTTCACGTTTGATACCTCATCCTATTATCTTGCTCCCTTGTGCTTCAGTGAACAAAACCAAAATCATTCCCCTGTAGCCACACCCCTGTGGGCTGTGAGCTAGTCAAATCTCACAGACTAAGGACATTTGGGCTACTGAATATTTGGATGGGAGAGAAAAATACTAATATCTTCCTGTAAGCAAGAATTCTGTACTGGTGGCCTAATCATCCTTTCACAAAGAGCAATAAACTTTAACCTGAAGCCACTCCAGGAATACACAAATATATTCTCAATGCCATACTAAAGCTGACTTATTCTAAGCACAAATTTCATAGGAACATAACCAGAATACTCCTCTGATCTGGATAAATGCCTTTTGGCAACATGCCTGTAGATCTGGAACCAACAAGGCCTCAAACATCAAAAACCATAGTCTACCCGTTATAACAGTTTAAAAGATGTGTCCCACAGACGGGTATATTCTAGCTTGGACAGAAATTCACACCTACCCCAGTCTGGCTCCTTTCCTTTCCAACAGAATGGTCTTGTTCAGCTCCTTGTCCCTACGCAACATTTGGTCCAGTCTGGATCCTCCTAGGCATCTGACTCCAGGGATTTTTCCCAGTCTTCTGGATCCTATGGTATTGAAGACTAGCAAGGGGAGCTCTGCTCCTGCCTTCTTGCACTATAGAAGCCTACTCTGAGTCTACTGGTCAGCAGGCCCACCTACAGCAATTCTGGGCCTCAGGGCAGAACACTCAGTCGCACCCCAGAAAGGGGTGATTGGGGTCCAAGTGGGATTCTGCCAGAAGTTTTTACTTAATTAGGTGCCATGCGGGTTCCCAGGTGGCAACTGCTACTGAGCTTCCTGGGTCTCTTGAACTACCCATGGAGATTACTGATGAACCCCGGAAGCTGAGTAGCAGATACCTCCTCAGCCTGCCTGGGGACCTGAATGGCACATAATAAATAAGTTTGGCTTGGGGGAGGGGCAGAGAACACAAGCAGTGGGGGCCTCAAGTGAAGAGGGTATGTGGAGGAGAGGAGGATACATATCTATCTATCTATCCTCCCATCTGCCTGAGCCCTTTTAAATCACCGGCCCCTCAGCAATTGCTCCCCTTGCCTCCCCTATGGCAGGGCCTGCTGGTGGGATATCCTTACTGTGCTGCTAATTTATGTTCCCTCCACCAACACCTTTACAATTCCATGCAGCAATGCTATTTACAACATTCTTTATATCTCGAATTTTTTGAGGGGTCAGCAAGCATCTGCACAAGGTGGATATCTAAGTGTACTTAGATTTTCAGAAAACCTTTGACAAGACCCGCACCAAAGGCTCGTAAGCAAAGTAAGCTGCCATGGGATAAGTGGGAAGTTCTTCTCCTGGATCAATAACTGGTTAAAAGATAGGAAACAAAGGGTAGGAATAAACAGTCAGTTTTCAGAATGGGGTGAGGTAAATAGTGGTATTCCCCAGGGATCAGTACTGAGACCAGTACTGTTGAACATATTCATAAATGATCTGGAACAAGGGGTAAACAGTGAAGTGGCAACATTTGCAGATGATACAAAACTGCTCAAGATAGTTAAGTCCAAAGCAGACTGTGAAAAGTTACAAAAGGGATCTCACAAAACTGGGCAATAAAGTGGCAGATGAAATTCAGTGTTGATAAATGCAAAGTAATTCACATTGGAAAACATAATCCCAACTATAGATATAAAATGATGTGGGCTAAATTAGCTGCTACCACTCAAGCAAGAGATCTTGGAATCATTATGGATAGTTCTCTGAAAACATCCACTCAATGTGCAGTTCAGTCAAAAAAAGCTAACAGAATGTTGTGGCTCATTAGGGAAGGAAAAGAAGACAGAAAATATTGCATTGCCTCTTTATAAATCCATCATACGCCCACATCTTGAATACAATGTGCAGATTTGATTGCCTCATATCAAAAAAGATATATTGGCATTGGAAAAGATAGAGAAAGGGCAACAAAAATGTGTAGGGGTATGAAACAGCTTCCATATGAGAAGAGATTAATTAGAGTGGGACTTTCCAGCTTGGAAAATAGACACCTAAGAGGGGATAGATATGACAGAGCTCTATAAAATCAAGACTTGTGTGGAGAAAGTAAATAAGGAAGTGCTATTTACTCCTTCTCATAACACAAGAACTAGGGGTCACCAAATGAAATTAATAGGCAAGAGGCAACAAAAGGAAATATTTCTTCATTCAATGCGCAGTCAACCTGTGAAATTCTTTGCCAGAGGTTGATGTGAAGGCCAAGGCTATAACACAATTCAAAAAAGAACCAAGTAAGTTAATGGAGGAGAGGTCTATCAATGGCTATTAGCCAGGATGGGCATAGATGCAAAATGCTTTGAAGTGTCCCTAGCCTCTGTTTGCCAGAAGCTGGGAAGGGGTGACAGGGGAAGAATCACTTGATGTCACGTGTTCTGTTCATGCCCTCTGAAGCACCCAGCATTGGCCACTGTGAGAAGAAAGGATACGAGGCTAGATGGATCATGGGTCTGACCCAGTGTGGTCATTCTTATGTTATATCCTCAGTCCTTCTCTGAAGACATAGCAGGAGAGTAGTCTCCCTTCCATACATCATTCTGACTCTAGGCTCAGCTAGACCTGCTCTTCTCTCTTGTACTTCCTTCTTATGCCTTTCTTAGCAGTCTGATGGGTTAATTGGCTCATTAGCTCACCCAGCCACTCCCCACTTGATTAGATAATTATCTCTAATTGCACCAGTCTGCCTTCTCCAGGGTAACTAATTGGTGCGGATGACCAGAGTGCAGGCTCCTGGTTAACTCCCTGTACAGCATCACAAAGGCCCACCCCTGGCAGGTCAATTATAAACCCACAGGTGTTTTAGTCCAAGGGACCCAGAAAGCTCAGATTTCTCACAAGTTTGGGGTTTTTTTTTAAGCTATCGTAATTAACTCAAAATTATAGTACCACAATCTTTATTTATTTCAAGTACTCAAAGGCATTAGTCCTTATTAGGGACAAATGAATACAACTTATCTGGAATTACAGTGGTGTCCAGCCTATGGCCCTCAAGGGCAACTGTGTTCATAAGATAATTTGTAATTGATTCTGAACTGAGAATGTGTTCCAAGACACAACTTGTGATATTTAACTAAAGTGTATGAATCAGCCACATCCCTAGGGGAAAGCTCGCTACTGTTTCCCCAGCAGCCCTTGGAGCAGCTCTGGCATGAGCCTGACAGACACTAGCCCTGAGCAGACACTGGCCCTTCTCTTCCATAGCTGCTCAGCAGCTCCGTCTCACTGCGTGCGGTACTGTAGGCAACAGAAAACAGCAGTTCTTGCTACTTCATTGTCTGCTTCCTCTGAGAAACCTAGGGAGAGAAGGAGAGGCACTCTACTTGCTCTGCCTCAAACAAGAGAAGGGCCTAGCAAAAGATGGGGAGGATCCCCCATACAATCACCCAGAGCAATCCAGGAGAGGGGAAAGACTGAGAACCAACTGCAAATTATGAGTCCCTTATCCTTTGCCCCCACCCTGGTGTGGGTCAGAGCAAGTAACCTAGTAATCCCAAGAGACCATATGCTAGCTAAGGACAGCTGCAGCATAGAATCATAGAATATTAGAGTTGGAAGGGACCTCAGGAGGTCATCTACTCCAACCTCCTGCTCAAAGCAAGACTAACCTCAGCTAAATCATTCCAGCCAGGGCTTTGTCGAGTCACAGCTTAAAAACCTCTAAAGATGGAGATTCCACCACCTCCCTAGGTAACCCATTCCACTGCTTCACCAGCCTCCCAGTGAAAAACTTTTTCCTAATGTCCAACCTAGACCTCCCCCACTACAACTTGAGACAGTTGCTCCTTGTTCTGTCATCTATACCATTGAGAACAGCCTAACCCCCTTTCAGCTAGCTAAAGGCGGCTATCTAATCCTTCCTCATTCTTCTCTTCTGCAGACTAAACAGGCCTAGTTCCCTCAGCCTCTCCTCCTAAGTCTTGTGCTCCAGCCCCCTAATCATTTTTGTTGCCCTCCGCTGGAGTCTCTCCAACTTTTCCACAACCTTTTTGTAATGGGGGGCCGAAAACTAGACACAATACTCCAAATGCGACCTCACCAATGCCAAATAGAGGGGAATAATCACTTCCTGCGATCTGCTGGCAATGCTCCTACTAATGCAGCCCAATATGCTATTAGCTTTCTTGGCAACTGGGCACACTGCTGACTCATATTCAGCCTCTTATCCCCTGTAGCCCCCAGGTCCTTTTCTGCAGAACTGCTGCCTAGCTCGTCGGTCCCCAGTCTGTAGCTGTACATGGGATTCGTCTGTCCTAAGTGCATCCATCTACACCCCTTACTATTGGGCATCCCCTTTGCCATAGGTTGCAGTGAGCCAGGCATAAGAACTGATTCTGATGGCTCTGCACCCACTGAGGACTTCCACATGCTAGGCAAATGCCTAGTAGAGGACTTGTAGGTGGCTTCTGTCCCCTTTGCACCACTTGAGAGGCTGAAAGGCAAAGACTCTACCCCAAAGCATTGATTGTGACTTTTCTGTAATAATATTTTAGTTCATCAGGCTGAAAAAGCTGGCTATCACTGCTACAGCCCACAACATTTTGTCATGACCTTCAAAACCAAAAAACAAAAACAAAAAAATTGGCTTTTTCTGATAATAAAAAAAAATCCCCTAATGTTTCTGAAGCAAATATTATTATACCATATAATAGATGTTAAATTGTGTTAGCAATGGGATAAATCAATCACCCCCTACAGAGGTGGATGGATAAGGAATCATATGTGGCAGAGGCTAGACATAACACTTCATGCATTTCTCAGACACCACAACGAGGGGCACATTATTAAGCACCTGAATACAGTAGAATCCAGCTAAGAAATCTACAGTACACAGATTACTAGAGCTCAATCCAACAAATTTGTACTCCAGTGAATATTCCTTAAATACCTGAGCGGCCCCACTGAAGTCCATTTGAAATCAATGGGACTACTCGCAGGAGGGAGGGTTTGTAGGTTCAAGGACCAGGTCTGTGCAGCTATGTATAAAACATTGTATATGAGGTTTTGTACACAGAGATTTCCAGCTCTGACAGCAGCCTCTAACCTAGCTACTGATGTTAATCAAATAACTTCTAAAACATTATTAATGGTACTTTCTTCCTCATTGCACCTAATTAGATATGTCTGTCTTAATGTATCTGTCTTGCTTTAATGTATCTGTCTTGTACCCGGGAAATATACGGTTTCCTGATACTCCAACAGCTTCACAAGCTTGATGAAAAAAGAAAAGTCATTAAGAGCTATCAAGTGATGTCTAGTTAGAGTCAAAATCCTAAATTGTCACCTTCTCAGGGTAGGGCTTTTGTCACTTTATATGTCTGTAAAATCAATACTACTATATAAATAATGAGACGACACCAATACTTCTTGTCTGTTGTACAGTCTGTTGGAACAGGGATTTGACATATAAATGTTTTCTGCGATAGAAGTTTTTGTGCCTTTATTAGATTCATAATAGTACTTTACAATTTATTTTGGACAATAGTAGTCTTGATTAACAGCAGGATAAATGATTGGCTTTCCCTTTTATCTTTACATTTTGTAAATTTGTAACTGTCTTTTTTCCTAGTTATTTGACTTACTCTACATTATAAAATTAAGTAAGAAAATTATACGGTTGCATCTTTTGCTCTTTACACAACAAAAACAATATGAAAAACCACCAGGGGACAGTTGAGTCCCAGATAGCTATGGCATAGGTACATAGGTCCATACATACTGCTGCTGTAACTGGTTTCTGGAGGCTTCTGAAGTACAGATCCTAGTGAGCACCTCTAGAAGCACATATACTCTTTAAAGGGATACTACCCTTTTCCTATATACTATAAATGTATCCTGGAATTCATCAAATTCAACTAACTCTTTTAAAAGATTATATAAAAATACTGCTCCGAGTTACAAAAGGGATAAAGCTGGCTCTTAGTGTCAATTGGAACGTCATTGTCTTCAAAAAAAAATGTTGTGGGGTAAATCATGATTTCCTAACTGGCTCCATTTCAGATGTACCCAAAAATGAACTGAAAATTAGACAGCGGTGAAGCCTAACCCTCTTGACACTCTCAGTTGTTGGGAAGGACACTGCTAGGCCTCCTAGCAGGATGACGTGAATAGCGCCTGCCCAAAGTTCTTTCTTATCAGTTCTTCTTTCTATATAACCAGTAGATATCAGAACTGAAAAGCCAGCCCTGCTCTTCTTCTGAAAGGAAGAAATACTTCTGTGTCTTCTCCCCACACCTGAGTCTCCTGGCTGCTGTGAAGGGGGAGGGTGTCCAGTACTCTACCCCTCCCCTAGATCCTGCTGCTGCTGTAAGGGAGTTATGGCTTCTTATACCTCCCCAGCCTCCATTTTTAGGTTCTCCCCATGAAAATGTATTTTAAGGCCAGAAGGAACCATTATGGTCAACTATTCTCACCTCCTGCAAAGAAAGGTCATAGAATTTTACTCAGTAATTATGCCTGAGTTTAAACATAACTTGTAGAAACAAACCCAGGCTTGATTTAAAAACCTCAAGTAAAGGAGAAACTACCACATTCATGACTGATAACTTTCCCTGTTAAAAATTTGTAGCACATTTCCAGTTAGATGTTTTTGAGCTTCAGGTTCCAGCCATTGGGTCCTGCTGTACCTTTGTCTCCTAGATTAAAGAGCCCTCTTCTATCAGATATTTTCTCCCCATGTAGGTACTTACAGATTGTGATCAAGCTGCTACTCCACTTTCATAAGATAAATAGTCTGAACTCCTTAAGTCTCTCACTGTAAAGCACATTTTCTAGACTTCCAATCTTTCTTGTAGCACTCCTCAGCCATCTTCAGTTTTCCAACATTGTTTGCAATATCTCCAGTCAGTGCCCGTCTCCGCTGTTGTTCTTGTCCTGCCCAAGCAGCTGCAGCATGAAATTGATGATTCTTGACAGCTGCCTTCCCCCATGGTTTTGACAAGCTGACTAGATGTTATCTAGTTCACTCTGCTGCTGCTTGGCAAACCTATAAGGCAGCAGAAGCAATGAATCTGTCTTCAGAGTCAGCAAGACAACATTGCATTGGTTTACACTTCATTCACATGGAAGCAACTATAAGAATTAGTAACTTTTTTCTTAATAAAAATTTAATTCTGCAGAAAATGATTATGTAGATCCTGCCATTCCTCCCACACTCAACAAGGGTGGGCTTTATAGGCTCAGGTCAAACCAGCATTGTTATTTCTTTTTAAATTATGCTGAATAATAGAATGCAATTGATAGGAAGAGTGATCCAAACCACAGAGCTTGTGATAAACTATGTCATCAGAGTTTTGCCAGTGTTTCCTGCAGAGGAAGCAAAGGCTGAAACCATTTCCCAAGAATTAATACAAGGCTGCCCCTCCTCCACGCATAAATTTGCCTCTTTTTAGTACAATTGAGAAGGGGCCTATGCCTTGTCAGATTGGGATCTGGTTCATTGTGCCATCTAGTAGGATTTGGCTTTCCTTGTAGTCCATATCTGAATTGCCATTTAGTTTGATCGCTATCCCTGAGCTGTACTTTCTTGGAATAGGCCAAACAGATTTAGAAATAGACCAAATGGAACCAGGAATATGGAAAACATCAATTCACATCATCCATGTATGGGGATTTCCTCATTTCATTATATGCAACAGGGGGAAAAAGCAAGTACCGCATCATGCAACTCACAATCATAACAACCCTCATACTGACGAACATGGCAAACTTTCAGTTCATCCATCTTTTTAGTCCAGATCCTTATGATTTGTATAGCTCATTGTGATGAAACAAGAGTTATTAAATGCATGCTAGACTGGTTATGCTCATATTTTAATGCCCTCTCCTCATCACTAACTTAACTTACAGATGTTTTCCCTCAGTTGCAGTTTCCTTTAATGGGCTCCCTCTCCGCCCCCCCTGGGCTTTTTATCCATTGTTTTCCTCAGAGTCTCTCTGCCTTTCCTGACTGTAACTAACTAGATTTTTCAGTTCCCACATTCTATAAACATGTGACTCCAATACTTATTTACTGTCCATGCCTCAATTTCCAAAGCACTGACAATGTGCTAGTTTGGAGCCCAGATTGGCAAATCTTTCACTGCGATTCTATTTTTTTTTTTTTTGCCTCCTAGTTTGGATCTCTTCTATCCTGCTTCAGGTCATAAAAGTAAATTTCTTTTTATTAAAAGAGTATGTGTGATCATTCCTTAATGGCTAGTCACTGTGACTTCTGAATGTTACGTTAAGAATGAGCAGAGTCCCTGCCTTCTCTTTCCTTCCAAATCTAACTGCCTCTGTTGCTTTATATATATATATATATATATATATATATATATATATATATATATATTCATTCAGAAAGGCTGCACATTTGCTAGGTTGGCTGCAGTGTGGAAGTTTATGAATGGGTATCTGGATCAAGCTGAGGGGCCTGGGTTTAAACTCTAGCCTTTGGCCTGGTCTAACTGCACTCACAAGCCAACTGCTTGCCGTTTCTTTCTTTAAACACAGTCTATGGCAGCAGAGCACATTTTTTTTACTTTGAGAGAGCTCCTGGTTCAACAAAGCCTTGAGGAAGAGAAGAAGGGAACCTGTTACAAACCCAGTACAGCATTTACACTCATTTCCTCTGTCCTTTGCTAATGTGGGAAATAGGAAATATCTATAAACATTATGCGTGCTGAACTTTGAGGGGCACTAGGTGAATATGGAAACAGATCCTGTTTACACTTCACAGACCCAGAAGAGGGGGTCCCAGTGCTACCTAAGAGCATAGGAATTGCTATACCAGATTAGACCTGTAGTTGTCACATAGCACCATTGCCAAATTATTTATGGAAGGTGCAATAAACAATTTGCCCACAATGGAACTTCTTCCTAACTCCCATCAGTTAGTGGTTGTCTTATGCCCTTGTGTTACTCCCCAGGGGCACTCGGAGCTGTAAGGCACTTCACCACCATCTGCCTGATAGGAGTTGCTGATACAGACCATTGAATCCTTTTGCCAGCTGATAGCAAGGGGAACTTAGGGTAACAGCCCTGATGCAGGATATATCCATTATAATTTTTTCTCTTGTCTAATGTAACTGTGCATGTTCTCACTGGCCATATAAAAGTTGAATCCTTATTTGATTCCTGTAAAGTTCTTGGCTACAATAATGCCTTACGGCCATGAGATCCCCAGATTATGAATGTATCACGTAGGATAAGTTGTGTACTAGCTTTTCTCAATGCTCTCAAGGTGCTTTACTCTAAATGTGTGAGAATTGAGAGATACCAGGCCACTTGCAGTTATGAACAGGGGGTGGGAAGAATCAAATGAGGGTCCATGTCAGGGGTGGAGCAGAAAGGAGCATTAGAGTTCTTGCAGCTAGTAGCATGGAGGGAATTTTACAGTTGGATGGGCTGGGGAAGGTTTGGTAGATAGGCGAGGACTGGGGTACTTGTTATTGAGAGCAGGAGAAGCATGTGTTGTCACTTAAGAGAGGAATTACCATCTGGGAGCAGAAGACTGGAAAGCTTGTCAGAGAGGAGAAAATGATCTGGCTGCTAGTGGGGAGTCAGATGTCTGACTACATGGGCACTTGGGCTTGGCAGCTGGGAAGTCAGTCTGGCATCAGTCATTGGAAAGGGACCAGAAGCAATCTAGCCACAGGAAGGAAGAGAGAGCAGAGAGAGTTATTGAAGGATAGCTTCTTCCCTGTTCCCCTCTTACGAATGCTCTAGAAACCGTACCCCAGAGCACTACCTACTGCCCAGCAAACAGCCTTGGGCTACTGCCCACCTAGAATCATAGAATATTCGAGTTGGCGGGACCTCAGGATCTAGTCCAACCCCCTGCTCAAAGCAGGACTAACCTCAGCTAAATAAAGCTGCAAGAGTTATACCTCCACAGCAAACCAGCCTTAAAAAACCCAGACCGCTATTGTGAGATGTTGAGGTCCCATCACAGAAGAATCAACTTTTCAGTAGCAGTGATGAGTTCAGCATGCCTCAGCCTCACAGGCACACACTGTAGTTGGGTCAGTAATATTTTTACAGATTCCAATTCAGCTCTTTTTACTATCAAATTTAAAGCTATGCAGCCCCCTCCAGAAAGGAAACACAAAGCACCACCCGAGGAAGTGGAAAACAAGTGGGTAAAATGAGGAAAGCTAAACTAAATGAACACGTGCAATGTTAAAGGTTAAGCTTTATTTTTAGGGACCTGTATGAAGCTGCTTTACAATTGGTTGGCACTATTTTCAGTGTTGCATAGGTGCCGACTCCGTGGGTGCTGAGGGGCTGAGTCATCTGTGGAAAAACTATAGTGGGTGCTCAGCACCCACCAGGGTGATTAGCTTTGGCGTTTGCCGCTGAGCAGCTTATTTCCCTCAAACAGCAACATGACAACCCGCTGCCTGCCTATCAGCTTGATCTAATCAGCTGTTTGACTACACCCCGCTCTGCAAGGGCTGAGCCAGTCCTGTCTGGGGCTAATGCTCGAGCAGGGCGGCTTCAGGTGCTAATAAGGAGGGCGGGCTGCTGGGCCATCTAACAAACAAACAAAAAGCCTTAGGTCTGGTCTACCCTAGAGAGTTTTGTTGACAAAAGTCACCTTTTGCCGGCAAAATAATCCTGGCATACACACTGCAAGGAACCTTTTGTCGGCAAAACTGCCCCATTTTGTCAACAAAATAAAACAACCTAAACAAGAAGTGTAGAGCCCTTTTTGGCAAAGTTTTTGTGAAAAAGCTCATGTATAGACACTGCCCTTAGGTTATCTCACTGAAAATAGCCTCCCGATTATCTAGCATGCCATTGTGAGTGCCACTTTGGTACAGAGTTTGAGCTTGGCTGCCCTGCAGCCATTCACCTCTGCCCCTCTCCTTTCAAAGCCCCTGAAAGTTTTCAAGTTAACTCACTGTGGAGCTCACACCACAGTGCAGCAAACACAGTCCTTTTCTGCCTGCCCTAAGCTACAGGGGACGTGTGTAACTCCTGCTGTGCCATGCAGAGCCAGAAAGGGTGGTGGGATCTGTGTCCCTTTCCCCACCCCTGCACCAGACCTGTCTCTCTGAGGGGGTTTGGAGAATGGGGGACACCAGCTATGAGCTGTGTGTGTAGCAGCTTCTGCCTTGGGAATGGTTCTCTCTAGCTGCTGCTGTCTGAAGTTAAAAGACAAATGGACACACACACACACACACTTTCCCCCACTTCTTGTGTTTGTGTTCAGCAGTGTCAGCTTGGCTGACAGAGCAGTTTAAAAGCATCTGTCAAACTAGTAGAAAGCCCATGGAATTATGGGATTCAGAAACGTTCATCATGTGATGCTGTGCCTGCCCTGTGAGGCCTTGCAAACCCTTCCCAGAGTACCCTGCGTGCAGTTGCACAGTGGGATAGCTACCCACAGAGTACTGCTCACTTTGTCAACAAAAGAGCTGATGGTGTGAATGCAATCCCCTGACAGAAGGAGACGGTGAAGACAAGCAACAACGATTTAATTACAGCAGTGGGTGTAGGCCACCAAAACTTTTGTCGACAAAACTGTCTAGTATAGACAAGGCCTTAGGAATAGGGAGGGTGTGTGACAGACTGATCAAGACCTACTGGCCCTGGCTGGGTGGGGCATTGTTCCGCTCCTCCCTGCTCACCTGGGGCCACCCACCTGCAGTGCCTCTCTCCCCTCCAGTCCAGTGAGTTCCCTAGTGACTACTGCATCTGTGGGCATGGGCAGCAGATGGTCAGTAAGTGCATCGCACGTGTGGCTGCAGCAGCTTCCTCTCCCAGCCAGGCTATGAGTCCAACCCCAAGGCACCAGCTGAGTGAGTTCTGATTCCCAGCAGAGCCAGGGAGGGTGGGTGGGGAGCAGTGGTGGTCCCAAGTGATCAGGAGCCTGGGCAGAAGCCAAGCAGGCAAGCGGCAAAGCCCCCGCCACGTGGGGAGAGGATGGAGCCTCGGCAGAAGCCAAGGGGTGGGGGGGAAGCCCCAATGCTGCCGACTAGCTGGGGAAGCCATGTGGGGTGGGAGGGAATGATGCCTGAGCCATGATCTGACCTCCCCTCTCCCCCGCCCCAGCAGCAGCTGCCAAGTGAGCACTGGGGCAAACGTCCTGCCACTGCCACCACCACCACCACCACCACCTGGCTGGGGAAACTATGCGGGGGGGGTCCTGGACCCGACCCCCCTGGGCCCATGAAAAGCTGAGCGGGTGCAGGGGCAAAAGTCCCCCTGCACCTGACTAGGAAAGCCACATGGGGGGGCAGGAGATGATGATGGACCTAACCCAACCCCCCTGACACAAGCAGGGGAGGAAGCCTAGGGGGAGGGGACAGAGCAGGTCTCAGGGGCGGAGTAGGGGCGGTGCCTCGGGGGGCAGGGTAGGGAACCCCCCCAGCAAAACCAAAAGTCAGCACCTAAGCAGTGGTGTAAAAAAACCTTTACAAAATGGAATAAATCATTGTGTTCTTGGTAATAAAACTGATACAGAGGGTTCGTTTGTAATTACAAAATCCTGAGTGTTGTTTCATGCTGGCGGATTGCTTCTCTCCTTGGGAATATGTGGCAACTGGTCTTCTATCTAACAACTATATATGGCTTGGTAATAGCCCAGCAAACCATACAATTAGTTATGTTTGATACTTTATTTATTAAGCAAACTTTATACTTCTATAAACACCTTTCACCTGAAGATCTTAAAGCACTTTACAAACAAGATCAAACTGAGTAGCCTTAAAAGATTCTAAAAGAATTTCCTCCTTCGGGCAACTAAAAGATCAACAAAAGCATTGCCTTTACTCACTAAGCACTCCAGCAATGGCAGCACACTATTAACCATAGCTTGGTCAAGTTGCATTTCCTAGAAAACGTCCTTTCAAAGAGGATAACTTGGAACTGGATTTTAGAAAACTTGAGTATTCCCGTGAATTTTATGATGACTCAGAATCAGCTAACATGAAGTTTTGATTAGATTAATGAAATGCGTGTAATCTACTCTATTTGCAAGCATAACATCAAATTAAAATCTGTTGGACAAGATTCGCAAAAATAAATCTCAATTTGTACTTTCATTCACACTCAGAAATTTCATTTCACACTCTCTCTCTCTCTCTCTCTCTCAGTCCTGTGACCTCGTTTGTTTGGCTGGGTGTGACCTAAGTTACTAAATTATTTTTTGATCCATTTAAAGTTTGTGATGCATTATCCTGCCTTGAGCTTTCAACATACTGCTGCAAATGGGAGCTCTAGATTTTTATTGGTGTGTTAGTGGGTTTTGTTCACAGCCTAGTTTTTATTTTTATTATTTTTCAATGAATTCCTTTCTCTGTGAAGCCACTATATAATGCCATAAATTACATAGTAATTGCTGTACCATTACAGAAATTAATTGCCATACAATATAGATCTAGCATATAAATTAGCCCCAGTTACATTAAACGCATTAACACGCTCATAATGAGTGTCTAGTAAAAGGGAAGAAGGACAAGCAATAGGGAGAAAGAGACAGTGGTGGGATAAACGAGGAAAAATTGAGTAAAATAAAGAGAAAAGTGAAAAGATGAGAGGCAGGAGAACGGAACAAGGGATGGGAAAAGGAGGAGAAAAAAGAGTAGCAAGGAGTGGGGAGTTCGCAATTTTTAAAAATTACATAATGAAATTAAAAATAAACAATTCATTCCAAGGATTCCTGCTCTGCACCAGGAAGAAACTTTTAGTTTTTAAAACAGACCCAGAGATATAGCAGTATCAGTGCAGAGCAGGCTAAGAGTTGTCCTAAGTTGACTGGACCCTACTGATCCCAGTATTTCTTTTGCAGTGGATTTCTACAGATTCAGTTAAAGCTGTCTAAGTGACTTTGGCTTGCAAATTGCTGTTTCACCTTATTATTTATACTTGAAAATATGAAGCCGTATAAAATGGGCCTCTAGCTCTGGCTGATAATTTTCCTGAAGTAAAAGACCGTTGCCTGGTAAACCTTTAACTTTAAGCTACCGCTTTATAAAGACAAGTATTAAATAGAATCATAGAAATGTAGGGCTGGAAGGGATATCAGGAGGTCATCTAGTCCATACCTCTGCACTGAGGCAGGATTAATTATACCTCCCTATCTTTCTTTTGGTTTAATAGAAGCGCTGTCATTCTCAATTATGTACTCTATGAGCTACTTTTCCGTCCTTCACCAGATCTAAAATAGCAATGGTCTCGCCATTAAATTGGTGCACTAAATGCTGATACAAATCCATCCTGTTTCATCTCACAGAAACAACTGGCATTTTATATGAACTTACTGAAGAGGTGGGCCATATACATTTTTTAGGTTTGTCTTGTTACCTCAGTAGTTACAGGATTCATTATACAGCTGAATTTTCCTATACGTAGTACAATATGTATTTTATCATTTGTATTGCAGATGTGCCCTCAATATGTTAAGCACATTATGCACATATGGCAACATGGTTCCTGCTCCAAAGAGCTTTTACTGCAGATTTGGTTTAAATTAACTAAATTGTTTTGGGCAAAAAATAGGAATTACCCAAAACCAATGTTTATTTCAACAGTTGTGAAATGAAAAGTTAAGATTCTAAACTGCTGGTTGAAATTTCCTTCAGTTTTATTTAAAAAAAATGAAGAACCTTTTTTAAGAAACCCTCAAAATGTTTCACATTCATATATGTGAGGGAAGGGGGCAGTGGAGGGGAGGAAACAGTTCTGCTGACCTCAAACCATGTTCCTGGGGTGACTAAAGCTCTTGCTTTATTGTGTTCTGCTGATCCTCCCAGGGCTTTTAAAGTCTGTCCTGAGAAGGGAGGAACATAGGGAAAATATAAGAAATATTGAAAATACTCTATTAATGTTATGTGTTGATATTAAGGCATAATGTTTAGGGATAACTGTTTGGATTTGTAGGAAGAGAGGATATGGCTGGATCCAATGATGACATAAATTTACATATAGCTGAAGGTCACAAACATCAAGGGGAGAGAGGGTAACTAAAGGGGACATGAACAGAAGAACAGGGAGGGAAACAAGAAAGGGAAATGTTAGGTTGAATACCAGGAAAGCCTTCCTGACAATGGGATCAGTTAAACTAGCGTCCCACCCAAACCAGCCCTCTGTGCTTTCATCCTTCACTCTGGTCACATATCCAACTTTAACTTAGGTGTCTTTGGGGAGCGTGGTGGTCTGACTCTCTCCGTTGAAATTGGGGTGGATTGTCCAATAAGTTTGAGATACCTTCAAACAAACCTTCCTGCATAGTGCCAGCTCTCCAATTTGTTATAGCAGGATACATTCATGTGAACTACATGAAGCAAAACCTAAAGAGTTCAAACAGCTGCACGACTATTACATCTGAAATCTTAAAAATTCAAAAATCTTAAAATCCTGATCAATTTGGCAAGTTGTATATCCTCAAAGTCACACAGGTTAATATTTAAGTCTTAATAGGCTAGCCTTTTGGATTTATACCATAGATTCATATATTTTAAGGCCTTCTGCATAACAAACCATAGAATTTCACTATTTCTGCATGATTTGTAATTTCTGTATCAAGTCCATAACTTCTGGTTGAGTTCAGAATATCATCTAGAAAAAATATCCATCCCTTGGTAAGTTATTTCAATGGTCAGTTACCCTCACTATTAAAAAATGAATCCCTGTTCCCAGTCAGAATTTAATTAAAGTCCCTTTCCCATTAGAAATCTTCTCCCTCTGTAGGTATTTCTGGATGGAGTCATCTGTTAACCTTCTCTTGGATAAACCATGGTTAATGTTCTACAGACACCGGGAGCCTTAACACATTGAAAGTTTACCATAGGCTAATACTTTGTTGAAAGTAATAAATTAAAGGAGATGCCATGATCAAGGCCTTTTCTAACATAATGCCACTAACCTTCTGGGTTTAGTTAAAGTGTTTAGGCTTACTAGATAGCAAGTGTGAAAAATCAGGACGGGGGTGGGAGGTAATAGGCATCTATATATGAAAAAGCCCTGAATATCGAGGCTGTCCTTATAAATTCTGGTCACCCTAGTAGTGTTCATTACCATATTGGGAACCTTGGTATCCTTCCCCTTTCACCCCCAGATCAGGGAATAATTTAAATATGGACAAAAGAGGATTCTGCATAACAGCTTCAGTATTACTTCAAACTCCTCCCCCATGATACTGTGACTTGGTTTCACAGAAAAGGAAGCAACTAAGCTCTGGTGGAGGAGCTCCAAAGATAGGAATTGAACCTGTCTGCTAGTTTCTTAGTCTGCAACTATGTAAAGAGAGAACAGATGCATCTAGAGCTAAGCCCTGTGATAAACCGAAGGTGGAGAACATGTGGGGTTAGTAGCCATACAAAGACGGGTTCAATAGAGACCCTAAATAAGCCAACAGAGCAGCCCATTGAAGGAAAACTTGATAAAGAACCCCTGGATCCATGCTTAGATACAGTTGTGGAGGGGCTGCCACTGACATTCTAGTCCATAAAACTAAAAAGCAGAGTGGATAGTTGCATCCTAAGGCAGCTCAGCAAACACATTAACAAGATAGATTCTGTCCCTCCTACCCAACATGGGGTCCCTGCACAAGGCCCAATTATTCTAGCTTTGTGCAGGCACAGGTGAAATTCAGTCATAATATAGAACTTCTAACATTCCTAGCAATCAAAGACTGTATCTTATGTTAAAGTTTTGATTAACCAAAAGGTTTTGGCTAACCAATGGGCTGTGTCGATTATTTCACCAGCTGAATATGCAGTTAGAATTATTCTTCAATTCGGTTGCCTATAGGTGGATGCCCAGAATAAAGTTGAATTTTTCTGTGGTACTGAAGCAATAAAGATTTAAAAGAAACAGCTATTTACAGATAAAATGGTATTCCCTGTTCTTTTGGCTTTCAGCTGACACTGACTTAATTAACAGTATAGCTTTTTGAAGTGTACCAGCACAGGGGGGAAAACCCTACTTTTCATGCTGGCAGTTGGACTAATATTTAATATCATAACATGAAACTATATTCTCAGTAACTCTTTTACTAGTCTTTGGTAGAGGACAATATGCTATCACAGTTCAATACAATATTTTTCCCTGTGTCCTGTACAGTAATCCATATTACAGCATTAATCATACTTGTAGCAGATCCTAGTTTTCTGTGAATTACCATGTGACATACTTTGCAACCAGCAGTTTTGAAGGAAAATTTTTTAGAACATATTGAGCTTATCTGGTGGTAGTAATCTCAGCTGTGCAGACCTAGCAACATAGTAGGCATCCATCCAAGAAATTTCCCATTTAGGATTAACATATTGAACTTTTTTTTTTAAATGAGGCACAGCAGGCTTGACTTACCATTGCATTACTCCAGTGAAATCAAGAGGAAGACCTTTGCCTTACGCAAAGGCAAAAGGAACTGGACATGTACACGATGGTTGCTTGTATTTAATAACTGATTTCAATGGAGTTACACCTTACTGGAGTGTAACAGTGGGGAATTAGGTTCAGTGGGCAAATTAAAATTATCATGAGAATCAAATTTCCTGGCCTCTTGGGATTTAATATCATGGCAGACATTACACCGGAAAAACTGTTTAGAAACAAAAATCCAGCCAACATTTCAAACATTTCTTATGCTGCTGATGAAAAGGAAAATACATTTATTTAGTGGAGCTGGAATTAACAGAAGATAGGATATTTGATGTTGAGATATGTTCAGCAAGCCAGTTACCCCACCTTGCACACACATCAGTCCTGAAGAAAAATAAGCAACAGTAGTATAGTTACTTTAAACCCAGTACAGACATTTCTAAGTGTGCAAAAAATATGTTCCTGGCCATTAGTTTGGGAAAATATAAGAGGGAAGATAAAACAGGAAATTTCCTGGCCTGTCATCATCATTAGCTTAGGCAGAAGGCAAGGCAATATTGTCCACTTGAGGACTTCTATCAGGATGGCTTTGAAGCATGATTCACTTACAACTTTGAGAAATATATATAGAGACAAAAGTAATGATCATTCCTGATCTGTTAAATCTTCTTAGTGTTCAGGGAGGCTGCAGTTTTTTGAGCACTAACTCACAGTGGATTACTTTTGTGCTTCAATAATGTACAGCTGGAAATATAACAAAAATAATGGGTGAAATTTACTTCAATTATCTCAAAAAATTGCACACACACAAAAATCAATCATTTCAATGATGTTATACCAAGCATGAATTTGGCCAAGAGAGTAATAATTAGCAGTTAACATTCTGTTAGGACTAGAACATGGTGCCAAATAATGACAATTATTAATCCCCTAAAATAGAGTTTCAGCGCACTTTATGGTAGATAAGTCCACAAATACTATACATTTTTTTGCCTGCGGTGAAAATGAATCCATATGTCTGTCTATAAATTCATGTTACTGTGTCTAATTGTGGTTCCTGGGCTCCTTTTAACCTAGTTTTAGTGATTATGCAGTTTTAGTCTCAGCAAATGTTTATTCAGATTTATTCTGATCCCCACACAAAACCAACTAACAGGTATTTGCACAGAGGACCAAAATGTGTGCACAAGGGAGAAGTGATTCTGTTCTACAGATATTACTGCAGCTCAATTGTTGTAGCATCATCCATGGCCCCATGACCTGTGTAGTTTAGAGTGACCAGATGTCCTGATTTTATAGGGACAGTCCCAATATTCAGGGCTTTGTCTTATATAGGTACCTATTACTCCACCCTCCACCAATTATCCCGATTTTTCACATTTGCTATCTGGTCAGCCTAGCAGTAGTTCAACCTGCCATGAATAGTAATGGGCAATTGACCTGCACATTTCAATCACCTGGGCTACACCACTGCTGCTCTCCAAAACCCACTCCCTTGTATTAGCACCCAAAGGACTGCAGACTCCTCATGCTGCAGAATCACTTCCCCAACCCTCACTACAACACACTGCCACAGTGGATGTGTTATATTATGGGCCTCCCACTGCAGCAAAGGAGCTGGGAGGATTTGGCTTTGAGACTATTTGTACAGTGTATATAAAATGGCACTTACTAAGCTAGGAGACACATATAACAATAACGAAGTTTCTTTATGCCTGAGCAAAGATGTTGTCCATTGGACAAATGCAAAAATAGGCTGAAAGTTTAAAAGGTGAATCTATTTAATTAAAAAAATTGGTAGATCTTCCTTCAATACTTCTTTTATGTGTAGCTGCCAAAAATATGTCCTATAACAACTACTGAGTCCATGCAGAGAATTACACTGTTTGTGTATTGAAATATTTTACAGGCTAGCAAGTCTCCAACACCCATATGAGTCAAATGCTCAGTGTGATGGGGCGTCTGCCCCACACTGGTGCTTAGTGGTTAAAAGCAGCCCTTGGGTGGCTGTATGGGAGGTAGCCAACAGGAGAAAGGGTGGGAGGAAAAGCCAATCAAAGGCCAGCAGGCCCACTAAAAACAGCTGCAGGGCAGAGCAGAGCAGTCTCTGCCTGGAGTGCAAGGAAGGAAGGCTGTGTCTCCTGCAGGCTAAAGGCCTGCAGCACCTGAGAGACTGTTACTGCTAGGAGTGGGTGGTAGCAGGCCCTGAGGATGGAAAGAGAAGGTGCTAGGGCTGGGGGAAGTGGACCAGGGAGACAGCAGCAGGGAAAGAAGTTGGAGGTGCAGCAGGAGGCTGTGACCCACAGGGTCCCTGGGCCGGGACCTTGAGTAGTGGGCAGGCCCGAGTTCCCTGCCCACACTAGCCACTGGGGAAGTGGCGGAATAAGTGATTGCAGGTGCAACCGAAGTAGTGATGGGATTGAGAAACTGCAGTGGCCACTGTAAACATGGCTAGACTCCTGAGGAGGCAAACGTCCCCCAGAAGAGGGGAGCAGGGCCCGTGCCTTGGCCGGAGGGCTGAAGTCACGAAGAAGACATTGTGGGTCCTAACATCTGCAGGAAGGATCACAAGTGAACTAGGAGGAAGAGTGATGGTTTGAAGACCAGGGACATGGGTCTTGGCTTGAAACTAATCCCCAGACAACCAGCAGAAAGTGTCCGTCCGCCAGTGTGTGGTGCGAATCCGTCTCACTCGCGGTCCCCTTAGACAAGAGACACAGAGCCAGAGTCAAGCTGTTAGCAAGTGTTGGTCTACTGACTGAGCCTTGCTGTGGAGATGCATCCACTTACGCCAAGACTGAATTTGAGCCAATCTGCTTTTCTTTGGCCTTCATTGTCCACAAAGGAAAAAACACTTCTCCAAACCTGTCTCAAGAAACTGAACAAGATGGCAAATATTTAAAAACACATGATCAAATACAACACACAAATAAGATACATAATGTAAAAATGAAAGCAATGCATAAATCCTGGCCTATGGCCTCATTAAAATTATGTGGGGAAACCTTTGCATTTCAAATGAATGAGAGATTGTTTTCCTGCAACATGTGGTGCTTTGGAAAAGAAAACCTGCAGATTCTGAAAAGTTGTTTTCAATTATGCTCTGAATTGATTCAGTCAATAAATGTCTCTTTAGGGAATGGGCTGTGGAACTTGAGGCCTGATCTTGTGTTTCTTGAGCACCTAAGACCTCCTGCTGAAGTTTATTTTCAATGCATCCAGAGTTTGTGGGCTGAAGTGTCCAAACTGAGTGATGGTGCCACAGCAGGAGAGAACTTCTCTGGTTTCAGAGAGGTGTCAAGCATGGAAGGAATGTGTAGGGAAGAGGATGAAGAGAACTAGACCATACTTAAAGTAGCCACAATTACACTGCAGTGGCTATTTTGTGCATCTGAAACATAGACCTTTTCAGGTTCAATGCTGCTCAAAGATGATTTGTTTGGCTCTGGAGTGTGTATTTATCACATCCTTATATAAATAAAAAGCATTATTAAAATTCAAGCCAAAGAGCACCCATATTTAACCTGAAGAAAGGGAACTTCAGAATTATTAGTCTGACAGATGACATCACTAATACAATTAACCAACTGGATCTCCAGACATTTTCTGATGATTCTGGAACCTTGGTCACTGTTTACAATATGCACTTTGATAAGTCCTTCCCTGTACTTTGCATCCTACAGAACCATAGGTTACCCATTAGTGTCAAACCAAAAGGTAGTAAAAACCTTCCTTCCAAAGATTAGTTTAAAGATCAGAATGTTGAAGAATTTAACATAGCCTGTGTCTAAGCCTGATCTAAAATACACTTAAGTTAATGGGAGTCTTTCCATTGATTGCAGTAGCCTTTTGATCAGGTTCATACAGTAAAACATTTTGATGCAGATTCTGCCACACTAATTCACATGATACTTACCTTTACTTTAGTGGGGAATGTTTTCTGAAGTTGTATAAAAGTGACACACACTATTTCTTTGTTACACAGTCTCTTACAATACTCTATAAAGATTACCAGTTTGGTTTAAATGTGAAGAATTCTAAAGACCACTTTTACTGGTCAGATTTGGTTAGAGCAGTTTTCGACATCAGTATTACATCGAATACATATAAGCCCTGCTTCTTTCTTTTGTGAAGCATATACTTTTGCTGAATCCAGGCCTAAGAATATAAAAGGATATAAATAGCAGAGCGGTTACTGTTCAAAGGTATTTAAGATATTGTAGTGTTTTCCTACTCTTGTCCTTATCACTGCTTATCCAACTCATGCCAAAGTGTGTGGTGATTTGTGATGTGAAGAAATGGTAACTGGGAGGAAAACATGAAATTTTTTTTTCATATGTGATATAAGCAAGGACTTGAATGCCAGTATGTATATATGAAAGCCACTGTGCTCAAATCGCCCCCTCACTCCACAGGTTTAAAAACTTTTCGGAAGGAGAGGTAAGTTCAAACAGCTCTAGAAAAGAAATCATTTGTAAGTCAGCAAGATAAAATATGAAAGTAATACACAGCAGCTCAAAGTGTTCTTCAATAGGAAGTGTATACTTACCTGTTATCAATGTCTAGATCCCACTATCCAGGTGGCACTGCATGTCCTGTATAATGTGTTTGATCCAAAATATTATAGTGTATGTAAAAGAAAGTCAAGTTAGAAAGAAGACTGATTCAGCCTCAGAGTACTATGTGATAAGAATGTGGACACAGTAAATAGAGTATATTTAGGGTAAATATTTAGAGCCAGATATTCAAAATACACTGACTAAAACTTTAGAAAAACTAAGAGATAATCATGCTTATTTTTAAACCAATAAACTCTTATTACATCCTTGGAATAAAAGAGTGAATGAAGAAGAGCCTGTGTAGATAATGCAGCCTAAAATGAAATCTGTGAAGCAACAGCCATCAAATGAACAAACCGTGTGAATGAAAAGGCAATAGCTAGATTACAGTAGTTATATTTGCCGAGATAATCAATCCGGTAGACCTACAGCTGAGAAGTGAAAACAGCTTGTAAATGCTTTTCTTGATGTCTATTTGATAGTCACTTATAGTTTGCAGTAGGAAGGGAATTAGGTAATGAAGATGTCACTATACATCAATAGGCCACTTTGTGCACTGCAATCTACCACAGGCATTATTGCACAAATCAATATCCAATTGTCATGAAGGAGATTTTTAATTACACCAAACATTAAGAATTTTCAAAATGCACGATTATAGTAGCTTTAGAGTCACTGATGAAAGCATGTGTGGATTTTTTGAACCAGACAGGCTTATTTTCTTCCTGTTTAAGATCAAGTCCTATTTTAAAGCAAGAATGTAGTTAACAGAGGTTGAAAATGAAGCAGCTCAGGGTCCTCAGCTTCACAAGCAACAATGGAATGAAGTCAGGGTTTCATTTCTCCCAGTCAAAGCCAATATTTTCAGGGGGGAAGTTCCGTGCATCTCTTCCCAAGCATCTGATGGCATTGGCAACATCAGGCTTGGAAAAAAAGCCCAGCACCCTCCACAGCACGCCCTGCTTCTGCTCCACTTATATCTCCTACTCAGACTCTTCCCTGGTGACACCTTGTGTAGCACTCCGCACAAACCCCAGTGCATGCAACACTTAAGTAGTTGCAGTGGGGCCACACAGAGAGACTGCTAGAAATCAGCAAATGTAAGGCATGATTCTGGGGATGGAGAAAGAAGAGAAATTGAATCATTCCCAGACCTCAAGAAAAATGTGGGTTTGGGCAATGAATGACTGTGCCTGTTCTTATTTGAATTAATCCATTTTTCCCAGTACCTCAAGTAAATAATTATCTAAAGCAGCCTCTTTCCTGCCTTCGCGTCAAGGATGCTGTAGCAGAGGCCTAATTTAAGAAAGATTGGAGCGGAGAACAGCTACCAGAAGGACAGGGCTGAATCATGTCAGGTGTGCATGATCCTATGATGGCAAAGAAACTGAATTAAAAGGTAGCTATTAGTCATGTTTAAGTATTGGATCCCTATTTCATACAACTGAGATCATAACTGGAGGGATATTCAAGGGCCACATAGGAGCTCTGTGGGGTTGGGGAGCTTCATAGCAGCTGAAGAGTGCACTCCTGCCAAAAGAAATAGGACTGATAAACCTATTGTTTCTTAAAATGTACATTAATGTGTGTGCTCTAAGCCATTTTCACCTGTGAACTTTTTCTGTCATGGAATTTTCCAATATGACCATATAGAGAAAAGAGGTAATTAAAAATCTGCTCTGAATTTTCTGGGCAGTAACTGAAGACATAGTAATGAGTGATTTTCAACCTTTAATCTGCACTTCTAAGGGGTTTGTGAAAAGCTGTCACTTCAATAGAACCGTGGTTTTCAACCTGTGTAAGATTTCCAAAGGGGTCTCCATCTGAATTTTTTTAGGAGTCTGCAAATGAAAATAGGTTGGAAACCACAAGTATAAATGATTTAGGAAATCAAAACAATAGAAAATACAAACCTATACATGAAGGAACAGAGAGGAAAGGAAATCATTTATCTAGGAACAACAATCAATAAAAATGTCAGTGCTGTAAATGTACATGTGGCTGCTGAAAATACTGTAAAGTTCCACTGAGACAAAGAAAATGCTTTTAGGGACAAAGAAAAAGAAGTAGCCTAAGAATTCAATTAATTATGGGGCAATGCATTCCCCTTTTAGATTCATGGCACAGGAAGTTCCCTTATCATTAGAAAAGTACAGTACTTTTTGTCCTAACTAGACCAACAAGTGTGTCCAAATCCTTTGCTGCAAAAATATGACGTTATTAATGTAGGCCTTTCCTTGAGGGAATTTAATACATTAATCCAATCATGAGAAGGGAACTGGAGAAGAACTTGTCTCTTTCACCAGTGGAGTTGGACCAATAAAAGATACTACCTCATCCACCTGGTCTCTTTCATATCCTGGGACTAACACAGCTACAACAACACTGTAAAAAATGGAAGAAATTAATTAGTCTTCAGGGACTAAAGGCTTAGTAAAACTCATTTTTCCCTTCCATTCTAAATGGAAAAGAAACATGTATTGTCTTTAAGCAGCTGTAAATTACACCAAAATGCTATTTCATTTTGTTTCCATTACACAAAGTAAGATATTAAGTTGACTCTCAGAAGATGGCCATGACCAAAAGGAAGACACAAAAGAATATTTATTTTAATTGGCTGCTCACACTTTCATCCAGTTTCTACTGTGCAAAGCAGACACCACCTAGAACCTTGATTTGTGAGTTATTGTCATGTTTTTTGCAGCTGAGGGGCTGAAGGCTTTTTAATTATTAAATGGGCAGGCTACTTTAATTACTAATCTTAATCTTAGGGATAATCTACACTAAAAACCTAAATTACATCGACATACAGCCATCACAGTAATTAAATCACTTTTGTGTGTCCACATTATGCTCCTTGTGTCGGCGGTGCGCATCCTCACTACCAGCGCTTGCATTGATGCAGAGAGCAGTGTGCTGTGGGTAGCTATCCCACGGTACAACTTGCCATCATCTAGCACAGGGTGTTTTGGGAAGAGTTTGCAATACCGTATTGGGGAAAATGAGTCATTCAGGGGTGACTGGGAACATGGTTTCAGCATCCCATGATGGAGTTTTCTCCGTCCCGTAATTTTAGCTGCATCCCATAATGTTTTGCATCTCTTTTCAAAAGCTCCGCAAACCCACATGTTGCCATCTCTGCACAGTTGTGCACTGTGATGAGCGTTGCGAGCACAACACACCTAATCCTGCAGTATTTGCAGAGCCGCCGGAAGAGCCGTGGGGAACACATTGATTCCTTGGAGATTAACTTGCTGTGCAACGTAGAAAGAAACAATTCAAGGTTGTTGTTGGCATTCATGGAGCAGCTGTAGAATATATGCTAGCACCAATATAAGTCTTTGTTTGCAGCATGCAAGATCCCTCTTGTTCACAAGATGGGTGCAAGAACTACAGCTTTTCATTTCTGTTATCCTTAATGGCATCAGTAAGGAGACAAGACTGTTTTACTCATCAGCCTGTGCTCATTGCTCAAACAGATTTCACTACTACTTCACACACTCTGATTCCTGCTTACTGTTTTACTGCCAGAGCTTTATCTAGCACCCTGTGTGCAAATACAAGAGATAATAATGTTGGATGCAGAATTATTTTCAAAGGATCATAGAGTCCCCTTCATTCTGAAGCTTGGAAGGAATCAAATGCACATTAATCAGCATGGAGGAATGAGTGGGCAGGTGGGGAGGGGGAACCAATTGAGTCAAGGAGCAAAAAAGCTCAGTGAAGCATGCTTCCATAGCAACCTAGGTTAATTTGTAGGACAAATTACCACACAAGCTAATGTTGAATATTTCTGTATTACCACCACCTCTTCTGGTCTTTGCATGCCACAGAAAGGAAAGGAGCTTGCAGCATGCGGGAGTTCAGCCAATGGCAGCACAGCCTGAAAAACAGCCAATACTGGGGGAAGGGAATGACTGATCTATGGGGATGACAGACACCTATGGAATTTGCCCTCTGATGCATTGCCTCCAGGCAGTTAGCAGGCCATGGCTCCTGTACCTTCTGACAAATCAGGACTTGCTGTTGCTGTCCGAGGGGAGATACAGTATAGTTTCCTCAGGACACACACACAGTTTGGAGCACTCAGATCCTTGCCTGCTACCTTTCATGGAAGGTAGAGTCTGCTCCACAACGTTTTTATACCTCTCATTATTGCAAGCGTGCTGTAATTTAGCCATGGAAAAAGGTACTGTTGCCTCTTTTCCACTCAAGTGCCTAGTCAAACTTTGGGGATGTTCTAGCTGGGAGTAGAAATTGGTATTAGGGCCTGTCTATACTCACGCTTATGGCAGCAAAACTTCTGTCACTCCGTGGGGTGGTTTTTTCTCACGCCTGAGCGACCAAAGTTTTGCCAGCATAAGCACGAGTGTAGACAAGCCCTTAGCCAGGTATTTCTTGGATTCATTTTTGTTTATTTACAAAGAATGAACCGAGTCCAGCATCTCTGAATGAAAAAGGGATCAAATAGCCACTCACAGTACTAATGACACTTGTTTCAGCCTGCATCCTTACCCCAGAAACCTCTCCCCAGGTTTCTTCCAGGGTCAAACACTATGCTTTCAGCTGCTCCTTCCATCAGTCTGTCTCTCCCAGCATCTGCCTGTTCTCGTTCTCTCTCTCTCTCTCTCTCTCTCTC